>CM038052.1:171376182-171971182 GCA_021397845.1 Areca catechu | reverse complement strand
TAAATATTATGGGTTTATGTTTTCAAGAATTATATTTATGTTTTCGAGGCATTTACACTTGAATTTAAGAGTTTTCAGTCTCAAGTGTCGACACCTGGACAGTCAAGTATCGACACTTCAGCATTTGGCACAGACAAAAATCCTTGGCACGCCAAGTGTCGACACCTACAACCAAGTGTCGACACCAAGTGTCGACACTTAGGTTTTCAAGTGTCGACTCAAGGCCTGAGAATTTTGAAAATACAGAACTTTGTAATTTGAGAATTTTTGTGTCAAGTGTCGACACCTGTGCATCAAGTATCGATACTTGAAAGTTCAAGTGTCGACACCTAGAGATCAAGTGTCGATACTAAACAGCCAAGTGTCGACACCTGACAGCCAAGTGTCGACACCTGCAGCCTGACAGCTCTAACGGATCTATTTTTCTAGCTTGCAGAACTTGCTTTTCAAGCTCTAAACGGCTATTTCCAAGGTTCCAACGATCACAAACCGTTTTTTGGAAGGTTCTTAGTGTATTTAACCTCCACCAACCTCATTTTAAAGACAAGGAAGTGTATTAAAGTGCATTCAAGCCTACTCAAAAGCCAAAAAGCCAATATTCTCTCAAATACTTCATATCAAAAGCCTCTTATAGTTTGATTCCTTGAAAAGCCTACAAGCTCATCCTTACTTCATTCCAAAAGAGGCACTTTGAAGGAGATTCCAAGGAAGAGTGAAGACAAAGCATCTACTTGAGCTTCAAAGATTCTAATCTACTCTTGAAGAGAGTTTATTTTAGTTTTAAATTGTATATCTATTTTTACATTGTGTTTTGACCTTGCTTTCAAGGGTGTCTTGAAAGAAGGTTATTGTGGTTTGTTGGTGAGCCAAAGGGATAAAACCAACTAGGGTTAACTTGTGAGCCCGAAGACAAAACAAGTGTTAAGGTTTGTTGGTAAGCCTAAGTGATAAAACCAACTTAGGTTTTGACTTGTGAGCCTTGTGAAAAACAAGTCAACTATAATCTAGTTTGGATTATAATGAAATTCCTAAGGGTGGCTTGGGGAGTAGATGTAAGTGCTAGGTTTGCACCGAACCACTATAAATCTTGTGTTTGTGTGTGATTGCTCTCTTTCTCTCTTGCTCTTTAATTATTGCTACCACTTTAAATATCTTGCATTGAATTCATCAATGTTTACAAGCACCACTAGTCCCTTTCATTATTGTCTTAAATTTTTTAAAAGACCGAATTCACCCCCCCTCTTGAGCTCCATTTCTGGGCAACAATTACATTACTTATTTAAGATGTCTTGAATTTAACTATTATCATGAAATCATAAAAAAAAATAATACTAGGATATTTTCCAAAAGAAAAAGGAAAATAATTCGTTGCTAAGACTCCTAAGGGACAACAAGAAATTACACCAATTGATGCCACAAAACTCTTGAATAAAGCATAGATGTAGAATAATCAATAATGTGACTTTCTTCTCTTTGATTTTTGCTTGGCTTTCTCTGCTATGGCTACTAATCAGCATATTCTATTTGACTCTACTATCAAATAAAGTTCCTTCCCCTTTTATTTTACCTTATACCATAAACCCTTAATCTAAATAAACTCCGAACCCTAAACCCTAATCACAAACCCTAAAGCCTAATCTCTAAACCCTAAAACACTAAACTATAAATCCTAAACTCTATATCTCAAACCTAAACCCTAAACCATAAAACTTAAACCCGAAGCCCCTCAGCCCTAAACTGTCAACCCAGAACCCTAAAATCTAAACCTTATACACTAAGCGCTAAACCCTAAATCCTAAATCCTAAAACCCTAAACCATGAACAATAAAACTCTAGATCCTAAAGCTTAAGCACTAAATCCTAAACCCTAATCTCTAAAATCCTAAACCATAAAGTGCTAAACCCTATACCCACGACCTAAATACTAAAACCCTAAATCCTAAAGTCTAAACCCTAAAATTCTAAACCCTAAATCCTAAATACTAAAACCCTAAAACCTCAACCTTAAAGCCAAAACCCAAGACCCTAAAGACCAAACCATAATTCCTAAACCTAAAACCTTGAATACTAAACCTTAAACCCTAAAACCTAAACCCTAAATCCTAATCCCTAAACCCTAATCCCTAAATCCTAAACCCTAAAATCCTAAACCCTAAATCCCAAACCCTAAACCATAAAACCCCAACCAAATATCCTAAGCCCAAAGTCTTAAACCACAAGCCCCAAACACTAAACCATACATCTCAAACCCTAAACCCTAAAACCTAAAATCCTAAACCCTAAACTCCAAATCCTAAAACCCTAATCCCAAACCCTAAACCCTAATCTTTAAACCCTAAAGTCTATTCTCCAATCCCTAAAATCATAAATCCTAAATCCTAAAATCCAAATCCTAAACCATAAATCCTAAACCCTGAAACCCTAAACCCTCAATAACAAACCCAAAACCCAAAAATCCTAACCTCTAAACCCTAAACCCAAATCTCTAAAAACTAAACTTTAAACTTTGAAACCCTAAACACCAAATACTAAAATCCTAAGGGGTTAATACCGTAGCAGGGAGCAAGAGCATGGGGCTAGAGTTTCTTGATAACTTAAACTCCCCTTCCTTTTATATCATATCATAAAAAAAAACTCTCTCATGAACAAATATCAAGCCAAAATCAAACAGAGTTTTGTTTTGGTTATTTTTCCCTCCAAAAGAAGCCTTTAAAGCCCGGCTAGTAGCAAGTTCATGGGAACTGGAGACTGACCAAAATCCAAAAAAGAAATATGTAATGGACCTGCTTATTTTTCCTAAAATAAAACTTGATTATAAAAATTATTAATTTTAAAGTATATCAAAATTTGAAACAGGATAAAATGCTACACTAATACTGTGAGAAGAGAGGGATTGGATTATAACCTTCAAATGATGCGCAGGACGGCGACAACGGATGACAATGACATGTGGAACGGTGACGATGTAATAGCCAGGTGCCGGAGGAGATAGATTAGGAGGGAGATTGAGAGGAGGCCGAAACGAAGGACGGCGATGGAAAGAATGAGATTAGGAGAGAGCTTGAGTGGACGTCGAAATGGAAATGAAGGAGGAGGGAGCTCGGGATCAGAGGAGGCCCAAATGGAGGAGCAGCGACGGAGAGAATGAGATTAGGTTTTGAGTTGGGAAGGAAATTGGAGAAGCTGTCAATGCTTTAAAGTATCGTTAATCTCTTTTTTTGCCAACACTTTTCAAAAGCATCAGCAGGTGGCAGAGCTTCCTGATACACCACCCTAGCACCGAGAAAAATGGGTTAGAAAATTCTTGTTTTGCTGTAGTGAGGGGACCAAATCTCTTTTAGGGCAATAGTTGTATCCGCCTCCCAAGCCAGACTTCCTAACCTTGTGCTATTACATTTAAAATTATTTTGTTATACCAAAATTATTCTACCATACACACACCATAAAAAAATATTTCAAAAAATATATAAATACATATATATATTTTTCCATACATTATAACTAACAGTTTAAAGAAAATTTGCAATAGTTTGTAATGCATGTATATAAATATAAATATTTATACTTAATTATAGTTTACTTATCTTGTATATTTTATTAAAAAATTATAATTATATTTTATGGTTATTTATAGCATATTTTTCATATTATAATTATATTTTTTGGTCATTTATAGTTTACTTAATTATAGTTTACTTATCTTTCATATTTTATTAAAAAAATATAATTATATTTTTTGGTCATTTATGGCATGATATCTATTCCTTTTATATTGTGCAAAATTAATTGAAGATCCCTACTAAACTTGTACCGCAGTATACAAATTAATTTTAAAAGATTACACAAATAAATTAATCAAAGTCTTTAGGATTTAGAGACAAATAATCTAAAAAAATGTAACAAACCACAAGTTCGATCACATTGATGATCATTTTAATAAAATTTTAATTTCAAAAAAAATAGAAGACATTTTTAGAAACATATATAAAAAATAAAAAATTATTTAAATTATTTAAATAAATCCTTAATAAAATTATTTTTGTTTTCTTGATCTTTCTCTCTGAACCTGACTTAGATCCAATGGCAACCCTTAAGGATGATATCGTTAGCCTTAAACCTGAAAAATTTGATGGATCCTACTTTAGGAGGTGGCAAAGCCAAATTAAGTTTTGGCGAACCATCTTAGAACTTTGGTCAGTGATTGACCAGTCCATCTGTTCTTTTAGTTCAACCACACCAATTATTGACTCCTGTATTGATTTTGATAATTAACAAAATATTTAAGTATATTTGAGTATTAACAGTTTGTTAAAGTGTATTTTATCAGAAAAAGTTACTCATCAAGTTAACTGAATGGATTGCTTGTCAAATAGTTGAAGAAGTCCTCTTTATGGATGAAACTTTGAAGATAAATAGACTTAAGCACATAAGAATGGCTTGAAAGGACTTAAGTTTTAAGTTTGAAGAAGATTCAGCAGAGTTTCAGTTCAATTTCAGAAAGTTTCAGCAAGTGTCGACTCATTATGCAAGTGTCGACTCAAGGTGTTGACTCACAGAAGCCTGAGCTGATATGCAGAAAAAGTTTCAGATGATACGGTTGAAGTATCGACTCATGCAGCTCAAGTATCAACTTATGTTTCGACTCAAGTATCGACACAAGACTTGAGATAATTTTTTTACAGAACATGCTGAATTTCAAGACTTCCCTCAAGTATCGACTTATGGAAGCAAAGTGTCAACTCAAGTGTCGACTCACCAAATGAAGTGTCGACTCACCTGAGATTTCTAGAGAGCTTCAGGAAATATTTTTGAACTAAGTATTGACTCATGGAAACCAAGTGTCGACTCATGACCTGAAGTGTCGACACTTGAAGTTCTGGTAAATAGTAACGGCTAGTCTTTTGAAGTCTAGATTTTATCCTTTTCATCCCCAATGGCTAGTTTCACCTCTCCAACGGTCATAAACTGCCATTTGAGCCTTGAGATGGTATTTAAAGTGAATTAATCTCAAATGGGATGCAACTAATGAAAAAGAAAAGGAAAAAGAAGAGCATTCACTCCAATATTCATTGAGAGCAACTACCTTCAAGTAAAAAGAAGCCTTCAAGCATTCAAAGTAATCAAGAGTATTCAAGTCCAACCATTTGAGCATTGATTGAGACTTTAACAACTTGGAGATAAGTAACTTCAAAGAGCTTCAAAGAGATAACATCTTTTATTTGAAAGCTTTCTTATATTTCTTACATTCTTACTTGAATTTTGCTGAGGTTGGTTGGTGAGTATGTGTATTAAAACCAACAAAGATTTTTGGTGTGCCTTGAGAAAATCAAAGAGATTTTTGGTTAGCCTTGTAAAAACCAAGAAGGTTGTTGGTGAGCCTAAGTTATAAAACCAACTAGATTTTTGGTTAACCCGTAAAACCAAAGGGGTTTTGACTTGTATTCCCAGTGAAAACAAGTTGAGTTTTGATTAGTGAGCCCGAAAAACTAATCGGCTATAATCAAGAGTGATTATAGTGAATTTCCAAGAGAAGCTTGGAGAGTGGATGTAGGTGCCTTGGTATACACCAAACCACTATACTTCTTGGTATTTATGATTGCTTATTCTCTTATTACTTGCTCTTACTTTTATTATATTTACTTATCTATTTTCTGCTGCATACTCTAGAAGAGCACATAACACTTGTTTTACACTAGCACTGAATTATTTTTGAATTGGCACATACCTTGCAAAAGTATTTGAAATCCAATTCACCCCCCTTATTGGGTTGCTTACTGGGCAACAAGTGGTATCAAAGCCACGTTCTCAGTTTATAGGTCTAACCACCTTGAGTAAAGATTTATGGCAGCCCCACTTAGTTCCAGCATAGTTGAGAGACAAGCCTTAAATAGATCTCCTTACTTTAATGGCACTAATTACATGTACTAGAAAACATACATGAGAATCTATATGCATTCTATTGATTATATAATCTATGAAAAGTAGTGGATAAAAGTCCTCATATTCCTTCGATTGTTGTTAATGGTATTTCTATCCCAAAACTTAAAGAGGATTGGGATGAAAATGATATTAAATAATCCGAGATCAATACGAAAGTAATGAATCTACTATATTGTGCATTGGATCTTGGTGAATTCAATAGGATTTCCACATGCACCTCTGCTAAGAAAATATGGGACACACTTAAGGTTACTCATGAGGGTACCGATCAAGTAAAAAATACTAAAGTTAATATGCTTGTACATACTTATGAGATGTTTCGAATGGAATCTAACGAATCTATTACTGATATGTATACTAGATTTAAAAATATTGTAAATGGCATGAGAAGTCTTGGTAACACTATGACTAATGCTGACCTTATGAATAAAATTCTCAGGTCACTTCCAACATCTTGGGATCCTAAAGTGATAGTAGTCTAAGAAGCCAAAGATGTTGAGAAACTTCCAATGGAGCAACTCATTGGTTCACTCATGGCTTATGAGTTGAACTTAAAGCAAAAGGCAATTGAATAGACAAAAAGAAGAAGACCGTAGCTTTCAAGTCTACAACACAAGATGAGTCTTCAAGTGATGAATTCAAAGAAGAAGAAATTCCCTTACAAGAAGAACGCTCAACCAAGCAAGGAAAAGGGAAAAGAAAAAGAAAAGGACAAGGAGAAGGATCTACCAATATGCTTTGAGTGCAAGAAACCTGGACATTACAAATATGATTGTCCTCTTCTAAAGAAGTCCAAAGAAGATTTAGAAAGAAGGCAATAATGGCAACTTGGAGTGACAGTAAGGACTTCAGCTCAGAAGAAGAACAAACTAAAGTCGCCAATCTTTGCTTCATGGCACAATAAGAAGAGGTACAATCTGAATTTGAAATTGATTTTACATTTGATGAACTTAGAAATGTCTTTGATGAGCTTATACATGATTACAAATTGATAAAGATTGAAAATAAGAAGTTGAAAAGCATATAAACTCATTTTCTCACGAAAACAATAATCTTTCAAATGAAAATAATGATTTGACTTCCTCATCCTCGCTATTCGAGGAAGGAGGCCTCGGCTAAGATGGCCCCATCCAATTGAAAAAACCCTGGTGGCAGTGCCCTCTACCGAAAGGACTCATCAAAAGTGGTGGAAAAGAAAGCAAAGAAAGATAGAGACCTAGAGGACCTAACAAAGGTTCTCCCCTAGCACAGGCTGAAGGAAGAGAGCAAAAGGTAGGAAGAAACAAAGAAAGAGAAAGAAGGGGTCTAACCTGCTAAAACCTCGTGACCTTAATCAAGAAAATTGAGGGGGGAGAAGTCGCTCTGCAAAGAAAAGCCTTGTCCTTGCCTCTCGAAAACCCTTAAGCAACAACGGGACAAGTCCTTTTCAAATGGCTCGAAGCTCCCGTCGCCTCGTACCTGTCAAAGGCGTGTGCCATATCTCACCCCAAGCCAGCCAGAGCATGCCACGTGTCAGGATCTATTGGGAGCGGTGCTTTGATTCATAGACAACTCCTTCGGCCCGGTGATGGCAATTATGGCTCCATTTTAAAGAGGGGTGACATGGCATCACCCCGTTGGCTTGGAAGCATGGACTCCGGGGTGCCGGCGCTCAAGGCATTGATGGCACAGGAGGCATGCTTCTCCATGTCAGCATGATCATTACTCCCCTCACCCTGAGCGTCGCTTCGTTCTCTAGGCTCGGGAGTGGGGGGCATCTGATATGGCACATTCACTGACATGGAGCCCTTGCTGGCGGTTGCACTGGCAAGAGATCCACCACCTGGACGCGGTGGCCAAACAGAGAGCCAAGGCGAGCCCTCCTGCCAAGCTCAGCTCCCAACCGGGGTCATGCTCATAGGGTGAGCCCTCCATCTGAGGCCAGCTCCCGATCGAGGTCGTGCTCATGCTACCAAGGTGAACCCTCCTACCGAGATCAGCTCCAGCCGGGATCGTGCTTATAGGGCGAGCCCTCCGTTTGAGGCCAGCTCCTGGCCGGGGTCATGCTTATGCTGCCAAGGTGAGCCCTCCTGCCAAGGTCAGCTCCTAGTCGGGAACATGATCATAGGATGAGCCCTCTATTTGAGGCCAGCTCCCAATCGGGGTCGTGCTCATGCTGCCAAGACGAGCCCTCCTATCGAGGTCAGCTCCCAGTCGGAGTCATGTTTATAGGGCGAGCCCTCCTACCGGCCGGGGTCATGCTCATACTGCCAAGGCAAGCCCTCCTGTCGAGGTCAGCTCCCAGCCAAGATCATGCTCAAAGGGTGAGCCCTCCGTCTGAGACCGACTCCCGGTCAGGATCGTGCTCATGCTACCAAGGCGAGCCCTCCTATTGAGGTCAGCTCCCAACTGAGATCGTGCTCATAGGGTGAGCCCTTCATCTGAGGCCAACTCCCGGCCAGGGTCATGCTCATGCTACCAAGGTGAGCCCTCTTGTCGAGGTCAGCTCCCAGCTGGGATCATGCTCATAAGGTGATCCCTCCATCTGAGGCCAGCTCCCGGTCGGGGTCATGCTCATGCTATCATGGCAAGCCCTCCTGCCGAGGTCAGCTTCTAGCCAAGGCTGTGCTCATAGGGTGAGCCCTCCATCTAAGGCCAGCTCCCAGCTGGGGTCAAGCTCATGCTTCCTAAGGCAGGGCTCCCGAAGCGAGGCTCCTCCCTACCTTGTGGAGATCAGAGTTCCCGCCAGTAGCAAAGGAGGGAAGGATCAACAGAAATTCAAACCACGGTAAGGAGGTTCCTAGCCACTTGCAACCTCTGGGAGGTGGCGCACATCCTGCCAAAAATTCAAGCTCTGCAATATGCCACCCGCATGCTCTGCGTAAGGTGTGCTCCTCCAAGTCCCAAGTCCTGTAACGTGTCGCCACGTTGACGACTATGTAGCCGAGGGCTTCAACCCTTGCGACACGAAACTTGAACCTCCTCCAAGAGGAGTATTTCATTAAGGCCATAGGCCCTGTGACACTCTGATGGTCCCTCTGTAAATAGAAACATCCCACCATGGCTCGGGGCTCAGCGGCATGGTGCCCACCCCTCCCATGGGGAACTGCACCACCAGAGGGATAAGGTTTGTGCCATACCGGTGAACACCCCCAATAGGAGGATCTCCTTCAAAGGACCGGTCCGACAGGGGGAAAATCGCGGGCAACGAAATGACCCTCTCCAAAGGGGGTACCAAGAAAAGGACATCTCAGTGAAGCCCCAGACCTGATCTGGGCCATCGTTCTCATATAAAACAGAAGAAAGAATCCCCGAGAGAGAAGGAGGCAACTGGTAAGATATGAAGAGCTAGCGGACAAGGAACCAGCCAAGAGATCCACCCCACTCTCTGCCTTCCATCTTCTCTTCATTCTTTTCACTTGCTAGATCTCCTTTTGAATCCTTTATGGAGAGAGATTCCAAGCTCTTTGTCATAGAGATTCTGTTTTCCTTGATCGTCCCACTAACTTGATCATCGAAGTATCCGCACCGGAATCTCCGATCTGGATCTCCTCTATTTTGTAGGAAAGCCAACCAAGGAGTTGACTGGAGCAGCGGACCAAGCGCCTAATAGGGGCCCAATGCATTTACGACACGTCAGAGCTGTAGGCTACGGCGATCTAGGTGGCAACAGTAAATGTTTTAAAAAATTAAAACTTGATATAATTACTTATTGGAACTCAATATATAGTATGATACATGATGTTTATCCATATAAAAACTTATTAAGCATATATTAATGACCATGGATTAGGTTTTACATTGACTGAAAATTATTGGAATAAAGGTAAAATTTTGAAATAAATTTTGATTAGTTTTTATAATGCGATTAATATTATTTCTAGTATTTATTATATAACTTTATTGATGGGGCACGGGATAGGGATAGGATCGTCGGCGAGCTAAGAAGTCGCCGAAGATTAGGGTATCCTATTTTTTTTCTATTTTCTGATTTCTTTATGGTGGTGATGAAGGAAAAAATAGGGATGGAGGATAACGAGGATGGACTACCACGAATCCTGAAACCCACTCTCACAGAGAGACTTCACACCTCTAGGGCATTATACTTGCCACCCACCTCACTACATGCAGTCTAGGGTATCTCACCTACCACCCATCTCACTACACGCGGAGCCCAGGGTATTTCACCTGCCACCCAAGTCACTCCTTGAGCCATAAGGGGGATTTCAAAGAACGTGGAGGAAAACGAAGATGGGGGGATAACTAGGGCATCACGCCCCTATGATGTCCCGAAGGACAAAGACAACATCAACACCCGCAGGTGAAGACATAATGGGCCATAGCCCTGAACAACAACTGCACCAACTGACAAACCAAATCCCAAAAATTCAATTTCTTCTATCCCTTCTACAATAGGAATGAGGAGTTATTTATAAGCTCCATAACCCTCATTTGAATTTGAATACAGGATAGGGATAACTCAAATTTAAATACAAGATAGGATAAGATAAGCCTATCCATATCTCAATCCTAACCAACAAAATCCTAATTTAAATTTCAAATACAAGATAAATCCTAAATTTATTCTTCAAATTTATTTGCTGCTCCGAAATTCATGCTGCTTCGAGATTCGTGCAGGCTGATGTCCCCATCATTTATGTTCATATTTACAATGAGCATATATTATTAGTCAAGAATTTACAAAATATAGATTTGATGATGTTTTAATATCTATTAATGAACAAATAGAATAAGTATTAGGATAAGGTATGTCCTATGCATATTTAGCTACTGTATTTTTTATCTACAAGTTAAATTGAGTGGTGTGCTAATTGTATTTTATTCATATAGTGAAAATATAATTCAAGATCTTGAACCAGCTAAAACTGAAGTAACACAATTTCTTTATGATATTTATGCTTTATATGATGAAACAAATTATGGATCTAGATTACCTATATTAGTACGGAGATCTACCTCTTTTTCTAGTAGTTCTTATATATCATATATTTTCTTACTTATTGTACATAGGAAATATATATATACATGCTTCAAGTTCATCAACATTTTTTCATCTTAAAGTAGTAAACTTGAATTTTATTTATAAAATGATCTTTAACCTACATATGATGAAAATCAAATAGAGAGTCTAAATGTATTAACTTAATAGAAAAGTGTTAAAAATCAATATCCTATTATGTCTGTCATTGTACATGATATTTTAGCTATACCGATGTCCATAGTAATATCAAAATCTGCTTTTAATACAGGTTGATGTGTTCTTGATAAAAAGAGAAGTAGAAAGACTGGTGATATGGTTGAGATACTTTTCTACTTCAAAATTAGTTGGATGCTAAGACGAGACTTCAAAACAAAGATGAACATGATATAACATTATCTGATGATGACGATATAAACACTATCGATAATTAATAATATTTTTATTATTTATTTTTAATTTTTTATAATTACATATTTTTATTTTTTAATTATTAATATGAGTCACTTTTATTTCTTCTTTGTATTCTAGAGGTCAAGCCTAGCCCCCCTCCCTTCTTGTACTATTTTGATTTTTTTAATAAACCGGTAAGGGTCCGTGCCAAACCCCTACCATTACAAGATGGCTTTATATTAATAAACCGGCACATTGTATTAATAAGTCCCTGGTCCCCAACCTTTTCTTAATTTATTAAAAAAAAATATAAAGATTTAAAAAAATTCATTACAGGCTGTCTAAATGGGCTGTGCCTTGGCATGACCCATTTCAATGGGGCCAGGCTGGCTTGCAGGTTGTGCCGTGCCTAGCCTACAAGTTGTGCTAGGCTAGGCCTTTGTGGACCGTGCTGGGCCTAAGCCACGGAACAAAAACCCCTAGCATCGCCTATCCCTCTTATATGGGCCGTGTCAGGCACGACTTGTTACTGTAGCAAGCGAGCTATACCTGGCATGGCCTAAGTCATGCCGGGCCAAGTCATGCCATGTCATGGGCGGCCCAGCCCAATGCCCATGTATCTGATCCGAAGAATAGTCCTCAACATAAGATACTATGAGATACGGCACTTAGAGACCGGTGGGATTTAAAAGACTTTTGAGTGGGCAAGTCTCGAGAGCAGGCAAATTTGAACCGTGCAAAGTTCAGGGCTGGCCATGATCGCATGGGTGGAGGAAGGAAATCATCCCCATATTTTGATCACCCATGCGAATAGAAACACTTTAGTACACGACATTGAAATGCAGTTGATGGCTTTCCCGTGACAGCCAAATTTTGGGAAATAAGATTATTGTTATTAAATGATAAAATAATTGTTACAAAATGATAAAATTAAACTAAGATTATCGATAATTATGAAACTACTTATTGCACTGCCATTATGTATGGTATTGGGATCCCATTTCCACTCACATTAGGGTTTATAGAGGAGCTAATGCCCTTCTTTAGGAAAGTCATTCCAAAAATTGAGCTAGGAAAGAAACAAAACTTCTACATACTAAACATTCAATAGACAAGTAGGGGAGAGAGATCAGTTGCTTATCACCGTTGTCTATCATCTTCTCTAATACTCCACTTAAAGGTACAAATCGGATTTACTTGTGGTGGACGCTTTGCATTGCACCTGCCATGTGTCATCTAATCATGAAGATAGTGGCTATCAAATATTCAAAATTGACACATGGTGTATAGAATGCAATTAATGTCATATGATTTGTCACATCTTGTTTGACGGTTGTCCATCTTCATGATCGATTGTTATGGTGACTGTCAAGTAACTCTTTATTTACGAAGACGGTGGTGACTCTACTGGTGATGACTTGTAACACTTTCTTCATCGGGACTGTTTATTTCTTTTGAATAGTGCACGATATCAGGTATCTAAATCGTTTGATCAGGAAAATGAACCCATAATTTGTTTTGGTTTGGAGCACCATAGCCTCTAGATGTACATGCATATAAGTGCACTTACACATACATGCATGATGCCAATGTTCCGAATCTTAGCGTTCAACTGCCGGACAATATTGGATCAATCATTGCTCCGTGATATAAACAAAGTTAATATTTAAAATAATAATTACATACAACCAAGAATGATGATGATCGGGGAGACATTGGTCTCTATCATCCTCCCAAAAAATAATAAAAAAAGACTTAATCGCAGGAGTCAACACGTCCACCACTTCTTCTTCTGCTTGCTCTGCTGCTGATGCGTACGTGAATGATATATAGTTTTAAGCTAGAACGGAGGGAAATCCGACAAAAATTAGATAACAACATGATCTGCATGGAAGTAATTGATACCAAATACATGCAATAATTTTATCGCTTGCACTAGTTGATACCTTCAATATTATTCACATATAAAAAAACATAATCATTTTGTTTTATAATTTATATTGATTATAATGATGGATAAAATGGTTGTGCAATTCCAAGTATATATATATAAAGGCAGAACCCCTGTAGAAAAACATACACGGTTATCCAAGATGATATGGTGTCTATAGAATGATCGAATCGCTAGCTGCCAACCTTTTTTGTTACTCATCTACTACAGTCTATTGCATCGATGCCAATGGCAACATAATTATAAGCCAAGGTATTTGCATGGATAATCGAGTGGAGAGGTGAGAGGAAGGGTAGCACTAATCGTTAGAAAATTGTCTATTATCTAAATCTAGAGCATGGACTAAAGTAACATTCCAGCATGGAGCATGCCTCACTGATGGGGTGATGGTGTGATGCCATGCACCCTTTTTTTTTTTTTTAAGCTACGTGGGGATCGATCATTTCCATGCTAATAGTGATTCCTCTACCAACCGACACATTACGCGCACAAGCAACTTGTGAATTAAATAGAAATGCTAGACCTACAAGACGGCACCATGAGTCATGAAGAGTATGGTTGATGTCACTTGTTGGCGAGATAAAAATAAGCCGTAGGTGTAGCCAAAAAAAACAAGCTTCGGCATGAAAGAGGGATTCACCTTGCTTTGTGTAAGCTCATCATCACTATTGGATCATTTAATAGTCAATTTGAGATCTGTGCTAGTAGACAACACTACAAAAAAAACTAGATTTAGCAATCGATTTTTCAATTACTAATAATTAAAATTAGTTGCAAATTTAATTTGCAACCGATTTTGTAACCGAAATTAGTCGGTTGCAAAAGTATTGGTTGCAAAAATTTATGACCGATTTTTTTCGGTTGTAAAATTTAGCAACCGATTTAGCAACCGAATTTTATTTATTTTTGAATTTTTTTTAAAAAATCGGTTGCAAAATCGGTTGCAAAAAAAAAAAAAAAAAAAATTGGTTGCAAAAAAAAAATTTGAAAAAAAAAATCGGTTGCAAAATAGATTGCAAAAAAAAAAATTCTGAAAAAAAAAATCGGTTACAAAATTGGTTGCAAAAAAATTTCTGAAAAATAAAAAAAAATCGGTTGCAAAATCGGTTGCAAAAAAAAAAATTCTGAAAAATAAAAAAAAAATTGATTCCAAAAAAAAAATCTAAAAAAAAAAAAAAAATCGGTTGCTAAATAAGAAAAAATTTCTAAAAAAATTAAATCGGTTGCTAAAATTGAATAATTAAAAAAAATTATGAAAATAAATTTTTGTCCTGAATTTTATAAATTTATCACAGACAGCTGAGAAGTATAAAGCATCCATTAGGCACAATGGCAACATATAAAGCATCCATTAGGTAGCTTAGGCACAAAGTAGATATTCATTTCAAGGGTTCAATCATCCAATTATCAAAAATAGCAGCTACATACATCAAATCATATCACAAGCATTCAGGTATCACACCAACCCAAGCATGGTTTTTAACGCATTTTATTGACATCTCATGGTCCCCTTGAAAGACAAAAAACTGGTCAAACTCTGTAATATAAAATGATAGTAAAAGTTTCCAGATAGAAAATGCAAGGAAAAAAACTGAAAAATAGATGTGCATAAAAAAGGTGCATGCACAATCAAGGTATAGAGAAGAGACATTCTTGCAGATATATGCAATAAAGCACATGTGTAATATTTGTGAAAGCTGAGGGAGAAAAGAAAATGCCATATTTACAAATGGGTTTAAGTGGAATTGAATACCGGGTTCAAATGAAGCTAAAATAGCCAAAAAATACTATAAGTCATAACTTGAACACTGTAATTAATCGTCAATATAATGAAAAACAAGAAGATTCAAAGGCTCAAGATTCCTATATTTATACATTGAGAATGGTCTAAGGCAGCAAATGTTGCTTGTAAAAAGAGCAAGCCATCCAAATTTGCAACACCATTTAGATCCATGCAAAATGGTTCGATCCAGCATACACTTTCAGCATTTGAAGCATCACGAAGATACCAAGGCAACTCATCACAACCTCTAACCGTAGATAACAAGAGGAGGCAATCCATCAAGAAGTAAAATAAAATAACAAACAGAAAATAAAACCGTCAAACAATAACATTCAAAGGCTCAGATTGCCTATTTTTATACATTGAAAAGGGTCTAAGGCAGTAAATGATTGCTTGCAATAATAGCAAGCCATCCAAATTTGTAACACCACTCAGATCCATGCAAAATGGTTCAAACCAGCATACTTTTTAGCATTTGAAGTATCACGAAGTTACCAAGGAAACTCATCACAGCCTCTAACCGCAGGTAACAAGAGAAAATCCATGAAAATGTATAATAAAACAATAAAAATCGAACAAAACTTTCAAACAATAAGATTCAGAAGCTCGGGATTGCCTCTTTTTGTACATTAAGAAGGGTCTAAGGCAACAAATGGTTGCTTGCAATAATAGCAAGCCATCCAAATTTGCAACGCCATTTATATCCAGGCAAAATGATTCGATCCAGCATACAGTTTCAGCAGTTGAAACATCACGAAGATACCAAGGCAACTCATCATAGCCTCTAACTGCAGATAACAAGAGGAGGGCATCCATGAAAATGCACAATAAAACAACAAAATATAACAAAAGTGTCAAACATGAAGAGGTGCAGTTCATAATACAAAGCTAAACAAATAACGGTAACAAGAGGTGTAGTTCATAATATAAAGCAAAACATATAAGATTAATCAGTGGAGCAAGGTAATATGAATAATGTGCTAATGCTCCTATTCCTCCTTGTCCTCGTACTCCTCATCGTTATCCTCCTCCTCGTCTCGCTGTGATCTTTGTGCACGATACATCTGATAAGAATCTATTCCAGTTCCTTGCGAAAGATTACCAGTAAAAGCATGAGTTGCCGGAGTTGCTGCAGGCTAAAAATTTATGTTGGCTAATATCTCTTGCAACATTCGTTCATTGTGTTCAACCTGCCTCCGCAGTTCATCCCTTTCTTGCTCGGCAGCTTGTACCCGAGCATTGACTTCATTGACTTTGATTTCAACCTGCTTCCGCACTTGCTCCTGGAATCTTTACTATTCAACCATTCTACAAGGAATGAAAATTGTCCTGGAAATTTTGATGTAGGCATCAATGCAGTGGACTCTAATCCTAGCCCATACACTCTTCCTTTCTTCTTTCCACCAACAATACGAATCCATATATCCAATTCTGATGGTGGAGTTTGTTGCTGGCTAGAATCAGCACTGCTTTGATTTTATGCCTCTTCCATGTTACGTCTAAATTCAAACTGAAATATTTAATTCAGTTAGTATAAAAAAAAATAGAATAAATTAAAATTTTAACTTACGCAAATATGCTCCGATCTCCTGTCAACCCAAGTCTTATCCTTCCTCTGATGGGTATGAATAAATAACTCGGATGGAGAAGGCATAGTACCAGTCTTCGAAGTCTGTATCTCGTAGAACAAGATATTTTATTAATATGAATTGTAAATATATTAAAGATTTCAGTTATAAAATATTACCTTCAGATTTGATGCTAAGCAACCATACAGCTACTGATAACTCAGAATGATCTATACATCCCGGCCATAATGGTTTTTGGACTGAATGCAACAAGTCATAAAATTTTTGATCATCCAAATTCGGTGTCTCCTCTTCATTAGACGAATGGTCAGGTATGTACTCTGTTCCAAATGTATCGAATATCATGCGTTGATATGTGTTCTGTGGATCATTATCCATTGGTGCAAAAGCAGGATCATTTGCATGCAAATCAGGTACCCCATCGACACGAGGATCACTCTCCCCATGAGATGTCCAATACCAGTAATTCAGTACAAATCCTTTTTTGTAAAGATGAAGCTTCACTTCATTGGTAGTTAGGAACCTTAGATTTTAATACTTGCAACAAGGGCATCTGAATTTTCCTTCACTTTGAAAGTTATGTTGCTAACATGTAAAGAGTACAAAATCTTCCACACCCTTTAAAAATTCTTTGGTATATCCCTTTCGACCCGGTAAAAGTCTATTATACATACAATTATAAAGTTGAAAGATATCCATATTTTGTACCATATCAAAATATGATGATACAGAAAATTATCTTTTCTTGTAAATATTGATATAAATTATAATGTGAAAAATCAAACACTTCAAATCCTACATGCCATGGATATACAGATTAACCAATGCATGAGAAAAAAGGACTAGTGAATTGCGACCTGGAATATATCTAGCATTTAAAACTCGATATCGATCGGAGGCTTGGTTATTTCATTTTCTTTTCCTTGTTTTGTAATTGTCACCCATATGGATGTAATTAATTAATGAACAATTTTGAAGCTATGGATGGTTTCTCCATGTAGGGAGGTGATCCATGGATCTGTTTTAACCTATACGACACTTGACCTATTTAAAGAAGCAAATTGTGGCCTGGCATGTGCCTATACTAGAAATTCATTCAAGCTATCTACCCTATTAATGGAACGGTGTGTTTACATTTCTAATACATGCAAGAGAAGTCAGTAGGGGAAATCACAGATTAGATGTTGGTAATGAAACAAACAAATATCGATACTCCTCACTCAATCCAATTGGGGTTAGATATGCAGGGCCTACTTTTGCTCTTATCTCGAAAAAACATTTTTCACCATAAAGAGAAATGCCTTCAAATCATCCTCATTGCTCGCTTTTAGCTTTGCTGGGTTCCTATTAACTTATATACTCAGTTCTCAATGGGGCATTCTTTGGCCTATGATGCAAATAACCAAACTATCCTGATGATTTACTCCTAAATCTATCCTCTACCAGTTCCGCTTCTTTTTCGCTATACTTGTCTTCTATCCATCATAACTAACACATCCACCTCAATATATTTTCTCTGTTATGGTCATCTTACATTCATGTGGACCTATGCATCCTCGGACATTCTTACCACAAAATATAGTTTTGTCTGACAAAATCTATTATACAATTGAACACTTATCATCATATATTAATTTAATGAGAGATTTTCAGAATATAGAATCTATTTCATCAACAAAATGATATTCATAAAACCAAAATTTGGCAACTGAGAAGTATGCATGTACCAGAAGTACCAGAAGTAACCGTGCGGCTCGATCCGGTCCCTGGGACGGCGACAAAGGGATGGCAAGGAAGGTGGGAGGCCTCGGCCGTCAGGGGGAGAGCCGGAGGTGGCGTTGGCCGTCAGGGGGGAGGCCTCGGCCATCGGGGGGAAGGTGGGAGGCAGCATTGGCCATCGGGAGGAGGGCTAGAGGCGGCTTTGCAAGTCAGGGGGGAGGCCTCGGCCGTCGGGGGGAAGGCCGGAGGTGGCGTTGGCCGTCGAGGGGGAGGCGTCGCCTGTCGGGGGGAGGGCCGGAGGCGGCATTGGCCATCGAGGGGGGAGGCGTCGCCTGTCGGGGGGAGGGCCGGAGGCGGCATTGGCCGTCAGGGGGAGGCCTCGGCCATCGGGGGGAAGGCCGGAGGCAGCGTTGGCCGTCGAGGGAGAGGTGTCGCCCGTCAGGAGGAGGGCTGGAGGCACCGTAGGCCGTCGAGGGGGAGGCGTTGGCCATCGGGGGGAGGGTCGCAAGCGACGTTGGCTGTCGGGGAGAGGGCTGAAGCCGGCGTTGGCCATCGGGGGGAGGGTCGCAAGCGACGTTGGCTGTCGGGGAGAGGGCTGAAGCCGGCGTTGGCCATCGGGGGGGAGACGTCGGCCATCGGGGGGAGCGCCGGAGGGGAAGGGTAGCTAGGGCACCCGAATTGAAGGCGGCGGGACGGGAGAAGGGGCAAGGGTAGCCAAGGCACCCGAACGAGGAGGGTTAAAAACTAAACCCTTAATGAATTTCACCCGTCCGATTTTAATCATACGTCCCATATACATTTGTATTTAAAAATTTTAAAAATGAATTTTTTGCAATTGATTTTTCGGTTGCAAAATTTAGAAATTTTAAATTAATTTTAATTTAAATTTTGCAACCAAAAAATCGGTTGTAAAAATTTAAAAACAATTTTAAAAAGTTTAATAATTATCATTTTTTTTGCAACCGATTTTTCGGTTGCAAATTTTTAAAAAATTAAAATTAATTTAAATTTAAATTTTGCAACCAAAAAATTGGTTGCAAGATTTTAAAAACAATTTTTAAAAAAATTAATAATTATCATTTTTTTGCAACCGATTTTTCGGTGGCAAATTTTTTAAAAATAAAATTAATTTAAATTTAAATTTTGCAAACAAAAAATTGGTTGCAAAATTTTAAAAATAATTTTTAAAAATTTAATAATTATCATTTTTTTTCAACCAATTTTTTGGTTGCAGATTTTTAAAAAATTAAAATTAATTTTAATTTTAATTTTGCAACCAAAAAATTAGTTGTAAAATTTTTAAAAAATTTAAAAAATTTAATAATAATCATTTTTTTTGCAACCGATTTTTTGGGTGCAAATTTTAAAAAAAATTAAAATAAATTTTAATTTAAATTTTGCAACGAAAAATCAGTTGCAAAATTTTAAAAACAATTTTAAAAAAATTAATAATTATTTTTTTCAACCAATTTTTTGATTGCAAATTTTTAAAAAACTAAAATTAGTTTAAATTTAAATTTTACAACCAAAAAATCAGTTGCAAAATTTTAAAAATAATTTAAAAAATTTAATAATTATCATTTTTTTGCAACCGATTTTTTGGTTGCAAATTTTAAAAAAATTAAAATTAATTTTAAATTAAATTTTGCAACCAAAAATTGGTTGCAAGATTTTAAATAAGAAATTTAGAAAAATTAAATAATTATAATATTTTTGCAACCAAAAAATTTAATTACAAAATTTAAAAATAATAAAATTAAATTTAAATAAAATTTTGCAACCGAAAAATTGGTTGCAAAAAATTTTTAAAAAATATTTTTTTAATTATCAGTTTTTTTCCAACCGATTTTTTGGTTGCAAAATTTTATTTAAATTTAATTTTATTTTGTTTATAATTTTGTAATTGAATTTTTCGGTTCCAAAATTTTTAAAAAAACTTGAAAAAAAATTAAAATCAATTTCTGTTTTGATTGCAAAATCGGTTACAAAATGATTTTGCAACCGATTTTTCAATCGATTTAAATCAGTTGCTAATTTATTAAAAAAATTAATCGGTTGCAAAATCGGTTACTAAAACTGGGTTTCCTTGTAGTGTAAATGATAAAGTCTGGAGTGCATTGAAACCTTTGATTTGGATAATCTGATGATGGATTCGTACAAAGAAAGACAAACCCATCTTTTGCTCAAAAGATATAAGCTCGATCTCACCTCAAAATAGAGTTAGAGACCTGGGCAGGGAATTCCGATAGGGGCACTCCGACGATCAAGTCAGCGGACGGTAAAAAGGAACAGATCCTTCAAGGAGGCTCCCTCTTCGATCACCACACTTGGAGGAGAGTTTTTAGTAAAGGATGGAGTATGAAGGGTAGGAGAGGAGTAAGGCTCGAGCCGTGATGGTCGTGTCCGTCGAAACTCTCTCCGAGAGTTTCGCGGTAGCCTCCGTGCACTCTCTTCGCTTCTATCTCCTTCTCCTCTTTTTCCTTGCTTACCTCGTTCTCGCCCGTTGGGTCCTCCTTTTAGATCACCGGCTCTCCCCACTTCTTGTCTCGGTTTTCTCCCTCCTAGGATGCTCAAAGGTCAACGGCATCCATTGGCCGTGCTCTCGAGGTCATTTTTCCTTATAGTAGGGAGTTATGTTGCGAGCCTTGTTTTCCCGGTGGGTTATCATAGCTAGAAAAATTTAGCAGGGCCTCGATTCGGGGGTAGCCACCCTCAGGTTTGAGGTCCCTAACATAGCCTTCTCCTTCTGGATGGTACAGGTGATTGGCTGCAGGACCCGGTGCCTTGATCAGGGCACTCCTCCCAAATTGGTGCAAACGATGGTAGGCGTACCTTGCTAGCTTTGGGGCATCGTACCGGACGTGCCGTACTGGGCGCGCTGGCTTCGATGGTAGACTTGGTGCTGGAGCCTTTGTCCTTCTCGTAACGCTTTCGAGGAGCGGGCTCGACTTCGGCAGAGGTGGGCTCAACCCTTGGGGAGCTACCTGGCGAAGGAGCGGATAGAGCTCGACTTTGACCGAGGTGGGCTCAACCCTTGGGGAGCCACCTGGCGAAGGAGCAGAGGGAGCTCGACTTCGGCCAAGGTGGGCTCAACCATTGGGGAGCCACCTAGTGAAGGAGCTGAGGGAGCTCGACTTCGACCGAGGTGGGCTCAACCCTTGAGGAGCCACCTGGCGAAGGAGCTGAGGGAGCTCGACTTCGGCCGAGGTGGGCTTAATCCTTAGGGAGCCACCTGGTGAAGGGGCTGAGGGAGCTCGACTTCGACCGAGGTGGGCTCAATCATTGGGGAGCCACCTGGCGAAGGAGCTGAGAGAGCTCGACTTCAGCCAAGGTGGGCTCAATCCTTGGAGAGCCACCTGGCGAAGGAGCTGAGGTGTTGAGCTCGACCTCGACCGAGGTGGGCTCGACCTTGGGGGAGCTACCTGGCGAGGGAGCTCAGAAAGAGATCCATTGTGGTGACGTCTACACGCTTCGCTGCCAGCTGGATCTGAGATATGCTCCACGTCAGCGATTTTGCTATATCACTCGTAATGGCAAATATACACAACCTCAGCAGCTATTAATTATATTAACCAAATGCACACACCATCACAGTACATTATATTAACTTATAATTTGAAATCATGCTTAAACATGTCTGTCCCAAGTGGAAAATACAAAAGAAGTTAGGTGGACAATTGAGAAATTCTTGGGCGCGCGTCCATTGAAAATGTGGAATTCTCTACCTTATTTTGATTTGGAGAGAGCTTGAAGTTGGGTAGGGCTAGGGTTGGGTAGATATACCCGTTTTACTATTTCGAGGATATCAATTCACCTCGAGGGTCCTCATAAATGGATGTCAAACATATTTTCTCAAAAATCAAGCAAAGCTACGAACTTTAATTAACAACCATGTTTATGCCAATAATTCATCATGCTCTGGAATGATGTTGTGTCAATACTCAATAATTCCTCTTATATCACTACAAAAAAAAGCATTATTCTTGATGCTTTTTTTTAACTTTTTCTGACGCTTTAAAATATCGGAAAAAACATTCTCGACGTTTTAGAAAGCGTTGGAAAAGCGTTGCTACGTGAAGAGTGGAAAAAGATTTTTCTAGGTTTTTTTCTATACTTTTTAAAGCATCGCGGTTGATCAGGTTTTTTCCGACGCTTTTAAGCAACGGGAATAATATTATTCTCGACGCTTTTAAGAAAAAGCATCAAGAATAAATTTATTCCCGATGCTGTTAAAAAGCATCGAGAATAAGCCCAATTATTCCCGGCGCTTTAAAGCGTCGGGAATATCCTAGTTATTCCCGACGCTTTTAAGCATCAGGAATAAGATTATTCCCGACACTTTTAAATAGTATCAGGAATAACTTTATTTTTGATATTTAAAAGCATCGGAAATAAGCCCGGGATAAGATTATTTCCGATGCTTTAAAGCGTCGGGAATTCCAATTTTTTTTAAAAAAATAAATTAATTAATTATTCATAAAGCAAGCACTATTTTTTTAAAAAAAAATATTTATATTATTCAAAATTATAAGTGCACCCCACTCATTGAAATTAATCAATATGGAATAAAGTATAAACATCTCATACAAAAAGAACTGCAATCTCTGGCCTTTAGTGCAAGGATATCAGCACATGAAACAGCTCCAGGGCACTGAAACTCTATCATTTGCTTGGCTTGGTCAATGACCTCGAAGCCACGTAAGCTCAGGTTTGCAAGCAGGAGAGTCCTTCTCTGCTGTGTTATCCTTTGTAGAATCAATTAGAACTGATCCATCACATCCCCATATCCAGTTGAAGAGAAATCTTCAGAACAAAGAGGTCAGGTAAATGTTTATATATACCAGTTAAAAGATCTCATAATAACTGGCCTATCTTCAGTCTAGTAAGAGTTCAGAGTATTCCAGTCTTTCCTGCACATTTTTATCTATTTTGTATAGTTTTGACTTTCAGAAAGAAATTGATAAAAGTTGTTCTCCTTCTGTAAATCAAGAGATCAACTTATGGTGTAAAATATAAGGCCAGTCTCAGAACTTGTTCACATATTTAAAGGAAATAACTAGCATCAATAGAGAAATTAAATTAGATAACTCTACCATGAAGCTATCTTTTGATAAATCAACACTCTCAACATATCAAACCTGCAGCCAGAGTAGGATCTTGACTCAGAGCTTGATTCACAACATTCCTCACAATCATCTCTACGAAAGGACAGCTCATGCCATAATAGTTCATGGATAGAGCATCAACACCAAGTCTTGCTCCACTCATTAAGATCTCGGTTAACAGCAACAACTCTATCACATAAGAAGTAATCATCTTCGATACTTTGGATGTCCACGAATGATGCAGTATAAGACTGGAACGTGGCGAAAATGACTCGATACTATCCTGGCTTGTTTAGAGGCATAAGAAATGTTGGGAGTGCATATGAAATGTTGGAATTCAAGTATACACCAAGAAACTTGAACGATCGCAACTGGGATGACTGGAGAAGGAGGTGGGTATATATATTAGTATATATTAATTGTTTGGTTGAAGTTATCACTACACCAAAACGGAGTATAGGCAACTGTTTTCTCCCGTTTGGTTGAAGTTATCACTACACCAAAACGGAGTATAGGCAACTATTTTCTCTCGACGCTCCGGTGAAGCGTCGGGAAGACCCAGGAACTCGTCGACGGTTTGCCGAAACATCGGGAAGTGTATGAAGTCCACCGACGCTTATAAACGCCAGGAAATTTATGCCAATTCCGCCGACGCTTAAAAGCGTCGGCAATTCTCCCCGCCATTTTCCCTCAACCCCGCCGACGCTTTTTAGAAGTGTCGGCAATTCACCTCAACCCGCCGACGCTTTTAAGCATCGGCGGAAAGCGTCGCCGGACTCAATTTTTCCACCCCCCAGCCCGAGCCCTAGTCTCATTTCCTTCGGTCGCCGCCGCCTAAAACCCCATTTTTTCCTCCTCCCTCTCCCTGGTCTTCATCTCCGGCATTTCTTTCGGTCCCTCGCCGCATCTCTGGCACCTTCTTCTCCATCGCATTGCTCCGAAGCTCGGTAAGTTTTTTTTTTTTCTTGCTATGTCATATATTTTGGGTTTAAAGGATTTTGGAATTTTTTCTAAGATGAATCACTAAAGAAGGAAATAATACTTTGACATTCATGAAGTGCATGGATGGCATTAGTTTTTAATTGGGCCCTAGATGGCATTAGTTTAATTTGATTGCATGATTCTAATGATTTAATATTTATTTTATTGTGAAGATTTCCTTTCTTTTTCCATTACTAATGTCATGTTCAACTGTAACATTTCAAATTTATTTTGAATCTTTCCTCGTCCATAACAAACATGCACATGCTTTAGGGGGATAATATATACTTATTGTTTCGAGTTGGTTAAAAAAAAAATTTAACTTTATAATTCCCTTAAAATCTTGAATAATCTTTGTTATCTATTTCTTAACTTGGAGGGGATTTATCATGTGGATGAAAAGATTAAGTAAAGAAGAGATGTAGACCATCAAGACGGTAATCTAGTTGGTTGGTGACGGTAATTTAGGATGGGAGCCTACGCTGGATTAATTTCCTATCATTTTTTTACTAAAAAAATATAGATAAATATGGTCAATGGAGATATATCTATATAAAACAAACATAGCATTTTTAGCCTAATTCTAGTTTTAAATGCTAATAGTAGTAATTAATGGGCTATCTCTACCACACGAACTTCGTTTACACAAATAGGGCCATTATTCCAAATGCAAACCTGTTACGAAAGGGTTTGGTAAATGGCCGCATAATGGAGGAGGTGGTGAGGGCTATTTGAATGGTATGAAAGGGTTGGAATTAGAATGACGCTCTCCTAAAATGCTTTGGCTCGTGCAAGTGGGGTCCTGTTAAATATTTTGGATCAAGCAAGCAAAGATATGATAAGATCTTAGGGGGCAATGCAGTTCGATCCACTGCCCATATTACGAAATATGAAATTTTATTGAGATTCGTTGTCCGTCCAATAATTGGACTTCATCTTGCAAACAAAAATCTTGATTTCGGATATCATACGGATTCCATCATATCTGCTTCTTTGCTTTGGATACATTAATTTAAATTTAGAAGTATGCGTATGCGATCACATTATAAGTTGATAGGTTTGAATGAAACAATTTTGAAAGGGAAAAACCACCCGATATTATGATACAAGACCTAAATTGTCTCAGGGCAAAGAGTCTAATATCCAATAATAGTCCTCAGGGCAAATATCCAATTCCAAGTGGTATGGTGCTAACTGGCAAACCTTGATATCAAGTGTCTAATGTTTCTCTTCTACTTTTCTTTTCAAATTAAGCTATCTTTAACAGATTGTTATATAAATCCATATAATAATAGGCATTTCTAGAATGGTCAAACAGGAAGAGATGAAATATGAGTCTAAATGCCTAGGAGTCAAAACAAATGCCATGCCTGATATCCTTGTGCGTTTATGCATAGTGATGCTCCCTTCAGTTTAATCTTATCAAGCTTCGTTCCATCTATTGGTTGACTAAATAACCAAGACCTTAATGATTCTAGATAAATAACTCTTTTTTATGTTCATTACTTACTTTCTATCTATTCTAGATGTCTAGCTTGAATGTTGGAAGATCCTTGCCAGAGCTAACTCCGGCTAAAAACTTTGTTTATAGATCACTTCAATGATGATTACTTCGATATCGAAATCTACTACAACATGTCCGATAAGTTATCCATGAATAACTCCATTTTTATATATTTCAATACCATCTATAGTTTTGTTACGATCAATTATGATTTTTTATATATTTTTTTAAAAACTTGCATTGCATTGAAACATAGACCCATCAATTGATTAAATTACATATTCTACACGATCCATACAATTATTTAATTTTTGTACGGATGGCAGAAATATGTACAGTGATCAATTAAATGTCCAGTTTGGACAGTTTGAGAATTGCAAATAATTTTATAGGTGCTTACAGTAATCAAACGGTATGGATAGAGTTCCAGATATATTTCGGATATCATTTTCTTTTAGTTCTTCTCATACATATTTATTTGTATGGGGAGAACTAAGAGAAAATGCTGCCGAAATTCTTCTGGAATTTCTATTGCGTATCCTTTGGTTACTGTAAATGACCTATATAATTAATGCAATTCTTGAATGGGATAGGACCTCTTTACCTATTAGTTGGTGATTGGGTGCATTTAATAATACTGTAATTGATCTATTGAATAAACTTATTTTAAATTTATTCTATTCTTATAAATATTTGTTTATTTCAGTTAGTTTTATCTTAAAATGGATAGGAGTTGGATAACTAAATCGAGGAATAGCAAAGAATATCTAGATGGAGTACAGGATTTTATTAAATTTGGTATGGAGAGTAGTAGTATCAGTGGGAAGATTTTATGTCCATGCCGAAAATGTGTAAATTCCAGTTCTCTATATCCAAATATTGTTGAAGAACATTTGGTATGGAATGGTTTTTTAAGAGGTTATACCGAGTGGTTTTTTCATGGAGAGTCAAGGTTACAATCTACATGTAACCAAACCTCTAATATGGAACATATACCTGATTTTGGATATAGTAACCAACAGAAAAATCTTGCAAGAGATGATGATATCAGGGGTTTGCTCAGAGATACTTTTGAATATGGTGCTCAACATCCTGGAGATTACAGTGGAGGACAAGTAGCAGCTGGGTTACCTGAGGATCCTATATTTACTGAATCTATACATGATGGAGAGCAGATACCCCCAACTAATATTGGAACAGATCGTTATCATAAGCTGATTAGAGATGCAGATCATGAATTATATGCCGGTTGCAAGAACTTTTCAAAAATTTCTTTTCTTGTGCATTTGTTTCATATAAAATACTTGAATGGATGGTCTAGCAAGAGTTTTACTATGCTGCTCAAGTTGTTAAATGATGCATTTCCTGAAGGTACTAGTTTACCAACATCTTGTTATGAAGCCAAAAAACTAGTAAAGAAATTGGATCTTGGATACGAAAAGATTCATAGCTGTCCAAATGATTGTATATTATATCGGGGAGAACATGCCGATCAAGAGTCGTGCCATGTGTGTGGATGTTCACGATGGACGAAGCAAAAAGAAAATGAGAGTGAGGGATTAGATGAATTGGATGCAACATACATTAAACAAAAGTCGACGAAGGTATTACACTATTTTTCTCTTGTACCTAGATTGAAAAGGATCTATGCATCATCAAAGACAGCTTCGTCAATGAGATGGCATGATGAAAGCCGTGCAAAAGATGGAATGCTAAGACACCCAGCGGATAGTTTAGCATGGAAAGCATTTGATGACAGACATCCTGATTTTGCATGTGATGCTCGTAATGTCAGGCTAGGTTTAGCCAGTGATGGGTTCAATCCATTTCAGACCTTAAGTTCTGTCTATAACACCTGGTCAGTTGTACTTATTCCTTATAATTTGCCACCATGGATATGCATGAAACAGTCTTCACTTATTTTATCAATGGTCATTCCAGGTGATAAGGGTCCAGGCAATAATATTGATGTTTTCTTACAACCTTTAATAGATGAATTGAAACAACTGTGGGAGGGTATCAGTGCAATTGATGCTTCGAATGGCTAAACATTCAATCTACAGGCAGCTCTATTATGGACTGTTAACGATTTTCCTGCATATGCTAATTTATCTAGCTGGAGAACTAAGGGACGAGTTGCATGTCCTTCTTGTGGTGAATCAACCCATTCAATTTGGTTAAAACATGGAGGAAAGTTCTGTTATATGGGACATCGTCGATGGTTGGAGGCAAATCATCCATTTCGATTTCAGAAGGATTTATTTGATGGTACCATAGAGTTGGGATATGCTCCAATTCTACCTTCTAGTTCTGATATTCGTAGATAAATGCTTGGTATCAAACATAGTTATGGCAAGATGACAAAGTCCTCTAAAAAGCGAGGAAGAGATGATGTTGAGACTTCGGTACAAGAAGAAGTATCGGAGGAAGTCAATACTTGCACCTTAGATACAGCAGTGTTCGAGGATCCGGATAATTTCTTTGAAGTTGAAAATGATGATGATATAATCACAGCAACTACCCATCAGCATACTAAACAATTATGGAAGAAAAGAAGCATATTCTTTGACTTACCTTATTGGGAGCATAATATACTCCGGCATAATCTTGATATTATGCATATAGAAAAGAATGTTTGTGATAATTTGATTGGAACAATATTAAATATTGATGGAAAGACTAAAGATAACATTAAGGCGCGTCTTGATTTAAAAGAAATGGGCATCCGACATGAACTTCATCCACAAGTGCTTGCAAATGATAGAACTTATATCCCTCATGTATGTTATACAATGTCTAGTCGAGAAAAAGATCTCTTTCTGACAGTTTTAAAGATATCAAAGTTCCTGATGGATATGCCTCAAATATTTCACGATGTGTGAATCTGAAAGAGCGCAAAATTTTAAATCTTAAAAGTCATGATGGACATATATTAATGCAAGATATTCTTCCATTGGCTTTAAGGTCGTCAATGCCAAAATAAGTTATTACGGTTGTTTTTCAGTTATCATCATTCTTCAAGGCATTATGTTCTAAGGTTCTTGATCCTCAGGAGCTTGATCAGTTGCAGTCTCAAGTCGTACTTACATTATGTCAAATGAAAAAGATTTTTCCTCCTGGATTTTTTACGATTATGGTTCATCTACTCATTCACCTAGCTTCGGAAGCTAAACTTGGTGGACCGGTACAGTACAGATGGATGTACCCAATCGAGAGGTAATGCTGTAAAACTTAAATTTTATAATTTATATAACTTTTTCATTATTTAATGTGATATAAATATCATACTTTTTGAAGGTATCTTGTACGTTTGAAGGATTATGTACGAAACAAAGCCCATCCTGAGGGCTCAATAGCAGAGGGATATATTGCTGAAGAGTATTTAACATTTTGTTCAAGATATCTCGAAGGTGTTGAGACTGTATTCAATCGACCTCAACGTCATGGTGATACAATGAAGAATACAGATCTATACAAATTTGCATCATCCGGAAGATTTATAGGAAAAGCTGAAAGTATTGTTCTTGACCATAAATCCATGTCACAAGCACACCGTTATGTATTGCTACATAGTGACATAATATCTGACTATCACAGGATAGTCTATCTATACATGGATAATACTAAATATTAGACATGTTATTGTCAAACTTATATTTGATTGTCATGCAGTGAATTTTTATCTGTACAACGACAAGCCGATCATTCCACTCATCCTAATCCAAGGATTGAACAAAGATGGTTGGTTGAGTTATTCCCTAATTGGCTTGCCAATCAGGTTAGTATATATAAGTCGTATAATAATTTTATATATTTTTAACATCGAATAAATGATCGATAATTGATATTATAATTTTTAGGTACCGGTACTGATGGAGAAAATAGTTCAGCAGAATTAATTGCATTTGCCAGAGGTCCAAATTATATTGTGAACAAATATAATGGTTTTATTATAAATGGCTTTAAATTTCATTCCAAGGAGCGCGAGAAACTTAGAAAAACTCATAACAGTGGTGTTATGGTTGAAGCAGATAGAAAATCTTATTATGGTATACTTAAAGATATTTTGGAGTTGGATTATTATGAAAATTTTAAAGTTGTATTATTTCGATGCGATTGGGTGGATATAAATACACCGAGAGGTTTGAAAAAGGACTCAAACGGATTCATACTTGTCAATTTTTCAAGATTGATACATACGGGTGTGTTATTGAAGGATGATCTATTTATCTTTTTATCTCAAGCTCGACAAGTTTTTTATGTACAAGACTCGAAAGATAAAGAATGGGCTACTGTTATTAAGATAAAACCCAGAGACTTGTATGACATTGGAAAAAGAGTGGAAGAAGAAGATGATGATACTTATACTCAGTGTATGCCTTATAATATTGTACCGGATGATCATATAAATGATACAACCATTTTGATTAGGTTGGATTCCGAGGAAGGTACAACTGGTTGATTATGACAAGTAAGTAGTTTGTAAGATGGTTTACATTTTTTGTATTAATGATTATGTTATATTTTAAATTACAATTCATTTCCGTTATAATTTGATTATAATGTTGACTGACTTGTTTTTAAATAATGCAGGTTAGGTACACCATGCCTCGAAGAAAGCGATTAGCAGATGTACAGTTCCAGTTTTCCTGGACCGAGGCTGGTACTTCTTCATCATAGCAGCCCGAGGGTAGTCGATCAGTTTCACATCAGTCTGATGGCAGTCCCTCTATTCCTGCACATCAGGCCGATGCTACTATCTCTACACCTCAGGACGACGTTATTCCCTTCGAGTCCGTATATCACGATCCTTCTATGGATCATCCTGATGACGAGCCTATCGTCGATGGTATACAGATACAGGGTACATAATTTAATAATTCTATCTCATTTCAATTCATGCATATGCATTAGTTTTGATATACAATGTTTTGTATTTTTTTTTGTAGATGGATCCGGGAGACTCAGGCGTAGGCGAGGACCCACATTAGTCCATGATGTGTGGCAGTTACCTGAGAGTGCGAGGATAGTGATAGAGTGCAACAAGCTAGGGCAGCCTATTAAGAAAGCTGCTAGCTTGTTGACTAGCTTTCTGGGGACAGTCGCACGCCGTGGTCAGCTATGTTCCCTGAATTATTCGAAGTGGAACGACATGCTTTCTGCATATAAAATAGAAATGCTACGAGTTGTGCAGGTAAAAAAATTAATATATTATTTTATATCTTAGATTTTTAATAATTGAATTGCTTATTTCATTTAATATTTATTTTATTGTTTAATTAAATTGTAGAGCAAGTTCATTCTTCCTTCAGATTCATCTGATTTTATGCTCAAGTCTCTCAATCATAAGTGGAAAGAATATAGGACGAAGTTGAAGAGAGACTACAAGCTAGAGGGTAGGACAGAGGAGCAAGTTGTAGCTACCTGTCCTCCTGATGTTCACCCTCATCAGTGGATGGAGCTGGTGCACTATTGGTTCTCCGAGAGGGTACAGGTTGTGTAGCATCATCAAACACTTTGAAATTTATTAATTTTCACTTGTCATAATTATATTTATACAATATATAATATTGTTTTAATTTTATTTTGTAGATGTATTTTGATATTGGTAGAGCTACACGAGCTGCTCAGTCTGTTCCTCACACAGCGGGGTCCAAGAGTTATGCACGGCTCAGGCATGAGTTTGTATGTTTCTCATCCCATAATATTTTTAGTATACTTTTAGTTTTAACATCATGTATCATGCATGTGCCATGTATCATAGTATGGGGATATAAGATGTGTTATTTTGAATTTTTTTGTAATATTTATTCTTTACATAGGCTGATCAGCAGGGGAGGGAGCCTGGTGAGGTGGAGTTCTATCGGATGACTCACGTTCACCAGGATGGCAGTTTTGTTCGGAACGAGTCCAGAGATATATATGTATTTTTTTATTTATGTTATATTATGATTTATATTTTTATTTTTATTAAGTATTAATATATGTGTTTTTTATAGCCTCATAACAAAGCTATCTATGCCATGAAGTGCAATTATAGATGAACCAATTATAATCTTGGTATTGAGCGTTGTTGTGGCCACTGCTTGGCCTCAAAGGGCAACCGGACTATCAATGGACAAGAAGCTAGACCACTGACCAAGAAGGACAAAACTATAGGATGATCAGGGAGCGATCATAGCACCAATCATGCCATCAACCAAAGAGAAGGTGATTCCTGACTATTAGTCCACCCAACAATCGACTAGTTAGAGGGTGATCAAACCGGCCACTTCACTGACTATCTCTAATACCTTGCACCGAGAGATTACAAATAGTCGGATCCAACTGACATCATGTGCATCTATTGAGTATTTACTCGGGCCAACTGGCTCCTAAGATAAACTTAGTCAGGTGTACTAGGACATAATGTCAAGAACCCCTCTCTCGGTAAGACTCTCCCCTTCTCTGAATAAGAGGTCTCTCATTCGGTGATGAGCAAGTTGCCCAAACACTCGGAGCCAATGATGCCTGAGTAAATAGAAAGAACCAATTAACCATAACTGTCATAACTGAGATCGTGACAAACAAGATCATGATGGGCAAAGTAGCGGGGAGCAAGATTCTAACAGAACCAACTATCCTAACAGAAAAATGCCAACTAAAAAGATTTCAGGAGATAAGATTCTAACATCTCAACGAATTTTGTTGCAATGTCAAAGAAGGCTACTCCTAAACAATATTCAAGTTACTCTACGTAACTTCATAAATTAGTAAGAGGACATCCCCAATAAAGGTAACACATCTTTACACAATTCTGGCACTCATTTCAATCTCTTTATCGCTCTCAGCTCTAGTTATTGTAGCCCATTTCTTTGTCTTGCTAACTTGAATATCAGAGGGTCCCTCGTCGGTCACCATCGGTTAAGAGACTATTCTTGCTGTTCCTCATCGGTAGAGTGCCCAGGAGCAACCATTCGTTCCACCAGAGAAGGCTGGTTGATCCTCGAGCATCACCGGAGTGTAATAGAGGATGATTTGTCGGCAACAAATATAAGAATTTATCTTCCATTTCAATAGCATCTAAAGCATTCAAGAACAAATTGCTTCCTAAAATAATGTTGAACAATCTCAATCTACAATCAATAGATAAAAAAGGGTTTATGTCAAAATTATAGCTGCACAACAGGAGTACAAACAAGTTGAGTTACTTGGGAGTTACTTGAACTCAATTCAAATACTATCAAATTTGAATAGTTTTAGAGTTGGATTCAAGTGGTAAAATACTTGACTCAAAGACTTGCAAGACTATATGAGTTTTTATATTTTTAATTATTTTATTTTATTTATGATAGATGCAAATATATATATAAAAAGTTATAATATAATACTTATATATATAATATAAGGAAATATATATATTACATTATATATATAGTATAAGATAATATATAAATATTTATAAGTAGGCTAAGACTTAAGTTTGAGCTTGAATATAGCTCGTCTGATATTTGCATCGAGTTGAGTCGATCTTGAGCATCACCTTTTTTTTAATCGAATTGAGCCTGAAATATTAAAGCTCAATTGATTTCAAGTTAAGTTTTGAATCCGAGTATTTTAAATTAAATCAAGCTTGAATCTCTAGCTATTTGACTTAGTTTGGCTTGGTAAGGAGATCTTTTAAAGATGTTTAAGTTGGTTATATTGTTGGTGTTACCTAATGTAAACAAAATAAAAAAATGTAACCCCTCTATTGCATGCAACATGCATGCATGGATCGCACGCCCAAGCATTTTGCATTTCTTTTACTATTTTTTTTAAAATTTTTTAATTAATTTTAAATTTAGTTTTTATAATGGTTAATTTTAATTAAATTCTGAATTTAATTTTGTAACTGCCGTAACAGCCAGTTGAGGGCTTTTTGAAATTTTTTTTTGGAATTTTGAGCATATAAATAAACTTCTATCCCAACCATTCAAGGCATCCAAAAAATTTCAAGCTCTCCCTCTCCTCTATTTTTCTACTTTAGAAATTTTTAAAATTCCTTTTTCTCCTATCTTTTCTTGCTTTAAAATTTTTGGACTGAAGACGAGCTGATTGGCATCCATTCGAGATCGTGCCATCGATGGATATTAAAGTTTTTGACTTCCGGATTGTACCTTGGAGGAGAGCGTGTGGCCCAACTATTTTTTGTACGAGAAGGGAGCCAAATCTCCTTTAGGACAGTGGATCTATCCGCCTCCCCAGCTAGACTTCCTAACCTTACTTTATTGTATTTGAAAATTTTTGTTATACCAAAATTTGTTCTGCCATACACACCATAAAAATTATTTTTAAGTATTTTTAAAATTACATAAATATATGTGTATATATTTTCTATATATACATCATAGCTAATAGTCTAAAGGAGATTTGAGATGCAGGCAAATCAGGACATAAAGGCTTTCCTGTTATATGATTATATAGGTGATTACCTAATAAAGATGATGGAGCATGCAATAATCCTTATTTGCATGCTTATTTGTTTTTATGTTATCATCTTACCTGCTTATTGACATTCTCAATCAATCTATTTGTGGATATCCATATGTATCCATTACCAAAATGTGCTACTGCAATTGATTAACATGTGCCCTGAGCTCCTGTGAACACATGATAATTTCACACACATATATGCTTGGAATGGAAGCATATTGCTATTTATTATTTAGATGTTTGAATCATTTAATTTGACATACTATTTGGTGGTTTTTCTTCTAGATTTTTATCTACTGTAGATACTTGCTTTATGTATACATCTTGGTGGCTTGATTCATAGAGCATGATTAGTAGCTAAGGACATGTAATTACAGGGAGAGTTAAATTTGCTTGAATGTATGCTGAACATCATGAAGCTATCAAGCAAAATAAGACAGAACAAATTTTAGATGTCTTTTGCCTTTGTGCTCAATACTTTGCATTCTTATAAAGAATGTATGGATATGCAAAGATCTAAAATACTCAAACCGATGAACTATTTTTTTATTGCAGTTCATCCAATAAACTATTTTTTGCATTTATCTGGGAGCAGAGTGCAAGCTGGATTTTGGAATGAAGTCTAGGGGTCAGTGGAAAAAAAAAAAATAAATACTTCCAAGAGGATTTCAAAAATCAAGAGGGGAATGTCCACAAGAAAGGGAGTGAAAGAAAGTAGTATAGCTAACACATTTGATTACTCTCTGGATATTTCATGCCATGCTTTATGACTCCAATTTAATAGCTAAAACATATAAACATTTTTGAAATTAGTATGAATACTTTTAGGCCACATGCTTTCAAATTCCTCCAAATTCCAGTGTTGAGCTACAAGATGTGCTAACCATTCATCTACTGTTAATGCATAATATATAAGCATTTGACTGAACATTCACAATTTTTTTTATTATATAAATTTTGTAATCCTGATTCGAATGCTTAAGTACATATTATACTATTGGCATTCTGGTCCTTTTAGGTACAGGGAGTAGACATTTTTTTTGGTGAGACAGCACAATCATGGTTAAGATTTAAAAGCATGGAAAATATTAGAGGTACATCATTTGAGATATTGGACCTAAGCTTCTATTGATGTATTTTGTTCAAATGTTTTCTTTATCAATAATTTAAGTGTTAGTGAATAGGAAAAATATATCTGAAGCTCAATCTATATATAAGTCTCTTTTAAAAACTATAAATCTTTTAGATTATAGCTCTTCAAAGTTTGAAATTATTTTGCTCATACTTCCACATCAGTTAAATAGATTCATAGTGTATATATGCACAATATTCCTGTTTTCGTTTAAGCAAAATTTGTTCAAAAAGAAAATTAGCAATGGTAATATTGATATATTGATAGTTCTGAATCAGTTAAATACATTATTTTTTTCAAAAAAGAATAAATACATCATTTTTCCCCATTAGTTACATAAATTCATAGCTACAATTTTGATAAATTCCGAATCTGAAAGAGGCATCAGAGCATCTACTTTAACCCATATGCTATAGATCTTGTCCACTAGGGTTTATAAGATGTAAATATATCAGAGGAGCATAATAAACATAGAAACATGGATGGTCTTGACTTTGTAATTATATATATAAATTTATGATAGAAATATGCAGGCTCCTTCCACTCCTACAAGTTGAGAATTTGGTCCCAAAATGACTAAGCATACTTGTGTGAACCAGGTCTCTCTATCTTGTAATTCCAAGAAAACTAGGAGCCTATTTAGATAATTATATAGGATTGGATTGAAAATCTTATAGGAATTGGGCCTGGCCCATTTAAGCTTCATGTCTATTTCTATCCGGGCCAAATCCTAGTTTTTGGGTTGCAAGAAGAAATAAAAGACTTTTACGGTTTTTTTTCTTTCTTCCCATAGAATTTGGACCGGGTTAAGTTTGGTTGATATAAGTCTATGCATAAATGGACGGTCTAATCCATGAATCCTACAGGATTTTCAGGTCAACTGTATAAGAATATCTAAATGGGCTCTTAATGTGTTTAGCATGCTAGTGCTCTGTATTAGAATTTTGATAAATTTATTTTACCTAAAAAATATTCTTCTGTTCCCTATGTCATGACATGCCTCAATACAACATAAATGTTTCGCATGCTTTATTTTCATCTCTTTGTTTTTACTTCTGCTACGATAAAATTTTCTTGCTAGATTCCTTTTTTGAATTAAATCTGTAGAGGCTATTTTGAATTTACATATAAATTTGTTAGCAAACATGAAGAATGGAATGTAAAATTGGTGTTACACAACTCTTCTTTAAATATAAAAAAATTACCTTAATGATTATCAAATAAATAGCTGGTTCTCAAATTCTTAATAAAGAATTTAATATTGATGTTGTTTTATCACATTCGAATTGAATTTCACGTACCAAGTTTAAAAGCATTTATTTATGGATCAATAAAAGATTTTCTTTGTAATGATTTAAGTTGGAAGCATGCAAGTTATATATTACTTTGAAATTCATTGATGATGTTTATGCCAAAAATCGAATGTCTTATGTGCCTTGAAATTTTATGCCATTCCATTCATCAATGTGATGCATAATACAAATTTGATAGTGTCCTTATGAGTTGAACCACAATTATTTATAAGATCAAAAAAAATTGGCAAATTTTTTGACCAAAAGCCTTTCGAAGGCTGGCGGTGTCTGAGACATCGAGGGGATGGGACTTAAGCCCATATAATAGTCACCAGAGTGGACCCCTTCGATAATCCCATGATTAAGGTTCAAAGGGAAACGATCTCTAAGGTGACGTCTAGGAGCACCATTTTTAGGAGTCTATCTTCATCCATCCCTATGGTATGGTGTGGTGCTCTATTGTGACGGTTAGGTTGAGCATAGCTCTTAATAGATCCAAAATTATAAGTTCAGTGATGTACGATTCCATCGTACATACCTTTGGAGGATCTACCTTAGTGAGAGTAGTCATGAGGCTGCGACTATGGGATGTGAACGAATCCCTAGCAACTCTCATGAAAATCAAGACAAGCACATTGCTTAGATAGCGCTACCCCGTATTATGATCAGCTCATCTTTTATACTATATATATTTTATACTAATATAAGTTAAACCTAGAAGGTACTTGCACTAAGCACGATAAAAATCCAAAAATTTTAAATTATTTATTAAGTTTAATAATATTAAACTTTTATTTTTTTATTTTGTTTTGTTGGAGATTGTTGGTGTTACCTTACGTAATACAAAATAAAAACATGTAACCCCCCAATTGCATGAAACAAGCGTGTGTGGATCGCACGCGTGAGCATTTTGCATTTCTTTTATCATTTTTTTAATTTTTTAATTAATCTTAAATTTAATTTTTATAATGGTTAATTTTAATTAAATTTTGAATTTAATTTTGTAACTATCGTAATGGCTAATTGAGGGCTTTTTAAAAATTTTTTCTGAAATTTTGAGCCTATAAATAGACCTCTATCTGATGCAGAACAAAAGCTCTGATACCAAAAATGATGCATAACAAAGAACAAAGAACAAAGAAGCGTATGCGGAAGTAAAATTAAGATTAATTCTTTTTTTTTTTTTCTTCAGAAATTGGCTTTGACTCAAAGTAAAGTTAAACTAAGTTGATGGAAACTAGGTAAGGATTGAAAGCATAATTTAGAAGAAGCTAAGTTATCAGAGTAGTTCGGAAGTAACGGATCGCTGGGGGTTGAGAAACTCCCAGACCTAGTGTTTCGCTCTGAACTTTCAACAGGACAGAAATAAAGAGAAGAGATGGTTTACCAACCAGACAGTGATCTTCACAGAATTTGAGTGGAAGAACTCTCTCGAGCAGATTGTTGGATCCTCGGATTCGGCTATCTTCGCAATGGATCCTCCAATACTGGTCTCGTGGCTGGGTCGGCTTCTCCTGAACTCAAGATCTGGGAAGAAGAAAAACAAGTGATGGATTCAGATACTCAGGGAAGGATTTACCAGTTCGAAGAACTTGAAGGCTGATGTCGCTGAGATCCGGATTCTCTTGAAGGCTGGTTTGACTCCCTCTGAAAAGAGCTATGGATCTGAAGTATCCGGACTGGAGCTGGATGCTGGTGGTCGGCCTGGACTTGGAGAGAGAGGCCGGGGAGGTGGGATAGGCTAGGGTTTGATGGATTGAAGTGGAGGATGGGCGGCTAGGGTTTTGGAGTAGAAGTGGCTAACCTAGGATTTGGGGTTTGGAGATCTCACACCTCCTCAAGGTTCCTGGGGAACCCGGATTTGCTCCCTCACGGAGCTCAACACCTGGATGCAAGTGCGGAAGAGAGAAAACACAGAGTTTGCTCACAAAAAAAGTTGGTTTCATTCATCAGATTACTCTAAAATTTACAAGAGGGGTTTAATTTATAGGACTTTACAAAAGGTCAGGGTTTTACATCTTCCCATGTAGGACTAATAGGATGGATCCTCAAATTAGGATTGTAAAATCAAATCCTTCTCATATGGCCGGCCAAGAGCTTCCATAAGTGTTGATTGGTGGCTCCAAATGGTAAGTAGGTGGCGCCTCCTAGCCTTGCTCTTCAAGAAAAAAATTTTTTTCCTTCCATGCTTGGTTTTATTTGGAAGTATTTGGGCGCCTCCTAGTCTTGCTCCACAAGTTTAGGCTTCTTCCTTTCATGGCTCAACTCTTTTGGACACCTCCTTTTCTTTCTCCCCAAGTCATGGCTCTTCCCAACTTTGCTTTGGTCTTTTTAGGCATGGATTGGGCACCCCCTTGAAGTGCTCCCCAAGAAAAGCCTCTTTCCTCCTTTAGCTTGGCCTTTTAAGGTATATATGGGGCGCTTCCTTGATTTTGGCTTCAAGAAAAATTCTTGCTCCCTTGGGTGTGGGGACCAAGACACTGGGATGGAGATGTGGCGCCCCCTGGATTCTGGCATGTGGCTGGGAGTGTGGCGCCCACTTACTTGAGCCTGGGAGAAAAATGTGGCACCCTGGACCTTGACTTGAAAAAAGATGGCACCAACCTGGAGAAGACCTAGACCACTACTAGGACTTGTACTGAGTCAACATGACTCAACAAAATTTAAATTACAGATTCAAGACTAAAATTGAGTTGACCAAGTCAACTCTTATTACAAAACCAGAAAATCCTAATTCTTTGGGCAAGGTCAATCAGAGATCCAGATGGAGCCCTGAAGTCATCTTCTGAGTCTGGTGCCCGCACCAATTCTCCCGGGGTGGGAGGAACTCGACCCTGTCGAGTATGGATCAAGCTGGCTCTGGTATCTCTCCAAGAGGTCTGGGTCCATTTCTTGTAATTCTTCTCGGGAGATCCAAGAGTCATCAGAATCTGGCCTTCCTTGCCAGCGGACCAGGTATCTTTGGTATCCTCGATTACGAGTAGAGATAACCTGATCATCCAGGATCTTTTCAATCTGCTCTTTCCTCACAGGCCAGTTTGTTGGTGTACACACAGGGTTGGGTTCACTCTCAAGAGCAGGATTAGGCTCAAAAGGCTCACTGGGAATCACAGCTGGCTCTCTATACTCTACTAGGTCTGTAATGTTGAAAGTGGAGCTAATGCCTAGCTCTGAAGGCAACTTGAGCACATAGGCATTGGACCCTACTCTCTTCACCACTCTAAATGGTCCAGCTCCTCTAACATGTAACTTTCTAACGGTTCCAGAAGGAAACCGTTCAGGCCTTAACCAAATCATTACATAGTCTCCCTCAACAAAAGTTTTGACTCGCCTTTGAGAATCAACCAACTTCTTATAAGTTTCATTACTTAAATTTATTTTGGCATGAATTTCTTTATGCAAGTCTTTTATATGCTGTGCAAAAACTTCAGCAGACTCGGAGACTCGTGTGTGGACTGATAAAGGAGCTAGGTCAAGAGGTGTGTGAGGTTTGTAACCATGCACAATTTCAAATGGACTCTTACCTGTAGACCTATTGACCGAGTCATTATATGCAAATTCAGCCCTGGGTAAATACAAATCCCAATTCTTGGTACTCTCACTCAACCAAAATCTGAGACGATGTCCTAAACTCGACTGACGAGACATTCCTAAAGAATGGACTTTATTCAAAGGAACCCTAGGTCTAAACCTAACAAACTACAGCTCTCTAGGTTTGACCTTGGGTCGGAGGATGGCATGCAGAGCATGAAAACTTATCATGGGTGCCTAGTAGGTGCCATAAGGTCTTCCAGAAGTAGGTGGCAAACCTAATAGATTCTGACACGTGGTTCACTCTAAAGACTTCGACAAAGTATACTTGGATGGTATAAGAAGCATTGGAAGTCCTAGAGAAAGGGAGGAAATATGAGGTGGAGTCTCGAATTACCTGCTGGCTAAAGGTGGTGACCTGAAAGTTTGAATGGTGATCTATGAATGTCAACTGGTCATCCTTACGAAAGGAAAAGTTTGCTACTCCCAGGAATGGATCAAGAGATGGTTCGGGAAGTAGCCTAGGACATGTGGTTGCAACAGTTAAGGTTTGTTCTCTAAGCAAATAATGATACATTTTCTCAAGAACTGGATTAAAGAATGATTCATGGAAGGGCCTATGGATGATGACCTCAAGACTTGAAATTTGACATATGGGTGCGGAAAGGTATACTCTATAGAAGGGTAGGTCAATCATGCGAAGGAAGGCGTCTGGGGTCATAAGGAGGACTTCTACAGGACTGGGTGAATCAATCCACTCAAGAAAAGGATGTTCAACTGAGATTACGGGAGAGACCTTAGTGGCTGAGCATGGGACAAGGTCCAATTGTAAGAGGCTTGATTCAGTCATCCTAAGGAGAGGATCTACCATAGGGTGGGCAAACTTAAATAGTTTAGTGCAAAGATCTTCAATTGGTACTTGGGGAATGACTGTCATTAGAGGATACGCACTGATATCTCGGGCTAACACTATGAGTTCTTCCTGGGGGTATTTGACTAAAGGAACCTTGTTCTCACAAATCTCTTGAATTTCTGAACTAGGTCCTACCACTTGGTTGCTTTCCAAGGTCTCCTCAAGTAAGGGACCAATAGTATCGATGTCACATTCTTCAAGTTCTTCCCCCTCATATTCATCAACTAGACTCAAGCCAGCATCATATACTTCCTCGATGCCATCTTCAATGGTTTCGGGTCAGTGGTAATCGGGTCAACTGATTCTGGGCTTGTCATACCTAACCCTTCTTCCTCATTGGTAGGCTTGGGTTCTCCCTCATTAATGTCATCCTTAGGATTCTTACCACTTAGCTGTGCACAAGCCAGTCCTATGCATGGGCACTGACTAGATTTATGGCCTATTTCTCCACAAAATAAACATTCTTGCGATATAGGAACCTGGGTCACACTGGGTTTCAAGCTAGTAGAGACCTTACTTGGGCATGGGTGTGGATCTAAATAGTTTGATCTAGAAGACTTGGGTTGTTGAGTGACTGGTCTAGAATATTGTAAGGACCTCTCATAGACACGATCCCCACTATAGATATCATGGTTAGGCTTCCTAAGGTTATGCTCGGGATCACGGTATAAGGTCCTCCCAGGCTCCTGGTATGGATGAGGTTGGGGCCTATTAATTTTTGGATCAGGGATCCAATTTTGATGTCTACGTTTCTCAAGGACTTGGACTTGATCCCTAAGCTGGGTAAAATTCTCATGGACTTGTTCTTTACACTGGGTAACAGTAGCAGTCAAATCCTGGCTTAACTTGTTCATGCTCTCAGTAAGAGCTCTAACCATGGCCTCTAAATCAGGTTGGGTTTGACCAGGTTGGTAGGGTACTCCATTCCGGGTAGACATGATGATGCAAGCAAACACACAAAATGAGACTCAACTGAATCGACTACGGGCTAACTAGTCCTAGAGCCCAAACTAGATGCCCAATCAGAGTGGCAAGCTAGCCTGTAGTAACTCGGGACTCAGCCAGGCAGGTGTAAGGGGAGTGTTAGGTCCCTAGATGCCAATTCTAGACACCAATCAGTGATTAGCCAGGTAGGCGGACCAGCACACAAGCCCTTCGGGATAGAATCCCTGAACCACCGTTCTAGACACTGAGTACAGAGCACACACAGAGTAACTAGACAAACTGACTCAACACTAGCCTTGACCCGACTTGTTGATGTCCCTAGCCCACTAGGGCAAATTAAGTCTAATAAATTTTAAAATTAGGCTTAGGATCGAATGAGTGGGTGATGGTTTTGGGCTAAGGAGAGGTTATCAACTCCTCCCCTTTTCTTAGATGCTCAAATGCCCTTAAGATGAATTAGGAGATGATTACTCAAAAAATTGAATTGCAGAAACACAGAAACAGAGTTGCAGTAATTTAACTCTCAGAAATTTCACGGAATCCAATAAATCACAAGAGAATTATGTAAAATAGCTTCAATTATACAGGTTCCAGAAAAATAAAAATCACATAATTTGGAGTTATTTGCAATGAAAAATAATTCCTGCAACAGGGCAGTTACAGACTGAAAATAGGGTGCTTCCCCCGTTTACAATTCCTGCTATGAAGTTGTAATCCAACGGATCCCCTACACGCCCTAGGAACACCCCGTGGAATGGGAAGAGGAGGTTTGCACCTCGCTTCATTCCTAGGACCGAACGTCCTGGGGAGTCTACTTCGAGCAGACAAAGTAAAAAGGAGAGAGACTTAAAATAAGCAAGCAAAACAGAAATCCTAGACTGGGCTCTGATACCAAAATGATGTAGGATGAGAGCTCTGATACCAAAAATGATGCAGAACAAAGAACAAAGAACAAAGAAGCGTATGCAGAAGTAAAATTAAGATTAATTCTTTTTTTTTTATATATATATTTCAGAAATTGGCTTTGACTCAAAGTAAAGTTAAACTAAGTTGATGGAAACTAGGTAAGGATTGAAAGTACAATTTAGAAGAAGCTAAGTTATCAGAGTAGTTCAGAAGTAACGGATCGCTGGGGGTTGAGAAACTCCCAAACCTAGGGTTTCGCTCTGAACTTTCAACAGGACAGAAATAAAGAGAAGAGATGGTTTACCAACCAGACAGTGATCTTCACAGAATTTGAGTGGAAGAACTCTCTCGAGCAGATTGTTGGATCCTCGGATTCGGCTATCTTCGTAATGGATCCTCCAATACTGGTCTCATGGCTGGGTCGGCTTCTCCTGAACTCAAGATCTGGGAAGAAGAAAAACAAGTGATGGATTCAGATACTCAGGGAAGGATTTACCAGTTCGAAGAACTTGAAGGCTGATGTCGCTGAGATCCGAATTCTCTTGAAGGCTGGTTCGACTCCCTCTGAAAAGAGCTATGGATCTGAAGTATCCAGACTGGAGCTGGATGCTGGTGATCGGCCTGGACTTGGAGAGAGAGGCCGGGGGAGGTGGGATAGGCTAGGGTTTGATGGATTGAAGTGGAGGATGGGCGGCTAGGGTTTTGGAGTAGAAGTGGCTAACCTAGGATTTGGGGTTTGGAGATCTCACACCTCCTCAAGGTTCCTGGGGAACCCGGATTTGCTTCCTCATGGAGCTCAACACCTGGATACAAGTACGGAAGAGAGAAAACACAGAGTTTGCTCACAAAAAAAAGTTGGTTTCATTCATCAGATTACTCTAAATTTACAAGAGGGGTTTAATTTATAGGACTTTACAAGAGGTCAGGGTTTTACATCTTCCCATGTAGGACTAATAGGATGGATCCTCAAATTAGGATTGTAAAATCAAATCCTTCTCATATGGCCGGCCAAGAGCTTCCATAAGTGTTGATTGGTGGCTCCAAATGGTAAGTAGGTGGCGCCTCCTAGCCTTGCTCTTCAAGAAAAATTTTTTTTCCTTCCATGCTTGGTTTTATTTGGAAGTATTTGGGCGCCTCCTAGTCTTGCTCCACAAGTTTAGGCTTCTTCCTTTCATGGCTCAACTCTTTTGGACACCTTCTTTTCTTTTTCCCCAAGTCATGGTTCTTCCCAACTTTGCTTTGGTCTTTTTAGGCATGGATTGGGCGCCCCCTTGAAGTGCTCCCCAAGAAAAGCCTCTTTCCTCCTTTAGCTTGGCCTTTTAAGGTATATATGGGGCGCCTCCTTGATTTTGGCTTCAAGAAAAATTCTTGCTCCCTTGGGTGTGGGGACCAAGACACTGGGATGGAGATGTGGCGCCCCCTGGATTCTGGCATGTGGCTGGGAGTGTGGCGCCCACTTACTTGAGCCTGGGAGAAAAATGTGGCACCTTGGACCTTAACTTGAAAAAAGGTGGCACCAACCTGGAGAAGACCTAGACCACTACTAGGACTTGTTCTGAGTCAACATGACTTAACAAATTTAAATTACAGACTCAAGACTAAAATTGAGTTGACCAAGTCAACCCTTATTACAAAACCAGAAAACCCTAATTCTTCGGGCAAGGTCAATCAGAGATCCAGATGGAGCCCTGAAGTCATCTTCTGAGTCTGGTGCCCGCACCACTATCCCAGCTCTTCAAGGCATCCAAAAAATTTCAAGCTCACCCTCTCCTCTATTTTTCTATCCTAAAAATTTCTAAAATTCCTTTTTCTCCTATCTTTTCTCATTTTGAAAGTTTTGGACCAAAAACAGACTGATCGACGTCCGTTTGAAATTGTTAGGGCTGGAAATGGGCCGGCCCAAAGCCCATCAGTTCGGCCCAAAGACTATATTTTAAAAATTTTTGGACCGAATCTGGACATCCCTTTGGTCCAAAAATTAAATGGACTCTATTTTACAGCCCTAAAACTAGTCGAATATACTTAAAATTTCGTCCGCAGCCTGAACCAATTTCAGGCCGGCCCGAAGTTTATTGAGCTGGCCCAGCCCAGTTCCAAATAATGGGCTTTTGGGCCGGCCCATTTCCAGCCCTAGAAATAGTGCCATCGACGGGTATTAAGTTTTTGGCTTCCGAGTTATATCTTGGATGAGAGCGCGTGGCCCAACTATTCTTCGCACGAGAATTGGACCAAATCTTCTTTAGGACAGTGGGTCTATCCGCCTTCCAGGCCAGACTTCCTAATCTTTATTATATTTGAAAAATTTTATTATACCAAAATTTATTCTACCACACACACTATAAAAATATTTTTTAAATATTTTTAAAATTATATAAATATATATGTGTATATTTTCTATACATCATAGCTAACATATTTTCTCTCGACTCTTTCCTGGCTCTCCGTGGTTGAGTTTTTATTATTAACCTTTAAATGAGCATTGTTTTGGGTTGAGCTTTGTGCACTTGGCAACTTTATATGCTACCTCTATGTACACATGGCAATGTAATATGCAACTCCTGATGAAAAAACCAATTTTTATACAATATTACATGGAAGCATGTACATGAACAGGCACAATTTGGGCCTGGTATGGTAATTACCCTGCTATACTCTAAGCCCAAGCGATCTCGTCACTGGAGCTACCTGAACAAATATCTTTGGCCCAGTGGAAGCCAGGTCTTTCGTTGGTTGATATGATGAGGCTGAGGCCGAGGTTCAGTCATGCCATTGAGATCAATCCTCTCTGATCCAAAATTGGATCAGATTTCAAATTATATTTTAAAAGTTTTTGGATCGAATCCGAATATTTTTGGTCCAAAAATTAAATGAACTTTATTTTATAGCCTGAGTCTAGCTTGATATGCTTAAAATTTAGTCCGAAACCCGAATCGATTTCGGACTGTCCCGAAATTTATTGAGCTGGTCCGGTCTAGCTCCAAGCAATGAACTTTGAGCTGGTCCAGTTCCGGCCTTACTTTTTATACCAAAGAATACCTTTTGCGATATCAATAAATTAATGGAGCCCATTACGGAGACTTGTCTTTAACAATACCAGCTAAGAAACAAGCTCAGCAGGCACACCAAGCTGCAGTGCAGAATACTTTAAGCTTATCAAAATGATATCATGACCACTATTGTATCATGGATATGATGTCTAAACTCTTAAGCTTGAGCATGACGTTGCCGTACCTTTTTCTTTTTCTTTTCTTTTGGAGTTCCAAAATTGCAAGAGACCGAACGGCCGCATGAGCTCAAGCACGCACGCACAACCAGCCATTTCCACCATTTTATTTTTTATATTTTTAATTTACTTTTTAAATATTTTAAATGACTATTTGGAGCGTATTTTAAAAATTTTGTTGAGATTTTGAGTATCCAGCTAGAATCCATTCAAGAATCCCAAATTCTCCCTCGCATATATCTCTCTCAAAATTTTCAAAATTCTATCTCATAATTTTTATTTTAGATAATTTGAACCGAAGACGAATTGATTGGCATTCGTTCGAGATCGTACCACTGATAAATATTAAAGTATTAGCTTCCAGGTTATATCTTAGAAGAGAGCGAGTGATCTAGTTGTTTTTCACATGAAAAGAAAACCAAATCTCTTTTAGAACGTTGTTGCCGCTCTCGCCGCCGCGCCCGTGCCTCGGATCAGCCGATCCTTCCTGACCGCCTGGTGAGGGAGCCTCCCTTTCCGCGGAGAACCTGCAACAAAAGGGTTAGAGGACCCTGGCCGGGGATCCCGGCGAGGGAGCTCCGACGGTCAAGTCAGTAGACGACGAGAAGGAACAGACTCTCCAGCCGGACCCTCGAAAGGATTCCAGACTTAGAGAGTTAACTGGTGAAGGAAACGCTCTGGGGACCAGAATTTTGGCTGGACCTCCTTGCCGAGCTCACGCCCAGAGTTCCCCTCTCGGGATCTCTCGTTTCTCTTTCGGAGCGAGGCCTTTTGCCGGTGCTTCCTCCTTGTCCCCAGGCTGGTTGGCTTACCTTGTCGTCCCCAGATTTTTCCTTCTTTATCTCCTTCCGTCGTGCATTTGTCTTTTTCCATCTCGGAAACTCCCCTCCCCCGTCCTCTTCTCTTTTCCCTTTTCGGTGAAGGGTGCCAGGCGGCTTTCCGACCTCGTCCGCCGGAACCAGCAGGGAAAAGGCAAAGACAGAAGAGAAAGAGGGGAGGGCGGCGCTGGCAGGGCGGCCGGTCAGGCCTCGGGCCCAGTGAGAGCGCCCTCTTCCCCAAGCATGGGCGCCATTTATCTATGGGGCCTGTGTCGTCAGGGTTGCGTCTCTCGGCTGCGGGACCTGTCGGGCCGATGCTAGTGATGTTCCGCGTGCCGCCGCCCTCCGTACAGGACGCCGTCTGGGATTCGTACGGCCCGAGGGATGGCCTCGGGGCCCGTCTCTCTCCCCAGGGCCCTCGCCGTACGAGCGGTCTGACCTCGGCTGAGTTGGGCCCGTCTCCGGGGGCCAACTGGCGAGGGGCGAGGGATCAGACGACCTCGGCTTAGGTGGACCCCTCCTGGGTGGACACCTGGCGAGGTGGCAGGAGGTCGCCTGGCTTCGGCCGAGGTGGGCCCGTCTCCGGGCGGCCACCTGGCGAAGGGCGAAGGACCAGCCGACCTCGGCTTAGGTGGACCCCTCCTGGGTGGACACCTGGCGAGGTGGCAGGAGGTCGCCTGGCTTCGGCCGAGGTGGGCCCGTCTCCGGGCGGCCACCTGGCGAAGGGCGAAGGACCAGCCGACCTCGGCTTAGGTGACCCCTCCTGGGTGGACACCTGGCGAGGTGGCAGGAGGTCGCCTGGCTTCGGCCGAGGTGGGCCCGTCTCCGGGTGGCCACCTGGCGAAGGGCGAAGGACCAGCCGACCTCGGCTTAGGTGGACCCCTCCTGGGTGGACACCTGGCGATGTGGCAGGAGGTCGCCTGGCTTCGGCCGAGGTGGGCCCGTCTCCGGGTGGCCACCTGGCGAAGGGCGAAGGACCAGCCGACCTCGGCTTAGGTGGACCCCTCCTGGGTGGACACCTGGCGAGGTGGCAGGAGGTCGCCTGGCTTCGGCCGAGGTGGGCCCGTCTCCGGGCGGCCACCTGGCGAAGGGCGAAGGACCAGCCGACCTCGGCTTAGGTGGACCCCTCCTGGGCCCGGGCGCCGATGAAGTGGTAGAGGAATTCCGAGCCGAGCTCGACCTCGGCGAGGGCGGTTTGCCTCAGGCAGTCGTCGGGCGGTGTAGTCTTGCCGATCCTGGCTTTGAGGATGTGGCGCTGACTTGGCCGGGGAAACATACACGTGGCTCGCTCGTATTCGATGATACCTGAGCCTGGCCACGTCACTGTCACGGCTGTAACAGTTGCCCCCCAGCCCGCCGTTCTGTCGGGGCGTCGTAGAACGGAACGTCGGGATTAAATGCGGACATGACGTGGAGAGGCGAAGATCTTGCATCATAATTGCCACGATCCTGGTCGCCGTGGCTCGATGCGGCTGAAGACCTATGGGGAGCCGTCACGCGTCGCCCACTCGCTCGTAATTAATGCATCGCTTCGAGGTAGAGGCCGTTACTCTGCTAACGAGGCGTCGGTGTCGGGCGTGCGCCCACGTGGCGATCATCCAATGGCCTGAGACGGAATGACGGGTACGGTCACTGTCGGCTGAGTTTGAAAGGGAGGGGACTTTCCAGAACGAGGCCTTTTCCCTTGCTTCGTGGGCGGTTTGCTGCAGGCTAACAACTCCTGTTGCTCGCGCTCGTCTGGCGTATTTTTGGTGAGTGCTTCCTTCTCCTTTTCCCTTCTTTCGGGACTTAACTTCTTTTATTCTGAACTGTATTGCTTTTGTTATTGCAGATCGGGAACGACGTTCTCCTACTGAGGAATTTCCTCATAGGGAACGCCAAGAGGGACTCCGAGCGGGAGCAGAGACTCAGCAAGCTCGCGGCCGACGTCAAGGACTTAATGGAGAAGGGCGCCGAGCTGCGAGCCGACAAGCAAGCCCTCCAGTCCGACCTGGCACGTTCCGAGGAGCGGAACAAGGAGTTGGAGGCCTCCTTGTTGGAGGAGCGGACCTCCAACCAGCGCCGAACTGAGGAGGAGGCGGCGGAGAAGGCCCGCCTGCAGGCCCATTCCCAATGGCTGGAGCGCCAGCTGGAGGAGGCCCGGCGAGACGCGGCCGCGGCGAAGGACCGGAGCGCGTACGTCAACGGGCTCCTGGAGCAGCCAAGCAGGAGGCGCAAGAGGCTGTCCCCAAATTCCGGGCTTCCGACGAGTACACGTCGGAGGTCCGGGAGGCCACCGTGGACTCCTTCCTGAAGGGGTTCCGGATGTGCCGGAGAAGGTGGGGGCCTTCTTCCCCCAGCTGGATCTGAGCGGAGTTGTGATCGGTGGCAGGAGTCCAGGGGGCGAGAGCAGGGCCTCCGCACGGCCGAAGCGACTCCTGCGGTGCCGTCGACCAGCGATGCCGCGGCTCCGGAGCAGCCCCAGGAGCCGGTCGTTGTAGAAGCCGAGGACGCAGCTCCCGCGCCTCCGGCAGAGGGCTCCGACCCCGCACCTCAGTGAACCCGGCGCCGTCTTCTCTTTTCTTCTTCTCTTTTTTTTTTGGGAGTCCCAGCCTGTCGGGACTCCCAGCTTGTACCGACTTCTCACATCAATGGAAATCTGACTTTATCGAAACCTTGATTTTTGTTTCGTCTCACCTTCCTTTTCCTTTCTTTCTGAGATGTCGGTTTGGAACACTTGAAACAGTTGCAAGCCTGGTCCTCCCATTGCTCAAGTCGAAGGATGGGCCTGCTGAGTCGCGTCGCAGCAGAACAAGCCTCAAGTGGGCCCGACTTTGGGTCGCCTTCATCCTTGCGCAGGCAACACTGTTTCTGCACCGCCTTCCAGGCCGAAGCCCAGGACCTCCAGACTGAGCTCGGTGCCGCAGGCTTTCTCAAGCCTTGCGCGGCTTGCTGAGCTGTGCTCCGGGCTTGCGTGGGCGAATTGGGTTCGGTGCCACCTTCCAGGCCGAAGCCCAGGATCTCTGGACTGAGCTCGATGCCGCAGGCTTTCTCAAACCTTGCGCGGCTTGCTGAGCTGTGCTCCGGGCTTACGTGGGCGAACTGGGTTCGGCGCCACCTTCCAGGCCGAAGCCCAGGATCTCCGGACTGAGCTCGATGCCGCAGGCTTTCTCAAGCCTTGCGCGGCTTGCTGAGCTATGCTCCGGGCTTGCGTGGGCGAACTGGGTTCGGCGCCACCTTCCAGGCCGAAGCCCAGGATCTCCGGACTGAGCTCGATGCCGCAGGCTTTCTCAAGCCTTGCGCGGCTTGCTGAGCTGTGCTCCGGGCTCGCGTGGGCGAACTGGGTTCGGCGCCACCTTCCAGGCCGAAGCCCAGGATCTCCAGACTGAGCTCGATGCCGCAGGCTTTCTCAAGCCTTGTAAGCTATGCCTTGGGCGACGGCTTGCTGAGCTATGCTCCGGGCTCGCTGTGGGCGAACTGGGTTCGGCGCCACCTTCCAGGCCGAAGCCCAGGATCTCCGGACTGAGCTCGATGCCGTTTCTTAGGGCTTGCCTGTGCTTCTTGGGTTCGAAGTCTCCGGAGAGGGAGTGTTTGAAGTGGGTGGGGAAGCTTTGTTACAGAAACTGGGAGCCTTACATCACTGATAGTACATTCTCAGGTTCGAGGAGTTCCACATCCGGGGGAACCTGGCACCTCCCAATTCTTCCAAGTAATATGCTCCATGAGGGAGGGCTTCTGCCACCCGATATGGGCCTTCCCAGTTGGGCGATAGCTTGCCGCATTCCCGTGGTTGGGATGCTTCGGCGCGCCGGAGGACCAAGTCTCCGGGACGAAAAACCTTAGGACGCACTCGGGAGTTGTAATATCTGGCTACACGTTGCCGGTACGCCGCCATTCAGATTCGGGCCCTGTCCCTTGTTTCCTCGAGAAGGTCTAGGTTGAGCATCATCCTGGCCGGGTTTTCTGTCTCGTCGTATTGCTCCACGCGCAACGTGGGTAGGCTGAGCTCGATCGGGATGACTGCCTCGGCTCCGAAGACGAGGTTGAATGGAGTTTCGTCGATAGCCGTCCTTGGGTGGTGTGGTATGCCCAAAGGACGCTGGGAAGCTCATCGGCCCACCTGCCCTTGGCCTGGTCCAGCCGCGTGCAGAGGCCCTGAAGAATGGTCCTGTTCGTGACTTCGGCCTCCCCGTTGGTCTGAGGGTGCGCCACCGAGGTAAAGCGATGCCTGATGTCGAGGTCGCTGCAGAATTCTTCGAATTCCCGGCAGTCGAACTGGCGTCCGTTGTCGGTGACCACAGTGTGGGGGAGGCCGAAGCGGCAGACGATGGACTTCCAGAAGAACTTGGCGACGTTTGCTTCGGTGATCCTCGCCAAGGGTTCGGCCTCGACCCACTTCGTGAAGTAGTCGATAGCCACTATCAAGAACTTCCGCTGGCCAGACGCCGGTGGGAATGGGCCCAGGAGGTCCATCCCCCACTGGGCGAACGGCCAGGGGGCTGAGAGCTGAGAGATTGGGTTGGAGGGTTGCCGCTGCACCCGTGGCGTGACGTTGGCACCGGTCGCACTTCTTCACGAAGTCGGCGGCGTCTTCCTTCATTGTTTCCCAGAAGTAGCCCTGACGGAGGGCCTTGTACGCCAATGCCCTGTCCCCCACGTGGTTCCCGCAGATGCCTTCGTGAATCTCCTGGAGCACAAGCTTGGCTTCTGTGGGTCCTACGCACTTGAGGAGGGGGTAGGAGTAGGATCTTCGATACAACTGCCCGTCCATCAGGACAAATCGCACGGCCTTCTTCCTGATGAGGCGAGCCGCCTGTTGGTCCTCCGGCAGGGTGCCGCTGGCGATGTACGCAGCGTACTTGTCCATCCAGCTGGGCTCTTGGCTGACCTGATGGACCTCCACCGGTGCTTCGAGGCTTGGGACCTCAAGGCGCTCCATATGAGCGCGTCCCAGCATCATGTCCGGCAGGGTCGCCAGCCGGGAGAGGGCGTCCGCACGGGCGTTCTCCCCGCGAGGGATGTGGAAGATGTTGAAGCGGCGGAACTTGGATGCGCCCGCCTTGACGAGCTCCAAGTACTTCGCCATTTGGGGGTCGTGCGCGACGTACTCCCCGGATACCTGCCCCGCTATGAGCTGGGAGTCAGTGAAAGCTCTGAGGTTGGTCACGCCCAGCTCGCGGGAGACTCTCAGTCCAGCAAGAAGTGCCTCGTACTCCGCCTGGTTATTTGGCGCGTGGAATTGGAAACGGAGTGCACACTCGGCGACGACCCCGTCGCCGTTGGCAAGGATGAGCCCAGCTCCGCTCCCACCGTAGTTCGAGGCTCCGTCCACATGGAGGATCCAGGCGTCCTCTCCGGGCTCATCGGTGCCAACCTCCATCGGCTGGGCCGGGGGGCCTTCCTCGGGCTCCTTGCCCAAGCCTGCACATTCGACCAAGAAATCGGCCAGCACCTGTGCCTTCATGGCCGACCTTGGCCTGTATGCAATGTCGAACTCGCTGAGTTTCAGTGCCCACTTGGCCAATCATCCCGAAGTATCGGGTCGGCTGAGCACCGCTTTCAGCGGTTGGTCCGTCAAGACGGTGATGGGGTGCGCTTGGAAATAGGGCTTGAGACGCTGGGCAGACACTATTAGCGCAAAATCAAGTTTCTCGGGCCGGGAATACCTGAGCTCCGCGTCTCGGAGAAGTTTGCTGGTATAGTACACCGGCCGCTGGAGCCCCTGGTCGTCGGTTCGGACCAAGACAGAGCTGACGGCCTCCGGGGTAACCGCCAGGTAGAGGGCAAGCTCCTCCCCCTCCTCGGGCCTGGACAGTAAAGGTGGCGATGTGAGCATCTTCTTCAACTCCTCGAAGGCCTGCTGACACTCCTCGGTCCAAGCAAAGCCATTCATCTTCCTCAGCACCTTGAAGAAGGGACGGCAGCGGTCCGCCGACCTGGAAATAAAACGGCTAAGGGCCGTGACTCGGCCGGTCAGTCGTTGCACCTGCTTCTTGGAGGCGGGCTGCTCCATGTCCAGGATGGCCTGGACCTTCTCCGGGTTGGCCTCGATTCCTCTTTGAGTCACCATAAACCCTAGGAACTTACCGGCGGAGACGCCGAAAGCGCACTTCGCCGGGTTCAGCTTCATCTGATGGCACCGAGGTTGCCGAACGTCTCCGTCAAGTCAGCCACGTGGTCCGAATCAAGTTTGCTCATCACCAGCATGTCGTCCACGTACACCTGCATGTTGCGGCCTATCTGGTCTTTGAAGATTTTATTGACCAGACGTTGATACGTCGCCCCTGCGTTCTTGAGGCCGAAAGGCATATCCTGTAGCAAAAAGTCCCACGGTCAGTTATGAAGGCAGTGTGCTCTTCGTCCTCCGGGTTCATCCGGATCTGGTTGTATCCGGAGAAGGCATCCATGAACGATAAGAGGCGATGCCCCGAGGTGGTGTCGACCAGCTGGTCGATCTTTGGAAGAGGGAAGCTATCCTTTGGGCAAGCTCGGTTGAGGTCGGTGTAGTCCACACAGATCCTCCACTTACCGCTACTCTTCTTTACCATGACCACGTTTGCCAGCCAGCTAGGGTATTGGACCTCTCGGACGAAACCGGCGGCGAGGAGCTTCTCTACTTCCTCGTTGATCGCCTTCTGCCTCTCCATGGCGAAGCTTCTCTTCTTCTGGCGGACCGGGCGGCAACTTGGGTCCACGTTCAGCCTGTGCATAATAACCTCGGGCGGGATGCCCGGCATGTCGGCTGCTGACCAGGCGAACACGTCAGCGTTGGCGCGGAGGAACTCCAGCAAGCGGGTTCGCTCTTCCTCGGGGAGCTGGGCCCCGACTTGCACCGTCTTCAGGGGATCCGAACCGAGGGGAAAAGTCAGCAGGCGCTCTACGGGCCCTCCCCTGGGTTCCTTCTCTCTCAGATCGAGGTCGTCGAAATCATGGGCGAGCTCCGCGCCCCTGGCGCCTGGGACCGTCTGGAGGCAGAGCGGGACTGGCTGGATCGTCCCCTTCATCTCTCCGAGCCCGGAAGGCATGGGGAACTGCACCAACAGCCTCCTCGTGGAGATGGTGGCGTCCAGTTGGTTGAGCCTGGGACGCCCGAGAATGGCATTGTAAGGCGAAGGGAGCCTAACGACGGTGAATGTTATTAGGACGGTCACCTACCGGGGTGGGGATCCGGCAGTGACCGGGAGAGTGATCTCCCCCTCGACCCCCACGGAGTCCCCTGTAAAACCTACCAGGGGGGTGAACTGGCTTCAGCTGATCGGGGGACAAATTCATCCGAGAGAAAGCATCGTAAAAAAGTATGTCAACCGAGCTTCCACTATCCACCATGATTCGATGTACAGGATGCTTCGCGATGGTCATCTCGACCACCACGGCATCGTTGTTTACATTGTCATTAACTTCCCCTCCCCTGGGAGGGATTACATTCTCCTGGACTTCCTGGGCTCTCTTCATTGCTCAGCCGGACCCACGCGAGATCATGCCCACGGGCTTCTCCGTTGGGCGATTGTCGATCGCAGGGACAGGCGGTAGGGCCGCGAGCGGCTGCCCTTCAGAGGGGGCCTCGTTCTTGACGAACTTCCTGAGGTAACCCCTCCTGATTAGCTCCTCAATCTCCCGCTTCAGATGGCGACACTCCTCCGTGTCATGCCCGTGCTCGCGATGGAACTGGCAGTACTTTGATTTGTCTCGGACAGCTCTCGGGTTCTGAGGAGGAGGTCGGCGGAGGTAGCGCTCGCCCTCGATTTCCATGAGGATCTTCGTTCGAGGTGCGAGGAGAGGGGTGTACCTCCGCTCGAGAGTGGCTTCTCCCCTCGGCCTTGGGTTTGGGCGAGGGTCGGCAGATGGCCCGGGCCTCCGAGCTCCCGGGGTGTCCCTCGGGAGCGGCTTCTTCGGAGTCTTCCCATCCAGCTCTCGACGGGTGCGGTCAGCCTCCTCCGCTCGGATGTACTTATGGGCGCGGAGGAGGAGCTCGGAATACGTCCTGGGCGGCTTCTTGTCCAGGGAATAGGTTAGGCGGGACGTCTTGAGTCCGCGCTTCAAGGCCAGCATGGCGACGGGCTCGTCCAAGCTGTAGATCTCCAGGGTTGCGGTCTTGAACCGGGTGATGTAGTCCCGGAGCAGCTCCTGGTCCTGCTTGCGGATGGAAAAGAGGCTGTCCACCTCTCTTGGCACCTTTCGACAAGCGTCGAAGTACGCCACAAACTTTCCTTCCAACTGATGAAAGGAGCAAATGGATCCGGGCTCGAGGCGGGTGAACCAGACTCGAGCGGCCTTCCGAAGGGTTGCCGGGAAGGCGATGCACAGAAGGGCGTCGGTGGCCCCCTGGACCCTCATGAGAGCCTTATAGCTCTCCAAATGATCCAGGGGGTCGGTGGTTCCGTCGTAGGGATCCACCTGCGGCATGCGGAACCGTTTCGGGATCGGCTCTGCCTGGATTTCTTCAGAGAAAGGGGGCGGGAGTCGTAGCCCGCCGGGTCTGCCGACGAGTTCTGCAGGTCGGCGAATCGGCGGGCGAACTCCGCCAGCTTGCGCTCATGCTCCTCCAGGCGCCTCTCGGCCTGGCGCCTGATGGCTTCATCGGTGGAGTCTTCCACCGAGGCTGCGGGTGAAGGAGGTGCCGATCGGTCTCGGCGCGAGGTCTGGCCTCGGCATCGCTTGCTGCGATGCACCGTTTGGCCCCGTCGGCCGGGGATCGACTCTCGTGATCCTCCGAACTGGAATAGTTTCTCTTTGCGGGAGCTTGGTGGCTCCCCCGGGGTTGGAGATGGCCCTCGGGTGGGATGGCCTGCCCTGGATTGAGCGCAGGCTCCCACGCTGCCCCGCGGCTCGGGCCGCGGGGGTCCCTGGCTGCGGCTGAGTAGCCAGGGACCGTTGCTGATGCTGAAGCTATCGAACCGCTGAGGTCAAGGTCTGCAGCTGCTGGACGATGGCCGCAAGGGATCCGTCCACCGGGGTAGGCTGCTGTGGAAGAGGAGGGGGAGCCGGAAGCTCCCTTTCGGGGCTGTGGCCCCCTGGAGGGGAGTGGACATCCCCCACACGGCTGGTGGACGCCTCACGACCACGAGTGACCACCATTGCTGGAGAGCGTGACACCTGCAGAAAGCTGGTTCCCACTTGGGGTTAGTGTCCTGCCCCCCTACCTGGTGCGCCAATCTGTTGCCGCTCTCGCCGCTGCACCCGTGCCTCGGATCAGCCGATCCTTCCTGACCGCCTGGTGAGGGAGCCTCCCTTCTCGCGGAGAACCTGCAACAAAGGGGTTAGAGGACCCTGGCCGGGGATCCCGGCGAGGGAGCTCCGACGGTCAAGTCAGTAGACGACGAGAAGGAACAGACTCTCCAGCCGGACCCTCGAAAGGATTCCAGACTTAGAGAGTTAACTGGTGAAGGAAACGCTCTGGGGACCAGAATTTCGGCTGGGCCTCCTTGCCGAGCTCACGCCCAGAGTTCCCCTCTCGGGATCTCTCGTTTCTCTTTCGGAGCGAGGCCTTTTGCCGGTGCTTCCTCCTTGTCCCCAGGCTGGTTGGCTTACCTTGTCGTCCCTAGATTTTTCCTTCTTTATCTCCTTCCGTCGCGCATTTGTCTTTTTCCATCTCGGAAACTCCCCTCCCCCGTCCTCTTCTCTTTTCCCTTTTCGGTGAAGGGTGCCAGGCGGCTTTCCGACCTCGTCCGCCGGGCCCAGCAGGGAAAAGGCAAAGACAGAAGAGAAAGAGGGGAGGGCGGCGCTGGCAGGGCGGCCGGTCAGGCCTCGGGCCCAGTGAGAGCGCCCTCTTCCCCAAGCGTGGGCGCCATCTATCTATGGGGCCTGTGTCGTCAGGGTTGCGTCTCTCGGCTGCGGGACCTGTCGGGCCGATGCTAGTGATGTTCCGCGTGCCGCCGCCCTCCGTACAGGACGCCGTCTGGGATTCGTACGGCCCGAGGGATGGCCTCGGGGCCCGTCTCTCTCCCCAGGGCCCTCGCTGTACGAGCGGTCTGACCTCGGCTGAGTTGGGCCCGTCTCCGGGGGCCAACTGGCGAGGGGCGAGGGATCAGCCGACCTCGGCTTAGGTGGACCCCTCCTGGGTGGACACCTGGCGAGGTGGCAGGAGGTCGCCTGGCTTCGGCCGAGGTGGGCCCATCTCCGGGTGGCCACCTGGCGAAGGGCGAAGGACCAGCCGACCTCGGCTTAGGTGGACCCCTCCTGGGTGGACACCTGGCGAGGTGGCAGGAGGTCGCCTGGCTTCAGCCGAGGTGGGCCCGTCTCCGGGCGGCCACCTGGCGAAGGGCGAAGGACCAGCCGACCTCGGCTTAGGTGGACCCCTCCTGGGTGGACACCTGGCGAGGTGGCAGGAGGTCGCCTGGCTTCGATCGAGGTGGGCCCGTCTCCGGGTGGCCACCTGGCGAAGGGCGAAGGACCAGCCAACCTCGGCTTAGGTGGACCCCTCCTGGGTGGACACCTGGCGAGGTGGCAGGAGGTCACCTGGCTTCGGCCGAGGTGGGCCCGTCTCCGGGTGGCCACCTGGCGAAGGGCGAAGGACCAGCCGACCTCGGCTTAGGTGGACCCCTCCTGGGTGGACACCTGCGAGGTGGCAGGAGGTCGCCTGGCTTCGGCCGAGGTGGGCCCGTCTCCGGGCGGCCACCTGGCGAAGGGCGAAGGACCAGCCGACCTCGACTTAGGTGGACCCCTCCTGGGCCCGGGCGCCGATGAGTGGTAGAGGAATTCCGAGCCGAGCTCAACCTCGGCGAGGGCGGTTTGCCTCAGGCAGTCGTCGGGCGGTGCAGTCTTGCCGATCCTGGCTTTGAGGATGTGGCGCTGACTTGGCTGTGGAAACATACACGTGGCTCGCTCGTATTCGATGATACCTGAGCCTGGCCACGTCACTGTCACGGCTGTAACAAACGTGATTTCATCCACCTCCCAGGTCGGGATTCAAAATATTTTCTATTTTGATTTTTTTTTAATTACTTGTTATACCAAAATATTCTACCATATATACTGCAAAAAATTACTTTTCAAATACTTTCAAATTATATAAATACATATAATTTTTTAGATATTATAACTAACAATTTAAAGGAGACTTATAAATATTTTATAGTGCATGTATATAATATATTAATATAATTATTTGTACATATATAATAAAAAAATTATAATTACATTTTTCTTGGTTATCTATAGCATCATATCTATTTCTTTTTGTATTATATAAAATTAATTGAAGATCCTCACTAAACCAATATTACAGCATGCAAATTAATTTTTAAAAGATTATACAAATAAATTAATCAAAATCTTTAGGATTTAGAGATAAGTAATTTAAATAAAAAATTTTAACAAACCACAAGTCCGATTACTTTAGTGATCATTTTAATAAAACTTTAATTTCTAGAGAAAAAATAATTAGATAATATTTTTAGAAATATATACAATAAATAAATAAATATATATATATAATATATAAAATAAAAAATTATTAAATTATTTAAATAATTTTTATTAAATTATTTTTATTTTCTAGATATTCTTCTCGAATCTGACCTACCTAATAACCCTTAAGGATGATATCATTAACCTACAACCAAAAAAATTTGATGGATCCCATTTTAAGAGGTGACTAAGTCAAATAAAATTTCGGCTAACCACTTTAGGACTTTGGTCAATAATCGACTAGTCCACCAGTTCTTTTAGTTCAACCACACCTACTATCCCACAAAAATATTACCTGTATAAAGGTAAAATTCTTAGTACCCTTTTTGACTCACTCTATGATATTTACCTATCAGCTAAGAGTTTAAAAAAATTATAGGATACTCTAGAGTCTAAGTATGGCCTTGATGATACTGGGGTTGAATGATTCAACACTGCATCATTTCTTAAGTATAATATAGTAAAAGACAAATCTATCATTGACTAGCTTCATCAATTCTAAGAGCATCTTGAAAAACTTCAAGCCAATGGAGATAAATTCCTAGAAAGATTTAAGATCTCTAGCCTTCTAAATAAAAACCTCCTGATGTGACAGGATCGCTGATATGGGGGAGCTGATAGGCGCCACGCCAAAGGAAGCCGCCACGTCAGACACCATGTCAATTCTCCTGCTCAGACTCCTCTGCCGAGCTGAGCTGAGCTCCCTCGAGACAACGAGCCGAGCTCCGTCCTTCGCCAGGTCGGTCCCGCGAGCTCGGATGCCTAGGTCGGAGCCGCATTCTGCCCTCCAAAGTGAGACCCTCGAGATCGAGACTCGTGGTCGTAGTCGAGCTCAGCCCTCCTCCGCCACGTGGAGCCTCTCCGAGCGCGAGTCCTCTGGACCGGGCCCACACTCTACCCTCCAGAGCGAGACCCTCGGAGATCGAGACCCGTGGTCGGAGTTGAGCTCACCCTCCACCACGTGGAGCCTCTCCGAGCGCGAGCCCTCTGGACCGAGCCCGCACTCTGCCCTCCTCCACCAAGGCGACCCCGCAAGCTCGGGGCATCTAAGTCGGAGCGATCCCTGCCATTCCAGCTCAGCCCTAGCTCGGACGTAGGCACCGCCCTCCCAGGACACCGGCGAGCTGCCTGAGGACTATGCTAGACGCATGCCGAGCCGTACTGACCGCCTGCAGCCACCAGTTACACCGGAAAGGGGAGAGGCCCGCTGACCGAGGCGCTATGCTCCTCACCAACCGCCTAGACCATCCAAGAAAGGAAGTCAACCAGGAGATTCGAATCCCGGGGACGGTGGCTCACTAATCGAGGTACTGCCAGGTTTTCCGGAATGAGGTGATCGAGGGAAATGTCAGAGCACATGACAGCTTTCCCTATCACGGATCGGGAAAAGCTCCTCGGAACACCACCGCATGCGCCAGACAACCCGATGGAGATCCCAAGATGAACGCCTAACGGTAACCTAGTTCACAAAAACTCGGAGGTAACAACCACAACACAGACAACAGAAGCAAGGCACAAGCCATACCACTGAAACACAAGTGCAAGCTCCACCAAGAAAAGGAGCACGGCACCATGAGCATCCACAAGCAAGGTTGGGTGGAAGGACCACACAGAGACTCCCTCTAACCAGGCCACACTTCCCCCGACATACTTGCATCCCACTATCACACTAATCACCCCTCCTAGTGTGGAGTCCATCAAAAGGGCTCGACCAGGAGGATCTGTTCCCCTAGATCGTCACTGACTTGACCATCGGAGCGCCCCCATCGGAAACCCCGACCCGGGTCACTAACCCCTGTTTTGCAGGTCCAGGACCACCAGACAGCGAGACAGCGAAGGATGCGCACTCCGACATCGACAGCAGCTATGGGCCACAGCGAACTTGGTGGCAACACCTCCGTCTTGGAGTAGCTTTATCAAAGGTTAGCTCCAAAAGCAAGAAGAGCTAACCTTATCCCAATTTTGAACTCAATCAAGATAGAAGACTAACATAGGTCCAAAATCCAGCAAACTAAAATTTCATATGCCTAAGTTAATCTAACCCAACAATACCAAACTAAAATTAAAGCCTAGATTTTAACCAAACCAACAATACCAATCAAACAACCTTACTATCTTAATCCAAATAAGTTCAAATCCAAGGGTTAAACCTTCAAAGCTAATACTATTAGATCCAGCAAGCCTGTCCAAGATCCAAGTAAAAGATTATATTTTGTATATGGAAGGACAAATCATCTTACAAGAAATTGCTTTCATCGAAAGAAGAAGCCTTTTTTACAAACCTTTTGGTTCCTCAAAACTCCAAACTTATGTAGTTGAAGGTCCAGAAAACTCCACCTTTAGTCAAGTAAGCTTAAATCATGAAGTTAATATTATTTCGTCCAACCTTGATTGATCGTTGGATTCGGGAGCTAATGTCATGCTGTTTTGATCGCTCTTGATTCACTACTTTTAGGATTCAAGTGAAGGAGGTGTGATCCTAGGAAACAACATAACTATCAGGATCATGAAACAAGGTTGAGTCAACTTAAAGATGATATCGAGAAAAGTTTTTACCCTAACGAATGTATTATATATTCTAGATCTTAGGAAGAACCTTATTAGTAGGTCTTAACTGATTCAAAGAGAATATAAAATTATTTTTGATTGTAATAAAATTATAATAACTAAGACTAATATCTTTATAGGAAAAGAATATGTAAGTAATGGCTTACTCAAATTGAATGTAATGAATCTTTTTATTAATAAAGATGAGAATAAAATTTATTTTATAAATAAATCTTAATAAAGTCTGTGGCATGATAGGTTAGGTCATGTATACTTAAAAAAAGTTAAACATAAATAGAGTTCAAATCAAACTTAGATATATCTAAGTATGAAATATGTACTGAATCTAAACAACCAAGAAAACTATTCAAATTAGTTAGAAGAAATTCTTCAATCTTGGAGTTGATACATAGTGCTGTTTGTAACTCTACCAAAATTACAACCCATGGGGGCAATAGATGTATAGTGACATTTATAGATGATTTTTCAGATACTACTATTGTTACCTAATTTAATCTAAAAATGAAAGTTCAATAAGTTTAAAATTTATAGGAGTGAACTAGAAAATTAACAAGAAAAGAAAATTAAAATTCTTAGATCTGATAAAGGAGGGAGTGTATCTTGAATGAATTCTCCTAGTTCTTCAAGAATATGATATAATTTATCAAGCTACCGCTCCTTACTCTCCATAGTCCAATGGTGTAACTAAGCATAAAAACCATACCCTCATGGATATAGTCAATGCTATGCTTATCAGTTTGACTTACTTGAGAACTTGTGGGAGAAGCTCTTCTATTTTCTTGCTTCATCCTAAATATGATACCTATTAAGGATATCGGTAAGAATGCTTATAAACTTAGAAAAAGAAGGATTCCTAACTTAGATTTTCTTAAAGTATGGGAATGCCTAGCCAAGGTTAATATCTCCGAACCCAAAAAGGAGAAAACTGGGACCTAAGATTATAGATGTTGTATTTATAGGTTATGTCTAAAATAGCAATACTTATATATTCTAGTAATAAAATCAGAGGTTAATGATATAGCAGACAACTCAATCTTAGAAGCTAGAGATGTCTCTTTCTTTGAAGATATATTTTCTTTTAAGACTAGAATTTCTAGCTTCCTAGAATGTAAACCATCTTTTTCTGGAACTATAGAACCAAAACTAACAACTGAACCTGAATTAAGAAGAAGTAAAAGAAAAATAGTTGAAAAGAATTTTGGAAAAGACTTTTCACATTCTTAGCAAAGGATAAACCTTCTATGTATGATGAGGTCATTAGAATCATCATATTATAAGGAAGTCATAAATAGTAAAATTTAATCAATCCTAGAAAATAAAACTTAGATTTTAACTGATTTACCTTCAAGAAATAAATCTATAGGAACAAAATAATTTTTTTAAAAAAATTAATGTTAGATAGAATAATAAAAAGATATAAAGCTAGGTTAGTAGTAAAAAAGTTTAGTCAAAAGAAAGATATATATTACTTTGACACCTATGCTCCTGTAACTAGGATAACAACTTTAAGAACTTTAGTAGCTTTAGCCTCTATTCATAAATTAATAATTCATAGATATAAAAACTATATTCTTAAATAGAGAATTAGAAAAGAAATCTATATAAATCAACTTCAAGGATTTAAAGTAGAATGACAAGAATATAAGGTATATAGATTAATTAAATTATTTTATGATTTAAAACAAGCGCCTAGACAATGGTATATAAAGTTTAATAAAATATCTTAAAAAAACTTTAAAATAAATAAATGATAAATGTGTATTTTTTAAAAGATATGATATGGACTTTATAATATTATGCTTGTATGTAGATGATATATTATTATTTGGAATATTAATGAAAGTAATTCAATAAATTAAATCTATTATCAAATAATTTTGATATGAAAGATTTAGGAGAAGCTGATGTAATTTTAAGAATGAAGTTTAAAAGAGTGGATAGTGAAATAGCAATAAGCCTAGCACACTCAATAGAAAAAATGCTCAAAAAATTTGAATATTTTAATTTAAATCCTATCTCTATCCCTTGTGATCATTATTCTCACTTAATTAAAAATTTAGAAGAACCTGTTAATCAATTAAATATTCTAAGAGGATATGATCCCTATTATATGTTTCAAATAGAACCTATCAAAATATAGCTTATGCAGTAAGCAAATTGAGCAGATATACTAATAATCGTAGTAAATAATATTAAAAAACTCAAGAAAGAATCTTTAGATATCCTAAAGGAACCTTGGATTACTTTCTAGTAATCCAGGAGTATTTGAGGGTTATAGTGATGCTAATTAGATAATAGATAACTTAGATGTTAAGTCCATCACTGGGTATCTCTTCTTGCTAGGAGGAGCTGCAGTATCTTAGAGCTCTAATAAATAAACAATAATTACTAGAAATATATTAGAATCTGAATTAACTACTCCTGACACTGCATGTACTAAAGTACAGTGGCTAAAAGATTTAATAAATGATATAAATAAATTATCAAAAAATTTAAAAAACTCTTTAAATTATAATTGTAGAGTTCTAATTGATCTGTTAAATCGATAGACACCTAATAAAAAGATAAACAATCATATCATAATCAGGTAAAAATCTGTAAAAAATAAAATGAAAGAAGTGATATCACTATAATTTATAAGATCAAAAAGTAACTTGGCAGATCTTTTGACCAAAAGCCTTTCAAAGGCTGTGATATATAAAATATCAAGGGAAATAGGACTTAAGCCCATAAATTAGTTACCAGAGTAGACCCCTACCATCAAGGCAACTCCATGATAAAGGTTTAAGAAAAATGACCTCTGAGATGATGTCTAGAAGTACTGGTTTGGAGTCTATCTCCATCCCATTCCCATGGTGTGGTGCTTTATCGTGACGATTAAGTTGAGTATAGCTCTTAAGAGATCCAAGACTATAGTTCAATAAGATACGATTCCGTTATAAGTTCCTTGAAGAATCGACCTTAATGAGAGTAGTCGTGAGGCCGCGACTATGGGATCAGGGCGAATCCTTAGTAACTCTTATAAAAATCAAGACAGGCGCATGGTCTAGATAGCACTATCCCGCATTATGATTAGTTCATCTTTATACCATGTATATTTATACTAAATATAACTTTAAACCTAAAAGGTACTTATACTAAGTAAGTAAAATCTAAAAATATTATTATTTAAATTATTTACTAAATTCAAATATTTTATGAGTTTTAAAACTTGTAGAGGATTATCGTATATTTTTTTTTGGAGTTTCAAAACTCCAATACACCGAATGCTCGTGCAAGGACAGGCGCGCGCTTCATGCGATTGTTCGACCATTTCCACCATTTTATTTTCTATTTTTTTAATTTTTTCTTAAATACTTTAAATGGCTATTTGGAGGGTATTTTGGAGATTTTATCAGGATTTCGAGCTTATAAATTGGCCTCTATCCCAGCCACACAATTCATCTAAGAATCCTAAATTTTCCCTCTCATATATTTCTCTATCAAAATTTTCAAAATTCTCTCTCATAATTTTTATTTCTGATAATTTGGATAGAAGAGAAGTTGATCGGCATTCGTTCGAGATCGTGCCATCGACGAACATTGAAGTATTGGCTTCCAGGTTATATCTTAGAAGAGAGTGAGTGGTCTAATTGTTGTTCGCATAAGAAGGGAGCCAAATCTCTTTTAAAATGGTGGTTTCATCCATCTCCCATGCTAGGATTCCAAACCTTGTTCTATTTTATTTTTTTTAATTACTTATCACATCAAAATATTCTGCAACATATATCATGAAAAATTATTTTTTAAATATTTTTAATTATATATATATAACGTCATATATTATAACTAACATAAGTATCATTATCAATATACAGAAAAGAGTCCCGGTACTATAGCACTAATAAGCAGTACCTGCAGGAATACATGTATAACTTTATTCCAAGTTCATAAAGAAAGGAAAGCAAGAGAAGCAATGGAGCCAATCATTTTACTACAAAACTCCATTACTCCATATGAAAGCATTTCACTTCTTGAAACCAATTCTAAATCCTGCAGTTGAAATTGTTGAATGTTACAAAGCTTTCCGTCAGAAGACGAGCAGCATCAAAGACTTGTCCTTATTAGGGCAACGAGGAACAAAATGATCCCTAGAATGAAATTGAGGGAAAAAAAGCAGAGAATGTGTGATGATCATTATGAACACCCAACTTAGCCGCAGTTCTTGTTAGTTAACGTGTGCCCAAAATGCTCCTTGGCCCATGTATGTAGCCATGTCCTCAGCCCCATTTGAAGTCCACCAAGCCTGCCATAACCCTGTACCTCAAGCCCACATTCTTTCCAATCTGATCAAGAGGTCTGGCTTGGACCCAGCAACACCTGTCTCCAGGATGACCAGAATATAAACCAATGCCCTAGCTTAATTCCATTAAAATAAAACTTCAATAATGTTATTTACATTCTGATGTAATTACATGGTCATTCCTTATTTCCCCAGGAATCAAAAATATTTCCTGCTAGCCTTTTTGGAAGAGGTCAACGATTATTAATAGGCACTTTTTTATTTGAAAGGCAAGAGTTTGCACAAGACAAACCTTTCTTTGAGTATGCCATAAAAACCAACCTTGTAACTCATGTTGGGAATACCGTAGAAACCAGCTTCCCTCTCCGCTTTAGGAATGGGGCTTACTAATTTTCACCATGCTCACTTTGATCTAGCATTAACATCTATCTTTCATTACTTTTATTATGTACCACTGTACTTATACCACTCTCGTAGAGAATCCTTCTTATGGAATATAGATTTTTGTTTCCAGGATCATAATTATTGATATTGATGCCACAAGAGACAAAAAAGAGAAAAAATAAAATAAGCAGTATAATTAATTGGACATGTAATATTTACTATAGAAAAATAAAAATTTACAAGATCGAAACTCACATTCTCAATCCCGTATAATTCTTTTAATAAAAAATTTCAAATCTCTCATAGAAACTCTCAACTCTCGGTCCCCACAGGCTTTTCTACGTACTAATGCCATACATCTAGAAGCCATCTGGATTTTCACACCGTCCTTGACTCTGATTTTTGTAGTCACACATCTTACCTCTGCCATTCCGTCATTCATATGCATCTTTTGGACTTCTTACCCTTAACTCTTCAATACCTTTTTTGATAGAGCATCTTCCAGATCAACAATCTAAACTCCATACAATAGGATAGCTCTCACATAAATTTGACCTTCAAAAGATCCTGACATCGATCACATTGATCGCATCACAGATCATTTGGATCAAGCTTAAATAGAGTCGGATTGTGCTCCTGGCCGTCCATTACACACGCCAATTCTCTATGCCATATGATCATGCAGAAATCATGCATGAACCATGCAATAAGTTGTAGACCATAATTTTCCTCGCCGTAAACCATGTTTCAACTCCCCATGGAGCGATGGTCCAATGTAGACCATGACAGAGGGGCACTGTAGCATGCTAGGAGGGATTGCTTGGGCCTGGGTAAACTGCATGCCTATGCATGCTGCAGGCCGCGTGCGCACCTAGGGCATGTGCCTGCACATTATTGCGCTGGCCTAGGCTGCGTGCCCTCCAGCAAGCCACATTTTCACACAGGGCCAGGCCTGCTACAGGCCTGAGTCTGATTCTTCCTTCCTGGACTATTTTCTGGCCTATTTTAAGCTTCTTCAAATATTGAATCAAGATATTTTTTTTTAACAATCTTCACCTTGATTTGATATTCGACCTCTACCTAATCTTCAGAACTCTTAAAGAATCTTGCCTTCATGTCCTGGGGCAAATGCCTGCTACTTATGGATGGGCAAGCATGAAAGTCAAACCAGGCTAATCGATTCCATCTCTATCATGTACTGTGCTCTGCCTAACCTGAGACCTTCTCGAGAAAGTCTCCTTTGGTGATGAGGATATCAGGAGCAGACATGAAGTTCAAGGTTCAATGAAGATCTCTAAGTCATATGTTGGGAAAGTCAGTTAAAATTTTTTGATGCGTACATTGAGTCTTGTAGACATAGAGTCCCGTAATAAAGTGAGCTAGTTGGGTTCACCAAGTCAGGTGAAGTCCTTTTGACTCAATCCAGTCAATTAAGCCAATTTGAGTCATGTATTTGCTTTCATTCAAGTCATATTCAAGAGGAGGACCTAGACCCACTCAAATCATCCAGCCAGACATATGGACTCTACTCATGCCGCCCAACCCATACAGCAGTGGTGCCCCCAGGCCTCCAAGAGAAGGCACCCCAATCCACGAGCACCTAGCAGGTCAATTGGCGCCCCAAGCCTTCCTCAGCCCAGCATATATTGGCGCCCCAGGCCTTCTCAAGCCCACCTGAAGTTCTTGCACCCAAGTCCACCTGGAGGCCGACCATCTACATGAAGTTGCTGCCCAAGACCACAAGGAGTGGCATCCCCAGGTCCAAGCCCAAGCAGATGAGGCATCCCAGCCCATGAAGAGCCCCTTTGACCAAGTCCAAGAAGACTCAAGCTATTCCAAGTCCAACAGGGAAAAGAGTTTTCTTGGCCTACAAGTTTGTAATTTCTTGGCCCTCAAGTCATGTAACCTAGGTGAATCTATAAATACCTACCCCTTCTCCTCTTGTAATCATCTCTTTTCATGAAATAAAATTTGAGTGATTTCTTGTTAATTGTTTCCTCCGAAAGGAGTGGGTATGCGACACGTGTTCTTTATTCTTGTGTGCAAACCCTAGCCGCCCCTACTTCCCTCTCTCCTCCATCAAACTCTAGCTATCCTCCAGTCCCCCTCTCTAACCCTAAGACGCCTCCATCCTAAAGCCTTAGGCCGCCACCCCTCTCTCTCTCTCTTCTTCCACCAAGCCGCCAACACCTCTTCACTACAACTCCTGGCCGCCCCATCCCCCTCTCATCCAGGCATCCCCTGGCCTCCTGGCCGCCAACAGTCAGCCCTCCAGGCATCCACATCTGCTACCAGGCCGCCCTTCTCCAAGCCAGGCATCCACCATCCTCATCTGGCCACCAGCCATCCCCTGAGACCCCTCCATCCCTCCACACTTCTTTCTCCCAATTTCATATTTTTCTGATCATCTATAAGCCTAACCCATGACGTGTGCAGGATCCATCTGGTGAAACCGTCCAAGGAAGAGGTTCTCCTTGCCCCCGAACCAATCTGATAAAAAGCAAGCGGATCCACGAAAAAGTAACCGGAAATCCAGGCGCCGATCGAAGCGGAGCGATCTCATCTATAGCAACAAGATATCATTGCCCGGTATGTTAAACCCAATTCCCTCCTCTCTTTGTCTGCTATTTTTAAAGGAGAACATGTACGTGATAGGTTTTCTTAACCCTAGGATCCTCTTCTTTTCTCTTTGATTGTTTCTAGCATGTGGATAGGATTCTAACAATTACACAAAACCCTAACCTAGTCTTAGTTATTTTCGAGAACTAAACTAAAATAAAATTCATAAAAAAAAATTTGCTCTCATTAATCTATTTTTTTCTCATGTTCATCCCTTCATGTCATGTATCACTAGTTAGAGTCCGTCTTGCATCAATTTGGTATTAGAGCTAGTTAGGACATGTTCTTGAATGATTAGAAAAAATTCTGCATGCTGAATTCTGCATTAGGAGTCCAAACATAGGTCTAGCTTCCCATTAATTTCTTATTAGTTTTTCTGATTTTCACGTCATTTGATATCTCTTTAATCCTCTATTTTTTTAATTATTTTTCTCTGATTTTTGCATCAGTAGATCTCTACTTAGTCCTTTATTTTTTTATATTTTTTTGGAATTTTTTGATCTGAAAAGAAAAAAAAAATCTGCATGAAACCTAATGACAACATTGCTGAAATTTCTAGTTCAGGGCTGAACTTAATCACCCATCAACCCCACCCCCCCCCCCCAAACCCAAGCCTCTTAAATTTTCTTAATTAACTGAAATTAAACTAATTCTGCCATCTTCATAAAACACAAAAAAAAAAAAAATTTCTCTGATTTTCTAATTTTTTTAGTCTCACATGCATCAGGGTTTTTGTGTGCTTGCATCAAACCTAAATCACTTTAAGGGCAATTTTTCTATGTCATATGGGGGAAGGACTTGGTCACCTTTTCCTAGCCCAAAACAACCACCCTGCATTCGAATCCAAGCCTAATAACATCAAGTAAAAACTTAATTGATTTAAGGACACCAACAGGTTGGGTTCGAGTCTAGTGAGAAAACTAGTGCACTCGACCCTCCAATTATTATTAGAAGCTGGTGTCTAAGGCTAGAAGTCTAGTGGCAAATGCCCTAAGTGGACTGATGGTTTTTAATTAGGACCCTGTGACAAGTAGGGCGAGCCTCCCACCACCCCATCTCTTATCTGGCCAGTGGAAGGATTAGTTGTTGAGTTGGGTGTAAGTTGAGTTGACTCACTCTACTTGGACTTTAGGTCTAGCAAACCCTAGACGCATAACTCTTGTGCGCTTGTTTGCATGACCCTTAGATTAGGAGTCTAACTCCACCAGTAGTCTCAAACCCAACCCAGCCTAACCATGAAGTCCAACTATGAAACCTTTCTGAGGACCTTTACGGAACAGTTTATCCAATTGAGCACCCAACTATATAATAGGTTTGACCAGTTAGATGACCGGTTAGGAACCCTAGAGAGAACCCGTGGGACTCATACTAGACCCAAACTTGAGTCACCTTTGCCCACACCTCCCAACCATAAGAGAGTCCCATACCCTGACCCATACTGGGAGCCCAACCCTAGGAGAGCCCCATACCCTAACCCACTCTTGGAGCCCAACCCTAGAAAAGCCCCACCTCTTGACCCATTCCTGGAGCCCAGTCCTAGGAGAGCCCACGTCCTGATCCCTTTCTGGGGCCTAATCCTAGGAGGCCCAATCATGAATTCTGGTACCATGATGAAAGAGTCATCAAGCTAGAAGCACCTACATTCGATGGCAGCCTAGATCCTAAGGCCTACATAGATTGGGAAGGAGATATGGAACAATATTTTGAATGGTATAAGATGAGTGAGGAGAGGAACTGCAAGTTTGCCAAGCTAAGGTTAGTCTGCCAGGCTAGGCTATATTGGGAGAATGTTGAGTGCATAATTAGACAACGATAAGACCTTCCCATAGCCACCTAGAAAGCCATAAAGTTGAAACTTAGAGAAAAATACCTTCCTGCATTCTACCATCAGAGACTCCTAGACCAATGGCAGATGTTAAGTCAAGGAAATAGGACTGTGTTAGAATACATAGCCAAGTTTGATGTGTGTGCCATAAGATGTAGCGTAGACGAGCCTGAACCAATGGTCCTATCTAGGTTTAGGGCTGGACTTCATGATGACATCTAGAGAGAGCTGTTTTTAAGGGAGGTCAATAATCTTGTGCAAGCCTACCAGATAGCCAGATCTTATGAATCCAGATCCTATGAACCTAGGTCCTATGCACCCAGATCCTTTGAACCCAGATCCTATGAACCTAGCTCCTATGCACCCAGATCCTATGTACCCATATCCTATGAGCCTAAGGAACCCATAACCCATAGGTCTGAACACATATCCTATGAGCCCAAGGGACCCATAACCCTTAGTCAACTTGAACCCCATAGGACTAGTACCCTTAGATATCAGCCAAGTATTATTCAGGTATCGCTTAGTCAACCCACCCCTGCTACCTCGACACTAGTCAATTTTCTTTAGTCGACCCCCTCCTACCATCCTATTGGTTCACCGGTATGACATTGAAGTGGAAGTGTATGAAGCTGAGGTGAGCTTAGTGGATGAGTATGAAGGAGAAGAGGACATACCTGTGGCTAACCTAGAATTAGTTGACCCTGACATATCCAGACCGAAGCCAACCTAGAGTTAGTTGACCATGACCACCCCCGGACTAAAGCTGTAGTGGAAGACCAGTTAAAGGAAGAGAACCATGATCCTGTGACTGCAACTCTACCTGAGAAAACCCTAGAAGAAGACCAAATAGTAGAGCCTAGTCCTGAAATTCAAGAACCAAAGAAAATTAGTAAGGACTTGTCTTATTTAATCCAGTACCCTCAGGATGAACCCCTTCCTATAGTTTCCATTGAAGATCTCTTCCCTGAAATTAATGACCCATTCTTCCATAAGGCAGACCCTGTAGATATATCTTAACACTGTAAGATCAACCTCATTAGTCTAGGATTAATCCCTGAAACCTCTTCTTATATCCTACTCTATCCCATCAACCCCGAACCCTCTTCTTATTTCCTACCCTACTAGACTAATCCTGAATCCACTTCCTATTTTCTACCTTTTTCTGAACCTTCCGAAGTTTCTAGGACTATTAGGTTGCATTTTGTAGAGGTTAGCAAGCTGCATGCATTCTTTGACCCTATTAAATTTGCTACTTATTTCTGGCATACCCTATGGCATTTAGTAGGAGTCCATGCACCAGTCTCATCTGCATGTCATCCACCAGACCAAGGGTCAAACCCAGTTGTAGTTTAGGATTTAGTCAAGTCCGTAGTCCATTAGGTAGTGGTATGAGTCACTTGCCTGCATGTTGGTATGAGTCATTTGCTTGCATGAGGTGTTAGTATATGTCTTTTGCACTGCATGATTAGATATCTGCATAAACAATTAATCATAGATTAATATGAGCAATGATCATTTATAAAACATGGTTAATTTCCGAAAGAGTCTAAGAGTTTGCTAGGAAAATTATGTAATGATTAGGCTTTATACCCGTGAAGCTGGATCCATCAAAGTGATAAAGAAAGTTGGACCTAGTGTTTGAGTTATCACCAATTAGGCATTAAGCTCGACCTTCAATATCTCAGACTTAGTTAAGTATAGGGAGCCAGTAATGATACCCAATGAGTCTCTTGAGCCTAACCCTTTCTTTGAGAGCGAACCCAACCCTGAGTATCCACCATCAAATTAGCCTGTGAGAGGAAATGATTGAGCATATCCTGGATGCCAAGCCATCAGTACCCAGATCAAAGGCTACCATATTACTTGGTTCGTTGGCAAGGTCGATTGAGATCTAAGGATTTGTAGATCACTCGAGAGGATCCTCAATGCCTCAACCTAGACCCACCAAAGCTAGATTGACCTTTACTTGACAGGGTCAAGTTCCTCCCATCCCGGGAGAATTGATGAGGATATCAGGAGCAGACATGAAGTTCAAGGTTCAATGAAGATCTCTAAGTCATGTATTGGGAAAGTCAGTCAAAATTTTTTGATGGGTACATTAAGTCTTGTAGACATGGAGTCCCATAATAAAGTGAGCCAGTTGGGTTCATTAAGTCAGGTGAAGTCCTTTTGACTCAGTCCAGTCAATTAAGCCAGTTTGAGTCATGTATTTGCTTTCATTCAAGTCATATTTCAAGAGAAGGACCTAGACCCCACTCAAATCATCCAGCCAGACATCTGGACTCTACTCATGTCGTCCAACCCATACAGCAATGGTGCCCCCAGGCCTCCAAGAGAAGGCGCCCCAAATCCACGAGCACCTAGCAAGTCAATTCGCACCCCAAGCCTTCCTCAGCCCAGCATACATTGACATTCAGGCCTTCTCAAGCCCATCGGAAGTTCTTGCACCCAAGTCCACCTGGAGGCCGACCATCCACATGAAGCTGCTGCCCAAGACCACAAGGAGTGGCGTCCCCAGGTCCAAGCCCAAGCAGATGAGGCATCCCAGCCCATGAGGAGCCCCTTTGACTAAGTCCAACAGGGAAAAGAGTTTTCTTAGCCTACAAGTTTGTAATTTCTTGACCCTCAGGTTATGTAACATGGGTGAATCTATAAATACCCATCCCTCCCCCTCTTGTAATCATCTCTTTTCATGAAATAAAATTTAAGTGATTTCTTGTTAATTGTTACCTCCGAAAGGAGTGGGTATGAGACCCATGTTCGTTATTCTTGTGTGCAAACCCTAGCTGCCCCTGCTTCCCTCTCTCCTCCATCAAACTCTAGCTGTCCTGCAGTCCCCCTCTCTAACCCTAAGACACCTCCATCCCAAAGCCTTAGGCCTCCATCCCAAAGCCTTAGGCCGCCATCCCTCTCTCTCTTCTTCCACCAAGCCGCCAACACCTCTTCACCACAACTCCTGGCCACCCCATCCCCCTCTCACCAGGCATCCCCTGGCCTCTTGGCCACCAACAGTCAGCCCTCCAGGCATCCACATCTTCTGCGAGGCCGCCCTTCTCCAAGCTAGGCATCCACCATCCTCATCTGGCCACCAGCCATCCCCTGAGACCCCTCCATCCCTCCATACTTCTTTCTCCCAATTTCATATTTTTCTGATCATATATAAGCCTAACCCGTGACGTGTGCTGGATCCGTCTGGTGAAACCGTCCAAGGAAGAGGTTCTCCTTGCACCCGAACCAATCTAATAAAAAGCCAACAGATCCGTGAAAAAGTAATCGGGACATCCAGGCGTCGATCGGAGCGGAGCGATCTCATCTACAGCAACAAGATATCATTGCCTGGTATGTTAAACCCGATTCCCTCCTCTCTTTGTCTACTATTTTTGAAGGAGAACATGTACCTAATAGGTTTTTCTTAACCCTAGGATCCTCTTCTTTTCTCTTTGATTATTTCTAGCATGTGGGTAGGATTCTAACCATTACATGAAACCCTACCTAGTCTTAGTTATTTTCGAGAACTAAACCAAAATAAAAATCATAAAAAAAATTTGCTTTGATTAATCTATTTTTTTTTCATGTTCATCCCTTCATGTCATGCATCAGTAGTTAGAGTCCGTCCTGCATCATGCAATGTCACCTGTCATCCTCTTGAGTTTCTCGTCTCGTGCATGATCCACCTGCTCTTAGAGCTCCACCTCATACTGGACTTCTATCTACACCAGGGATTCCACCTCGTACTACAGTTCCTATCAAGAGATAGTATCCTCCATTTTTCTTCCTTGCAAAATGACCCTACTGCTATGCATGACCTTTAAGATTCTATCACCGGCTCTTTATGTATAATCGTTGGAATCTAGTTTACTTAGAAAAATTAGATTCTTGCTGAAATTAGATATGCATTGGATCTCGTCCAGTTTTCTCGCTATCCCGTCATATACCTTCAAGCTGATTGTCCTGATATCCTTAATCACATTTCTTGATCCATCTGGCAAGTCAACAGAACCCTCTCTACTCTTTAAAAAGTCGAATAGCTCCTTTTCATAACAAATAAGGTATGGACATGCAAAATCTAAAATCTACTGGAAAGAAGGAGATACCTCATCAGATACCATGAGTGCATCACTATAGTATCCATTACCATCGCTATCCTAGCCACTATCATAGTAACTTTTGTCTGATCTTTAAACTGTGGGCAATCTCTGATACGATGTCCTAGCTCGTTGCACCAGTAGTACTTGATCTTGCTCATATCCTTTGACTTAGATCGCCTGTCTCACGATCCTTTATCACTCCGCCTTCTATCACATGCTCCTCCAAAAATCACCAACACTGAGTTTCTACCTGAACTCGAAGTTTGGTTCTTTCGCTTGAGAACCTTGTTCTAAAGTAATGCCGAGATGACCTCCTCCATCTTAATAATGCTCTTTCCCACTAGAAGAGTAGTCATCAAGGATTCGAAGGATTGCGAAAGTGATGAAAGCAAGACCAACACCTTAGTCTTCTCCTTAACTTTCTCACCAACACTAAGAAGATTGATGAGGATTCTCTGAAAGTTGCTCAGGTGCTCTTGCATGCTCTATCCTTCGGTCATCCATAGTTGATAAAATTCCAAAAGAAGAGCGTGTTTGTGAGGGATTTCACCATGTATAACTTCTCTAGGTTCATCCACGGCACTATCGGGAAAGTCTCATTCAGTACATGGATCACCATCTCGTCCGTCAAGTACAAGCAAATCATGTTCACCACCTGCATCTGAAGCTATTCCGAGTCTTCTCCTTTATGGTGGCTAGTCTCTCCTCATATATAAGAGTGTCAATCAATCAGCATATCTTTCACCCTTGCTTGTCAGAGGAAGAAATTTCTTTTCTAGTTATTGTGGTACCAACTATACTGATACTACTGTCTTTATGAATTCCTCGTACGGAATACGGATCCCCGTTCTTAAGATTATAATTGTCAGTGTTGATGCCACAAGAGAAAGAAGATGAGAAAAAATAAAATAAGCAGCATAATTAATTGAGCATGTAAAATTTTACTAAGAAAATAAAACTGTAAGATTGAAACCCATACTCTCAATCACATATAATTTTCTCAACAAGAAACCTTAAATCCTTCACAGAAGCTCTCAACTCTCAGTCCTACAGACTTTTTTTACCACTACCACATCCTCTAGAAGTCTTTTGGATCCTTATATATTGTCCCTGGCCCTTTGTCCTAATTTTTATAGTCTGGCATTAAAAGTATCTTACCAAAAGTCCAACCATCTAAAATGTGTCCAAAATGAAGTTGTATAGCTCTCCCAACAAGAATTTGACCTTTAAAAGAGTTCATGGCCATCGAATCGTCTTGATTGCATTGCAGATTGCACGGATCAAGCTTAAATAGAGTCGAATCATGCTCCTGACTAACCATCACACCTGCCAAATGCTCTGCACTGTATGATTGTACATAAATCATGCAAGAACCAAATAACAAGTTGTAAACCATAATTTTCCCCATCTTAAACCATGTTTCCAACTCCCTGTGAACCTATGGTCCATCGTAGACTGTGACAAAGGGAAACTGTAATGCACTAGGAGGGACCGCTTGGGCTCGGGCTAGCCATTCATGCCCGAGCTGCGCGCCCGCGTCCATGCACTTGGCCGCACACCCTCTTGAGGGCCTCATTTTCATGCAGCCAGGCTTGCTACGAGCCTAAGTATGATTCTCCCTTCTGGACTATTTCTAATCTATTCTAAGCTTCTTCAGGACCGATCAAGGTGCTTTTCCCGATAAATTTTAATTTTTAGATCTTATTAGTTTCAAAATTTGGGGATAAGAAGAACTCATCTTACATTAGTTCCAAATAATTCTCAAAGAAAATAAGTCCTTTGCCCATACGAAAAAAACCTCTGTTTTACTTATGGTACAATAACTTCGCGATCAATACTTGGTTCAATGATAAAAGACTTGGATTGACAAATACAATTATATATATATATATAAGTCCTGCAACAGCCATTTTGTGTAAATAAATACCAAATGTTAGGGTTGTCTATAGTTCGTTCATCCCTCCCATTGCCGAGACCGCCTTAATCATGAACCATCTTGCCCCATCTATTCTTGGCATCTACCAGGTCTGCTGTCCACTGAACTAATTTCCAGCTCACCTACCATCGTTGGCTTCAACCTGGTATTGTCAGCTGAGAGGTGTTGCTTCAACTTGGGATGATGGCCCATTAGTCTTGGTCCAAAGAGGAACACCCCTAACATTCTTATTTGTTTTCTTTCTTTCTTTTTTTTCAGTTGAGTTATTTATACCTTATCTTTTTATGGCATCATGAAACAATTCATTAATTTAAACTGAAATCTTGAGGTATATTATTATGAGAAGGAAACAAATGTACGTATTAAGTTCGCACATATCAACAATTAAAGTGCCAATACTGCAACAAAAAAATAGAGAAAGTAAATGAAAAAGAAACTTATCCAAAAAAAAAAAAATGGAAGTGAAAGAAAAATGAACCCCCAGCCTTTATCACTTTTCAGTAAAGAAGTTATTTATATCTTGTTTTTCATGGCATCATCAAATAATCCATTAATTTAAACTGGAATCTGAGGGTATATTATTGTGAGAAGGAAAGAAATTAAAATCTACAACTTAAGTTTAGAAGTATAATGAACAAATTGAATAAAGTGCCAATCCTGTATTATTAAAAATTCAGATAGTAAATGAAAGAGAAAGTTGTTATCTAAAAAAATTGGAAGAGCAAAACAACGGTTATCATGGCTATGTTGGAAAATGTAGGATATTTTGTGGGCCAGGTGCTGTTGGCTGGGCTTCTAGGCCGGCCCACAAGCTGCGTTGTCTGAGAACGACCCAGTACACATGCTCTGTAGACATTCCCAAAACCATAACCGTCGGCCCAATATTGTTATAAAATATTGGAAAAATGCCGGGATAGGAATAACAATAAGGTACGGTGTCGTGGTGGGAGGATATCATTGATCCCATATTGATTATGAGTCAAGAGAACTGTAAACTTATAAAAAAGAAACCACACTTTCCATGTGAAATATCTTTTGAATCTGAATTTAAAAGACAAAATCATGAAGCTTGGATCATAACGGACAATACCTTACATGTCAAGTTATGAGTCCTTGACCATGTTATAAGAATTTTTTTTTTTTTAATTCAAATATGAGTGGTTTGAAGTTTTTTTTTTAGAAAAAATCATTGCATATCAAAATTTAAGACTCTATATTGGTTAAATTTTCATTGAATTTATTGATTGCGCTACATTAAAGAATTTAGCAAGTTTGCTCGGTGACTAACATGAAAATTATTATCTAAGTTTAGGGTTTCATCCCAACTTGCAAACTCGGTATTCATCCTAGACCCCATCAAACCCGGACCTGATGATGAATGGGTCCAAAGTCAGAACCATTAAAACTCTACATAATCTGACCAGAACCTATAAATTATTTATTGTATACTACATTCAAACATGGATGGATGCATGCATGCATGCATAAATATATATATTTATCAATTTCTAAACTCTTAACATATACATAAAGCTTTCTTCCGTAACTTAGGGGAGCAGAAAGATTAAAAAATAATAAATTTGAACATGCTTGGATATCTATATTTGACTTTAATTATGTCTTCTAATTTTAGCCGATCATTGTTATATTATTAATTATCACATGCTTATTGTTCATGATTAACCCTTCAAGATATTTTAATTATTACATGCTTATTATTGCATGTATTTAGATTTCTCAATTATTTTAGCTTGATTAACCCTTCAAGATATTTTAATTAATATCTCATGTACGTCGACATGTTCTCTGGTTAATTTGAACTCGATGCACGTTATTATTACCTAAGTGGAACCAATCCAAGCCTTCAATGATTGGATATGAAATAAAATCTCGTTCCGAAGTGCAATCTAAATTTAGGGAAACCCAAACCCAACCCAGCTTAGCCTATTAGCTATAATATGAAAAGGCTACACTGTAATTAGGGGAAAAGAGAGTCATCTAATCGTTTCTTTTATGATCACTTACCTTTTTAGACCTTTGGCAAGTACCTTTCTATTTCTTTATAATTTTGTTTGTGCCTCATGTCAATGACAATAACCACAAGTTTTAATATTTTAAATGGTTCAGGTGCCAATTATTATGGTAGTATCACTGTAGTGACGTCGATACCATTTTTGTGCCGGTGTGGATCCCGTCTATGTCACCGTGTTCATTTTGTCACCGTGTTCATTCCATTTTTTTTTTTTTTTAAGAAAAAGGGATTGGGAGATAAATTTCAGTATAACTACCCAGATCACACCAATATTTTCAAGAAAACCAAAAAATATTAATAAATAATTAATAAAAAAATATTATTTATAAAATTATTTGAATTGAATTCGACGTTGTTTTATATAATTAAATTCATCAATAATAGAATCTACTGTAAAATTTTCTGTTATCTCCTTCTCAATATAAGTAACTAAATAATCACAAGAAAGTCATCTTCCATCTTATTGCGCAATCTAGTTTTGACAATTTTCATTACTTAAAATGCTCTCTCTGTAGTAGCAGTTGAAACTGGAAGAGTCAATACTAGACGAATAATTCTATCAATGAGCGGATAAATATCTGATTTTCTTGTTCTCACTAATCCTTGACATAATTATGAAATTGTAGACATATTCTGGAATTTAGGATTCTTTAAAATATCAATATGATAATGTTGTAATTGATTTCTCAAAAGTCTTCTTTCATTCTCACCGAAGTCTTCTTGATAAAATTTCTCTGCAAGCTGATACATACTCTCTAAATTAAATAACCTATAACCATCTTTAGGATCCAAGGCACTGCTAAAAAATAATAATTCAACTGCATCATCACTAAATCTACTATGTATTCATGTAATTGAGTATCAATAGTAGCATTAAATATATCAACCCGAAAATGATGCTCACTTGTAATATCACTTTGTCGACAACCTCGACCACCATGCTTATAAGTAGCAGTCATATCTGGAACATCAATCTTATATTTCTCACAAAATAGTATCACATTGTCTAATAAACTCGTCCATCCATCTTCTCTTAATTGTTGAAGTAAAATCTTTGTACTTTTTACCAAATGCATTGCATTGAGAATATATTGGAACTTTCTTTGTAAAGCTTGGCAAAGATCATCAGTTATCTCTAAAATTTCTATCATCAAATGTAATATAAAAATAAATTGAAATGATATCAAGCAATGTAATGCACCATCGGCATCTCCATGTTGAACATAACCAACTTCATCATAAGTAATATCCTCAAAAATAGAACAAGTAACTGAGAAAAGCATTTTCAAGCTACGAATAGAATTCAAATATGAACTCCATCTAGTCTCACCAGGTCTTTGTAAACTGCTAATCTAATTTTGCCCGCTTCCAGATTCAAGGTCATAATGGCTAATGAATTTGCAATATCGGCTACTTGTCTTGCTCTCAATTCATCATGATGTTTTGTAGATGCATTTACAATGCTAACAATATTCAGCAAATCATTGAAAAATTGATGAACAATAATAACCTCTCTTGATGCAGCCACCAGTGTTAATTGAAGTCATGAGCCAAGCAGTGGATATAATAAGCATATGGATAATCATTATTAATCAAAGCTTTCAAACCATTCCATTCACCACGCATATTGCTAGCTCCATCATAACCTTGACCTCTGTTATGTTTAATACTTAAATTATTTCTTGAGAGAATATTATAAATAGCATCTCTAAGAGTCGAAGAAGCTGTATCTGAAACATGGATAATATCAAAGAATCGCTCTCTTATGAATCCATTCTTGTCAACAAATCTCAAAACAATAGCCATTTGTTCTTTTCTTGATTCATCTCGAGCTTCATCAATAATTATAATATTTGGCATCACCAATTTCATCCTTTATGGCTCTTCTTACTTTTCTTGAAAAAAATTGTAGAATTTTTTTTGTATCTTTGGTAAAGTATAAGAAGCATAACTAGGAGCATTTTCTAAAATAACTTTCCGACATTCACATTATAACATGCTAAAATCTTGAGTAGTTCAAAAAAATTACCTTAATTTTTTGAAATTGGACGTTCATCATGTCCTCGAAAAGTACAAGCCTGAAATGTAAGCCATCTAATTGCATCAACTGAGATCTTAAGCTATAAACGATTTTGAGCAATTTGTTCAGAGGTTTACTTGTCAATTACTTTTTAAATATGTTGCTTCTCATTTATCAGATCATGATAGCTTTTCATAGTAATATTATGTGAGGAATTCAGATTTTTTTTCCACATGTCCAAGAAATGCACAATTATCTCCATCATTTATTTTTTTCCAATTTTGAAATCCACCTTCTATAAATTTGCTTTTTCTTTCACCTAGCTTTGAAAAGAGATAGCGAACAAAACAATAAGCAGCATTTATAGTTGGAGAATATTTGAGCCAACTAGGATGCTAATTGAATCAATATAATTGAAAATGTCTATAATAATTTTCTAAACCAGTGGGATCATACTTGTCCAATATTGGCTTATAAGAACCAAAACTAATATAGGCATGTCGAATTTCATCACGTTGATTCACAGGATATTCCTAAATTTGTTTGCGCATTCCAAATCTCTTTTAAATCATTGATATCAATATAATTGTTCCAACATTTATTTTTTTAGATGGCCTTTTTTCTGTAGGAATAGTATCTGTTCTTGAAATTGGTTGATGAAGTTCAATTTTAGCCTCAATCTCAGGTACAGGTTGTATAGCTCCATCATCAATTTTTTTTGCTACTTCTTTTTTCTTGAAAAAGTCATTAATTTTTCTACTCAAAATGAACCTATAATATGAAACATACATCAATTCTTTTTCAAGAAGAAATATAACATCCAACATAAAGAGCAATATTGCTAGGATTATGTGCTGAAGTTTATCAACTCTGTGATCAACGACTGAAAAGATGCATTCGATCATCCTAAAGCATAAAAGGACTCTTCCCAAGGATTATAGTTCTAAAGAATGAAATTAAGTCTAATGCTATAGAGTGGGACCCAAAGACTTTTATTAATTTCTTCCATTATTTTATAGTTCACTAATTGCCATTCGCCAGTGGTGCTCCAATTCAATTAACACGGAATGCAGAGCCAAACACAGAGGCATGGGTGTAGAAGCAATACTAGACTATATTAAGGAGTGAAATGCCAGTCTATCATGAATCATATATTATAGTGAATATTTTGCAAACAATGCCGGTCCATTAGAAATCATATATTATGGTAGACAATTTGTAAGCAAGTTATAAACATAAACCAGATATACTTTAATAGTATCTATCTTATAAGTTATAATAGAGTATCTATCTTATAAGTTATAGCATCCAATGATTTTTATAAATTATAGTATATATCTCATCAAGGGAGCGAGCATCCTTGCTTACAAAGTGTCTACCATAAAGAATAAAGCAAAATTACTTACTTGGGTCGCTACGGCCACAGGCCACAAGCCCACAAGTCCATAATTATAAAGAATAAAGCAAAATTACTTACTAGGGTCGCTACTCGCTCTGTTGCTTTGGAGTTACGGACGAAGGGCTTCTCTTAGGTCAAAGAGATGAAGACGGAGAGAGTCACGGTCTCACGGAGACGGAGGGCTTCTCTTAGTTCTTTAGTTCTCCGGGACCTCAACAACGGCCCGTGGCCCGGACCCTCTCCGGTGAAGCGGTGGCCCGACCATCGGCAAAGCAGTGAAGGAGACGGGGTGGCCCAGGGTGGAAAGTATGGAAACTGTGGGGTGGCGCTGGCGGCGTGGCGCAGTGGTGCCACGACGGGGGGGCATGGGCCACGTTGCCGTGTAGGGGCAGCAGGTGCCCTGTTGTCACCTGTCGGGGACGGCGAGTGCTGAGTGGGTTTGGGCTTCCAGATTTTGGAGGAGTCTAGCGGCGTCTCTCTCAGGTCTGGGTTGTTCTCCATTTTTTTTAATAAGGGTTTTTAAGAATGTTTTTTCACTGATTGTCTTTTTCTTTATAAGACTCTGTTCGGATTTTTTTATCAATTTTTTTGGGATTATTTTCGAAGAATTTGAGAGGGGACCAAATGCCTATTATATATGAATTTAGCTTAGTATAAAGTTGTTTACAGAAAAATTAGGTGGGCCAAGGCCCCCCTACCCTCCAGCGGTCCGCCTCTAGCTACCCCACAGGTTCCATCCTGTCAAATAATATTTGATTCAAGACTAGGTGAGTATATCAACCTGACACCACTAAGGTACCGGCTAGTAGAACGGGAACAAAAAGAAAAATTATGATCTCTCACTCATACCAGCGATCGTGGATCCCAAAAAATTGTTAGATTTAATCGAGTTATCCCGAGATCATGCTTCGAACTCGTGACCGATTGGTAATGGGGCAAGGTCTTTACCAATCAGGCTACCGTCTAAGCGATTTTCACTTTATTCAATAAACGCACCATGCAAGCCATTTTTAGTATGATGTTATATATATATATAGTAGCACTAAATTGTGTTAAAGCTATGCTATGATATTACCAAGGTGATAGCTCAGTTGATTGAGATCTTGCCTCACAACCAACAGGCTATGGATTCGAGGCGTGACTCTACGAAAGACTCAATTAAATCAAGGATTATCTCTTAAAACCCGTGATGGTTGGATGAGTGAGGAATCAGGATCCTTCTTCTTTCCTGTTCTAACCAGCTAGTACCTATCCCTCCTATCCCTATGGCCAATTGTAGAGATGCAATTAAAGAGCAACATTCTACTGCCACCCTTTGTATATATGTGCACCAAACTCAAGGTAACAATGTCTTAATTGCAAGATGACGGTAAATTTAATTAAACATTAGAAGAAGACCTAATAAATCCCACCTTTCCTTGGAAAATATTTTCAAGGTAAAAAATGGTTTAGATTCCTCTTAATTGACCATCCATCTCTCAACTAAGACGAAATCTACAGGGCTTGGCGGGGCCGTCCATGATCTATTGTCGGAATAGCTGGTGGGCATTCCACAGTTTTATTATATAAAGAGTGTACCGTCTTTAGGTCAATGAATCCGAAGGTAATGGAAAAATAAATGCATGCACCGCCCTCCTTTTCGGCTATACAGCTACCAATTTATAAAGAGGGACAGCTGCACTTGCGTGCTACGCAACATATAATGAATGCTTTTTTTTTTTTTTTTTTTTGGGTCCGTCCTTGTTAGATCAATGCGAGTCACATGTTCCGTATATATTTTCTATCTTTTGGTGAGTACATCAGCCTGACACTAACATACCGGAGTAGAGTACTCTCCCATCATCCCAATCAGTTATTCTAGAAAAAAATTTTGGATTTAATCGAATCATCCACGGGATCATGGCTCGAATACGGGACCCGTGGATGGCGGGTGTAAGTATATATCAACCGCGATTTAATGAATGCTTTTATGTTGTACCTCCCAAAGAGTGCGGTGGAAACCTCTTAGGTTCAATGAAACCAACCATGGAGCTCACCATAATTAAAAAATTTGTAGTAGATGGAGATTAATTTCCATCCCGAAAGCTCCGATCCACGTTCACCAACCCACGCGTGCGGGTGTGCGTCACGCGACCCAGGCCCAGGTGGTCGGGCGCTGGGCGTGCGTTCCGTTTTTACGCACACGGATTTTGGCACGGTGACGTGGCTTCATATGGGGTACTTGTTTGTCTCGATCCAACTGCCCAGAAGTCTTCTATGGAGATTGGAAGTCTAGAGTTTTGTATTTTTTTTGGATTCTTGGATGCCTACGAGCCCTATTTCTTGTACTCTATATAAACAGAGGATGTGAGAGTTTATGATTATTGATAAAAAAATAGGGTTTTTTGATAAGTTTGTAAGTGAGATTTCAGAGAGAATATCTGAGAGGTTTTGTGAGTACCTCCGGATGCATTTGAGAGAAATTCTGAAATCTTTTAAGGGGATTAAAAGAGTTTCTGAGAAAGAGTGTTTTGAGGGCTTGTACCTGATTCAAATCTTAGTGAAGCCTTGCAGATCCTGTGCCGTCGTGGACGTAGCCCAATTTGGGTGAACCACGTAAAATCCCCGTCTCTCGCTGGTTTTGATTCTTGTTTCTTGTATTTTTCTGTTTATTTATTTATTTCTTGTTGATTATATCGCAACTGCGTGCTTGGCCGTATTAATAGCGATCCTATTAGAGAAATTTTTTGTTCCATTTCTTTTCAAATTGGTATCAGAGCTAGGTTCCTTTCTATTATTATGGTCGGATAAATCAACAAAGAGATGGCAGAAGACAAGATCAAAATCGAGAAATTTAATGTTCACAATTTCGGATGGTGGAGGATGTAAATTGCAGACTACCTATATCAGAAAGATCTTTACCTTCCATTGGAGGGGGAGAAGCCGGATTCAATGAGTGACTCAGATTGGATGATTCTAGATAGGAAAGCCCTAGCCACGATCAGATTGTTGTTGACACCTCAAGTGGCGTATAATATTGAAAAGGAAAAGACCACCGTGGATTTGATGACCGCTTTAATAAAGCTGTATAAAAAACCTTCCACCTCAAACAAGATATTTCTCATGAAAAAGCTCTTCAATTTGAAGATGGCTGAGAATGGTTCAGTGACAGAGCATCTGAATGAGTTCAACATGATGATCAATCAATTAGAGTTGGTCTCTGTCACTTTTGATGATTCTTTCAGGGCTCTTCTTTTCTTGTGTTCCTTGCTAGAGAGCTGGGACAATCTTGTAATGACAGTCAGCAACTCGGTATCAGGTACCCTTACATTCAATGATGCAGTTAGTTGTATATTGAATGATGAGATGAGAAGAAAGACTGTGGGTGAGACTTCTACAAGTACCGCACTCATGGTGGATACCAGAGGAAGATCACAAGAGAGGAAGAAGTCAAAGAAAGGCCGGTCCAAGAGCAGAGGAAAGGCCAAAGGGAGATTTCCCATGAAGTGTTGGAACTGCGGGAAGAAAGGTCACATGAGCAAGGATTGTTGAGGTAAGAAGAAAGAAAAAGGTGCAGAGAGCAAGTCAGAATGTCAGGAAGCAAATGTTGTGAGTATTATATGGCAGGAGTTTGAGGATGTGTGCCTATCAGCCGGCAATGGGGCAAACTCAGATTTGTGGTTTGTAGACTCAGGCGCTTCTTACCATTGCAGCTCTAAGAGACACCTATTTTCAGATTTTGTCCAAGGAGATTTTGGTCATGTCACAGTTGGCAATGGACAGCAGTGCAAAATTGTTGGTAGATGAACAATTGAACTGAAGTCAGTGACAGGCGGAGAATTGAGACTTGCACAAGCCAGATACATTCCAGATTTAAAGAAAAACCTAATTTCTACCGGTCAGCTTGATGATGAGGGTTATGTATCCATCTTTGGTAATTCTCAGTAGAAGATTACTAAAGGGTCTATGGTTGTTGTCAAAGGGAAGCAGACTGGCACTCTCTACTTCTTGGCAGACAGTGGGAGTTCAGTTTCAGTGGCAACAGGAGACACGGGTACAGTGACTACATTATGGCACAGGAAGCTTGGTCATCTTAGTAAGAAGAACTTGAGTATTCTACACAGGAGAGAGCTTCTACCTGGGCTAAAGAAGGCGAATCTAGAGTTTTGTGAAGAGTGTATTTATGGTAAGCAGAAAGCTGTAAGTTTTCAGCTAGCAAGAACTCAGAAGAAAACTGAAAGGCTGGAGTTGGTTCATTCAGATATTTGGGGTAGAGCATCAGTGGCATCATATGCGGGCAATAAGTATTTTGTCACGTTTATAGATGATTTCAGCAGGAAAGTCTGAGTGTTTGCTATGAAGGAAAAGTCTGAGGTTTTTGGCATCTTCAAGAGATGGAGAGTCATGTGTGAAAACCATACTGGAGCAAGCCTTAAGTGTCTCAAGACAGATAACGGTGGTGAATACTGCAGCAGAAAGTTTGATGTTTACTGCGCAGAGCATAAAATCAGAAGGATCAAGACCGTCCTAGGGACACTAGAGCAGAATGGTGTGGCAGAAAGAATGAACAGGACCATTCTTGAGAGAGAGAGGAGTATGAGGTTTGACTCGGGTCTACCTACATATTTTTGGGCGGCAGCACTGGACACCGTAGTGTATTTGATCAACAGGAGTCCATCCAGTGCATTGAATGGTGGGATTCCAGAGGAGGTTTGGACAGGAAAACCTGTAAAACTTCTTTTCTTAAAGTGTTTGGCTGCATTGCTTATTCTCTGATTGAGAAAGAGAAGAGGAGTAAGTTAAACTCAAAGTCTACAAAGTGTGTTTTCATTAGATATGGTGGCGATGAGTATGGTTACAAGCTCTAGGATTTTCAGAACAATAAGATCATTCGGAGCAGGAATATGGTATTTGATGAAAAGCATACTTACAAAGACAGGAAGGATGCAGTGGAAGAAAAGAAATAGGAGTTTATAAAACTCTGATCCTGTCAGAGATGGAGAGATTCTCCGAGTACAAACCGAAGATGGAAACTTTGAGGATGTAGAGGAGGAAGATGTGGTTGAAGCAGATAGCCACATGCATACACCAGTACCTTAACCGGTGTCCCCACAGTTAAGGAGGTCCACGAGGGTTACCAGGCCATCACAGAGGTATTCTGCTAATGATTATGTTTTGTATACAGATTCTGGAGAACTAAAGTATTTTATTGAAGCCATGCAGGATGAAGCTAAGGTCAAGTGGGAGTTAGCTATGAAAGAGGAGATGGACTCTTCGAAGCAGAACAAGACTTGGGATCTTGTGAAGTTACCCGCTGGCAAGAAAATTCTGTTCAACAAATGGGTATACAAGATGAAGAATGAGGCCGATGGTACCAAAAGATACAAGGCAATGTTAGTTGTCAAAGGTTATGCACAGAAAGAGAGAATTGACTTTCAGGAGATTTTTTTTCCAGTGGTCAAGATGACATCCATCAGGATGATTCTGAGCATGGTAGAAGTGAAGGATCTTCATCTAGAGTAGCTAGATGTGAAGACAGCATTTCTTCATGGAGATTTGGAGGAGGAGCTGTACATGCACCAGCCAGAAGGTTTCCAGGTCAAGGGAAAGGAAGACATGGTTTGCAGACTGAAGAAAAGCTTGTATGGTCTGAAGCAGGCTCCACGGCAGTAGTACCTCAAGTTTGACAGTTTCATGCTAGAGAAGGGCTTCACCATATGCTAGTCAGATCACTGCGTGTACTACCAGAGGTTCGTAAATAATGAGTTTATTGTTTTATCCTTGTATGTGGACGATATGCTTGTAGCAGGTTCTAGTATGAGGAAGATTGAAGAGCTCAAGAAACTGATGGCAAAGAAGTTCTCAATGAAGGATTTGGGAGAGGCGAAGCAGATTCTTGGCATGAGGATCAAGAGAGATAGGAAGCAATGGAAGCTGTGGCTATCTCAGGAGGACTATATAGAGAAGGTGCTGAAGAGGTTCAATATGGAGAACGCAAAGGTAGTGTCAACACATTTGGCAGCACACTTCAAGCTTAGCAAGCAGTCGTGTCCAACAACTCAGGAGGTAAGGGATTAGATGATTAGAGTTCCATATGCCTCGGCCTTGGGAAGTCTAATGTATGCAATGGTTTGCACAAGACCGGACATCATACAAGCAGTGGGAGCAGTCAGCAGATACATGCAGAATCCAGGCAAGGAGCACTGGAATGCAGTGAAGTGGATCTTGAGATATCTCAGGGGTACATCAACTTACAGTTTGTGCTATGAAGGTGACAGTCTTCAAGTACAGGGATTTGTAGATGCAGATCACTCTAGTGACAGAGACAGTGGAAGGAGCACCACTGGTTATGTTTTTACTGTCGGTGATATAGCAGTGAGCTGGGTATCTCAGTTGCAGAAGATAGTGGCTTTGTCAACTACAGAAGCTGAGTATGTGGTGATCACTGAAGCTAGTAAAGAGATGATTTGGTTACAGAGGTTGATGGAGAAGCTCGGCAAGAAACACAATTGTAATACGCTATGGAGCGACAGCCAGAGCGCAGTTCACTTGGCCAGGAATCCAGCATTTCATGTAAGAACCAAGCACATTCAGCTTATGTATCATTTCATACGCAGTGCGTTGGATGAGTGGCTGAAGCTGGAGAAGATTGATGGTGTCAAGAACCCTGTAGATATGTTCACCAAGGTTGTGAGCAGAGACAAGTTGAGTTTCTGTTGCAACTTGGTGAACCTTTCCAAGAGATAGATCAGGAGAGTGCGGCACAGAGAAAGAAGGCGGATCAAAGGTTGATGTCAATTAATTTCCAAGTGGGAGATTGTTGTAGATGGAGATTAATTTCCATCCCGAAAGCCCCGATCCACATTCACCAATCCACGCGCGCGGGTGTGCGTCATGTGACCCAGGCTTAGGTGGTCGGGCACTGGGCGTGCGTTCCATTTTTATGCGCACGGATTTTGGCGCGGTGACGTGGCTTCATATAAGGCACTTATTTGTCTCGATCCAACTGCCCAGAAGTCTTCTATGGAGATTGGGAGTCTAGAGTTTTGTATTTTTTTAGATTATTGGATGCCTACGAGCCCTGTTTCTTGTACTCTATATAAACAGAGGATATAAGGGTTTATGATTATTGATAAAAAAATAGGATTTTTTGAGAGGTTTGTAAGTGAGATTTCAGAGAGAATATCTGAGAGGTTTTGTGAGTATCTCCGGGTGCATTTGAGAGAAATTCTGAAATATTTTAAGGGGATTAAAAGAGTTTCTGAGAGAAAGTGTTCTGAGGGCTTGTACCTGATTCAACTCTTAGTAAAGCCTTGCAGATCCTGTGCTGCCATGGACGTAGTCCAGTTTGGATGAACCACATAAAATCCCTGTCTCTCGCTGGTTTTGATTCTTGTTTCTTGTATTTATTTATTTATTTATTTATTTCTTGTTAATTATATTGGAACTGCGTGCTTGGCTGTATTAATAACGGTTCTATTAAAAAAAAATTTTGTTCCATTTTTTTTTCAAAATTAACCATAGAATGGCACAACGACCGAGGGTCCAATCTTTAAAAACTCTAGCTGCTGCTTGTTCTTTTGATGGAAATGCTATTCTATGTCACAATTCTCTCTCCTCCTTAATTCCTTATTTTGTATCTCTGAAATTAGATATTACACCGCATCACCTGGTCGGTTTGGTTTCAGTGTCAGCTACAACTAAAATAACCATTATTGTAGTGATGTCAAACAATGTCATTGGTCATCTGGCACTCTATTATTTATTAATTAACTTTTTATTAAAGTGATATTATAATTTTTTAGATATTTTCATGTTTCTAGCTCGCCATCCAGGGGCCGACATGGCCATGCATTCCACAAGAAAAATTTCTAGAGAATGTGCAAGATCTGCTAGGTGAAAATAAATAATTTAACATTTTCTAATACGATCTTATTTGCTCATCCATTTGTATCGAAAAAAATTATTTATCTTGATAACTAACATGATCCTGCATATCTTGCAGCTCTAAATTAAAAGATACTTAAAAAAATATTATGAACTATGACAACTTAGGATCTCATTCAATAAATTAACTTGGAGATATTATTTAAATTCTTTGATCTTATAGAAGCATTCAAGATCTATCCAGTACATAATCGATATTGAACTATAGACATAGTTGCATGACTCATTATATATATTTTTAAATACTAATGTCCTTACCAAGCTAAAAGTTCAAATTTATTTAAATTTAATTACAAATACCATGATCAATTTATGATCATTCTAAATAAATTTGTGCATCAAAGTCTCCTAGCCTATATGGTTATGGGCTAAATTCAGTTTGATATAATTTATCACAATTCAGGATTTTATAAAAAAAAAAATAATTAAAATATATTATTTACTTTTTTTATTTTATATAAATATTTAAAATTTATTTAACAGAATTTAATATATATTTATTATATCGATCTTTGCATGTACTCTCATCGATGCAGCCACTATGTACTGCTGCAGTAGTGGGTCATAACGGCCATTATGGTATGTGCTTGAATAATTGAAGGCCATGGTAAATCAGTAAAAATATTCAAAAGGAGGAGTTTTGAATTTATTCATCCTTTCACTTCTTCCTATCTCCCTATATATATTCTTCCCCTCACACCCTCTCTCTACCTCCATATCTCCTTGATAAAGGCCAGGCACCCCTCCCTGACTCTTTTGAATGAAAACTAAAAAAATAAAATAACAAAATGATTATAAAAAAAATCATTGTAAACGTTATGACAGTGATAATACTTTTTGGGCCCCAAAGTTCAGATAGCCATGCTGGCATTTACTAGCACTCGGACCCATTGACATAGCTCCAAATTGTGAGTCCATTATTGTCACCACGAAAAGTTTTGAAACGACACGACATCCTGGGCCCAACTCGCTTTGGGGACAAGAAACGGTACTGCAGCAGCGCACAACTTGACAAACCTCCACCAAAACTTGGCAATGGCTGAGTAATTGCAACGTCATTTCCTCCTCAAATATCAATATCATGCACATGACCACATGCATGCCCGTGTTAAATCGGATGGCCATGTTTCTCGTATGTCATCATATCATTATTTTCCCACATACACACACAAGTTCCCATCAATTGATAGCCCCAAAAACATTCGTAATTGCAAAGGGGAGTCAATGGTTAGCCACCCCAGAGGACGGCAGCATTTCCCCTCCGGCTCCGGACCACAAAAAGATAACAGAGAGCACATGGGTTGTCATCCACACACACCTTTTCATCATCAAGATCATGAATTCGAAACAAAATTTTATAGCTGTCTTGATTAAATTCAGAAATTATTTCTTGAAATTTATGATAATCGGTATGAATAAGAAATGAGAATTTTTTTTTTTATTTTTTTGTTCTATCAATCGGCATCTTAGTGGTGCCAGATTGACATACCCATCTCTTAATATAAAAAGGCTACGAAAATCTGAGCATCTTGAATCGAACATTACATGATGGAATAAAAGCTTGCGAAGATAGCTATACTGGATTTAACCTCGCTATCTCTTTTCTTTATCACAAAAAAAAAAAAAAAAAACCACACACCTCTTCTTCCTCTCAACCTCACAATCACCTTCCTATTTATAGACCCCACCATTCATCTCCCCTCCATTCTCTCCTTATCACCAGTTCACCACCTACAGCCTTTGTTCTTTTTCTCACCAACCCACACCACCATCTCTATTCTTTCCATGACAGCTCTTTTCTCCAGCTAAAGCAAGAAATTAAACAGCTCCTCTTGTCCAACTCCACCATGGGTTTCCCTTCTGTTTATTATTGTGTCATCCTTCCGAAGCCTCTAATCCTTGTAGTCCAACTTCTCGACTGCCTGAAGCTCGCCGTGTCGACGGTCCTCTTCTGTCTTGGATTTGCCCCGTCGCCTGAAGATTACTATGTTTATCCTCTCTTGGCGGCGACTGATTTCTCGGTTTCTTCGTCTCCTCCGATCACCCCTTCGGCGATCAAGAGCAGGATTCCAGTCGTAAAATTCTCGAGATTTCGCGGGAGTTCAGCCCAAGGAGAGGAGTCTACGTGTGCTGTTTGCTTGGGAGCATTGGAGGCAATGCATGAGGTTAGGGAGCTTGGCAACTGCTTTCATGCGTTCCATAAGGGGTGCATAGATAAGTGGGTGAACATGGGTCAGGTCACCTGCCCATTGTGTAGAGCCCAGTTGGTGCCCAAGGGAAGGGAAGAGAAAGGGATGGCTATGGCTATTGGGTTGATGTAAAGCTTCTGAGATAATTATGAGACTTGGTTTTCAGGAAATTGTCAATTTAGTATGTGCAAGAGGCCTGAGAGTGGTACTGTAGATCGAGGACTAGGTACACTGGATCCAATGTGTGATCACTTTTTTTTTTTTTTTTTTTCCCTTTTCTTTCTGAAAACTGAATCATGTGTACAGTTGATGGAGTACCTTCCATCATGACCTTGATATGCTAGGGACTGGTTTTTTTGTTCATTCCTACAAAGGCTAGGCAGTATTGCATGATGGGTTCCACTTCCAAAGTGGAATGAATGAATGCTGGTGCCCTTGGTTTCAGAATTCAGAATGCAGGATAAGCAATGATTGTTAATTAGATATTGTTCTCTAATTTGGGAGATGTTATTAAATTGCTTAATTTGCTTGGTCCTGGTGCAAGCTGGCAGAAGATCTTTGGTGACTTGAAAATGCTATATATATGTATATATATGCATCATAAAACATGATCTTTGCATAAATTTCTATAGAGTAAATCTAAGTGTGTGAAATAGCCAGCCTTAAAGAGAATGGTCAGATTCAGAACTTGACTCTAATTTGGTGAAAATAACTCTATACTAGGACATTATCAGTAACACATCGTTGACAAGATGATTCAACTTAAATGCCATTAAAAAGCAATGAGCAAAAACAAGAAAAAAAGAAACTAGGTTTTGATGGCACATCATTAAATTTTGGTTTGCGCAAAAATCTTTTCCAACATGAACTTTTCCTTCCACGCATGTATCACCATACCAAATATGGCATGTTTCATGGGCGTAATTATAATGAGTTCAAGGTTTACACGCTGAGCACTTACATATCACAAAGAGAATTGATAAAATTATGACATGGATCTCCAACGCAGTACTGATATCAATTAAGTTCGACTAAATTAAATAAAGAGTTCATTACAAATAAATTACTATTTTCATGAAGAGAAGGCCCCTGAATCTTTAAATTATGGTCTCAATATATACCCTCTGTCTACCATCAGGGAACATCTCAAACATGGAAAATTACATTGGCTATGCCCAAAGTGTTCCCTAGCCGAGCAAGAAATTATTCTCCCCAGCAGTGTAACTTGAGGTGTGGCTGTTCATTAGGGGCAGAGTGGTGATACCTATATAACAATAACTCTTGTAAGAACAATCGATCTGTGAAGTTTAGGAAAAAATATTGTAAGAATAAATTTCAAAGGTTGATTCAAATGATCAAGTGAAGCAGCTAATGGCAGTCTCCATCGTCTATAGCAGATGACTTGCAGATCTCACCACCAACAGTATCTAACACAAAAAGAATCGATCATAAACCTTTCTGTACAGTGGGTTCAATTGCACTGGTCTGAGAATGATGCAAGGGTAATTGATTGAGTTCAATCATGGCATTAGATCCCAAAAATCTTTGAATGTCTCTGAACAAGCATCCTCCGGGCCCCAGCTGAAAAAATTAAGAAGAGCTATGCATGTACACGGTACACTAATAGCGATACGAGAATTATTTGGTAACTGCTTTCTCTGATTAAAATAAACCCTTATTTTTTAGCTTCTTGTTGATGCCTCCTAAATGATGCTCCTTCCAATTTAACACAATTTAAAAATAACTCTGTAGCACCTGAAGCCATAAAAATATTAAACTTTGATAGTAGAAAATGTTTTTAAAAAAAAGTAAAAAGAGGCGAACAACGACTTATCTATGTAAAATAGCGCTGGATGGAGGAACGGAAAGTAGTAGCAAAGGATTAATTCAAGGGCCTTAAGGTGGCAACAAACAAGGATCTTCAACCCTAGGTGACAAACTAGGGTTTGCTCAGAGGAGGAGGAGGAGAAAAGATAGAGAAGAAAAGATCTAGAGAAATCCGGAAATATTGGACAACCCATATATCCTAAGATTTTCCAGGCATACAGGTTGTTATACCCCATTGGCTTTCCTTCAAACCTGACCAGAGCCGATGGCCCTTCGGTCGGGTCAGACCAAAGGGCTGGCTGACCCATCGAAGGTTCGACCGACCCACCAGTAGTCCGACCGACCCACCAGAGGTCCGACCGATCCACATCAGCCAAGCCCACATCGGCTCGAGGCAAGCCGTTCCAAGGATAGCCTGGAGGTTCCAGAGGCTCCTTCCAGTTGATGTCAGGATTCTATCGTAACGGAACCCTAACACCAGCTGGAAGGAGCCTCAGGAACCTCCAGGCTGTCCTTGGAATGGCTTGCCTTGGGCTGATATGGGCTTGGCTGACGTGAATCGGTTGGACCTCTGGTGGGTTGGTCGGACCTCTGGTGGGTCGGTCGGACTACTGGTGGGTCGGTCAGAACTTCGATGGGTTAGCCGGCCCTTTGGTCCGACCCGACCCACCAGAGGTCCAACCAATCCACATTAGCCAAGCCCACATCGGCTCAAGGCTAGCCATTCCAAAGATAGCCTGGAGGTTCCAAAGGCTCCTTCCATCTAGTGTCAAGATTCTATTATGATAGAATCCTGATATCTCGGCATCATTACTCTGCGGATCCCACGATCTCGACACCGTTGCACTACAGGTCCCACGATCTGGTGCCACCTAGCCACTACCAAGTTTCCTTCAGGGGTAGATTGGCCATTCCCAGCCTGGTCCCTAATAGATTTCTGGTGAAGTTCCATGCCTATATAAGATAAAAGAGGGACCCCGAGCGGTAAGAGAGTTTTTTCCTTCCCACGAGCTATTTTCATTGATTCCTCCATTCTGTTGCTCTAAGCTTCTCACTAACTTAACCATCGGAGGGTCTCCCACCGGAGCACCTCCGGCTTGTGGGACGTTTTTGCCGGAACCAGGGAGATGCACACTCCAGCCAGGTCAAGAGAATCCGGTCGGGAAGATTCGACAGCAACACAGGTAATGAGAAAATCTAAATCCAAAACCATCTCCGAATCCTCCATAGCACAGTGGATAGCCCAGGCCCAGTCAGGAAACAAGCCATCAACCAGCCCAACAAAGCTGGCCCATATATCAATCTTTTGCAATTCCAGCTATAGCTTAGTAGTATAAAGAGGCTGTAAGAAGGATAATAGAATATAGAAATGAAGTAACCAATTTTTTTCCAAAAATTCTTTTTGCCTCTAAGCTTTTTACTCTCTGAACTCACCTTTTCTTCTCAGATCCCTCCTTTTTCCTTTTTAACGTCTTTGATTCTTCTCTTTTCCTCTTAAACATACCTCAAATTTCATAGATCTGGAGTATCTCTACTGCAGGATCCATCTTCTGAGCTCAAGATTGTTACAAATTGGTATCAAAGTAGCTAGATCCTTGGATTTGAGGGTATAGACACCACTTTTCCTAGATCCTTTATAATTTTTCTGATTGGCAAGAGGTATTGAGTCTAAACTCTAAATCCCATCTCTATTTTTCAGTAACTATAGTAGATCTAGGTTTGTACCAAGGTTTGGAGGCGAGTGATTTCGATTCCACTAATCAAGAATAGCAACCAAGTCTCAGAGATCATCACAGGCCACCTTGATTAGTGATTACTGTTGCTATGAGCATATAGGAGAAAATCCATAAAAAGATTGTATAAATAACTCAAAATAGCTTTAAAAAAATCAAAAACGGGTAAAAATAGAAATTGATTTAAATATTATAACCAATTCACTTGTGAAGAAGAAAAAATGGCTAAGGGAACCATATTAAGAGAAATCAATGAAAACCTTAAGATTTTAAGAAGAAAACATATTAGTACTTGCCACCGAATGCAACAGTCATATATATGGAAGAAAAATTATAGCAAGTTACATGAAAATAAAACATTAAAATTGGAGTATTGGCAAGACAGTTAAATGAGATACAACAAGAAAAAAGTAGAGATATGAAGCATTGCAGATTGAAGCAATAAGGAGGTATGAAATTATAAAGCAGGAACATAATTGCAAAACTGAGCAATTGCTGAAGTTATTTTCTTTCCGGCCATTAGTATCTCATCCTATTACTACAATCACAAAACACAACACCCCTATAGTTATAAAAAGTAAAAAAATAAATGCTCGTAATCATCCTAGCGCAAGTTCTTCAACAATATCAGCTGAAGACAGGGACAAGGGAATACCACCACTCCATTCAAGCAATTTGACAATATGGAGGACATCCAAAGCAGAGGCAACTTTCACTTACCTTATCCAAAGCTGGGATTTCCAACCTTCAGTGGAGAAGAACCCAGAGAATGGGGCAACAAACATGAGCAATACTTCAAAACTTACCAAATACTTATTATCCATTGGGTGGAAATAGCTACCATGCACTTCATAGAAAAGGCATATATGTGGAAGGAAGGTTATTTCATGGACAAACCAAATCTAAATTAGGAGAAGCTAGTAAAGGCAATGTCTAAGAGGTTTGATAACAATAGTATGAAGTAGCTAATTAAGGAATTTAACAAGCTGGTACAAATAGAAACTATAAAAAAATATCAGGAAAAATTTGAAGACATGAGGGCTAGAATGTTATATTATAACCCAGCTCTCTTTGAATAGCACTTTATAGAAAGCTGCATTAGTGAATTAAAAGAGGAGCAAGTCCCATTTATTGATCTATCACATCCAACTATATTAGAAGAAGTATATGAACAAGCCAAACTTCATAAACAAGCACTATCAGTGACATGGTAGAAGAGCAAAGTGGACACTAGAACAACTCCATCACCATCTGTTGGGTACCATGCTTCTAGATTGGCTTCACAAGGAGAAGTTACGAAATCTCAAACTCCCAGTAACACCAACTTACCTCAAGGAGTTGCTAGGTAGCAACGGGAGCAAAGAAAAGCAACAGGCCTTTCTTCCATTCTCCCATGATTTTCCGGCCTGAGCTGACATCCGATCGCTGCCTCAACTGCCTCAGCATCCGGAGAGCTGACGGACCAATACTTAGGATGAATTTCCTAAGCTAGTTGCTCCGGCCTGAGTCGACATCCGACTGCTGCTTCAACCGTCTTAATATATTCTCGGTCTGGAGGGCCGACGGGCCAGTACTTGAAGTAAAAGTCCTAAGAGGATCTAGTTCGGTCTCGGTTCTTACTCAATACTTACCCTGAAGATCCGACCGCACACTCTAATATGCCGACTGGCCCATACTTAGCAAAATCTCAGAAAGCAAAGCACTAAATAGTATAAAAAGAAGACAGGAATGATGGGAAAAAGTTTCTCTTTATTTGTCCAAAAAGACATTTACATGGACCGAAGGTCAGACCTTTACAACCAACTAGGTCTGACCTTCGGGGGGTACTATAGCGGCTACTTCGACCTCTTCGGCCCCCTCGACTACCTTCGCCTCAGCACAGGTTGCGGCGTCCGCTCCGGCCTCTTCGGCAATGATCACCGCTGGGGCTTCAGTCGCTTGGGCAATCGGGTCAGCCCCCTCCGAAGCTTCTACCATCGCTGGCTTCAGCAGCTGGAGGAAAGCAAGGTCGAACTCTGGGAAGGCGACGCCAACCTTCCCCAGGCACTCGTCATACCCGTAATCGAAGCTGACCGTCCCGGCTTCGTTCATCTGCTCCTTGAAGTCTTCGGAGGCCTTGTAATCTACGACGGCCTTCTCCCTGGCCATCTTCAGCAGATCCTGGGCTGACTTCAGCAGGCCCTTGTACCTCTCTGCTGATGCTTGGTAGCCCTTCGAACGGAGGTCCAGATCAGCCGTGCTATCCTCCTCGACCTTCAACTAGCGGTCCAGGGTTTTGAGCTTCTTCTTCTTCTCTTTGAGCCTGGCCTCTCGGTCAGCCTTCTGGGCGAGCAGGTCCTCTATTTTCTTTTTCTGGGCCTCCAGTTTGGCCTGCAAGGGGGACACCTCGGCTATCACAGCCTTCAAGCTGGTCACCTCTTCCCTGGAGGCCGTCAGCGCCTCCCAGGTGGTGTCCCTCGCCAGCTCGGCCACCTCGGCCCTCTGGGTCAATTGCTCCTTTATACATAGCAGCTCACCCAGCCCTTGGTCCATCAGGAGGTTGTCCCTGACGAGCTGCCGACAAACAAGCATGGTTAGGGAGCTTTCAGCATTAAGCTTAAAGTGGAAACAAGAGGAGTGGAGCTTACCACAAGAAGATGTCGGAGGGAACTGTTAGCCGCCTCATTCACTGACCGCCCGTCAGTATCGGGTACAGACCGTTGAAGCTGCTCCCTTGCCTCCTCAGCCACGTGCCACAGCACACGCTCTTCTTCCTCCCCGAGGGCCCAGGCGGCTCCCTCGCCTGCAGCCGACGGCCCTTCGCTCTCAGGGGCTCTTTGGGTCATCGGGGGGACCATCGTGGTCGTCTCTAATGGCGGGGGTGCAGGAGCCGCCACCGTCCCTGCCGACAGGGAGTGCCTCCCTTCCATCTGGGTAGCCATCTGTCCCGTTGAAGACGATCGCTTGGACGCGATCACCTTCCGACATTCGGTCAGGGGCATATCGTCCCTTGAGTCAATCGAAACTACTGGAATGGATGACTCCGCTGTCCGTTGCTTCTTCGACCTTTCGGGCACTGGTTCTGCTGCCCGTTTCCTCGGTTCTTGCTGCGCCTGCTCCACGATTCGGACTGCTCTCCCCTGTGCCGACCACGCCAAGAGAATAGCCCTATCCGGCTTCAATTTTCCACCTGTCAATAATAAAAGCAGAGTTAGCAACAGTCGCAAAGCTGACAAGGAGTAAAGAAGTAAAGGGTGAATGTCGATCTCTCCCTATACAACTCTCACCCTACCTAATGTCGGCTATCGACTGAGTCCTGCCCGGTGAAGGCTGTCCTCAAATAGCAGGAAGTTAATGAACTTCGGATCTTCACCGTCCAGCCTGTGGAAGTCAGCCTCGTCGGCCCTCGAGACCTTCCTCCCATGCAAGGCATCTGGCCTCAGCCCCCTCCAGGCTGCCTCGAAGCCCCACAGCTCCAGGCTATCTACAAAGAAGAACCTGGACTTCCATCCATGAATAGCAGATGGAAGCCCCCCTAGGATCTTCCGGTTAGGACGGGGACTGAACATTCATCATTCCTGACTCCGGAAGTCCTGCTTCAATAGAAAGAAATTTGAAAAAAGGGACATCCTAGGCTCTATGTCGGCCTCCCGACACAGGACCACGAAGCCGCACAGCACTCTAATGCTATTCGGTGTTAGCTTGGAGGGCGTGATCCTAAAGGTATCGAAGACCTAGACGAAGAAGTTATGGATCAGGAATCGAAGACTGGCCTTCAAATGGTCTTCATACATGGGAAGGGCTCCTAGGTTCAAGGGCCCATTTATCCTACCCTCTCGGCTAGGGACGGTCAGGTGCAGGGTGGATGGTATATTGTATATGGTCCTAAGGGTCTCGACCCTCTCTCGGGTCATGGTCGACGGGATATCAAACGGGCCAGGCTCCCTATGGCTACGAGCTACGGCCATCCTAAGACTGGTTGCAGAGGAAGAAGAAGATGGGGCAAGACGAGGACTGGACTAACTTGGTTTCTGAATCTCTAAAGAAGCCTAAGAGCAGCGCGGAGGGGGGAGGAGACGATTCTCTCTTCTCTTCCAGTGCAAATGTAGCAGCAAGTGCCTTCTGGACGATCCCCCCTCCTTTTATAGGCATCCGGGGGCTGCGTCCCAACGCACCCCGACGTGCCGAGCTCCGATGGCCACCGCTTCGATTCTCAGATTTGACGGGAATCTGAGGGGATGCGCCGGATCATATCCGGTCGTAATCCGCGTGACAGGCGAAGCAATGGTGGATGGGCCACTTCGGCAAGCGCACCCACCACTCTGATGGCGCCACATGTCCCACGTCGCTTCAAGAATCTGGATGGACAGCCACTACGTGCCGTACCAGCCATATCTACTCTTTCAGACCTCACCAACTAGGTGCTGACACCTATCCTGGGGCAAAGATCGGGGTGGGAGGCAGACGGACGCGACGCACCGAATCGGATTCGCCATCATTTGAAAGGCTGGTGCATTTAATGCCATTTAATGCCCTCGCCCTTCGAGCCTGCAGACTCGCTCGAAGCACAAGTGCAAGGGGGACAACTGTTATACTATGACGGCTCACCCTCTATCAGAACTGGCCCAATCTTGCATCTGACCTGGCCCACCGTCCTCCGCCAAAGGTTCGACCCTCTCCTACTGGGGTCTGACCCGTCGTCCTCCGCCAGAGGTCCGACCCACTGGAGCTGAGGTCCGAACGACCCTCTCCTGCTGGGGTCCGGCCCGCCGTCCTCCGCCAGAGATCCGAACGACCCTCTCCTGCTGGGGTCTGGCCCGTCGTCCTCTGTCAGAGGTCTGACCCATTGGAGCTGAGGTCCGAACGACCCTCTCCTACTGGGGTCCGGCCCACCGTCCTCCGCCAGAGGTCCGACCCTCTCCTGCTGGGGTCCAGTCCGTTGCCCTCTCTTGTGAGTTTGGCCTTTGATCTGACCGACCGACCGCCTCATGGCCGATGTCCGACGGGCAAGCCTTGGCATCCAGGGTATTCCAGAAGCACCTTTCTGTTACGACGGGATTCTGCTATCCCAACGGCCCTGCTCCACTATTTCCACGGTGTCACCGTATCTGCGTGCCACGTGGCCACTCTCCAGATTTCCATAGGGGCAGATCGGTCTTTCTCAGCCCCTCCCCTAATGGATTTTGGACTGTTCCGTGCCTATATAAGGTACTTGGGGGACTCCGTTAGAAGGTAGAACAACTCTTCCCTCTTCAGACACTGTTGTTCCTTTGATTCCTCCATTTTGTTGCCTTCAACCTCCTGCTAACTTAAGCATCGGAGGGTCACCCACCGGAACACCACCGGTGCCCTTGGAGACTTTTCTGCAGGTTCGCCCTATGAGCATGACCCCGACTATGAGCTGACCCCGGCAGGAGGGCTCACCTTGGCAGCATGAGCATGATCCCGACTGGGAGCTGGCCTCAGATGGAGAGCTCGTCCTATGAGCACGACCCATGACCCCGGCTGGGAGCTGACCTCAGCAGGAGGGCTTGCCTTGGCAATATGAGCACGACCCCGACCAGGAGCTGGCCTCAGAAGGAGGGCTCGCCCTACGAGCACGATCCTAGCTGGGAGCTGACCTCGGTAGGAAGGCTCGCCTTGGCTCTTTGTTTGGCCACCATGTCCAGGTGACGGATCTCTTGCCAGTGCAACTGTCAGCAGGGGCTCCATGTCAGTGAATGTGCCACATCAATATGTAATGAAAAATACATTTTGGATGAAGCATAGATTGGTAAATTATTATCAGTTGATTAAATTATATTATGTGAACATGTTATGCACATCTTGATAGAATCCTTGATGGCCTAGGTTAGTAGTTTAGAATTGAATTACTTGATCCTTCTTATATTTGTTGGAGATTATTTGATATGTGAAACTCTAAGTCAAATTTAAGATCTATGAGAAGACTTAAGTTACCCTACTACTGATATGGTATTGAGTGAAGAAATTGGTATTGAAATACTTTTATGGGTTCAACCTATGAGGGACAATATTTAAGGTAGTTTGTTAATTGATGCTAAGAGCATGGTAAGGTAGTTCTATGAGTGATAATATGATTGATTCTATTCATAAGAGAATTCATTCAAGTCTTTTACTTTGTTAGAGTTAATGATAACTTTTCAAGAGAAAAGTTTATCTAGATTGTCTAATTGAATTATCAAGAAAAATATGATTAATCTGAACTTGCACTAGAGTTATGGATGTTTTAAAAAGATGGTAAAATTTATGCAAAGACCTTCAATATAGAAACTGGGTTAGAATAAATCTTGAAATGATATGCCTAAGATAGGGACAAGATAAAGAGACTCAAAAACTTTGCTTTGGTAACTTTGGATTTTTTTGGTACCAATATAAGATAAGTTTTTAGAGGGATTTATTTAGTAAACCTAGGTAGTTTAGTAAATTATATCAGAGTACGCAGTAGAAGCGTAATTATTTGAGTTATCCTGAAATCAATTAAGAATGTTAACTCTAATTTTAGAAGTATTATGATGGGAGTACTGATTTGAATTTCAATAACAAGATTTAAGTAATAAATAAAAAAAACATTATTGATCCTTGGACTAGTCTATAGGTTTGGTCATGCAATTTTGATCAATGGGTTCCCTTAATATAGAAGACTCTAGTAAAAAATTTGGACATCTTTAAATCTAGAATAAAGAAGTACTCATCCTTACCCGACTAGGATTGGGAATATTTGTGTCACCAAGCTTCTTTAGTTTTGATATAATGATTTCTCTATTTAAGGAGAGCTTTAGGTTTTCATAAGATAAAAGAATAATTGTAAAGTCATGGAGAAGGTTAAGAGAAGAAAAAATACTAAAGATCATGGCAAGTACCTAGTGCTCAAGCCTCCTCCGAATTATTGGTTAAGAATATATATATTGGACGAATTATGATTTCCATATGGGATTAATCAATAAAAATAAATCTCAGGGACAAAGAATTATGTACTTAATTCGAGGTTTAGGCACTAACGTTCATTTGAAAGAAATTGAAGAAATTCACTATAGATGGTGATGATCAAAATAAAAATGCTATATCATGCTATTATATAAAGGTTGTATGAAGAAAATATTCTAAAAGGAGGAATTATCTAAAGCTCGAGGATGATGCTAAAGTTGGATATTTCTAAAATTTGGACTATCATGATAATCTTGCAAAATTAATCGTATCAAAAGATTAGTATTCTTTTGGAAGAGCTCAAGAGAATTCGACAAGCATTGTGAATGGAAAGGATCAAGTTTTAAGTATTGTATAATTTCATTATATTAAGACTTGAAAAACAAGTGCCCTACAAGGAAGACTAATTAGGAGTTTGAGTATGACCTGAGGGTTGGTTACTTTCAAGGTTAAAATCTTAATCAAGCTAATTTCAAGAATGAAATTATTTTAACGGAGGGGAGAATTTGAGAATTGGGCCTTTGGGCTGAAGTTGGCAAGCCCAGCCGACTTCAACCTGATACAAAAAAAGTGGGGGACTCTGTAAATAGAGGACGGAGCTCCTGTTTACCCGACCACCAACATCATCGAAACACCGGAAGCAGAGCTGTGAAGAGCTTGGGGTCGACCGGTGGAGAGTCATGGAGGGGAGGGGGACTCGATCGATCGAGTTTCCTATCCCTGTACGACGAGAAATTCCTCGTTTTCCTCTTTAAAACCCCACCCCATCGTCAAGAGTTTCCACCAAATTCTCCTCCCTCTCTGGTGGTCGCGCCGTCCCAATCTTTTCCTCCATCCAGCCTCGTGCTAGTGGACCATCCCCTCCTTCGGACTCCCTCTGTTGGACACTGGAGGCCTGTTTGGCTGAGCCAAAGTAAAAGAAAAAAAAAAGAGGGGGAGAGATGGTATCGATAAGCCTGTGGGTCGATGGTCGGAAATCATGGGACCAGGGGTGTTCATCCGGCCAGCATTCTTGCTATCATCGGTAAGTTCCCTCTTCCCTTTTCCCTGGTTCGTGGTAACGGGAAAGGCTTGTTCGGCCAAATCAAGACGGGAGCCAGGGAAGATAAAAAAAAAAAGAGGGAAGAGACCTCGGGTTGGTGGAGAAGAAGAAGAGAGGAAGAAGGAAGAAGAGGGGAGGAAGGAGAGGAAGAAGAGGGAAAGGAGAAGAGAAGAAGAAAGAAAGGGAAAGAAAGAAAGAAAAAAAAAGAGAGGGGGGGAGACTCTGTTCTGCTGTTCTGCAGAGATGAAGGAGAGGAGAAGGGAACGGGAAAAGAAAAAAAAAGAAAGAAGAGGAAAAAAAGGAAAGAAAAGAAAAAGGGGAAAAAAGGAAAAACAAAAAAGAAAAGAAAAAAAGAGAAAAAGAGAAGAAAAAAAAAGATAAGGAGAGAGAAGATGAGAAGAGAGAAAGAGGAGAGAGAAAAGAAGAGAGAGAAGATGAGGAGAGAGAAGATGAGAGAAAGAGGAGAAAGAAAGAAGATAGAAAGAGAAAATAATAATAATGAATAGTGAGGGGAGAGATCGAAAAATCTCTTTGAAAATTTAGGATTTTATGGATAAAAGGTTTGAGTTTACATTTTTTCTAGGATTATTTATTTAAATAAAATTATTTATTATTGTAGGAGAACAGCTTTCTGAGTAGGAAGGTGTTGGGCAAACTCCGGGTACGGATTGATACCAGGTACTTTTGGGTTAGCTCTTGAAGGTAAGGATCTCTGGACTTGATCACCAATTGTATATATGTATCTTACATAATATAGTTTGATTCGCGCACATGAGCATTGGCATGCATGGTTGTATCGCATTGTATTTTTGACTTCTTGTAATGAATAGTAAGTTTGACATTATTATTTATATTTTTATATACTATGTTTATCAAGTAAAGTTATCTTTGTATGGGTTGGACCATGATACCGGTTACTAGAAAACTGTAAAAGACAGGATTTGACTACATGAGGTGAAATGATAAAGTGTTAATCAAGTAAATATGGTATTTGGACTAGCCATGCCATGGGATCGTGGTTACTCAGATTGTCAGTCACAAGCTATACTGTGACAAATTGTGTGCCAGTCACCGGTGGAATTGTGACAAATTGTGTGCCAATCACAGGCTGAAGTGTGACAATAGTGTACTAATCATAGGCTGGAGTGTGGCCGTGGCTAGTCCAGAACCCTAAAGAAAAAAGATATCTAATAAAGAACATAATAAAAAATTACAATGTTATCAAAGATTTTGTTATACTTGATATTCAAGCTATTTTGGTTGCAATAAACTATTATTTTACAGTTATTTTCAAACTATTATTATTATTGGTGTAACTGTTTGGAGACCTTACTGGGCTGTAAAGCTCACAAACCTCCTACTTTCTTCCTTCTCAGAGTTGTACAGGATATTTGAGTTTGGTGGTGGATTGGATTTGTGGTGAAATGATGCATAGCAAGAATTGGGTTGGGCATGAGACTGAACATCAATTTTTAGATGGCTTCGCTAGTTTTGTTTGGTTAGATATGTTGTTGATACTTATATAATGACTTAGTGAATCATTTAGTGGTTTTAACTTGAATAAATTAATTTTTTTTAGTTATTACTAAATTATTTAAATAATGTTGGTTTAGTTGATGTGATTTTAAATGAAATGACTCTCATGTATCTAGGTCTTGCATGATCTCTAAAATATATTCTAGGATTGTACGGCAGGTCACGTTATCGATTTCGGTGCTAGATTCGAGGCGTGACAAGTCAAACCTCAAACCTGACCTGATTTTAATTATGATAAAATAACTAAGCCGAATCCGACTACATAATGAAAGCCTCCCTATGAACTAAATTATTTAGCTAGGGTCAGGTGGGGTGGATTTAGAGGTCATAAATTGCTAGCCTCAGCTATTTACAAGACTGGGAAATCTTGCTTGACCTCAGGGATACACTTATATCTACAAGGCTCAGCTTATTATTCTAGCTCAATGTTTGGGAATCAAAATATGAAAAGGCAATCAAATTATGGTTCTTTTTTGGTGCATATAATCCTTCCCTTCATGGATCAACTGGATATAAGTATTCATCTTTTATTTATTTGGAGATCAAGACCTGTCAAATCTAAAAAGCTCTTTCATGGGACTCCAAGTTGGCTTTCTTTAGTCATTATGGAATATTATTCCCTCATCTGTGCCTTTTAAGCTTTTAGCTAGTGGCCACTTGCAATTCTCTATGCTATCATCATTGTACCTGAGCTCCTTGCTACCACTGTTGTTATTATCAGGACCTTGATTCTTTCTCCAATTTGATTCAAGGGCCACGTGGGAGGACGAATGAGACAAGCATATTAAATATTTCATTCCGACCTAAAGACAGTCGATTTGGGCCCTACCAGGCAATTTTTAAGATTAGGGTGACCTCGATAGTACAAGTCCCAAAAAAAATTTTTGATCCCATAAGAATTTCATAGTTAAGCATGCTTAGACAAAAATGTGGCTATCATTCCAACCTACACCAGTACTAGCAAGCTGGATTTCATTGGTTCCTGATCGATGAATGGATTAGGTACGGTCGGAAGTCAAAATTTTCTTGTTGCATCTAGGTTTGAGAATTTTAGACCCAACCCAACCATATCTTGACGCATTACTTGGTGTATTTGTATACATATACAATATATATATATATATATATATATATATATATATATATATATATATATATATATATATATATACCCTTCAATCTATAAACTCTTAGTTTATAAAATTTTGCTCTTGATACTTCGTGGGGTAGAAGAAGTAAAAATAATCACATGTGACACTATATTTGGATGTTTGTAATTGACTTTAAATTAAGTGTAACTTTTCAATTTTTAATCAATTATTTTGATATGGTTAACTATCAAATGCTTATTGTTCATAGTTTAATTTTTTAGAGAATGATTCAAATGTGTAATTGATAAACTACTCAAAGCATGGATGGATTTTGTTTGATTAATTGTTCAAGGTATCTTTTGGGTGCCCGATGGGCACTTGAGCCCAATCCACACCAATCTAAACTCAACGTAGAGTAGGTTCGGCACAAGTTTTGACACATCTAACCCGGTACAAGAACTGATATATTTCTTTTACTCAAACTGGGGTGCAACCAAATCCTCCAATAGGTCATGTATGGATCAAAATTTAGACACAAACTTAGAGGTTCTGGGTCCAGATTTACTGAAACCTAGACCCAACCTAACCTGATATCACCTCTACGTGCTATTTGGTATATCACCGATAATGTAAATATAAGAATGATGTAATCATTGGAATAATATGAGCACTAAAATAATGTATAAATATTAGGATGATGTATGATCATTGTATTTGGTATATCACTGAAATATTACTAGAAACAGAACTTTACTATATTTAATATATATCAAGAAATGATAATGATAATATATAAAATACCATAAATAGCCTTACATATTAGTATGTAATAATTATTCTATAATTTAATGAAGCGTTCTTTATTCACAACTCCTCACAAAAGCATATAATGATAGTAGTAGTAATAAATAAGAATAATAATAATAATATTATTATTAGATCATCATTATCATCATCATTGTTGCCGTCTACACCACCATGGCCTGTAGCTTGGAATGACCTCGGATGCCAACCTCGTTGCATGGAAACCAGCTCGCGCGCCCGGACTTGCAAAAAAGAGGAGACCCAGGCCGGGGATCCTGGCGGGGGCACTCCAACGATCAAGTCAGTGGCGATCTAGGAGAACATATCCTTCCCTGTGGGCCCCTTTGGTCGGACTCCATGCTTGGAGGAGGAGAATGTGCTTTAGAAAGAAAGAGTGGAGTGAGAGTGGCAGCGATGGAGGAGAGCACAAGCGGTGACGACTGTGTCTGTTGAGACTCGTCCGATGAGTGCTCCGATAGTCTCAGAATGCTCTGCCCCTTGCTTGCTCTCTCGTTCTCTTGCCTTGGTTTGCTTACCTCGTTCGAAGGCCTCCTGAACCTTCTTTTAGGCCATGGACCCTCCTAGTGACCTACCTCGGGTTCTTCCCCCTCTGCAAGCACCGGAAGGTCAACGTTCGGCAGCACTCCATGCCATACGCGCAGGTGCCTTCCCCATCCGTGATAGGGAGTTATGTCGCAGGCTCTGACCTCCCATCTGGTCGCTCTACTTTAGAAAATTTGGCAGGACCTCGATCAGGGAGCAGCCACCCCCTTGATTTGAATCTTCTGGGATGATTTTCTCTTTTGGGTGGTGCAAACGGTTAGCTGGGAAGTGGAGTGCCTTGGCCAAGGTACCCTTTCCTATATGGTGTAAATAGCAGCAGGAGTAATCATGGCATCCTGGGGGGTGGTGCCGTCCCCTTCCTCCTGTCTCTGAACCTCCCAAAGCACCGTGGGTTTTGGCCACGGGGGTGGCTTCCGTCTGCTGGACCTCTTGTATGAAAAGAGCTTAGTCCGAGAAAAAGGAGCTTGACTTTGACCGAGGTGGGCTCTATCTCGAGGGAGCTACCCGGTGAAAGAGCTCGAAGAGAGCGGGAGCTCGACTTCGGTCGGGATGGACTCGACCTCGAGAGAGCCACCCAGTGAAGGTGCTCGAAGAGAGTGGGAGCTCGACTTCGGCCAGGATGGACTCGACCTCGAGGGAGCTGCCCGATGAAGGAGCTCGAAGAAAGTGGGAGCTCGACTTCGATCGGGATGGACTTGACCTCGAGGGAACCGCCCGGTGAAGGAGCTCGAAGAGAGCGGGACCTCGACTTCGGCTGGAATGGACTCGACCTCGAGAAGCCACTCGGCAGAGGAGCTCGAAGAGAGTGGGAGCTCTTTTTCGGTCGGGGCGAACTCGACCTCGAAGGAGCCGCCCGGCGAAGGAGCTCAAAGAAAGGGTCTGACATTGTAACTTCTACCAATGTGGCATCCGACTGGATATGACATGGACTCCACATCAACGATCTTGCCACATCATTTGCCCCCCACTTCCAAGTCCCGTCGGTGCGCGGCGCTCAGGGTGAAGGGAGTAAATGCGGAGCTAACATGAAAAGGTAGAAATCATGCACCATTAATATCGCGATCGCCAGTGCTTCGAGGAACGTGCCTTGAGACCAATGCGGGGATGACATGTCGGCTTGTCCGAGGAAGCATAATGACCAATGCAAAACTCAAAACGGTTTCAAGTGAATCGAAGCGCCGCTCCTCGCTAATCTCGACACGTGGCACCAATCTGACGAAGGCAATTCTGGGGGGGGTACGATTGTTGTCTGGCCATTTCAAAAAGAAGGAAAGTTTCCTGAAAATATCTTTTCTTTCAAATTCTTCGTGCCTGCCGACGGACCAGAGCCTTCCTTCTTCTCTCTCTAGACTATCCTTTCCCTTCAAGGCCATCAGGTTTGTCTTCCTCAGTCCTTCTCTTCTCTGGCTAGGTAGAGTTCGTCCCTAGGGCCCCTCTAGACTTCATTCTTCTTCCTTCCCTCCTTGTTCTTCCTTAGGATGGCTCCCTCGGGTCGTAGCCACCGTACTTCAAGCAATCCCAACAAGGTAGGGCCTTCTCGACCAAGGACTCCGTCCTCCGATAAGGAGGAGGAAGTTCCTCTCCAGGTTCGCAAAAGCCTTCGCCCCACCGGATAGTAATAAGGGAGCCTAGGGCTCGTCTTTCTCCTCCCCCTATTCTCAAAGTCCCCTCTGACCTTTCTCGTTCGATTAGTCCCGGCGGCATCACTTCAGTGATGACCGAGGAGGACCTTTCGATAATCCAGGAAGCCTTTGACATCCCGGACTCTATCCAGCTCTCGATCCCAAGACCAGGGGAACAGGTCACCTCCAGTGGCCGGGACGGATTGCCCTCTACGAAGAATCCCTCGTAGGGGGTCTTTATTTTTCTTTTCATCCTTTTTTTCTCTCTATGCTCAGCAACTACCGCCTCATCCCTGCTCAGCTGGTTCCGAATGTGGTTAGGGCGATCTTCTGTTTCATCGTCCTCTGCCACTTCCATGGAATTTAGCCCATTTTTCTCTGTTCAGGGCCTTCTTGATGGAGATCCAGGGCAGGTCCGGATATTTTTCTATTTTTTCTTATTTTCTCAGAATTTTTTTATTTTTTCGATTCCCGCTATTCCACCTATCCCCACTATTCTGGTTTTGTTCTCGGTTTATCCCCGAGTTATCCCAGCCTTATTCCACCTCCTGCAACCTTTCTCCCGTGAATTTTTTTAAAAGTTCCGAACCCTAGCCCACCGCCCCTCCGGCCCCAGATCCGGGCCGCCCGTCCTCCGGCCGCCCCCCGCCGTACTATCGCCGAAGCTCACCGGCGCCCGCCCTCGCCGGAGAAGCCGCCGCCACCGCCCATGCCCGTGGGAAGCCGAACGGACGCGAAGGCATCCGCCCACCATGGCCCACGGCCGCAACCGCAGCCGGCCCGCTGCCCGCCGCCCGCCTGCCCTCGCCCGACCGTCGGTGGGGTTCGCCGCCGCCCACACCCGTGGGAAGACGAACGGACGCGGGAGGCATCCGTCCGCCCGCGTGCGGCCGTGTGGCACCACCGCCCACCACCTGACACCGCCGCCCACCGCCTGACACCGCCGCCCACCGCCTGATGCCACCGCCGCCCACCGCCTGTCCGCCAGACACCGTCCCACCGTCCCCGGCCTCCCCCGCCGTCCACCGGCCATTCCCGGCTCCCGGGGGGTCTCCCACGGCCGTGGGAGACCAAACGACATGTTGGGTGTGCCGTGCCAGACCATGTGTCGCCTCGCCTGCGACCGCCGCTGGCTGTCCGCCGCTCGCCACCGACACACTTCTCAGAGCAGATCAGCACCACTTTTGATGCAACACGAATTTTGATGTAATTTATTTTTCTTTTTTAGTTTTCTTAGGGGCTAAGAAACTGAGGGTTTTGGTTTTTCTATATAAAGGCCCCCTCTCCCCCTGTAAGAGAGAGATGATTTGATATAGATTTTTGGGTTGGTTCTGGTTCTAGGCTGAGGCTCGTTTTCCTTCGTTCCCTGCTGTGTGCATTATGGGTTCGATGAGGGGTGTGAGGCGTTCCCTGCTGTGTGCATTATGGGTTCGATGTGCACCCTAGTTATCCCCTATCTCGTCTTCTTTATCCCCTAGTGTCCTTCGAGAGTCATCCTAGCGCATCTATGTGAGAGCCCTGCTATGTGCATTATGGGTTCGATGAGAGCTCAAGGTAGCTGGTGCTGTGACCCCTTCGGGAGGGTAGCTTTATGCTCAGGGTAGCTGGTGCTGTGATCCCTCGGGAGGGTAACTTTAGGCTTTGACCCCTGACTTTCTGTGTGCATCCTCCGCTAGAGTGAGTCTCAGGGCCATGAGTTCCACTTCCCAGTCCCCCATCTTCATCCTTCCTTCGTCACATCCACCCAGAAAAATTGAAAACAAAAGAGATCAGCTGTCTTAGGATTTTAGTGTCAGTATGCCCTAGTCGCTGGAGGCTTCTTAGTCCTCCCACGATCCTAGTTTGTTTAGTTGTTTCACTATTTTCCAAATAACCAGGTTACATCGATTTTTCGTCCCGCATCACTTCTTCACCCTGAACACCACCCGACCGAGGACAGGTGGTGGTTCATCTCTCCTCGCCCGAAGGGCATTAAATTTGAACTCCCCTCTTCCATCAAAGAATGGAATAGCAAGTACTTCTTCGCCTCCGTTGCAGGGGTCGATTGGGTCTAGAGTGATCCAGACCGGATTTCGAATCGGAACTCCAAGGTCGAAGTGGTTGATCGAGAGATTTACGACCAACTCATCACCGACCAAATCCCTTCCCTTGAGGTTCTGCTATCAAAGCAGAACCTGTTCGAAGCAGGGGCCAGCCCAATCCGGGAGTTGGATGAGTTCGGCGTAAACATTCCTTTCTTCTTCTATAGGTCTCTTCGAGCTCGAGGCTGACATTAGATCTTTCTTTCTTGTAGGTATGAAGTTCTCGATGGAGCAGCTCATCCAGTCCTCCCGGAAGAGGAGTGCACCAGCGAGACCTAGGGAGTCCCCACCAAAAAGGGCCTAGAATGAGCCCAGCCCGAGGCTTGTTGTAGCCTTCAGCCCAGGCAGAAGGATGGCCAAACTGGCCCCCGAACTGCCAAGTCAATAGATTTCGCCTCCGGTCTGGGAGTCTGGCATAAACATGTAGGCTCGGCCTGCTGCTATTGTCGTTGCTGCGCCTCCATCTCCTGAAGTCATCGAGGTGGGAGCAGAAGGAGAGGAGAGGAGGGAGCCACCATCGATGGTGCCGTCCGGCATGGCGACGAGCTCCAACAGAGGTTCGGAGACATCTTCGGCCATCCTTGAGGGCATGGCAGTGCCCCCAACGAGGAAGAAGATTAGCTCCCGAAGGGCGCCCGTCAAGGTGGTGCCAGACTCCTCGGTGATCCAGGATCGATCCATGCCCGAGCGTATGATGGACTTTGCTATCCAATCACGCGACTGGCGAGAAAGGGGAGGAAGGCCCTTGCCGGATGCCATCCTCGGCACCTTCCCTCATCTCTTCATAGCAGGGCCCCTTGCCTTTCTCCTCCTCATTTTTCATTTTCATAGCTGACATCTTCTTTGGTGCAGCTCGGGATGGACCTCCTGCTCATCCGCGATTACTGCTCCCACTGGGCCAAAAGGGAGAAATCAAAGGAGTGAGAGATGGTGCTGCTAGTGGCCGAGGCCAAAGAGAAGACTAATAGGGCCTAAGAAGTGGAGGAGAAAAATAGAAAACTGAAGGCTGAGGTGGCGAGCATTAAGAGGCACATCAAGGACCTCGAGACATCCCTAGCCCGGAAGAAGGACTGGGTCAAGTGTCAGGCCGAGGAGCTCAAGGCCGAAGTGGCTCGGATAGAAGAGCTCAAGGCCAAAGTGGCCCGGATAGAAGAGCTCAAGGCCGAAGTGGCCCGAGCGATGGAATAGGCTCAAGCTCTCCGGGCTCAGCTGGAGGCAGCGCAGGCACGGGCTGCCACTGCTGAAGAGAGGGCTGCGGGTGCGGTGGCCTTGATGGAGGCTGCAAAGAAGGAAGCGCGAGGTAGTGTCGAACTTTAAGGCCTCAACGGAATACATTGATGAGGTCCAGGAGGTGGCCACAGACTCGTTCCTCAAAGGCTACGAAATTTGCTAGTCTAGGGCGGCACAGCTCTTTCCGGAGCTGAACCTGGAGGTACTCGCCTTCCTAGCTATTCCGTGCAGGGACCCAGTTGAGACCACGACCGAAGCAGAGGAGAAGCCTACAGCTGCCATCGAAGCAGCTCCATCGGTGGAGGTCCAAGAAGATGCTGTCCTGCCTCAACACCGTCCTGGGAAGGAGCTGGCTGAATAGGAACTTTTCTTTTTGCTTCGTGTATTTCCTGCTTCTTTCTAGATTGCCCAACCTGTTGGGGGTCCTGGGATAGTGTAATCATTTCTTAACTTTGAATGAAATATCTTTTTGTTTAATTGAGCTCACAAAATTCCTCATTTGTTCTCTTTTGTATTCTTGACTGCTTCAACCACCCCTCTTCCTTCTCCCTTCTCTTTTCTTCTTTCCTTTCTTCTTTTTTTTTTGACTGCCCATGTACAGGTTCTTGTTGTGGTGCCTTGCCTCGAGGTACCAAGTCCTTTGGCCCTTTCTAGCAGAGCTTCGGGTATAGAGGGCAGTTAAGAAGAAAGATTTTGAGTTGTTGAGTTATCCCTACCATGTCGATAATGAGGTAGCGGGGCTTTACGCATCTCCTTAAAGGAGCCTAAGTGACCTCAGGTGAAACTGTCTCCAAGTACCTGGAATGCAACCGAGCTGGGAGGCTAAACTCGGGGAGTCCGTAAGGTGCCCCCACCAGGCTAGGACCTAAATAGATAGAGTGTGGGGCTTCTGGAGTCTCTCGACTTCGAGGTGTAGGGCTTCAGGAGTTTCCCGGCTTGAGGTGCGGGGCTTCGGGAGTTTTCTGGCTTGAGGTGCAGGGCTTTTAGAGTTTTCTGGCTTGAGGTGCGGGGCTTCGAGAGTTTCCCAGCTTGAGATGCAGGGCTTCAGAAGTTTTTCGGCTTGAGGTGCGGGGCTTCAGGTATTTTCCGGCTTGAGGTGCAGGGCTTCTGGAGTTTCCCGGCTTTGAGGTGTGGGGCATCTGATGTTTCTTGGATTGAGGTGCATGGCTTCTGGAGTTTCCCAGCTTCGAGGTGCGGGGCTTCTGGAGTTTCCCGGCTTAAGGTGCGAGGCTTCTGGAGTTTCCTGGCTTGACTTGCCGGACCTGCAGTCGGGCAGCGATATTCCTGCAAGGCAGAGATAGTTCACACCAAAAGGAATTATTTTATTGATGGGAGGAAGCCTTACATCATTGGTAGTACATCCTCAAATTGTTGGCGTTCCAAGTTCGTGGGAATCGGGCGCATCGAGCTTGGCAAGGTAGTAAGCTCCATGGTGGAGAGCCTCGACCACCTTGTAGGGGCCTTTCCAGTTCGGGAAGAATTTACCGCACTCCCAAGGTTGAGAAGCTTCAGCCCGCTACAGCACCAAATCGCCCGGGTAAAAGATCTTTGGCCTTACCCGCCTGTTGTAGTACCGGGTTACCCGCTATCGGTAGGCCACCATCCGGAGTTGAGCCTTGTCTCTCATGTTCTCAAGGAGGTCTAAGTGAGTAGAAGGTGAGCCGGGTTTTCAGCTTCATCATATTGCTCCACCTGCAGCATGCGCACACCAAGCTCCACTGAAACTATGGCTTCGATGCCGAAGATGAAGTTGAAAGGCATCTCATTTGTGGTCGTTCGGGGCATTGTGTGGTAGGCCCAAAGGACACTGGAAAGTTCTTCTACCCACCTGCCCTTGGAATGGTCCAACCTGGTTCGGAGTCCCTAGAGGATGGTGCAGTTGGTCACCTTAGCCTCTCCATTAGTCTGAGGGTGAGTCACCAAGGTAAAGTGGTGATGGATATTGAGGCCGATGCAAAACTCCTCTAACTCTCGATTATCGAATTGTTGTCCGTTATCAGTGATGATGGTGTGGGGGAGTCCGAAGTGGCAGATGATCGACTTCCAAAAGAATTAACTGAACTTAGCCTAGGTGATCCGTGCTAGCGGCTCTGCTTCCACCCATTTGGTAAAGTAGTCAATGGCCACTATCAGAACTTGCACTGTCTGGACGTAGGAGGAAATAGACCAAGGATGTCCATCCCCCATTGGGTGAACGACTAGGGGGCGGAGAGCTGGGAGAGTGGTGCCGCCGGTTGATGCTGTATGCGGCCATGGCACTGGCAGCAATCGTACTTTGTCATGAAGTCGCATCGTCCTCCCTCATAGTCTCCCAGTAATATCCCTAACGGAGAGCCTTGTATGCTAGCGTCCTGCCCCCCATGTGATTTTCGTAGAGGCCTTGGTGTATTTCTTGGAGCACAAAGGCCACCTCCATGGGTCTCAAGCACTTCAGGAGTGGATAAGAGTGGGAGCTGTGATAGAGTTGCCCATCCATCAAGACGAAGCGCACAGCCTTCTTCTTGACGAGGCCAACCTCCACGCGGTCTTCTAGCAGGATGCCATCGGTGATGTACCTGATGTACCGGTCCATCTAGCTAGGCTTCAGGATGACCTGCTGGACCTCTCCAGGAGCCTCATAGCTTGGAGTTTCTAAGTATTCGATGTGGGCGCACCCCAGTGATGAGTCCAGTAGGGTTGCGAGCCTTGAGAGGGCGTCGGCGTAAGCATTCTCTCCACGAGGGATTTGGAGATGCTGAAGCACCAAGCCCACCATGCTCGAGCATACCTGCTCCAAGTACTTCATCATCTAGGGATCTCTTGCCTCGAACTCTCCTGAGACCTGTTCGGCCACCAGTTGGGAGTTGGTGAAGACCTTCAGGTTGGGTACACCCAGTTCACGGGAGACCCTCAGTCCCATGAGGAGTGCCTCATACTCTGCCTGGTTGTTGGTTGCTACAAACCGAAAGCGGAGCAAGCACTCAGCTACAATCCCATCATCATTGGCGAGGATGAGGCCTGCTCTGCTCCCTCCCGAGTTGGATGTGCCGTCCACATGGAGGACCCAAACCTCCTCCTCAGTTCCGGGCTTCATCTAGCACTCCAGGGTGGTCTCTTCCAGCTCCTCGCCCATGCCCGTGCACTCAACCAGAAAGTCAGCCAACACCTGGGTCTTCTGAGATAGTCTCGATCGGTACGTGATGTTGAACTGGCTAAGTATCAAAGCCCACTTGGCCAAACATCCAGAAGTATCGGGGTGGCTGAGTATGGTTCTCAATGGTTGGTCCGTCAAGACCACAATCGGATGTGCTTGGAAGTACAGCCTAAGCCGCTAAGCAGACATTATGAGGGTAAAAATTAACTTCTCGGAGCAGGTGTACCTGACCTCCGTATCTCGGAGGAGTTTACTAGCATAATACACCAATTTCTGAGCTCTGTCCTCGTCTATAAGGACAAGGATCGAGCTGACACCCCTGGGATAACTGCCAGGTACAACAAGAGTTCCTCTCCATCTTTTGACCTAAAGAGTAGTGGTGGTGATGCCAAGAACTTCTTCAGCTCCTCAAAGGCTTCCTTACACTATTCTGTCCAGGTGAAGTCATGCACTTTGTGCAGCGCCTTGAAGAAAGGCAAGCAGCGGTCAGCAGATCATGAGATGAACCGGCTCAGAGCAGCGATCCGGCCCGTGAGATGCTGGACCTGGTTCTTCGAGGTGTGGTGCTCCATGTTGACAATCGACTGAACCTTCTCAGGGTTGGCTTCTATTCCCCTCTAGGTGACCATGAAGCCCAGGAACTTTCCTGCCGCCACGCCGAAAGTGCACTTCACCGGATTCAACTTCATCTGGTATAAGCGAAGGTTATGGAAGGCCTTCACCAAGTCGATGATGTGGTCTGATCTCGGTTTGCTCATGACGAGCATGTCATCCACATAAACTTGTATGTTCCAACATATCTAGTCCTTGAAGACTAGATTGACCAGCTGTTGGTATGCGGCGCCAGCATTCTTTAGGCTGAAAAGCATCATTCGATAGCAGTACATCCCCCGATCTATGATGAAGGCAGTATGCTCCTCATCCTCTGGATGCATCCGGATCTGGTTGTACCCAGAGAATGCTTCCATGAAAGAGAGTAAGTGGTGCCCCGAGGTGGCGTCTACCAGTTAGTCGATCTTTGATAATGGGAAGCTGTCCTTCGAGCAGGCTCGGTCGAGGTCGGTATAGTCCACGTAGATCCTCCACTTTCCATTGTTCTTCTTGACCATGACCACGTTCACCAACCAGCTAGGATACTGCACTTCGTGAACAAAGCGACTGTGAGGAGCTTCTCCACGTCCTCATTGATCACCCGTTTCCTCTCCAGGGCGAAGCATCTTTTCTTCTACCAGATAGGATGGTACTTCGAGTCGATGCTCAACTTATGAGTGATGATGTCGGGGGGAATCCTAGGCTTGTCTACCGCTATCTAGGCAAACACATCTGCATTTGCCCGGAGGAAATCCAGCAAGTGGATCCGTTCCTCTTCATGTAGCTGTGCCCCAATCTGTATCGTCTTTGCTGGGTCTGCTCCGAGTGGATATGTCAACAGGCGCTCAACTGAGCCACCCTTGGGATCCTGCGCCCTTTGGTCGAGGTCGTCGATGCTGGGGTCCTCCTCGGAACTTCTAGCCCATGAGACAGCTTGAAGACAATGTTGAATCGGCTGAGGTGCCCCCCTCATTTCTCCTACACCGTAAGGAGTGGAAAACTATATCAATAGCCACCTGGTGGAGATGATCGTGTCGAGCAAATTAAGCCCGGTGCAGCCAAAGATCACGTTGTAGATCGCAGGAAGCCTAACAACCATGAAGGTCATCATGACAGTGCTCTGCCGAAGTGGTGACCCGGCAGTAATGGAGAGAGTGATCTCCCCTTCAACTTTCACAGAGTCTCCAGTAAAACCAACAAGGGAAGTGTGAATGGGCCTCAATTGAGTAGAAGATAGATTCATCATAAAAAAAGCATCGTAAAAAAGGACATCAATCAAACTTCCACTATCGACCATAATCCATTTTACAGGATGCCTAGCAATCATCATCTCGACAACCATGGCATTATTGTTTACATTTTGATTCCTAGGTCCCTCCTCCCTCATAAAGGGGAGTACATTTTCTGAACTCTCTCCCTCTTGGTTCCTCTTGGAGGCATGCTCTATTCCCCAACATATCATACCCACAGGCTTCTCAGTGGGTCGGTTGTCGACTACAGGGACAGGGGGAAGAGCAGCAAGTGCTTGAGGTTCCGCCGGGGTCTTGCCCCCCATGAGTTTTTCGAGGTAGCCCCTCCTTATTAGGTCTTCAATTTCTCTCTTGAGGTGGTGGCACTCCTCGGTGTCATGGCCGTGGTCGCGATGGAACTGGCAATACTTTAGGTTATCGCGACTGTTGGATGGCCTCCGCGAGTGAGGGTGATGCAAGTAACGCTCGCCCTCAATCTCCATAAGGATCTTCAACCTCGGGGCGATGAGAGATGTGTATCTTTCTTCTGGGATGGGGCTGCTCTTCGACTTCGGCCCTAGACAGAAGTTCGGGATGGTCGGTCTGGGCTTCTGCATCCCGGGCATCTCCCCCAGAGGTTGCTTCTTCAATGGCTTCCCGTCCAGCTACTTCCTCGTATGATCCGCTTCCTCGGTATGGATGTACTTGTGAACACAGAGGAGGAGGTCAGAGTATGTCTTCGATGGCTTTTTATCCAAGGAGTAGGTGAAACAGGAGACCTGAGTCCCCTCTTCGATGCCAGCATGGCGACTGATTCATCCAAGTTATAAATTTCTAGTGCAGCAACTTTGAAGTGGGTCACATAGTCCCGCAAGGGTTCGTGGTCCTGTTGCTTGATGGAGAAGAGATTATCTACTTCTCGTGGCACCTTTTGGTAGGCATCGAAGTGGGTCACAAACTTTCTTTCTAGCTGCTCAAATGAGTTGATGCTTTTAGGCTTGAGGCGGGTAAACTAGACTCGAGCTGCCTTCCGGAGAGTAGCTGGGAAGGCGATGCAGAAGATGACATTGGTCGCCCCTTGGACCCTCGTGAGAGCCTTGTAGCTCTCAAGGTGGTCCAGGAGGTCGGTGGCCCCATCATAGGGATCCACCTGCAGCATGCAGAACCGGCTTAGGATTGACTCCTCTTGGATTTCTCGAGAGAAAGGAGGACGAGCGTCATGGCCCACAGGCTCACGAGAGGAGCCCTACAAGTTTGCAAACTGGCGAGATAGTTCTACCAGCTTACGCTCCTACTCCTCCGGCACTTTTCGGCCATGCAATTGATGGCCTCGTCGGTGGAGCCTTCCATCGAGACCGACAGAGGAGATGAAGATAACAACTGAGGGAGGTCATGACAGGGGGCCTTGCCTTGACGACCTCGACGGTGCTTAGCAGCAACCTGCTCGAGGGTCGAAGACCGGCTCTCCCAGTCGACTGACCCAATCCACTGTCTCTTCGCCAAGGTCTGGTGGCTTCCCCGGGGGTCTATCATGGTCCACGGTAGCGATGGCCTTCCTTGAAAGGAACACAGGCTATCGCGATATGCGGCAGCTTGGGCCACAAGGGTCCCTGGCTGTTGGTGGGTGGCCAGGGATCGTGTTGATGCTGCATCTGTCGCACCGCCATAGGTAGAACCTACATCTGCTGGGCAAGCACGGCCAACTGGACATCCATCAGAGGCGGTTGCGGTGGAGTGGGGGCTCCCTTTTTGGACTGTGCGGGCCCCCGTGAGAAGGGAGTCTCCTACACGGCTGGTGGAGACCTCCCGCATGCATGTCATCACCATACTTTGGGTGGAGTTGCACGTGCGGGAAGTGGCCTAAATTAGACTGTGTCCTACCCCCTACCTAGCGTGCCAATCTATTGCCGCCTACACCGCCATGACCTGTAGCTTGGGGATGACCTCGAATGCCGATCTCGTCGCTCAGAAACCAACTCGCATGCCCGGACTTGCAAAAAAAAGGAGACCCACACTGGGGATCCCGACTGGGGCACTCCGACGATCAAGTCAGTGACAATCTAGGAGAATAGATCCTTCCCTGTGGGCCCCTTTGGTCGGACTCCATGCTTGGAGGAGGAGAATTTGCTTTAGAAAGAAAAAATGGAGTGAGAGTGGCAGCGGTGGAGGAGAGCATGAATGGTGATGGCTGTGTCCGTTGAGACTCGTTTGATGAGTGCTCGATAGCCTCAAAATGCTCTGCCCCTTGCTTGCTCTCCCATTTGCTTGCCTTGGTTTGCTTACCTCGTTCGAAGACCTCCTAAACCTTCTTTTAGGCCATGGACCCTCCCAACGACCTACCTCGGGTTCTTCTCCCTTTGCAAGCATCAAAAGGTCAACATTCGATAGCGCTTCATGCTATGCGCCCAGGTGCCTTCCCCATCCGTGATAGGAAGTTATGTCATAGGCTCTGACCTCCCATCTGGTCGCTCTACTTTGAAAAATTTGGCAAGGCCTCGATCAAGGAGCAGTCGCCCCCCTGATTTGAATCTTTTGGGATGATTTTCTCTTTCGGGTGGTGCAAACGGTTGGCTGGAAAGTGCAATGCCTTGGCTAGGGCGCTCTTTCCTATCTGGTGTAAGTAGCAGCGGGAGTAATCATAGCATCCTGGGGGTGGCGCCATCCCCTTCCTCCTACCTCTGAACCTCCCGAAGCATCGTGAGCATTGGCCACGGGAGCGGCTTCCAGCTACTAGACCTCTTGTCTGAAGAGAGCTTGGTCCGAGGATAGACTTGTCAAAATGGGCTAGAGCCCATGGGCTAGCCCATTTGGTCCTATAAATGGGCCGGGTCGGATTGAAAAAAATTGGCCCATTTATTTAAGTGGGCTTTTTGGCCCAGCCCCTGTAGCCCATGGGCTCAACAGGGTTAGGGTCGGGCCAGCCCATGGGCCATGATATAAAAAAAAAAACTTAGCCTTACAGGTCAGGGCTCACTTAATCTATTACTGTTAGTCAACTCACCTACGGTCCTGCGATTTACTAGTTTAGGACTTACTAATTACTAGGTGAAGACTGAAGGCATTACAGATTTTATTTACTCAACAACGACGAGAGACCGAGAGTCGAGACTTGGAACCCTCTGTTAGGGTTAGGTCAAAGCCGCCGCCCTCCGTCGGAGAGAACTAGTGAGTCCGTGAGTGACTCACAGAGAGCTGCCAAAGAACAGAATCTCAAGTTTGGCTGTTTGAGAGAACCGGAGATGGGAGAATGAAGAACCCCACCCCACGGTCGCCGTTCTTCTTCCGCGAGACCGTGACGCCGATCGGAACCCAGGACTTCGGCCGTTCGGCGGTGAGGACTCGCCATTCTTCAATCTTTTTTTTTTATTTCTCTCAACGGATCATTAGAGGCAGTGACCAATGAGGCACGTGTTCGAGGAAGCTTGGGGTCGCGGGGTGCCACCATTGCCATGCCGGCCTGCCGTGAGGGCTCACATGCTTTCCCCGATGTTGTGTCGCCATGCCGGCCTGCTATGAGGGCTCACAGACTTCTAGTCCAGCCTCTTCTTTTTCTTATTAGATTTACTTGTTGTAACACGCTTCTTTTGTCCTCCAGAGATGCCTCTTATCATTGCATCTCCTACCATAGTATCAGCATATATTTCCAGTCCCAAAATCTGCATAAACGAATAGTATAAATTGATTCATTTTTTTCCTATTTGATATTTGCAGCATGTGGATTTCTATCCCACGGCCCACGACCCTAGCCCATGGCCCTAGTCCACGGCCCACATAGGGGGCTGGCACGGCCCTAGCCCACGGCCCACATAGGGCTGGGTTGGATTTTTTTGGCCCATTTGTACAAGTGGGCCTAGCCCAGCCCGACCCACAAAATGCAAGTCCATATGGGTTAGGGCCGGGCCGGGCCAACCCATATTGACAGCTCTATCCGAGGAGAAGGAACTCCACTTCGGTCGAGGTGGGCTCTACCTCGAGGGAGCCGCCCGTCGAAGGAGCTCGAAGAGAGCGGGAGCTCGACTTCGGCCAGGGTGGACTCGACCTCGAGGGAGCCACCCGGCGACGGAGCTCGAAAGAGCGGGAGCTCGACTTCGGCCAGGATGGACTCGACGTCGAGGGAGCCGCCCGGCGGAGGAGCTCGAAGAGAGCGGAAGCTTGACTTCGACCGGGATGGACTCGACCTAGAGGGAGCTGCCCGACGAAGGAGCTTGAAGAGAAGGTCTGACGTGGTAACTTCTGCCAATGTGACATTTGACTGAATCTGACAGGAACTCCACATCAACGATCTTGCCACATCAATCATCAGCATCATCATTATTACTATTATTATATCTATTAAGATTATACTATTCAAATGATGATGAAGGTTTTTCTTTTCTTTTCAATTATTAAAGACAAATTTATTTCAACTTTCACTAATCAGAGATATTTTTGTTCCAAAATAACTCAAGCACATCACTAATACGCGATGATGTTCTATCATCTAAGGTATATAAAGTCATAGTATCACTGCACAATGCAGTAATGCTATCACCAAATTTATTACTGGATGAAATTTTATAATACTAACCAAGATGATGACATCATCTAGCTCATCCTAGAGAAGTGATGTGCAATATCATTCCCTACCAAATAACATCTTAAGATAATACCAGGATGGGTGAGGTAAGCCTTCATCTACAAGCACCTAAACAAGAGAACTTAATGCGCAGGTAGTCTATAGTGGAAAAGCTTGGATGCCTAAAATGAATTAAAATTGATGAAGTACAATTAGATATTTTGTTATGCTCTAAAATCCCATTAATTAGGGGATGCACATTTTACTCCGAGATTGCTCTTCTACCATATCTCGCTTGCAAGGTGATAATGATTTAATTACCGGCCCCTTGTGAAGTGCTTCACAACAGAGAGAGAGAGAGAGAGAGAGAGAGATAGAGAGGCCGGCGTGCTAAGAATTTTCATGTGCACGTCGTCTCTAGGCAAGGCAAATACTGCGTGGTAGAAAATAGCTATCGGTGCCAATAGAAGTATCGGAGAACGCGCACGTCTCTAAGTTGGATTTCAGGTCATGTACAAGATGGAAAATGATGTCAAAGCATGCATGCATCGAGTGAATTCTCCTTGGAAATTTCAACATACCAATATATAAGTACATCATGGACATCATGGAGATCGTATCTCGGCTTGGTTCTTCATGTTCAAATATAGTTGCAGAGACCCACATCGAAGTTTTTCCTTTAATTTTTCTAAATTTTGGTAGGTCCCCCAGTCTCCAATTGCCATTTGGTGTAGGCAAAGTTGGGATCCTCCTGAGATGCTTGTTTTGCACTGCAGAGCCAGGTGCATATCTGAAAGATGGACAACCAAATGGCAAGAAACACACTGTTGATTCTTACGTATAGTTATTAAACGTTTCTTAAATTCTAAAGGGTCATGAGATGATCCATAAGCCAATCCAATATAGATGGTACAAGACTTAGCTTGTCAGTTATGGTTCGTGATATGCAAACTTATTCTCTTTAAATCTGCATAGAGAAACTAGGACAGTTGCCAGTAAAAAGATTAATATGTTGAAAATATAAATTAAGTCCAAAATAGTCCTACATAAAAAACAACCATATAAATCATAATCACATCAACTCTTGTGAGCAGTGAATTGTATAGATATTTACTTCCTTCTGAAAAAGGAAATAGAAGGGACACGTACACCAACTAATTTATAAAATTTAGGGATCAACATGAAGAACATGTTATCAACCCCTTTCATTGCAAGTTTTGATCTGCCATTATCTCTTCCCCGCCAGCTGATCTACTATCTCATTTTATTGCTCATGAGTAAATTGCATGGTATCAAATCTAACACCATATGAGGTATATCGTATCGACCATCAACTTTATACTCATGTGGAGGAACATGAATAGATAGTGGGGTGTGCACAGCATATTGTACCATATGGGTGCATGAACAATTTGAGGCCACAACATGAGATTTGAAAGCTTAAAGTTTTGAGGTCAAAAATTTCACCTTTTCCTCACTATATATATATATAGAGAGAGAGAGAGAGCATAATCTCTGCTGCCTTACTCTTGTTCATGCCCCCTGAATGTCTCATAATCTCTGCTGCCTTACTCTTGTTCATGCCCCCTGAATGTCTCATAATTTGAAACAAGTGCCAGTAACACTGCAGTACCAGATCAATGAAGCAGATATTTTTATGTGGCACTTATAAAAATCAGATGAATGATCGAGTTGGACCTGTCATGGTTAAAGCATACAATGGCCAGAGCACTGAGACAATTAAACAGTTTGTTATCATATGGCAATCTGGAACTCTTTCCTGAAAGAGAAGTTTGAAATCCAAACAAAGAAACAAGGAAAGAATAGTTTGAACAGTCTTTGAAAGACAAGGAAACATCCAACTATTTATTCATACAGGATCATATATAGCTAGAGGCTATAATTAGTTGAACCACGTACGACATGCTCTTCTGGATAATACATTTGATGTAGAATTAACTTATTGTCCGTTGGCATTTATATTTATATGCATGCATTTAATCCATCACCATCCTTTTTGTGACAATTTGATATTGTCACTTAACCTAGCAAGTCCCTGGCCTACCAATTACCAGCTCTGTTTCTACCTCTGTGTTGCGACCATCATGATCATCGGAAACATCGTTCCCTGGAGCGCACAGCTGTAGCTGAGTTTCTGAGTTGAACTTAAGATGAAGGACAAATATCAAGTTAGTTAAAACATTGTTGCAGATGTTACAACAGACCATTTAGTGATAGGTACCTCAAATCTTGCACATTGATTAGATGATTTATTAACATAAAGACCAAATTATATTTAACTTCTTACCATTTGATGTAGTGAAGAATTACGTTCCAAAAGATTCTTTTCCTGAATTGGTAACCCAAATGTAAAAAAGGAAATCTAAGTATTAGAAATAAGAACTCCATGTAGTTCCTTGGCAAAGGACAACTTTGTTGTCACAAACATTATAATGCAAAATTGCAGTAGTCTACCTTTTCTTTCAGCTGATCGATTCGCTCTGTCAGCTTGCAATACTGAATGAAACAGAGGATAATGACAAGATAATGATGTTTTGTTGATGCCTAAAGCCAAATAAAATAACAAAGGAAAGGCTTTACCTTTCTTTCCCTGATGTTGCTTAGGCTTTGCTCTAGTTGGGACTCTAGTTCATGCAGTTCCTCCACTGTACATGATTCCAAATTTTCACCAAAGAGCTTCCTGCACGAAAGGAAATGTTAGGATTTCATATTATGAGAAAAAAATCTCGAGTTCTGGTGAGATGCAAACTTCTCGAATTTTTCAGTCTTCACCTTTTACAAGCTTCAAGCTGTTCGATCTTCTTCATCAAGCTTGCAGTTTCAGACTTCAACTGTTACAGTTTAGGCAATTTAATTTCATAACACGTACAAAATAAAAATACTAATAAAAAAGAGATTAATTTATGATGGTTTGTCTTACAGATTTTTCTTAAGGTATATTATTATTATGTATAATTATTTAAGATGCTTTCAAGGTATATTATTTATGCACCTGATGACCTAACATAAATCATTCCATGTTGCTGTTTCTTGTTTCTAGTTACCATTTGCTTATCTTTTCCAAATGATAGGGCTGATATCACTAATGTAAAACATTTTGTAAACTTCATGAGTTTTCCATAATTTGACACTAGGCTTTGGAAACGGTAGTTTTTTCACTTCTGCCAACCAGCTTTGCTCTGCTTGTCACTGCATTTTCCCGAAAAATGACTGCTTTTTTTGATAAGAAAAAGGAGCGAGGAAGGTAGACCAGCATAGCTATCCCCTTTGGACGTGACCATAAGAGCTCCCACTCTACTGGCAAAAAAAATGACTGCTTTCCTTCTGCATGGATATTAACATAACAATGATTGCATGCTCGGTGGATATTCCTTTTCTTCTTCATGGATATCAACATTCAACATAACCTTGATCAAGATCATGACAATATCCATGCAGAAGAAAAGAAACAGGCCATTTTTTATATCAAAAAACATGACTTTGATAAACTTTAATTGAACTTTGTATGTATATTTAATTATATTATGCTTCTAGTAACTAAACCCAAAACCTGGCTCTATTTCCTGCTTTGCTAACACAACAGATGCAATATGGGCAAAAATAACACATGAAACTAAACATAAACCACTAGAAATACTAATCTCATCAAAAATCAGATAAGAACAATGGGATCACTTAAAAAGGATTACTAACTTGTGCATCATGCTCTTTTGCTTGCTTGCCGATATTAACATCCATTGCACGTAACATGTAACGATCGAGCGTCTTTTCCATGCTGAAACACCCCCGAGTGAAAAAAATTAGGCTTCATTCATGAATATATTCAGATAATGGAATCTGGAAAATTATTCATTAAAAGATATTAATCTCTTCAAAAAGCTTAGAGGTAAATGCAACTGTCTTTGGTTGCACTGTGATCTGACATAGAATCTAGTCAAATAAGACCTGATCCAATTCGACCTATTTGATTCACTAGGTTGGATTAGGGTCCAAATCTTGACTTAATTTCTATACTCAAGTAATTGGATCCAGACAGTAATTGAGGAATCTTTATCCTCACCATGGCCACAGTCAGAAAGTCTGCATTTGTGGGACATGCAGTTCGGGTCCGATCTAATCCAACCAAATACAGAGAGCTCAAGAGACTTATTTTTAATGCATATAAAACATATATCTAATATTCACTATTACTAAAAGCAAGATTTCAATTTGAATATTACCTTAGCAGTGCATCATGAATTTAAATACATTTGCAACATAATAAGAAACTGTTAACTCTTTCAGTCATGTAATAACATTTCTAGTAAAATATAATGGGTATGGTATCAGCACTTTAGTTTTTAAGTCAGCAAGAAATGATTGATTAGTCGACATTTATATGGATCTAAGCTAACATGGTGCCTAGGGTTACACCATCTAGATTAACATGGTATCAGGCATGGACGTTAAGTACTAGTACATGTTATGGTGCCTAGACTTTTTGTTCTCTAAGAATTTCCTCTCACTGACTCAAATCATGTCTAAGCGTAGGGGACAATTGTTTATGAGTAAATCAAAAAGTCCAGGTAATAGGGTTGAGACCAAATCGGATACTAGTGTATTTATATCCATGTTTATTTGATTTGATGATTATAAATATGGACATGGATGTCAGTCAAAAAAATATATATATCTATATTTATTTTAAATGAATACGATATAAATTGGATAATGAAAGTATAGGTATAAAATGTCATGCCTCGAATCCAGTCCTTAAGTCAGTCACGCGACATGGCTGCACGCTTCCTAAAATAAGGCCTTAAAATTTGTTACAACCACGATACCCATAAATGATAATGACCTAAATTCATAACAATTAGCAAAACTTGTACGATCATAAATTCAATCATCCTTCAAACATTTGACTTGGTATCGATGATACTCTAACTATTCATTCTTCGCGAACATGAATATCTTGCAATTATGAGAAAAAAAAGAGAATATGGGATAAACTTTATAGCCCAGTAAAAATTTCCATACACTCATACCAATAGTAATATTATTTGAAAATAATAGATAAACAATATCAAAAAGGAAACATAAACTATAAAATCTCATGTCAAATATCCAGTATATCACAATATCAATATATGGGGCAAAACATATGCATCATATACCATCAAATATCCATCTTTTCAAAAGTGATATACCACACATGATCATTAGGTAAAACCTTTTTTTTACTTAATTACATTTTCATATCTTATCATTTATGTATGATTAACATGATTTGGATCAATCAATAGTTATCTTTAAAATTTGGGACTAATTACGATCACTCTTCAGCCCGTGACTTGCAAAACTCAAATACTACGTTCCTGACCATAGTAGGGCTATTAGTGTCATGTTCCTATCCATGATGGACTATTCACGATGCCATATTCTTGCTCATAGCTAGTTATTCACAATGCCACATTCTTATCCATGGCATGCTATCCACATGCCACATTTCAGCCCATGGTAGGCTATTCTCAGTATCAAATTCTTGCCCATGATGAGGCTATCGCAATTTAACATGGTTAGTCCACACACTCCCTTTTTGATCATCAATTAATCAGATCTTAATCATGCCATAAAAATATAATATATCATATTATATTCTTTTTAAGATGTTCAATAGCATGTACTGTAACCCAAACCATCCATATTTGTTACAAACATATGATACAGAAAATATAAGTAATTATACCATCAATAACAAAACAAATATCATCGCAAGAAATCAAAATCATGCAATGCACAAATATATATATATAAATACTAGTATTCATGTCCAAGAATCCTTATCTCTACCGACGACAACTCAATCATGGTATCTACTAGTCCTTACCTAACACATCCAATCAATCGATATAATTGCGACTCATCCTCAATCAACCATCAACACAATAAATAACGAGTTATCATTAGGTTCCTATTTCCAAAACTCTAATATACTAATTACTTTTATCCCAAATTTTGCAACCCCACCAAATTTATGACTAATTAATAAATAAAAATTTAGGAATTTATCACAATTTAGAAATTAGAGCACAAATCCTTTTGCTCCACATCTATTCATTTGTTGATTGCTCACTGCATATAGCCAACACCAATAATTAGGGAAAATCATAAAGCTGCTATGATCAAGATGGAAAGATTATAATAGGGGAAAGTTATGACTGTCTAGATAATGATGCCTAGCAGCTTGAGTAGATCCAATCTAGTTGACTCGACCAATAAATCATTAAACAAGATCCAATTAGTCATTATCAATGATGGGTATTCTACCAAGAAATAGGATGGAGATCAAGATAATGGGAGATTATTGCAATGTTGTCAAGGACCTACTGAGGTCAACTCAGTATTCACAAGATAAAAGTCTCAAACTTCTACTAGATCCAGTAAACCATGTAGAGAGAAAAGTAGGCATCTATCATGCTAAAAAGAAGAGATTTTCTTCTCCTTTTTTTTTTATAGATCCCTAAATCCAAGAGAGAGAAAGATAGAGATTGAAAGGTGGAGAGAGATGAGGGGAAAAGAGAAGAAAGAGAATAACAAATCTCAGTCCCTCTTCCTCATCTTTCTTTCAAATAGGAGATTTTTTTCCCCTTTCTCCCTCTCTTCCTCCCAACATGACAGCATGTTACTATTGGATTTTGCTCCAAATAACAAGAAAGAGTTTTTTGCAAAAGGCCATAAAATATATAACCCATTTGTCTCAGGCCCTTCTTTTTTTCACTGAGTTTATTCTTGACTCATCTTCTTGATGGGTTTTGGGATGGTTGTTTTTTCTTTTCTTTTTCGATTGAGACTCTTCTTCCCAATGTATTGGGGGACTAGATGAAACCCTCTTCGATGAGATTTCTTCCTCCGTCTTTGATTAGAAGTTCTTCTCCAACAATCCCAGTGAGAGGCGTGGGAGGATCAAGCTCGGATGGATTGGTTCTTTGAGAAGGATTTTATGCCCTCTTCCTCTATAAGAAAAATAGAGAGACCCTCAGTTTGGGAGCAAGCAGTCCTGATTGTTTTGGTTCATCACCCTTTTGGTCTCGATTGGCTATCTCCGTGTTCCGGCTATCTCCCTACTTTGGCCACCAAAGGGTTCTGTTCATTGGCACCCCTATGAACCTAAGTGTCAAGGCAACCCTATTATGTGGTTGCTTTGGTTTTGTACTTCTCTTTGGAGTATTCACCGAGTATCCTACTTTACCTTTTGGTTTTGTTTATTGTTAAAAGGAATCTCTTGATTTTTTGCCGAGGCCGACGAGGTGCTGGGCTGTCCCTATCAAGACCCTTTTATATTAGATATTCTATCACCTTTGTATCCAATTCAGGATAGTTATATAGTAGATTGCTCTTACTCCATATGGATGTAGATAAATTTATCGAACCACATAAATATTTTGTATTTTTTATATTTATTATTTGTGTGTGATGTGCTCAATAAAATGCCTGAATGAGTTTAAGTATTAAATTGAAAACCTAAAGTGATCTAATCCATTGCGCACAATCCCAACACTAGTATCAAAATATTTGGATGGCAAGTGATAGGCAATAAAGTTCTTCAATGGCTTATGAGATGGTCGTTTTTAATTCCACTTCATAAGGCATGAAGTTATGATGTTTGATAATATAGGTGATTTCGTAGTATAAAAGGTAAGAATGAAATATTTGTTGGTCAAGGAGGGTATGGCAATAGCCCTCGAGGATATAAATACAATCCCATGAAATACTGAGACGGTCAAAGAGGAAACTAATGAGAGAGCACTAGGGACTCTATTTTTGGATTGAGTCAAGGATCGCTGAACCGGTTGGTTCAGCCCGTACCGAACTAGACGAATGCCAAACCGACATGGCTTGGCTATAAAAATTGATTCCTCCCTTTAAAAATATTAAAAAATAGGAATCGGTCCAAACCGGTCCCGAACTAGCCCGAACCATGATGAACCAGTCGATTCGACCAGTTCGGGACCGGTTCGGACTAGTTCGAACCAATTTTTAATTTTTTTTGGTTGTTAGTTGAGGGGGAAGATAATTTTTTCTCAATTCACCAAGATCGGTATCCATATGAGTACTGTACCATACCGGTCACTAATCGATATGGGTCCCGGTGCAAATTTAGTGATCCTTGATTTGAGTGACAAAGTTCTATGCCATGTTGTGGATTTTGATATAGCTAAAGGTGTATGGGATAAATTGAATAACATATATATGGCGAAGTCTCTTACCAATAGATTTGAGAAAAAAGTCGTATACATTTTGTATGACAGAAGGGACTTCACTCAAGGATCACTTAGATGAGTACAATAAGCTCCTGCTTGTTTTAGTAAATATTGGTATTGATGTTGATGAGGAAGACATGACTTTGATCCTAATTTATTTTTTATCTAAGTCCTTTAAGAATATTACTACCATACTCTATGAAAGAGACTATAAATCTTGAAGAGATAGAAGTCACTTTGTTATCCAAGGAGCTGGATTGAAAGTATAGCTAGAGTATTAGGCTCCAACTCCAACTCAAAGACTTATAGTTAGAAGCAGAGATGAGCAAAGAAAGGTGGACAAGGTAGAAGCAAGTCCAAAACTAAATCAAAATCTAGACCTAAAAGACCAGGTATTTGTCACTGTTACAAGAAGCCAGGTTACTAGAAATCTGTATATAGATTTTTACATTTTAAGAAAGAAAAGGAACAAAAAGATAAAGGAACAGTCTCAGGTACGGCATCAGTTGCAGTTACTTCATGAGATAACAGCAATGTTGCAGATGATGTAATATTTACAGCTGCTTGTAGTGTCAGTCAGACTGATACCTGGATCATGAACTCTGGATCATCTTTTCATATGATATCTCATAAGGATGGTTCTCTTTTTTTAGATTATGTGAAGGGGGCACCGTTTTTCTTTGAGATGATGCCATCTGTAAAGTGAAAGATGTTGGTACAATTCAGATCAAATCTCATACAAATATGTGACTCTAAATGATATAAATATGTTCCTCAATTAAGAATGAACCTTCTCTCAGTGCATGCCCTTGATAGTGCAGGTTTCGAGGGCAGATAGGATAAGGATCTATTACTATTAGTGAAAGAGCATTAACTCTATTAAAAGGCAAATTATATAGCGCCCTTTACTATCTAAATGGTAGTACAGTGGTTAGACAGGTTTCAGTAATATAGTCCTCTATTAAGCAGTTGATATAGTTATGGTACTAGAGGTTGGGCCACATATCATATAAAGGTTTACAGGAGCTAAGCAGATATGGTCTATTAGATAGTCAGAAGGTTGATGCACTTGGATTCCGTGAGCACTGCGTATTTAGAAAACACAAAATCAGCTTCTCTACAAGCATACACAAGACATGTATATTGCATTATATTCATTCTGACCTATGAGGACCTGTTCCAGTTAAATCCAAGGATGGATCTAGGTATTTACATACTTTTATTGATGTCTACTCATGTAAAGTCTGGATTTATACTATCAAGAACAAGAATAATGTGTTTAACATATTTAAGAAGTGAAAGGTCATGGTAGAGAGACAAACTAAAAGGAAGATAAAAACCTTCTGGACTGACCATGGATTGAAGTTTTATTATACAGAATTTGATTACTTTTATAAGTCAGAGAGCATTGTCAAACACAAGACCATAGTGGATACACCTAGTAGAATAGTGTGATAAAATGAATGAACGGCATACTATTAGAAAGAGTCAAATCTATACTATTCAGTTCTAGTTTGAGTAGAGATTTTTGGACAGAGACTACACATACAGCCTATTATATTATAAATCGTACTCCAATATCAGCTTTAAGCATAAAAAGAGATATGGATGGGCATACTTGCAGATTATTCAATATTAAGTCTTTAGGTGTCCAGTTTCAACACATGCTTGAGATGGAAAGCTGGACCTTAGAACTAAGAAATGCATATTTCTTGAATATATATATATATAGGATGAAAAACTACAGACTATGGTGCATAGAGCCTGAATTCCAAGATTTTTTAGCCAGCAAGGATGTGGCTTTTCATAAAACAGCCACTCCGTAGAAGATACATCCTAGTTCTTCACAAGAAGATCATGTTCAGGTTCAATAGGATTGGACTGTTGTGGATATTAATCTGACTATTAAATCATAGCAACAACAGTCAAATGAAGATACTCAAATTCAGAATAAGCAACAATAAATAAATGCAAAGATCAGACTCAGGAGAAGATTACCATGCAAGATCAGGTTTAGGATGATAATATTGCTACTCGTAGACCCAGGAACCAAATCAGAGCATATTAAAGGTATGATTTTGAGGATTCTACTTGAGTTGAGTTAGTTTATTATGCTCCAAGTGTTGCACATTGTTGATGATGAGCCGACCATATATCAGGGAGCTATTGATAGCCCATAGGCTAAGCAGTGGACTATGACTATGGTTGAAGAGTTTTAATCTTTGAAAAAGAATCGGATTTAAAAATTAGTCAAGTTATCAAAGGTTAAGAAGGCAACAGGCTGCAAATGGATCTTCAAGAAGCAGTCCTCGAGATTTTAAAATAAGATCAGGTTGGTGGCTAAGAGTTACAATCAACGAGAGGGTATTAACTCCAAGGAGGTATTTTTTCCCATAATCAAATACTCTTCTATTTATGTATTGCTTACTTTAGTTACTTCTTAGGATTTGAAGTTAGAACAACTATACATGAAGATAGCTTTTCTACATGATGACTTAGAGGAGCGTATTTACATACAACAACCACCTAATTTTGGGACTCAAGATAAAGATCACGTATACTTGCTCAAGAGATCGTTATATGGTCTCAAACAATCTCTAAGATAGTAGTACCACAAATTTGACAGATTTATGATCGACCATAGATTTAACAGATCTCTACATGATAATTACATGTATTATCAGCAGTTTCTAGATGGATTCTTTTATTATTTATTGTTGTTGTGGATGATATGATGATTTTAGCCAATGATATATCAGTCAGCTAGAAGCTAAAAACTGAGCTCGGTACTGTATTTGAAATGGACCTTGGACCGGCAAAGAAGATACTTGAGATGGAGATAATTCATGGTGGGCAGTTAGACTCTTTCTTACTCAACATGATTATATTGAGAAAGTCTTAAAAAGATATGGTATGCCTATAGCTAAACCAATCATAACTCTCTTTGCTAGTCATTTCAGATTGTCTATAAGTCTCTCCTTAAACCGAGAATGAGAGATATGTCTAGAGTGTCATATATGAATGTAGTAGGCAGCATCATGTATGCGATGATCTACACTTGACCTGATATTTTACAGATAATGTGGTGAGCAAATACATGGATAAGTCTGGAAAGGCTCACTGGTCAATTATAAAATAAATATTTAAATATATGAAAAGCATTTCTAATTTAAAATTGATATTTTTCGGATATAGTTGCACTGTTACAAGATTTTATGATTTTGATTATGCTTGTGACTTGGATAGAAGGTCATTAATCAGATCTATATTTATCCTCTCTAATTGTGCAGTCAGTTAAAAAGCTTCTTTGCAGTCTACAATTACTTTGTCTACTACAAAGGCAGAGTATATGGCATTGATAGAGACTATAAATGAAGCTATCTGGTTAAGAAGGTATAGAATTTGGATATCAAGCATAATTATTTGGATATTTACCATGATAGTCAAAGTACTTTACATCTTGCTAGAGATTAGATATATCATAAATGCACCAAGCATGTGAATGTTAGGTATCACTTCATTAAAGATTTGGTGAAGGATTGTGATATTCAGCTTCAAAAAATTACCATCGCTCATATCCGACTGATATGCTTACTAAACCAATCCTAGCATTTAAGTTCAGGACTTTCTTGAACTTGATTAGTTTAAGCACTTGGTGATGCCCTTCGAGGCTTGTAGTGAGGAGGTTTTATGATCCATATTTGATAAAGGCACATTATTTATTGCAAGAAGGATTATTAGTATTGGGTTTTGCTCCAAATAACAAGTCAAGGGGTTTTTTTGCAAAAGCCCATAAAATATATAACCCATTTGTCTCAGGCTCTTTTTTCTTCACCGAGTTTATTCTAGACTCTTCTTCTCTATGGGTTTTGGGATGGCTAGTTTTTTCTTTTCTTCTTCGATTGAGACTCTTCTTCCCAATAGCTTGGGGATCGGATGAAGCCTTTTTCGATGGAATTTCTTCCAACGTCTTTGATTAGAAGTTCTCCAACAATCCCAATGAGAGGTGTGGGAGGATCAAGCTCAAATGGATGGATTGGTTCTTTGAGAAGGATTATGCTCTCTTCCTCTATAAGAAAAATAGAGACCCTTGGTTTGGGAGTGAGCAGTCCTAATTGTTTTGGTTCATCTCTCTCTCAGTGCCCAATTAGCTATCTCCCTACTCTGGCCACCGAATGGTTCTGTTCATTAGCATGCCGGTGAACCTAAGTATCAAGACAGTCCTGTTATTTGATTGCTTTGGTTTTCTACCTCTTTAGAGTTTTCATCGAGTGCCTATTTTTCCTTTTGGTTTTGTTTATTACTAAAAGGAATCTCTTCCTTGATTTGTTGCCAAGGCCGACAAGGTGCTGGACCGTTCCTATCAAAACCCTTTTATATTGGATATTTGTATCATCTTTGTACCTAATTTGGGATGGTTATATAGTGCATTGCTCCTCCATGTGGATGTAGGCAAATTTATCGAACTATATAAACTTCTTATCTTCCTTGTACAATGATTCAGGTCTGGCAGGATATCCCACAGAACACCAGGACAGGGTATTATCCCATGTGTCAGGACAGGACATCCCACCAGCATCACAGTGTCCCAATCGAGACACCTTGGGACATTCCTTATCCCGAGTGTCGGGATGGGGCGGGAAGTCGACGCGTCCTATTCCAGGAAAATACTGGGACAGTCCTGTCCCACGGGATTTAAAACCTTGCTTGTATTTATTAGTTATGCCTATGATGTGTTCAATAAAATGCCTAAATGAGTTCAAGTATTAAATTGGAAGTCTAAAGTGATTCGATCCACTCCGTGCAACCCCAGCATAGCAAATATGGGTCAATGACCTGCAATTGCATCCGATAATGATTGATGGCAGTGATTAGCTGGAAGGAAAGCAAGAAAACAAAAATGAAACAAAGGAACCTGAAATGAATATATGCCTTACAAGCCAATCACATATGGGATGCGATGGGATATTTCCTATACTATCTTCTAATTCATGTAATAACATTATTTATTTATAAAATAAATGAGATATTTTGATTCATCATTACAGTTATATCTTATTTTAAGATTATCAGTCGACCAGACTTGAGTCAGCAAGCTCCAATAGACCTGGTGTTAGGTCGAGGGACCATCAAAACCGTGGTAGGAGAAAATTCTTTTGCATTTTCGGATGAAAGCGATTATCATTAGTAATACACCCAGAGATTCTCGAAGTTCCAGGTTCGAGGAATGGTCATCCCATCTAAGCCCTCTAGTCGATAAGCTCCTCGTTGAAGTGCATCGATTACTCGGTAGGGTCCTTCCCAGTTGGGAGACAATTTTTCTTGCTCGGTGGATTTTGATACTTCAGCACGCTACAAGACGAGATCTCCTAGGAGGAAGGTCTTTTGATTTCACTGGAGAATTATAGTACCGAGTGACTTTGCTTGTACGCCACCATCTATAGGTTGGATCGATCCTGAGTTTCTTCTAGTAGATCAAGGTTGGCCCTCAATCAGTTCGAGTTAGTAGTCACGTTGAAGCGTTCAATCCACATGATCCAGAGCCCGATCTTGATAGGGATCACTGCCTCAGTGCCGAAGGCCAAGCAAAATGAAGTCTCGTTCATCGAGGTCTACGGAGTCGTTAGGGCTGGAAATGGGCCGGCCCAAAGCCCATTGTTTGAAACTAGGCTGGGCCAGCTCAATAAACTTCGGGCCGGCCTGAAATTGGTTCAGGCTTTGGACCAAATTTTAAGCATATCAGGCCAGTCTTCGGGCTATAAATAGAGTCCATTTAATTTTTGGACCGAAGGGATGCTCGGATTCGGTCCAAAAGTTTTTAAAATATAGTCTTTGGACCAACCCATTTCTAGCCCTAGGAGTCATGTGACAGGCCCAAAGTACCTCGGGCAACTCATCTACCTAGCAACCTTGGACTCGTCTAATTTGGTTTGAAATGCTTAGAGAATAGTTCGGTTCATGACCTCCGCCTCCCCATTCGAGTGGGGGTGGCCGATGGATGTGAAGCGATGTCGGATGTGAAGCTTGTCGCAAAAATCTTTAAAGGCTTGGTTATCGAACTACCAACCATTGTCAGTAACGATGGTGTGGGAGAGTCCAACCTGCAAACGATCGATTTCTAGAAGAATTTTTTGCCCTTGTCCTCAGTATTGTGCTCTAGTGGCTTAGCTTCTACCTATTTAATGAAGTAGACAATCGTGACTATAAAAAACTTCCGCTGCCAAGGCATTGGGGGAAACAAATCGGGTATGTCCATTCCCCACTGGATGAATGGATAGGGAAAGGAAAGCGGGGCCAGCTGGCTTATCGGTTCGTGCTAGATGTTGGCAAAGTTCCTATCACACTTTTGGACGAGATCCATTATGTCGTCTCACATGGTTGACCAATCATACCCCTGTTTTAGAGCTTTGTATGACAGGGACCTGGCTCCTAGGTGGTTTCCATAGATTCCTTCGTGAATCTCCTAGAGTATATAATCGACTTCAGCAAGTTGGAGGCACTTAAGCATCGAGGACTTCTGGAGGAACTGTCCATCCAACAACACATACTTGGAAGCCTTCCATTTGAACCTTTTGCCTTCTAGAGGGTTGTCGAAGATGGTGCCATCGGTCAGATACTTGACAAAGCAGTCCATCTAGCTCGGTTCGTGGTCGACGTGTTGGACTATCTCGAACTCTTTGATGCTTGGTATTTCCAAGTGCTTGATATAGGTTCAACCAAGAGTGTTGTCCACCGAGGTTGCTAGACGACAAAGGTAACGACCTGAGCATTCTCGTGCCGAAGGATATGGAAGATGCCAAACATTTAAATGATGACATCAAAGCTTGTACATTGCCTAAGTACTTTGCCATGGTCATATCCCGAGCTTCATATTCGCCGGTTATCTAGCCAGCCACCAGTTAGGAGTCGGTGAAGACCTTCGAGCAATCCACCCCGAGCTGCTTGGCTAGCTTTAAACCAGCCAAGAGGATTTCATACTCGGCTTGGTTATTGGTCACCTAGAATGCAAACCGTAGGACATATTCGATGGCCACTCCCTTTAGATTCATGAGAATCAACCCGGCTCCGCTTTCCATGGAATTTGAGGCTCCGTCTATATATAGGATCTAGGTTGTAGCCGGATTGGCCGACGCATCAAGGTGTCTGATGGATGCTTCCTCGAGTTCGTCATATGGCCAGCTGCATTCAACAAAAAAATTTATCAGGATTTGCACCATAGAGAACCTTGGATGATAGGAAATGTCAAACTCGTTGAGCTTGATTATTCATTTTTCTATTATTCATTTTGCTATCCATCCAAAAGTATCCGACCACCACAAGATAGCTTTGAGTGGTTGGTTGGTGAGGACGACTATCAAGTGTGCTTGAAAATAGAGTCTAAGATGCTGCACAGAGATAATTAGTGCAAAAACTATTTTTTCAGATCTGAAGTACCTGATATTTGCATCATGGAGCACCTAACTCGTGTAATAGATAAGCCTCTAGAGCCCCCTAACATCCACCTAGACGATTACAGAGCTGACCTCCGGGGATGCAAGGATGAGGAAGCGAGGAAACTCTTCAAATCCTCGAATGCTTGGTGGTATTCCTCTGTCCAATCGAAGCCATGCATCTTCCATAGCATTCTAAAGAATAGTAAACATTACTTGATCGATTTCAAGATGAATCGACTGAGGGTAGCAACACATCTAGTGAGTTGCAGCACCTCCTTAGAAACCGGGTACTACATGTCAAGGATGGCTTGGATTTTTTCTAGGTTTGCTTCAATACCTCGTCGAGTAACCATGAACCCGAGAAACTTTTCGACCATCACACCAAAAGTGCATTTGCTCAGGTTCAATTTCATCTGATTCCAACAGAGGGTGTTGAAGGCTTCTTCTAGATTTTTGATATGGTTGATCTCTTCAGTGCTCTTAATAAGCATGTTGTTAATGTAACCTCCACGTTCCAACCGATCTGGTCCTTGAAGATCTTGTTGACCAGCCTCTAGTATGTGGCTCCTATAATTTTTTAAACCAAAAGGGATCACTTTGTAGCAATAAATGCCTTTGTGAGTTACATAGGAGGTGTTTTTCTCATCCTCGAGACCCATCTTTATTTGATTATAGCCTGGAAAGGTGTCCATGAAGCTTGTAACCGAAAATGGCATCGACTAGCTGATCGATCCTCGACAAGGAAAAGCTGTCCTTCAAACATGCTTTATTCAAATTGGTATAGTTGATGCAGATATGTCACTTTTTATTTGCTTTCTTCACCATGACGACATTGGCCAACCAATCGGGGTAGTGGGCTTCTTAGATAAAATCGACTGTTGGGAGTTTATCCACTTCCTTGTCGATGGCCCTTTGTCGCTCGGGAATGAAGTTCCTTTTCTTCTATCGGACCAGCTTAAATTTTGGATCGATATTCATTTTGTAGATGATTATCTCAGGAGGGATTCCTGACATGTCCGATACATACCAAGTAAAAATATCGACATTCTGATGCACAAAGTCCAAGAGTTAATCCCGATCGGGCATGAGTAGAGAAGCCCTGATTTGTATGGTCTTTGCAAGGTCGTCTTTTAATGGGAAAGATAGCAGCTTCTCAACCGGTTTGCCCCTTTTTTTGGGGCTTCCTTTGGTCCAGGTGATCGGCAATCACCAACTCATCGGGCTTTATGTTCTATGTGCCATTTGATAGCATTATCGGGTGAGCAATTGATTGTCGTGCATCTTATCGATTTTGAATGCTATTGGAAAGTGAACGAGGTGTTTTAGGAAGATGACAGCATCTAGTTGATTCATTCCCGAGCACCCGAGAAAGGCATTATAAGCTGAGGGCACCCAAACCATGATAAATATCATGAAGATGGTACTTTGTTGGGATGGTGTTCCCGCCATGATAGGAAGGGTAATCTCTCCTTCAACCCTGACTGACTCTCCATTAAATGCTTCTAGTGGCACGAAAATAGACTTGAGCTGGTTCAGTGACAAGTTCATCCGAATAAAAGCATCATAAAAAATACATCAGCAAAACTTTCACTATCAACAATGATTCTTCTTGCAGAGTGCTTAGCTATCATCATGAATACGACAATAGGATCATTATTGGAGTTATAGAGCCCAACTAAATTTTGTCAGAAAAAGAAATTACATTTTGATCCCTTCCCTCCCCTCTTGGCCTCTTTGATAGTTGCCCACCCCCAACCAACTTCCCGCTTGATCGATTGATTATCGATCTCAGGCAGGGCCAACAGCAAACCTGACTTTGGAGCATTGGGCTAAGGTGCCCCCAGATGAACATACTGGCCGAGGTAGCTATGGTGGATGAGGTCTTCAATCTCCTTCAGCTGGTGGTATTCATCCATGTTATGGTCATGGTCCCAGTGAAAGTGACAGTACTTGTTTTTGTTACGGAAGGTGGAAGGTTTCAGTGCAATGAGCCTTCACAGGTACTATTCTCCTTCAATCTCTATCAGGATCTTGGATTGAAGGACAGAGAGGGGATTAGTCCGATCGGTCGATGGGGTTCCTTGGCCTAGGACTCTATCGGCGAGATGAGTCGGGCTTGATGGCCAGGGCTCCACTAGGCTCCTCCTAAGCCTTCTTGTTTGGCCTCCCATCCATCTTGCATCGAGAGATGGCCCCTTCTTTCTCACGGATATAGGGTGAGCATCTTTGAATAATACTTCGCAATAGTCTTATCCAGCAAGCAGGTGAGAAGGGAGGTGCGGAGTCTGCGCTTCAAAGCCAGCATGACCATAGACTCATCAAGGTTGTAGACTCCAGGGTGGCCACTTTGAACGAGGCCACGGTCCAACGACTCCTTGTCTTGTTGTCGGACGAAAAAGAGACTGTCAGCCTCCCATGGCATTTTTCAATAGGCACTGAAGTATACCACGAACTTCTCCAACTCTTGAATGGAGCGGATGCTTTTTAGCTTGAGCCGGGAGTACCAAGCTCGAGCCGCCTTCTACAAAGTAACAGGGAAGGCCATGCAGAGTAAGACATCGAAAGCACCCTAAATCCTCATGAGAGCTTTGTAGCTCTCGAAATGGTCCAGCGAATCGATGGTGCCATCATATGGCTCTAACTGTAGCATCTTGAACCAACTTGGGATCGGCTCCTCCATGATTTGGTGAGAGGGGGGGTTAAGTAGTGAACCTAGCCAAATCCCGACCTCCTTGGAGGTCAGCAAGCTAACAATTGATCTCGTGCAACTTGCGGTCGTACTCATCAAGGCATCTTTGACCTGGCACCAAATGGCCTCTTCAGTGGACCCCTCCTAAGAGCGCTCTAAGGGGCACTCATATCAAGACTCAAAGGGAGATCGAGAATGCTTTTCCTATCTCGGCTCCTTCACAGGTCGCCGCCCCTCTCGCCTAGGGCTCTAATGATGTGGTGTGGGGGACTGTGACTGTGGGATGGTCCGATGGGGAGAAGGCCATCCCTGAAGGGAGCTATGGCTTTCATGGTAGGGAGAGGGACCACAGAAGATAGGAAGCCCCCTTGGTGGGACGATCTCCCTCCTAGAGATTGGTGGCTGCCACGGGTAGCGATAGCGGTGATGACTAGAACTTCAAGCGACTATTGTCCCGCTGTTGGGGGTTGTTGCAGCCCCATACTACAGTGGCAAGGGCCTCCACTTGTTGGGCTAGGAAGGCTAGTAAGTTCTACTCTATTGTAGGTGGTGGAGGCGGAGCAGTCAACTTTGATGCCTAGATGGGTGGCTCCCCATCATATAGGGACTGCCCAATGTGGCTCATGGTGAACTGCATGCGGGTGAGCACCATAGCTTCAAGCTTTGAAGATTTAGGGATGTTGATATGCTGATCAACGAAACTGCTATTCCCTACCTGGAGCACCAATCTTTTGCTACTAGATCACGCTCTGGTAGGTCACCATGGGGCCAGGAAGTCCTTTAGCCCTCTAGCATGGAGAGTCGCTGCTCATGATGGCTAACGGACAAAGCCTACAAGAAAACTTGGACCGAGGGTACCAGCAGAGACACTCCGATACTCTAATATGTAGAGGATGAAAAAGACAACAATCATCGAAGCTTAAAGTCCTAGTAACTATGCAAGCGCAACCGTAAAGAGTATGGGTGTGAGCATGTGTGCATACCTCATTAGGTCTCTCTTAGCTATTTATAGCATTGCGATGGACAACAAGAGGCCATTAGGGAGGTGGCTCTAACAAGAGTAGTAGGTACTGATAGGTTGATAGGATCCTATCTCCTGGAACCCCTTCCTTCAACATATTTTCTATTAGGGCTACTTGCACGGTAGAGATGCTACCCCCCACGAACTCCTTCGCATCAACTATCGCTGGCACGGCTGACATGGCAGGCATCGGATGAGGAGTCTCGATTGTGCAGCCGGGCATTCCCCATTATGGATGAAGTGGTACGTCAGATGCCAAAAATTGGAAGGGGAGGTCCTCCCGAGAGTCATGAGAAGTGGCCTGCCCGAGAGTGCTCCTAACTGAGAGAACCCGACTGAGGGCCATGGGCATGATTGTATGTTGGGCCGAGAAGTGTAACATCGGGACTGATTGTTGGAGCATCTCTCGATGCTAACAGTCGATGGGGTCATGCTCTAGGTAGTTCCATGACTGGTCGCCAAAGTTAAGGGATGCCAACCGATGTTGAGCTACTTCTAAGTCTTCCAAGAAATTCCTTTACCACGATCAGTAGTCTAGAGAACGTCTTGAGGCCGAGTAAGTAGTTGATACAACAATATATATAGAGATAGACTTGGCTACAGAGTGAATTTGGAGCCAAATTCGGTTAAGTCGCCCACTGCCTGATTTGCCTAGATCCAAATGCAATAAAAAAAGTTGATGGTATAGAGTAAACATAAATAGAAATAAACAAAAATGCTTCAGAATAAACACAACATTTTTGCTCGCATGAATTGTGTATTAATGATTGCTGGTGGTTGTTGGAAGTATTCATGATATGATAGTCCACTTTTTTAGAATAAACATAAAAGCTCCCTAGAATAAATACAAATCTTTTCAAAATAAATATAAATATTTCAGAATAAACATAAATCCAAAAGATAGAAGTATTTCTGTTTATTTTAAAGTGTTTGGGTTTATTCTGAAAATGTTTGTATTTATTCTGAGTATTTGTATTTATTTTGGAACATTTTTATTTATTTCTATTTGTGTTTGTTCTACACCATTAATACAGCATTAACTTTTTACTTTTTCTACGTAGACATCTCTATAAATAAGACAGTGAAAAACTTGACCAGATTTGGCTCCAAATTCACTTGAATGTAGCCAAGTCTATATCTCTATATATATATATACACACATGTGCATGTATATATATATGTGTATATATATATATACATACATGTATACATATACATGTATATATATAAAGTTTGACTTGGCTATATTTGAATGAAATTGAAGCCAAATCCGGTTTAGTCCTCTACCATCTGATTTACATAAATCCCCACATGAAAAAAATAAAATATTAATATTATATTAATAATGTAGAATAATACAAATAGAATAAACAAAAATGCTTTGGAATAAAAATAAACGCTCCAGAATAAATACAAATATTTTCAGAATAAACAGAAACACTTTCATCCTTTTAGATTTGTATTTATTCTGAAATATTTCTATTTATTCTGGAAAGCGTTTGTGTTTATTGTAAAAAAAAGTAGACTATTCCATCATTAATAGTTTTAACAACTACGAACAATCATTTATATATAATTTATGCAAGTGGAAAGATTGTGTTTATTCTGAAAAGTTTATGTTTATTCTTAAATATTTTGTTTATTTCTATTTGTATTTATTCTAAATCATTAATATATCATTGACTATTTTTTACTGTATTTAAATCTATGCAAAGCAGATGGTGGGGGACTTGATCGGATTTGACTTCAAATCCATTCGAATATAGCCAAGTCTATCCCTCTCTATATATATGTACACATATATGTATGTGTATATGTGTATGTACATATGTATATATATATATATGTATATGTGTATGTATGTATGCAAGCAAGCATGCATGCTTGTATTTCAGTATAATTTATGTTGACTTTCAATCCAAGCTGAGGACAAAAGTAATTATAGTGCAAGCATAAAAGTGGATTGGCTAATATATTTATGTTGATGCATGCAAAGAAAAATAGATCTTCACAAGTAGCTTGCATACGTAGAAATCATGCAAAAATTCTCCTTTGATAGATCAATAGAAATCTTAGGTCTTCTGCTGACTGCATATCACCTATTAGGATTAATAGCATGCTCATAAAATTGCCACAATTAAGTCACCATGCATGATGGTGTAAACCAGGATGAAAATATGGAAAGTAACGAAGTGAGGTAGCACAGACTAGTGGGGACTTTTCAATGTAGCGTTCCAAATATCAAAAAACCTGATCAAATATAGATGAATTTTTGTTTTCTGAAAAAGTGAAAGAAGATATCCATCAACAAAAAACACCAAAAGTTCTAATATCATTTGCAGCAGTTCTAGAATACATACACATTATTTTGATGAATTATATGGATAACTCCTTTTTTTAATTACAACATCAACATAATATATAGAACATAACTAGCAATTAATACGGAATTGATCGAAGAGAAATAATTTTATATGACCTGTTGGGATACGCCGGCTCAACTAAGGCTAACCTCCGGTTCAAAGATCCGATCGGGTCTCTTTCGAACCGGTCGTCCACGCCAGAAAAATCGAAGACGACCCAATGACGCTACAGCACCACTTCAGGATCAGTCTTTGATCTAAGTCGAAGACACTGGCCCCGAAACCTATCTTTCAGCTACTCACCGAGTGACCGGTCGATCTTCTTCACATCAGTCCGAAGAAGACCGATCCGAAGAAGACTAATCCAAAGAAGGTTAGTCCAAAGAAGATCACTTTATTTCTTCAATTGTTCCAAAGAAGGCAAGTACGAAGTAAGCAATCTAGCCTACTCCGAAGACGGTAGCTCCGACACGAGTGGTCGAGATGTCTTCGGCCTACTCCGAAGAGGATAGGCACATGACAATCAATCAGCTCAACTTCGGCCCTTTCTGAGAGAGTGGCTCTAAAGCAAATATCCAACTAGCCTCGAACCTCCAAACGTGGATACAGCTGTTGTAACCAATAACGTGACCACGAACTCCAACTCCAACAACTTCAAAGTGGCCACCTCAGGCAGCAACCACTTTTGGTTAGGGGGGTTAAGTTAACTAACCCTGCTTAACCAAGGATGAGCGGAATCGACTACAGTTAGACATAGCCACCACTATAAATACTGATAAGAGGGGACACTCACGGTAAGTCAAGTTAAGCCAGAGAAACTAAGGCCATTTACTTTTAAGCTACTTTCACTCTCTTTTTCTTGAGAACTCTCCATTCTGTTACTAGAACCCTCACTGACTTAAGCATCGAAGTGTCCTTCACCAGAAAAATTTCGGTTAGGGACCTATTTTACAGGGATCACGAGAGGCGCACCGACGATCCTGCTGTTCCATCAGGTCCACGGGGATTCGATGTCAACAGATTGGCGCGCCAGAAAGGGGGCTAGCTACCAAACACTCTCTTGCAAAGGAGAGTTCTGAAAAATTGCAATGGTGAAAGGTAAAGCTCAAAACGCTTCGATAAGCAGGGGGCAACATCCCTCGCAGAGGAACGATTCCCCAGTGGAGAACAATGTCCCACCTCCAACCTTGATCATGGGACAGCACCAGTTCGAAGCCCTTCTGAACCGGGTTGATGCTCTCACAATCTTGGTTCAGAACTTTCAGGAGGCTGCTCTCCAGGCATGGCACCTACCGGCCATCTCCCGACAGCCATCGATCCAGGGAGAAGGGAAACCACCACCATGGTTCTACCCGACACTCCCTCCGATATCGACCTTCCCATGAAGGCCAAAGCTCTCAACATCCGAAGCAGACTGATAGCCGACGAATGAGAAAGAGATTCTGGCAATCTCCCTCTGACTCCTTCGAAGACTCTACTCGCGAAGATGTTGGGCCGAGAGAGGCCCATTATGATTATGAAGAAAAATTTAAGATACTTGAGGTGCAGATCGCGAGGCTCCATGATTTGAAGAGAGACGGCGAGCACATTACCTACGACTCACGGCCTCCGTTCACCTCCAGGATAATGGAGGAAGTCATCCCTCGGCATTTTAAGATCCCTCAGATGGAACCTTATGATGGGACTACTATCCCCTCGATCATCTCGACAGTTTCAAAGCCCATATGATGATCTAAGGAGCCTCCGATGCATTGTACTGCTTGGCTTTTCCCGCCATCCTAAAGAAGGCAGCTTGAATGTGGTACTCGAGCATCCGTCCAGGTACCATCAACTCCTTTGAATTAGAAAAACTATTCGTCTTATATTTCAGGACTTGCCAGAAGATGTCCCGGAATATGAACAGCTTATTCCTCCTTCACCAAAATGAGGGAGAGAGCCTCAAGGACTACATTACAAGATTCGATTCGGCCACTCTCGAGATCCTAGATCTCAACGAGCATGTGTTCATGTCCGCTCTGAAGAAGGGGCTCCGTTCATCCAGGCTCATGTTCTCTTTAGACAAAAGGTTCTCGATAAGCTACGCTGAGCTCCTAACAAGGACTCAAAAATATGCCAATGCTGAAGAACAAGTGGCTAATCGATGTCTGATTGAAGGGAAACATGTCCCCCATAAGAAGAATGGAAAAGGGCCAAATCCCTCTGCTCCCCTCAGCAACGGCGATTCTACTCGACGACGTAGCCCCAGGTCCAAAATACTGGATGAAAAATTTGATTCATACACCCCCCTCAACCTCCCAAGAGAGGGGATCCTGATAGAGATAGAAAAGATAACTATCTCCAATGGCCACGTCCAATGAGATCGTCCTCTTCTACAAGGAACAAAAGCAAGTACTGCCGGTTTCATAGGATCACAGCCACAATACCGAAGACTGCATCCAACTGAAGGATGTGATAAAGGACCTTATTAAGAGGGGGTACTTAGGGAAGTACATCGGAGATCCAGAACCTCGGCTTGAAGCCACCGCCTCTCAACAGGCCATTGAGGAAGCTGAACTGCCCCATCAGAGGCCCATTGACGGGAGAGTGGGCATGCTACACTGACCAACCGACTGGAGGAGAGTCAAAGAAGATGCTTCTAAAAGACTCAGGAGCAATAACTTCGTATACTTCTCTAATGACGACCTTCAGGGAGTTTAGTTCCCCTATGACAACTCCATTGTAATCTCGGCCATTGTGGCCAACTATGATGTGAAACAAATTTTAATAGATAATAAGAGCTCCACAGAAGTTTTACTGTATGATGCATTCTCCAGAATGAGTTTGTCTAAAAATAAGCTACAGAGATCTCCTGTACCTCTGACTGGGTTCGGAGAAAACCAAGTCAGAGTTGAAGGAGAAATAACGCTGCCAGTAACCCTCGGCATGGAGCCCCATCAGAAGACATTTTCCATCAATTTTGTGATTGTCCGAATCCCATCGGCCTACAATACAATCTTGGGATGGCCTGCCTTGAACAAGCTCAAGGCCGCAGTCTCCACGTCTCACCTTCTGGTCCGCTTTCCCACTAGAAATGGGATTGGAGAAGCAAGAGGAGATCAAAGGGCCGCCCGGCAATGCCTGATGATACAAGACAAACAGTCAGCAGATCTTATAACCTTGGATAAACTGAACCTAAGAGATCCGACTGAGAATTCAGGGGAACCATTAGAGAAGACTGTCTTGGTGCCTTTGACCGAAAACAATTCTACCAGAGCGGTGCAGATCGAAAGCCTACTTGATAAAGGAATGAAGGCAACACTGATTCAATTCCTATGAAACAATGCCGACGTCTTTGCCTGGTCAGCTTCCGATATGTCAGAAATTTCCATCGAAGTAATTACTCATCAGCTGGAAGTTACTTCTGGTTACAGGCCAATTCGACAGATAAAGAAAAACTTCGCCCTTGAAAGGCAAAGGGTGATAAACGAAGAGGTAGATAAGCTCCTCAAAGCTGGATTCATCAGGAAGGTGCATTATCCCGAGTGGCTAGCTAATGTTGTGATGGTAAGGAAGGCCAACGACAAGTAGAGGATCTGTATCAACTATACAGACCTCAACAAAGCTTGTCCGAAGGATACCTTCCCCCTGCCAAAGATAGACCAATTGATCGACACCACCGCCGGCCATCAGCTACTGAGCTTCATAGATGCCTTTTCTGGCTACAACCAGATACAAATAGATCCTGAGGATGAAGAGAAGACCTTCATAATGAAGAAGGATTATAGTGCTACAAGATGATGCCATTTGGTTTGAAGAACGCCGGGACAACATTTCAAAGGCTGATCAATAAAGTGTTCGAGAAGCAACTGGAAAAGAAAATGGAGGCATATGTTGACGACATGATCGTCAAGAGCCTCCTCAAAGAAGATCACATCAGAGACTTAAAAGAATCTTTCGATGCCTTACGACACCACCGGATGAAGCTGAACCCAGCTAAGTGCATCTTCGGGGTGACCTCTGGCAAATTCCTGAGATTTCTTGTTACCAAACGAGGAATAGAAGCCAACCCCGAAAAGATACATGTACTCCGAAGCATGAGACATCCCTCTTGTAAGAAAGAGGTGCAGCAATTGACCGAAAGAATTGCTTCTTTGAGCAGATTCATCTCCTGATCGGCCGAAAGGTGTCTCCCCTTCTTTAAAGTCCTCCGCCAATCGCAAAACTTTGAATGGTCCAAAACATGTCGTCTCGCCTTCATAGAGCTAAAGAGGTACTTAGAGAGCCCTTCTTTACTTTCGAAGCCTCAAGAGGGGAAACTCTTTACCTGTATCTTTCTGCTTTGGACGAAGCGATCAGTTCGATTCTTGTCCGGAAGGGAGCCGACGACCTCCAAAGGCCAATCTACTACATCAATAAGGTCTTACACGATGCAGAAGTGAGGTACCCTAGAATACAAAAGCTTGTATACTCATTGGTGGTTGCAACGAAACGATTGCGACCGTACTTTCAATCTCACTCTGTCATCATCCTGACATATCAGCCTTTGAAGGCTGTCCTCCAGAGTTGAGACACTTCGGGGAGGATAGCTAAGTGGGCCGTAAAACTTGGAGAGTTTGACATCAGCTTCCAGCCCAGAACGGCGATGAAAGCACAAGTGCTGGCTGATTTTATAGCCGAATGTACATGAGGCCCAGAAGGTGACTTGCAACAAGCCGAAGAAGATGAGGCCATTCGAAGGGATTCAGAGTCTATGTGGTTACTTCATGTAGACGGGGCTTCAAACTTAACAGGATACGGAGCGGGCCTCATACTAGCCAGTTTAGAAGGGCCCACTATGGAATATGCACTACGCTTTTCCTTCCATGCTTCCAATAACCAGGCTAAATACGAAGCCCTCCTTGTTGGACTCCGAATCACCAAAAATTTGGGGATTCGAAAGATCCAAATTTTTTCAAATTCTTAGCTTGTGGTAAACCAAGTAAAAGGCAAGTTTGAAGCACGAGATCCTGCCATGGTCCGTTACTTGGAGAAAGTGCAGGACTTGGTGTCAGCTCGATTTCTTCAAAATCGCCCATGTCCCATGGACGGAGAACTCCCGAGCCGATGCCCTATCCAGACTCGCCACCACCATCCCAGATTTCCTCAATCGCACCTTCATGGAGTACCTTGAAACTCCAAGTATAACGGAAGAAATGCAAGAGGTGCATCAGGTTGAGCATAAGCCAAGCTGGATGGATCCTATTCTTAAATTCCTGAATGATGGCATACTACCTAAGGACAAGATCGAGGCCAAGCAAGTCCATTGGATGGCATCCCAATATGTTGTCCTGGACGGAACATTGTATAAGAGATCCTTCACTCAACCTCTGCTGAAGTGCCTGGGGCCCACAGATGCCGATTACACCCTGAGAGAAGTGCACAAGGGTATATATGGAGATTACTTGGGAGGAAGATCCTTAACATACAAGATTATACGTCAAGGATATTATTGACCGATAATTCAAAAGGATTCTGCTGATTTCGTCCAAAGATGTGATCAGTGCCAGAGGTATACCAGCATTCAAAGACAGCCACGAGCCAGCTCATCCAGTTAACGGCACCATGGCCCTTCACTTAGTGGGGGCATGGATATCCTTGGCCCGTTTCCACCAGTATCCGAACAACAAAAATTTCTTGTCATAGCTATCGACTACTTCACCAAGTAGGTCGAGGCTGAACCCTGGCGCATATCAGTGAAGAAAAAATCGAAGGTTTTATCAAGAACTTCATCATTTTTCAATTCGGAATTGCGTACGCCATAATCACTGACAACGGGAGACAATTCGACAACCCAAGTTCAAGGACTTCTGAGCCCAGTATCACATACTCCACAAATTAACATCTGTCGGTCATCTCCAAGCCAATGGAGAAGCACAAATCGGATCATCCTCCATGGTTTGAAGACCTGATTGAACGATGCCAAAGGGCTCTGGGCCGAAGAGCTGAATTCTGTTCTCTGGACATATCGGACAACTCTTAGAATGGTAACTGGTGAATCTCCATTCCATTTGGCTTATGGAATAAAAGCAGTTCTTCCTGTGGAGGTTACCCTGCCATCCTTAAGGGTCGACCAATACAAGAAGCTCAAGAATTCAGAGCACCGAAGGATGGATCTGGACTTGCTACAGGGTACCAGACTTTCTACTCGGATGAAGATGGTGACATATCAGCAGAGTGCCAAATATTACAACTCCAGGATGAAGGAACGAACTTTCCGACCCAAAGATCTAGTACTACGAAAATCTGAAGTGTCCAGGCCAACAGAACAGGGCAAGCTCTCTCCTAACTTGGAAGGCCCCTACCGAATCAAAGAAGTCATACGTCCAGGGACGTATCAACTCGAGACTTTGGCTGGTGCTGTGCTATCTCGGCCTTGGAATGTAGAAAATCTCCACAAATACTATCAATAAAAGTTCCCACTAAGGAAAACTTCAATAAAAGTCTATTTGAAGATGGGTCTGGTCAGCCTATCTTATTATCAATCAATGACACGAGGATGGTCTCAGTGACCCACCCGATGAAACAAACAAAAAGTGCAAAGATGGGTCTGATATGCTCGCCTTATTGGTATGCCCGACGAGTGCAAAGGAGGGCCTAATCAAGCCACCTTATGATCAACAAAAAAACAAAGGTGGGTCTGATCCACTTGTCTTATCGGCATGTCCGACGAGCACAAAGGAAAGCCCAACCAGGCCACCTTATGATCAACAATCAAAGATGCAGGGATGGTTCACAAAACCTACCCTACGGTAAATCCGTAGACGCGCCGAGGTAGGCCTAATCAGCCTGCCTTAACAACAATTAAAGGTGCAGAGATGGTTCACGTAACCTGCCCTATGGTAAATCCGCAGATGCACTGAGATGGCCTAATCAGCCTGCCTTAACATCAATCAAAGGCACAGGGATAGTCTAAGTGACCTACCCTACGATAAATCCGCAGACGTGCCGAGGTGGGTCCAAACAACTCACTCTGTTATCAACAGATGCCCCGAGGATGGCTTAATCGGCCTACCCTAGTGGCAAATCCAATCCAAGTGAACGGACAAACTTTTCAAGTATCTGCTATACCGAAGAGTTCATACTTAACATTATTTTGGAATGCGTCTGTCTAACCAAAGAGCATCTTCATTCATTAACAGAAGAATTGTACAATCAACAAGATTACAAAAAAAAAGTAGAAAAGAAAGGATAATAGAAAAGGAAGATCTAAAAATCGGCCGCCAGCCCCTTTCCAAACTGACAGACAACACCAGGCCCCCGTGAGGTGCTCGGGGAGGCTTCGGGTTTCGCCTCCGCCTTCTTTGACTCTGACTCCTCCTCGAAGTCAGACTCATCCTCTTGCCCGGGGTACGGAATAGAAGGCCTGATGTTGTCCAGCCCCTTCAAGTCGTAGAAACGGAAGGCCTTGCTCTTGTGCTCCTGGAATCTCCGATGGTAAGAGTCCAGGACAGCCTCGACGATCTCATCTTTAAAGGCATGTGATACAAGGAACTTGGAGATGGCCTCCGCCGCCTCCTTGGCCAGCTCCACCACCACGACCACCGCTGCGGCCCGAGCATTTGCCTCCTCCAGCTGGATCTGGAGGGTCTGCACCCTCTTTTCCAAGCGAACCGCTTCCTTAGTCCAAAAAGAATCATCATTGCCCCCACGAACCTTCGCACTAGGTCCCGCTTCCGGCTCCGTGACAGTGACCCATTTTCGGGATATCTCCCAGAGGTCCTTAAGGCTAAATTTCATCTTTACAATATGGAGGGGAAAAGTTACTCTGGAGCGAAGGACTCGCTAGTCTACCGCTTGAAGAACCTCCGGAGACTAGGAAGATGAATCCTATTTAATGGCCCGGAGCCTTGTCACTTCATGCCTATCGAGGACGCGTACTACGCCTCACGCTAAGCCAACTGGAAATGCCACGTACTGAAGTGACACTTCGAACTCAGAGTAGCTTCCTTGAAGCCGATGCGGCATTAATAACCGTCTTTGAGAAAAGAAGATTTGGCGATGCCCAGATGGCACGAAAGCACGACCGCCTGAATGCCGGTGCATCGGCATTGATAATAAAAAGGCGCACGCACGTCGACTTGCCGTCTTCCTTCCGGGCACCAATAATAGGGTGACACCTGTCCTCCGCACAATTATCGAATCAGGGGACAGTTATGGCGGATGACTGAATCGAAGATTTGCCATCATTGATTATGCATTTTTCGCCAGCAAATGACAAATCATCAGCACTCCCACTTTTCGAAGCGGATAATTGCTTCGTTATCTGGGAGTGGGGGGCAACTGTTGGGATACACTGGCTCAACTAAGACTAACCCTCAGTTCAAAGATCCGGTCGAATCTCTTTTGAACCGGTCGTCCATGCTAGAAGAATCGAAGGCGACCTAACAACGCTACAACACCACTTCAGGGTCAGTCTTCGGCCTAGGCCGAAAATACTGGCCCCGAAGCCTATCTTTCAGCTATTCACCATCGAGTGACCGGTCGGTCTTCTTCACATCGGTCCGAAGAAGACCGATCCGAAGAAGACTAATCCGAAGAAGGTTAGTCCAAAGAAGATGATCCCTTTATTTCTCTAATTGTTCCAAAGAAGGCAAGTACGAAGTAAGCAATCCAGTACACTCCGAAGAAGGCAGCTCCGACGCGAGTGGTCAAGATGTCTTCGGCCTACTTCGAAAAGGGTAGGCACTGGACAATCAACCAGCTCGACTTCGGCCCTTTCTAAGGAAGTGGCTCTAAAGCAAATCTCCAACTGGCCTCGAATCTCCAAACATGGATACGGCTATTATAACCAATAACGTGGCCACAAACTCCAACTCCAACAGCATCAAAGTGGCCACCTCAAGCAACAACCACTTTTGGTTAGGAATGCTTAAGTTAACTAACCCCACTTAACTAAGGACGAGTGGAGTCGACTGCAGTTAGACATGGCCACTACTATAAATATTGGTAAGAGGGGACACTCATGGTAAATCAAGTTAAGTAAAGCCAAAGAAGCTAAGGTTGTTCACTTTTGAGCTACTTTCACTCTCTTTTCCTTGAGAACTCTCCATTCTGTTGCTAGAATCCTCACCAACTTAAGCATCGGAATGTCCTCCATCGGAGAAATTCCGGTCAGGGACCTATTTTGCAGGGATCATGGAAGGCGCACCGACGAACCTGCCATTCCGTCCGGTCAGCGGGGGTTCGACGTCAACATGACCTTCATAGCAATAATGAAAACAAAGCCCGTCTTTCAAGAGCCTTTCTCTAAATTATGGAAATAACATTCGTTAAGGATTTTACAGAAACATGTAGTGTCAATTTTTGAAGATATTATAGCCTGAGGAAGCATGCCATAATCAAGCCCAGTCAAGATTTCTAATAATAAATAAGAAGGAAGTGCTTTTGACATTATAACTGGACTTATCATGTTCTATTCTGATAAAATTTTTCATGTATAATACTAGATAAGATCTTGGTGAACTCTGATCATACCTATCCCATAGACATCCAATCAAATTCTAAATTGCTGCAAGTCTAATAGACCAAATTGTTTTCTTACTGTTGGACATTGGTCAAATTGATTTAAATAAGTTTATAATATTAAATGTAATTTATTTGGCTAAATTTAACACCTAGCATTAAGGCATAAAAATTGAATGTGGGGTCTAGGTAGGCCTGATGAGGTTGTTCACTCAAGAGAACACAACTAGAAGGTGATAGATCTAGTTTGATCCAATGTGCTTCTCAACCCACCACCTCCTCTTTTTCTTCTATTCTTATTTTATATAACTCTTTGATTTTTTTTAATTTTGATGTTTTTATGCAAGATGGATGATAGTGTTAAGTATAATGGTAAAGAGAAGTTGATCTGATATCATAGTTGCGTGGAGGCTCTTGCAAAGAGAAGAGAAGGAAGTTGAGGGAAAAGGGAGAGAGATGGCAAAATAGAAAATCCCCTAGCTCTTAAAAATATAAGGCATAATGGGTCATCACTGACAATTTACTAACTGAGACGCACTAAATTATATTTTTCAGCTCCAATCAGCTCAAGAAGAAGTTCCCGGTTAATAACCAAGTTAAATATCAGATAGACAACTAAATTAGCACTTGGTAATGTTAGTGATAGGTTTATTGTGAACCCTATCATGAACAAACTATCTACCAATAATAATAATAAGTTATAATATTGGTTTACAAAGCTTACAAAAGAAAAGAGAAGAAAAGCTGACAAGAGGCATGCAGTACACTGTCCTAAGGTGATTCCCGATCTTCGTGCAAGTTTAGTTTCGAGAACTCCATCCCAAGATACAACTGGATACCTTTCCTACAAGCACGATCGTGGAGAGGATGACAAAGCTTCACCCAATAATGAAAACGGGAAAAATTGTATCACAAATATTGGAAAGATGTTGAACAACAAGAGAGGATTAGAGTATTTTTGAAGGAGAGAATTTTGGAAAGTAAGAGTAGATGAGAAGAACACTAAATGTTATCTTATCCCTTCTCTCCCTCATCCAGTCCTTTTATAGGCCCAGAGAACTAGCCGTTTGGGCTGGTCCAATGGCTAGAGGCTTAAAATTCAGATTAAATATTAAGTAATGTTAAAATGGCTAAATAATAATGCGGGCTAACGTTAAGGATTTTAATTACATGGAAACCGAAAAAATAATGTGGAGGTTTAATTCGGTGGGTTAATAGCTAACTAAATTAATGGATTAACGGCAAAGTGATTAAAGGAAGCAAAATAAACACACCATGCCATGGTGCAATCATGCGTGTGCAAACCGAGCCGAGCCACACGCACACGCGTGAAGGGAGGCCTAAATAACACAAGGCCTAAGAGGAAGAATATCAATATAAACATCCTTGGATTTTTTTTCCCTTTCCATGTGGGACTTAATAAATAGAGATGGAGTGTTGGGAGAAAGATTTGGAGGGAATTTTGAGTTTCCCTCCAAACCACTAACAGGTAATAGAAGTTTAGTGCTCCATAAACAATTATACTGGAATAATTTTCTGAGAACTAGAATGAGAGGAAACCCAGCCAAAATCAGGTCATGTATTAAAGTCCTACAGTTTTGATAAGTTATCCTACTCTTGCAAAATAACTCATTTAGTGTCATGTATAAGGCAACCTCCTTTTCCTTAAAATTTGCTCACTCTTATTGACAACCTCTCGCATTTATATTCTTCTCTAAACCAAATGCCTTTTAATTTATTAATGATTCTCATGTTTTAGTTCACCAATGCCATTTTAGTTTATTTGTGGTTCTTCTGCTTTACTTCTTTAAGTATATCTTCTACCCACATTCTCACTTTCTCAGTTGTTATTAGTTCTGCTGTAAAGGGCCACAATCATGCAATGCATAAATTAAATGGATCAACTAACTTTGCACTTGCCCATTAAAAATCATAAAGTGCATATGTGAAGTGGATGGAAAGCACATTAGAGAACCAAGAAGCTATTAGCCTGGAAAAGAATTAGTTGTTATAATGATGTGAAAGTAATTAAGCAAGATCACATAAGATGCTTCAAGTGAAAAGCAGCAATTATGCTTCATTTTCATATCAGAATCATGTTGCCCTAGGTTAAAAAGATGTGATTAGTATAGTATTTGCCTATGCAGAAGTTCTTTCAGAGGTCTTTGCATGTCTACTTTACAATGCTGAGCCACACATAAAGGAAAACTAATATTTTTGGATTATCTATTTATGGAAGGAAACATGGCTGCGCAGACAAATAGAAACTAAGCAAAGCAAGTAAACCATGGTAGGAAAAATCCAGTAAAGATATAAATATATAGTACAACAATCAACTAACTAGAGAAATATTAAAAACAAATCTAGTATATACAACCAACCTGAAACTATGCCTAGATCTTAGACACCAATTACAGGAAGATACACCTGTAGTTAGAAAAAAATGGTTAAACAAGTAATAAAAGAGCAAAAAGAAGTTATGGAATTCGGGGTGGACTTTCAAGGTAGGAAGCACATGCCTATTCCCTCACAACTGATGCTTTACAAATTATAACTACTGCATGCAAGATATGGAGTGATGGCATTTGCAGTTCATAGAACCCCCCTTTCCAACTGGGTAGACCTGATAGTGCATGAGCTCCGGAAGCTTTTCTTATGTTAGTGTTTCCTCGCAAAAACTTCTGATGGAAGAAGTACAAGCTTCCATGTGTTGGCTTTGTTTACCAACTTGATGAGATTAAGGAGGAAATTGGAATGGAAATGGAGATGGAAAATTGGAGGAGAATGTCTTCTAGGTTTCTTATCTTTCTTTAATGTATAAGGCCTTTTATATGTGAGGCTATCACATCTTACAAATATTCATACATCAATACATAAACCATCCCGACAACATAAACCCAAACATGAACCCAACATATAATTAAACCAAAATATACATAACTTAGAAATTAACAATAACAAACATTACATTTTAACACTCCCCTTTAATAGTGGTTCTTCAATGCCCATGAGATCTCTAAAGTAGATAAATTTTCCTTTGAATAATGCCTTGGTGAAGATGTCTGCTATTTGATTTTGAATTCTCGCATACTTCACTTTAGCTTCTTTTTCTTCTACCACATCTCTTATGAAATGATATTTGAATTTGATGTGCTTATTATGGCTATGATAGATAGAATTTTTTGTCATAGAAATGGTAGATTTATTGTCACAAAGTAGTGTAATGGCTTCTTCTTGCTTCTCACCTACATCTTTTAGTATTCTTCTCAACCAAATTATTTGTTGTACTGCCATGGTAGTTGAGACATATTCGTCTTCCATGGATGATAATGCCACGGTGTTTTGCTTCTTTAATATCCAAGATATGATACCGGATCCAAGATAGAATGCATAACTCGAGGTACTTTTCATATCATCAATGTTTCCAGCCCAATCACTATCACAAAATCTAAATAATTTTATATTATCATATTTCTTCTTTCATACATGATGCCATAATCTTTGATGCCTTTGATATATTTTAAGACTCTTTTTGCCATCCCAAAGTGAACCTTGCTTGACTTTTGCATGAATTTAAAAAGTAAACTTGATCCAAACATTATATTCGGCCTTGTAGTTGTGAGATACAACAAGCTTCCATTAATGCTTCTATATAGTGGTACATTGGCTTTACCACTTCCATCTTATTTCATGAACGTCTTATTTACCACCAAAGGTGTTGCTACAACATTACAATTCTACATTTTGAACTTTTAAGAATGCTTTCTACATACTTCTTTTGACAAATAAAAATATCATCTTCTCTTTGATTGATTTCAATTTCCAAAAAATAATGGAGCAAACCATATCATTCATTTCATATCTTATCATCATATCACTTTTAAAGGCCAAATCATATTCTTATTATTATCAGTAATGATTAAATCATCAACATAAAAAAAGACAATGAGAATGTCATTATCTTGCTTCTCTATATAAAGTTTTGGTTCACTTGGACTTTTCTGAAAACTTTTTCTATTGAAGTAGGTATCGATTTGAGAGTACCATGCTCAAGGTGCTTACTTTAACCCATAAAATTTTCTTCAACTTATACACTTTGCTTTCTTGACCTTTGATGATAAAGCCTTGAGGTTGTTCTACAAAAATCTCTTCCTCCAATAACCTATTCAAGAATGCCGACTTTATATCAAGTTAGTGTAGTTTCCAACCTTCGTGTGCCGCTATGAAAATTAAAGTTCTAATTATATCATGTCGAGCAACTAGTGTAAAGATTTTTTGATAATCAATCCCGGGTAGTTGAGGTATCCTCTTTTGCTACCAATCTTGTTTTGTGTATTTGAATGGATCCATCCAGATTTTGTTTTGTGTTGTAAATCCACTTCAAGTCAATGACTTCCTTATCATTTGGTTTCTCCACTAGCTCCCAAGTTTCATTCTTCTTAATCACTTTAATTTCTTCTTGCATTGCCTTATTCCACACTTCTTCATGTATAGCTTTTTCATAAGTTTCGAGCTCAATCATGCAAAAGTTATAAATGGCATAAATATTACTTATGCTTCTTATTCTTACAAGAGTAGAATATGGAAATGAGCTTGAGCTTGAAGTTGGTGATGGACTTACATATAGAGAAGTTTGTGGTAAACCTTCATCTTCATTTTCTTTATTTTGGGCATTATGAATTTTTTCATTAAGAGTAACAACATTTTATTCAACTTTCTTTTCCTTCCAATCCCAAGTAGCCTTCTCATAGAAAAGAATGTCTCTTTTTATGATCACCTTGTTGTACTTCAAGCTAAAAAGTCTATAGTCTTTTGATTTAGAACTATACCCAATAAATATGTATTTTTCACTTCATCAAGTTTGTGCCTCCTCTCCTTTGAAACATGTACATAGCATACACATCCAAAGACTTTAAAATGCTTCACCAAAGGCTTTCTATTGGACTAATCTTCAAATGGTTCTTATCTTGGAGAGTTTTTTGTTGGATATTTATTCAACAAGTATACCACCGTGTTCACCGCTTCCGTCCAAAAGGAATTTAGAAGATCTTTATCTTTGAGCATAGATCTAACCATCTCAAAAATAGTACGATTCTTTCCTTCGATAACTCCATTTTGTTCCGGTGTATAATCAATGATTAATTATCTTCACAAACCAATATCTTCACAAAACCTTTCAAATTCATTTGAGTTGTATTCACCACCTCTTTCTTAGCACCTTGATGTAGTGCTCGCTTTGCCTTTCCATAAAATTTTTGAACTTCTTGAAGATAGTGAATGTCTCGGATTTGTCTCATGAAGTATATCCATATCATTCTTGAGTAGTCATCAATAAAGATAATAAAGTAGATGTTACCTACATGAGGAGTTTTCATAGGTCCATAAATGTCGGTATGAACAAGCACCAACGATGCTTGGGCTCTCCATGCATTCTTCTTTGAAAATGTCTCTTGGTGTTGTTTTCCAAGTACACATCATTCATAAACTTCTTTCTTGTCTTGTATTGCCAGTAGAACATACACCATGTTCTTTTGATGTAGACTTCTCAAGCATTGAAAGTTTAAGTGCCCAAACCTTTTATGCCATAGCTATGACTCATCATTCACCTCCATCTTCCATGCAATATTCTTTGCATTATGCAAAATGAAAGGAAAGCTTCTATTTTTTTTTCATATTGATATTTGCTATAAGTTACATTTTCTTCCCTTTATCATATATCTTGCATCCATTGTCTTCAAAGCGCATCATATGTCCATGCTCAATCAATTGTCCAACACTTAGAAGATTTTGTGTTAAGTCCGAAACAAGTAGAACATCATGGATAAACTTCTTCCCTTTCTTTGTATTAATTGCAATTATGCCTTTGCCCCTTACTTGGACTAGTGCACCAGTTTCCATCTTGACTTGTGATGTTGAAAACTATCAATGTCGACAAAGATAGACTTATCACTGATCATATGGTTGCTACATCCATTATTAAGGTACCACACATCATTTTTTTGCTCCTCTGCAATTTGATATGCATAGAATATGCTTTGGCTACCTTCATTTTTTTTGGAGAAATATGCTTACTCATTTGTTTGATACCTACAATCTTTTTGAACATGGCCAAGATTTTCCAATTATAACATTGGGGTTTCCCCCCTAAATCAACAAACTTTTTCAACATGTGAAGACCTTTACATATGTTATACCTAAATGAGTGCTCTCATCATTTTGACTTCTTGGAGAGTTTATTTCTTCCCCTTACTCTTGCTCTTCCTCTTATATTTCTTCCTTTTTCTCTATTTTGGTTTCTACCTCTAAATGACCCCCTCTTTAACATGTCCATTACTAAATGGTTCTCTTTGAAGATTTTTTTCAAACACCTTGACCTTAGATTGAAAGGCACTTTCTATTGATGATTCTTTGTGCCTGAACAATCTTTGCTCATAAGCTTCAAGAGATCCCATCAACTCATGAATACTTAAAGTAGATCTTTAAATTCTTCAACAATAGTAACTATAATATCAGACTTTGAAAGCAAACTAACCAAAATTTCCTCACATGTTCTTTGCTCGATGATGGTTTCACCATAGTTTTTCATTTGATTAACAATCTCCATAATTTTGAAGAAGTAATCCTTCAAGCTCTCTTTTTCTTGCATTCTCATATTATATAACTCTCTTCTTAAAGTTTGAAGTTTGATAACTCTCACCTTGGTGTTCCCTTGAGATTTTTCTTGCAAGATATCCCATGCCTCTTTTGATTTGGTGGCTCTAATAATGTTTGAAAAAATCTTGTCGGACACTACTTGTTGGATGAAGATGAGGACTTTAGCATCCTTCTTTTTATAGTCCTTCATTTGCTCTCTTCGTTGGAAGGTTGGAGTAGATGGTTCTTTATATCCACTCTCTACCAAATCCCAAATCTCTAGTGAAATAAAGAGGGTCTTCATCTTGTGCGCCAATAATCATAGTTTTCTCCATCAAAAATAGGAATAGAAGGATGATTGATGCTCATACCCATGTTGCTTGAACTTGCTATGGAGATCTTCTTAGATGGTGATCTCTTTCTTACTTGTCTTTAAAACCAAATGTTAATTGATCTTTCTTGCTCCGATACTATTTTTGTTAGCTTTGTTTACCAACTTTATAAGATTTGAGAGGAGATTGGAGTGGAAATGGAGATGAAAAATTGAGGGAGAATATATTCTAGGATTCCTTTTCTTTCTTTTAATACATAAGTCCTCTTATATGTGAGGCTACCACATCCTACAAAGGTTCATACATTAATACATAAACCACCTTAAAAACACAAGCCCAAACATGGGCCCAACATACAACTAAACCAAAATATACATAACTTAGAAATTAACAAGAACAAACATTATATTTTAACACCATATCTATCATTCCACTAGGATAGTATAATATATATCTTTCAGAGGAAACAAGGACTGTCTAATTTCCTATCATCTAAGAGATCTAAGAGTTTCTGCTTAATTAAGGATGGCTTATGGTGTTGATTTGGCATCAGATAATTTCTTATGCTTTAGCTTATTACAATAAAATAGAATAGTACTTGTGGAAAAAAAACATCACTTCGTTTACAACAGAAGGGAGTTGAAAAGAGCAAGACAAGACAAGGATTGCAATAGTATGCACGGAAACAGTGATTTGAAGGAATTGGATTGCAATAGTTTTACGGTCCACAACAATAAAAGTTTTTTGATTGTAAGGGAGGTTAAAACCACCCATTTTATTAAAATGGAATTGAATACAGAATATGTATACAGGAAGAAGAAAGGAAGATAATCATGGTAGTTCAGGAATCTGTCATGGTTAAAAGGACAGAAAAGAGAGAAAAAAATAAGAGGTTTGGGTTCGTTGCTAAGAACTTTGATAGGAACCTGATAATAGTAAACTCTGATAACTATTAACTCCAGCCAGTTATTTCCCCACTGATCAGAGCTAACTACATCTGCAAAACAGTTCCTCGATCAATTTGTTCTGCTAGTCAGCCATTCCTCGAACAGCATGTGGCATTTTTGGAGTCTAAAAGGGGAGTATTCTTCTGGACAAAAGATGCGTTTGCTTCATTCCTTCCAGATGCTCCAACTAGCTGAAACTATCTTGCAATCTTATTCTGACTTTAGATGGCATCGTGGAAGTTGGTTCTTCTAAGTGGACCATGGTTCATCCATAGTTCGTGGTAGGTCCACATCAATAGTTCTATGTATCGCATAGAGCATGGAAGGGGGGAATATATGAACCAAATGGATCAATTTCGATACATATGAACAAAATGGATTTAATGATAAATCCCATATGAACATTATATCTGTGATTACTCTTCCCCCAAAAAATAAATGATACAAGTATTCAATATGTATTTGTTCAGTGTGGTGGAAAAAAAAGAGAGAGAGAGAAGTTTACACACGCACATATTTACACATGTATACATATAGATGAATATAGACACACATTATGATACTTGATGCAATAAATTATCTGTCATAAAAACAGTAGACGTTTCCAACGATAGTTCGAATATAGAATATAAATTTCCCTTTGAATGAAAGAGTTCTTCTCAGAAACCTTGTTTGAACATAAAATATCTTCACACTAAAAATCTTTAATGAATTTTTTTTTTCGTCTCTTCATTACTCTTTTCCTTTAAGTACAATAAACCCGTTAAAGTACAATATACCCAACAAAAATTATGAAGTCGATCGACCAAAGGTGGAATACTCAATTTTGATTCTATTTTGATGGAACAAAACAAGCTTCTGTTTCTGTGGATTTGGTTTCAATTTCAACGATTTTTTGCTGAAAATTCTAAAAAACAAAAGAAGAGGCTAAAGAAAAGTACGGCAAAAGTATGAAAATAAGTCAAGAAAATGAATAAGACATCATTTTATAGTATACTGTATTATTTCAGAATCTTTTAACGTATCATTTTGGTGGTTCCAGAATAAAACAATCAAATTTGTTTATTAGATATAAACTAAAAAAAATCTCATGCTTAGGATAAGGATACATCATTATAAGTTTTGATAGTAATCTAACTTATTACAATTCAAGTGCCTATGAGGTTCAAGTTTTTGGAAAACCAAAACTTATGCCAAAATGTTTGCTTTCCAATAAAAATATTTAAAACATAAAATTGCAAAAATCGTGTGAAAAATATGAGTTCAATATAGAAAACATGGACTGATACGGAAAGAAATAAGATTATAGCTGGCGAACATGCTCAATTTGGCCCCCAAAAATAGTGTGTTACGGACTAAATACCTGAACCAGTTTTCGTTTCTGAAATTTCCAGTGCAACACAAAAACATGGTTAGGTGTAGTATGTACTACACGATACTAAACCGCTAGTGAACTATAAATGCTCTAAATCTAAACCATAGAGTACTTTTAAACCTAGCTGACCTCTCTCTAGCTAGCTTGTGTTTCCGTGGCAGATGACGATACATGTCCCGACCCTTCCAATCACTAACGCGAATCTTCTAGTTGTCAAAAAGAGTCTCCTTATCCTTGTCATTTGCGTGTGGAATTGCTATAAAAAACAATGATGTGTATCTCACAATCTTGAAGAAAGAAGAGTGACCTATTCGGGTGCAGAAATGGTACAGATTCTTGTACCAGAAGTGATTTTTTTTTTTTTTCCACCTAAAAACCCTTCCATTCCCCAGAAGAAAACATGAAGCTTATACCATAAACATCACGGATCATTTGGCAGTAAACACAAAGAAGAGAAGCAACGCTTAGTGCTATGAATACCAGTCCTACAACGAGTTAGATAATAGTGTCCTCAAACCCTTGTCCTTGCACTAAAACCTACCTCAAGATCTGAAACAAGGATAGAGAGAGTACTGTACCTGGTTTCAGATGGACACGGTACAGTTCATAAAAGAAAGGGTTAAGAGAGGTCATATTGTGTGAGAGAGAGAGAGAGAAAAGTGAGAGAGAGATAACCTAGAGCTGGAGAACTCGTACAGTTTTCCTCGTGGGGAGAAGACGATGAGGGCGACCTCAGCATCGCAGAGGACGGAGAGCTCGAAGGCCTTCTTTAGGAGACCATTCCGGCGCTTGGAGAACGTCACCTGACGGCTGGTCGCGTTCTCGATCCGTCTCACCTCCGTCTTCCCTCGCACCATGATGATATATGATCTCTAATCTTCCCTCTTCTTTCCTTTTTTGTTAGATTCTTCCTGGATAAAGAGGCTATACAAGGAAAGGTGGGAAGAGACGGGCAAAGAGGCAAGCTACATATATAGCTGTAACTATAATGGGAAAGAGATCTCAGGATTCACCACATATGGCAAAACAAAAGGACCCTCGGTTTAGAGAGGGAGAGAGAGAGAGGTGGTTTCAGAAAAAGAAGAAAAAACTCTTTGTTTTGTTCATCTTCTTCACTTTTTCCCTCTCTCTCTCTCTCTCTCCCCGCCTCCCCCGCCCCCCACCGCTGCCTTTATTATTGGTGGTATTTTGTGATAAGAATTCGCTTTCGTGGATTAAGACGGGAGTTCGGAGAGCGCATTTTATCTCGCCGTAAGTCCTGACATTTTGCCTCATTGGGAAAGAAAGATTAAGGTTTTCGTGACAAGGTATCCCTTTACAACGAGAGGTAATTAGGTGGACAAGCTGCACCATTCATTTAATTAAGATGAAATCATCCCGGATTGAATTATTTAAATAATAATAATAATAATTTCCTTCTAGACTCACCGTCCACCGCGGTGGTTAATTATGGTCCATCTAATAATTCCTCCTTTATGATGGACTCCAGTTAAAACCGCTGTAGCAGTACAGTGATCAGCACTAATCGCAAAATAATATTTTAAATTTTAATATTAAAATAATCATTAAAGTAATACTTATCATAATGGTTCCGTAATAGAAAATTAATACTTATTATTACATAAAATATTAAAGTTTAGGACTGCGTACAGAATTTTGAAAATAATATTAGTTTTTTAAAGAAGGTACGGATAAAATAATAATCATCATTCATATTATTTTTTTTTAATATTATTTACTTTAGCAACGTAAAAATGGTTGCATTATAATGACTATTATATAACTCCGTCCCTTAATATCATGAGAAAAGTCAAACACGGAAACAGGTCACGGCATATTTAAAGGTGAATAACAGGGGAAAGCTTTATTTTCTTCCATTTTGACGTGCCGGATATCTGGTTGGTTTGGCAATCTCCACGCAGTTAGGGTATTTGGCGTTCGAAGGAAAACAGCGGATGGGGCGGAAGGGGGGCTCACAGGTATCATGGTTCGGGACCAGGGCCTCGGTGGAGGGCCCGGGTCGTACGAGGGGGATTGATGGAGATCGTACGACAACCCTGCAAGAAGTCGACACGCGTGCGAGCCTGGAAGCATCATGGCCGCCACCTCGGTTGCACCGCGTCACGTGGTACGTACCCTTGTGCACCGCGTCCACTCTGATGTCTTTTTTTAAAAAAAAATTCTCAATAATTAACTTGAATAAATAATTTAATACGTGTTTAGATTGATCTCGTTTTCCCATAATCTAAATCGGGAAGCATAGACGGGAGAAGATCCCTAGGTTTTTATGGGTTTTTTTTTAAAAAATAAATAAATAAATAAAAATGAGGTATTCTATTTAAATATAACGAAAACGAATACAATCCAAAAAATTAAAAAGTATAATATTGTATAACTCCAAGATGATCAAAAAAATAAAAGTTGGTAACATGTGAGACAACCCAATCAACATGTGGGGTTTGCCTTTTAATTTTATGCCTTTTGCTCCATTCCCCTTTCCCACTACCTCATTTTCCGAGATTATATCACAACTCAATACTAAAATATGTATTAACTATCATATAATAATTATAATTTATTTTAAATTATATAATTTTATTTTCAATAATAAAAATATGCTTCAGGTGGTAAGTGAGCTATGTCTTGCTTTTTGTGCCCATCTTCATTTTTTCTTTTGATATTTTGTCAAACAGGCTCGGGACGTATGGCTAAGGATACAATCGAATGGGTGACAGTCGGGGGTCCTCTGACTTTACCGACACGCTCTTGAGCACGAGTAGCTAAGGGAGCACCATGGGGACTCTCTTGGACTTCACACAAAATTTTAGAGGAGGAGATCGACTAGTGCTTTTTCACCAAGATGCTTGAGTTGCTGGAGACGATAATGGATGACTCTTACTGGTAGTGGGAGAACCCGGCGATGTTTATCAAAAGTTTGGGATTGAGGGTACCAGTGGTATGGGTGGCCAAGGAAGTCAAAACTAGGATCAAACTTGAGTATGAACATTAGGTTTTCCCTATTGCCAAAGATCACCCAATCCTTCGTTTCAAGCCTGAAAAGGAATGTGCCATGGCATTAAAGGGGGTCCTTGGTTCGTGGCGAGACAACTTCTAGCTATGGAGCCGTGGGAGCTTGATTTCGTGCCCGGTTGCCAGTCCATTCAGAAGATGGTGGTTTGGTTGAGACTGCCAGGCCTCCTGATGGAATTTGGGTGTCGTCAGTGATCTTGGCCATCGCAGCGGAGGCGAGGAAACCATTGGCAATAGACGGCTTCATGGACCTTCTGAGGAAGACCGGGTATGCTCGGGTCAGAGTGGAGATCAATGCTAGGAAACCTTTGAAAGCAGGGGTCTTGATCCGAGGGAGGAAGAGCACCTTCTGGCAGCAGTTTGTTTATGAAATTCTCTCGATCGTCTGTTACCAGTGTAGGAAATTAGGACACTTTGATGATGGCTGCAAATTATCGACCAAGAGCCTTCTTCGGATAATAGCGATTCTTCTCTTCTTCCTAAGAATGCGGTAGCAGTTAATACTGAAGCTGGCTCGAAAGCTCCTACCTCATTGATAGCGGAGGGGAGGAGTGGTGACGAGGGTGGTCAACCCAGGCTAGGACCCTGGTTGGTTACTTCTCGGATCCGTCAGCCGCGAGCACCCGAAGCTCTGGCCAAGGGGAGAAGAGACCTGGAGAAAGAAAAGAAGCATGGCCTTGATTCATTGAACCCCAACTCTTCTTCTCCGCCTTCGAGCTCTTCGAGGATCAACTTGTCTCCTCCGAACTCACCACTAGACTCCGGCGGTTGGTAAAAACCTACCAAGGTGGCTCACCGGCAGTCTCCGGGGGCTTACTCAAGGGAACCTACTAGAGATGAATCTGCTATGGGCTCGGCCTTTGGTGCCCTCGGCCCATTGGGAGGAGCTATGGAGCTGGGCCTCGTAGAGGAGCCCAGCTCGCGTGATCTGGTGATGACTGAACTGGGTGCACAGTCCTTGAAGAGAGCCCGCAACTCACCAAAGACATCTAACTCCAACTCTCCGGGTCTCTCACCTTCCAAGAGTTCTTCCCCACCTGTTATGGTTACCATCGACCAGGTTAGTCCAACTTCTCTTTGTATGGGTGGGGCCAAGGAGGAGGGAAGTATCAAGCATGAAGCCCTGCTTCTCATGGCTAAACAACCTTCCAACTCGGGGGTTGATTCCTCCTCTGTGTCTGCTCCTAGTTTATCAAATAGTTCTGCTAGTGGATGCACTAATGATGTTGTTAGGAGGAGGGGCCAAGTTGATGTTGGCTCGATGACTTGTGGTGAGGAAGGCAGGAATTTGGCTAAGGCAGTTCTATGTTACAATTAAAGGCTACTAAGGGTAAGCATGTATTACCCTCTACTGCCTACTGTGCCAATGATGGAGGATAATGATCCGGGGGAGGGCTCGTGCCTATGCCCAGAGCCCAAAGGTATTGCAAGGAGAGCTCAAAGTGCAGGGGAGGTCACCCCCATGGCTTTGGAGGGGCTGGGGATGGGTGGGGAGCAACTTGGGTCTCCTCACTTGTTGTCTCAGTCCTCTAACAAGGATGGCATTGCCTCTCCGCTCCAAGCAGCTCAAGTTGATTTGGTGGATCGCCTAGGGTGCACGGATTGTGGCCACGAGGCAATTGCAGATCAATTGAAGAAAGCCTTGTTCGCCAACAAGGAGACTAAGGTGCCATGAATATGGAGGATGAATGCCTGAAGGTAGTTGAAGTGCACAAGGGCAAAGCAAAACTATTCTAGTGTGTTCCAATGAAAATCTTAGTTTGAAATGTTTGGGAGGCGGGAAAATCTTCCTTCCATTCTACCTTTTGAAGATTGGGCCAATTATATCATCCTGACCTGTGATTCTCCTTGAGACAAGACTTGGTGGTTCCAGCTTGGAACGTGTTCGGCATCGCTTTCTGGATTATTGGGGCTTCTATGCAATTGAATCACAAGGCCTCTCTGAAGGGATCATAGTGGTGTGGAATTATGGGGCTACCAGAGTTGATGTGTTTCACTGTTGCTCTTAGCTTGTGACAATTATTGTTTCTGAGTCCAACGGGCACTCTTGGCTCTTGTCGGGGGTGTATGCCAGTACTGATTACAGAGAGCATAGGGCCATGTGGGACGAGGTTATTACCTTGGTGGATCAGGGTATTCCAATAGTGGTGGTAGGGGATTTTAATTGCATCAATCAACCTGAGGATAAGAGAAGTGGCTGACCTTATGTTAAAGATACTGGCTCTAAAGAATTTGGAAACTTCTTACCCTCAAATAGCTTGGTGGATCTGGGGTTTGTTGGTCCATGATTCACCTAGTATAATAATCGCTCTAGGAGAGCTAGGGTTTGGAAAAGAATTGATAAACTATTTGCAACTCCGAGTTGGCTTCAATGGCACTCTGCATATCTTGTGAGGCATCTTCTTAGAATTGGCGCAAATCATTGCTCGATCTTTCTCTCCACTAACTCCACCATTGATAATTTATTATATACACATATAAAAGCATTAATTTAATAATTAAACTATCTTTATTTATTTTAAATTAATATTTTTATATATTATTTATGGAAAAGAAAATTGTCATTGTGAAGAGCTCGATTTTTGGAGTCAAACGATGTAAATGACATACGAATCAAAGTTCGAACAAGTCCAAAATTTATTAAGAAAAATACATAGCTTTTAAAGTAGCTGGTACACCATGGACCAGCTGCATGGTCTAGGGAGCTCACCTGGTCCACCAGTGGCCATGGATCATGGTCCACCAGTGGCCATGGATCATGGTCCACCAGTGGCCATGGATCATGGTCCACCAGTGGCATGGATCATGGTCCACCAGTGGCCATGGATCATGGTCCACCAGTGGCCATGGATCATGGTCCACCATGGCCATGGATCATGGTCCACAGCTCTGAGATGTGGATCGTGGAGGGATTTTCACCATTTTTTCTCCCGGGCGCCGCCTTCCACAGCCATCCAAGTCACCGGAGGCTGTCCCCTCATCGCCAGAAGCCCTCTCACCACCAGAAATCTATTGGCCACTATCAAAATGCCGCCCTCTATACCGTCTTCCTCTTCTTCACTATCGTGGACCATCATTGCCGGCCTCCACACCACCCAGCTGCATCCCACCGCCAGAGTCTTGCTGTCACCCGACCCGGGATACAGGAGCCGTCATGCCACCACCAATCACCATCACCACCACAAAAAATAGGAAAAAAGGCAACACTAATAAAGACCTTTCTCAATACTTTAAAGTATCACTACAAATCCTCCAGCATCGTAAAAGCATTAAGAATGCAGGGGTGGAGACAATTTTTTCCAATGCTTTTTTAAAAGCATCGAGGTTTTTCCCGATGCTTTAAAGCATTGGAAATAGGGTTATTCCCGATGTTTTTTATTCCCGATGCTTTTAAAAGTATCAGGAATAGGGTTATTCCTGATACTTTTTAAAAGCATCAGGAACAGAGTTATTCTTGATACTTTAAAGCATTGGGAATAACTTTGGAATAAGGTTATTCTCGATACTTTAAAGCATCAGAAATAACTTTGGAATTACTCGAGTTTTATCTATTGCCATACCGGTACATGCTAGTAGTGATGTTAGGGTGTGAAGGTTCTCTTCTCTTCCCAGAGTGGTTATGCTGGATCTCTACCCCGTAGATCACCACAGCCTCAGAGGAGCCTTGACATTGGTTGGATTTGGAGGTTAAGGGTTCATCCAAGGGTGAGCTTGTTCTTGTGGAAGGTAGCTTGGAGATGTATCCCCACTAGATCATTTCTTATCATTAGAGGGATGCACATGCCTTTATTCTACCCGGCGTGTGGTGACGACGAGGAGACCCTGGAGCATGTTCTCTTCTTATGCTTGTGAGCAGGTCAGATCTAGAGGCTCACAGGTCTAGATGGCCTTTTATGCATACTGTTGACCATGTTGATACTTTTCTGGAGTTGCTCCGAATGCATTCTAGATATTCTTTTTGCACTTTACTGGCTTATGTTGCTTACCATACCTGGTTATCCAAGAATGACCTGGTGTTTAACTCTATGAGATGTTTAGCTAGAGTTATTATGGAAAGAGTCCGAGTACAGGCAAAGGAGTATCTGATGATGACTGCAATGACCTTGGAGACCTGGAGCACCTGCTTGGCTCATCGAGCACCCCACCAAGCTTTCATTTCTTGGGAGCCCCCACCTCCAAGGTTTTTTATGGTCAACTTTGATGGGAGCGTCAGGGATATTCATGATGGAGCGAGCTTTGTCATTCACGGTCCGGGCCTTGATTTCTGGCTATGGGGAGTGCAATCTCTTTGAGCCTTCTGTCCCGGCAGCGGAGCTTCGAGGTGCTTGGACTGGCATTGTTTATGTTCGGAGGTTCTTATAGATTGACCACCTTATTAGTGAAAGTGACTCGGCCATTGTTATTTCTTGGATTCGGAAGGCTTTGAGCATGAAGCTGGTGGACCCACTTCTCCAGGATATTGCTTTCTTCTTATAGGGTTGCTCGATCTGCTTTGTTAGGCATGTTTATCATGAGGCTAATTCTGCGGCGAATTGGGTTGCCTCCTTTGTAGCTAATTATTCTAGAGAAGTCATGTGGACTCACCTGGGGGATGCCCCGGCATCCTTGCATGATATTGTTCTCTCTGAATTTCTTGGATGTATTCACTCTAGAACCCTTAGATGAATACTCCATCTTACCAAAAAATAAAAATAAAAATATTAAAATTTTTTGGTATCCATCAATGATGTATCATCTTGCCAATCTTTGATGCAGACCGATGAACTAAGCAATGAATAAATAAATAATTATAAAATATTATTATTATTATTATATAAAATAATAATTTAAAAATAAATAAGATAATTATTAAATTATTAAGTTTCTAATTATAAATAAAAATAATTTGCAATGTCTGTTATGCAACTATAAAATGTTTTTCGAGCTTTTTTATTTTAACTTAACAGTTTAATATGTAATATTTGTGATTGGCGACAGTGCTTTTCATGAGTTCCAAGTAAATTTTTTTACTTAAATAAATAATCTACATAACTTTACTGGAAATATATTAGTTTTAAATGAAATTTGATCAGAAAATTTAAATTTTACATAAAGCTATTTTATTTTTGGTAAAATAAAACTATTTATTTGAAAATAGTATAGATATATAAAATAATTATAATGAAAATGATCTATTATTGTTGATGTCAAACCCTGATGATTGATTTTAGTTGATAGGAATCACCAGTTGGCCACCTTGAATCCCTGCAAAACAAGTCCCGGACTGGAGATTTTTTGATGAGGGACCTTCTGATGCTTAATTAGTAGGGTTCTGGTAAACAGATAGAGAATCATAGAGAAACTTTGGAGTTATGAGTTTTCCTAAATGCATGCATCTTTTTTTCTCTTCCCTTCGGATGTCCCATCTTATCCATATTTAAAATATTTATTGTAACTGGATTCTATTAGGAGAAACTTCTTTCAGTTAACCCTAATGTCATTTTGTTGAGATTAACCTATTTTTGTTGTAACGGATGGCTATTATAACAATATTCTTGTTATTGTCCTCTTTGTTTGCCAACTCCATCGGATGTTTCCTCTTAATCGGCCAATGAAGTTTAGTTGTCAACTTGTTCATCAACTTTCCACCCCATATCTCAGAGTCAAGTTGGTCGAACTTTTACATTGTCAACCTCCTATTCTTCGACCCTTTGTCGATCGATCTAATTATTTCATCATAATAGTTGCCCCACTCCTAATTTCAAGACGTTTTGTCATCTTGAGAGAATGGAGTTATAATTTTTGTCATTTTGAGTTCTTTTTCATGCCGGCTATTAATGCTTCCTCTCATGATGAGTCGCTTCATTGTTAAAACTGTCATCGAAGGGACATCCACCAGTGATAGCATGTTCTGGTGACGACCGGCAGCATTGAATTGCTTTTCTTTTAAATGTTTCACCTTTGCCAGGTGTCGAGCTCTTATTGCTAATAGAGTCATTCTCACGGATCAAGATGATGCATTAGTATCTTTTTTAGTGGCTGTGTATCTTCTTTGGTTGTGATTCATATACGTGGCACGATCAGGGGCATCTCATGCTGTTCAAGAATGGAATCATAGCCATTGACATTATCAGCATAAAGGGATTTCTTTTCTTCTTCTAGTTCGAACTTTTGCTATTCCAAAGGTTCTTCTTTAGGATCTTCATCTTCTCCAAGTCCTTTTTTCTCTTCAAACCCTTCACATGTCAGGCTTTTTCCTGCACATCCTTTTTTCTTCTTTTATTTTGAAAAAATTCTCCCATTATGGTTAAGTTTTTAGAGGTCCCTGCTACAGGTAGATCCTCTACCCATAGGGGAGAGACTTCACAACAGTCCTCCAATAGCTCTAGTCCTTTGAGGATGAGAGGCCTGAACATGGAGGATCTTTGTCCTAAACTGGTAAGGAGTTTCCTTAGTAATTCTAGGATAGCTATCCTGCGAAGTTATTATAAGATTCTGTAGGATTTTCCAGCATCTATTCCCTAACCTGGTGATAGGATGGATAGGCCCCCTTCTAGTAGTATAGCAGTGTATGAAGAACATCTTAGAGCAGGGCTTTTTTTTTCCCTTTATCCCTTTATTATTTGGATCTTTAATGTATATAAAGAAGTCCCTACATAGTTGACCCCGAATAGTATTCGGATAATTTATGCTTTTATTATTCTATGTCATGATCTTCAAATCGAACCTAGGATTTCAGTATTTTGTTCTCTCTCATCATCAAGAAAGATCATCATTGCCAAGGATGGTGGGTCATTGGACCATGCCATGATCAAAAATTCATCAAAGGTCTTCCATCTATTATCCACAAATGGAAACCTTGCCTTTTCTTTTTGTCATCTCTTCAGCCCTGGGGTTTTAATACCGAGTGGAGGGAGCCTCGTCTTATCCCAATGATAATAAAAAGTTCTTGTAACGGACAAAGAGGACTTCGAGAAACTTTTGGAAGTTGAAATTCCTCCGCTAAAGGAGTTGTTAAGTGAACAGAGCCTCTTTATCGCCAGGATTAGCATGTCACCTAGTTTAGATATATTCTGATGAATAAATCATAATTTCTCTTTTCTTTTTTTACTCAAGTTGATCGATTTCTTTCTTTTTTGCAGATGAGAACATGAGGCCAGATGCCATAAAGCTTCATCAGGCGATTAGGAAAAGACAAGCTGCTCTCACAGAGGCATCGCATGATCCGAAGAGGGTGCGTATAACTTTTGGTTTATCGATCTCTGAGGCTCCAGTGGGTTCGATTGTCCTAGTTACTATACATTTCGGGGTGACGAGGGCTTCCGATGATGATGATGTCCCTATCACTGAGCTACATCTGAGAGCTTCTTCATCAGTTGGTCAGTCTTTTGAATGGCTAAATGTTCCATCGCCCGTTGATAATCCATCTTCGCGAATCAACTTGGGCAAGGGCAAGGCTCCTCAAATCTACGTAGAATCTAAAGGGGATCATTGAGTTGAAGAGGAGCCAGAATTATACATTGATCTCAATGTTTTTTCCAATGAATCAAGGTTAGAGAATCCCAAACTAGCCCATCGGCTACTGAAAGTTGTTATTCTTCCTAGGGATTGGGAGATGATGAAGTCATTCCTTCTTTTTTTTAAGTCTTTGTAAGGTACTTTTTCCTTTTCTACTTCTTCTTTTTTTATGAATACTATTGACTTTAAATTTCATTATCTTGTTTCAGTTCATCCATGAAGTATCTTTGGTGGAAGAGAGTTTCTTGGGCTTTACCAAACTCAACCACAGCCTCCAAGATCAACTCAAAATAGCAAAGGCCAAGAGAAAAGTTGCTGAAGAGTTGAAATAGAGTTTAGAGGTAAAGCTTGAGAAAAGCATCATGGATATTTCTATCTTGCAAAAAGAGTTGAAGTTGGCACAAGACAAAATGACCAAAGCATAGGCCAAGCTGAAAAGAAGAATAAGAAACTCCTTTCTAACAAGAAAATAATAAAGGAGTTGAAGCAAAAAGCTGATGAGGCTATGGCCCAAAAGGAGGTAGCTGAAAAGAGGGTTGAACTTGTAGAAGGCAAAGTCCTCCAAGCAATCGAGGAGTACAAGAAATCATCTACCTTTGAAGATGAAATGACAAAGGCAAGAATTTTCAATTATGAAGTTAGATTTGCTGACTGCAAGGAGAAGGTCATGGAGCTCTTCCCTTACTTGGATCTTCTGAAAGTTATCATCAGCGGGGATGATGCAGAAGAAGGAAATGAGTAAGTAGCTAAAAGGACCTTAACTGAAAATCAACTTGCTACCTTTTTTGAAGCCATTGCAAGAGCTGAGGAAGTTACCCAAGATGAGGGAAGTATTAAGCCAGGGTCGGAGGTTGATGTTGCTGCTAACAAGGATCGACTTTGAACAATTCCTTTTTATTTTTTAAATGATCAATTTATTATAGCTTTTCCTTTATTTCTCTTTTTGTATAAAATTTTTTGAGTAATCAATGAACTACCTCTTTTTTTTTCAAAATGTTCTCCTATTGTTTATTGCTTACTTGTACAGAAAAAGTCTTAAGTATCGAATTCTCGATAAATATAGTATATGCCAATTTCTTACTTTGTCGATTATGTCGATGAGTCGAATAATTAAGTAAATTCCTTAGTTTATCAAATATACCAATGAGTCCAACAATTAAGTCAACTCCTTAATATGTCAAAAATATCGATAAGTTGAGCAATTAAGCCAACTTCTTAATTTATCAAAATATCAATAAGTCAATAATTAAGTCAACTTCTTAATTTGTCAAAAATACCAATAAGTCAAATAATTAAGTCAGCTCCTTAATTTGTAGGACATACCTCCACAATATGATTGAGTGAATTAATTTATCCATCATAGAGGTTATAGAATTCTAAAAGGGAACTTTGTTACTCATAATACATGTATAAATTTTCTATATTCCATGGTCGAGCAATCCAATATCTATCTAAGCTTTTAATCCTATAGAATCCAGGATATATTATTTCGGTGATCCGGTATGGTCCTTCCCAATTTGAAGAAAGTTTTCCTTAGTTAGCCTAAATATTTTGGCTCTTCATAACACAAGATCTCCAAGTCGAAGACTTTAGTTTTAACATGAGAATTATATTACCGAGCAACTTTTTATCGATATGCTACCATTCTCAGGTGAGCTTAGAGTTTTGTTCCTTCTAATAGATCTAGGTCCATTTTTCATCATTTCAAATTATCTAGTTCTTCGAAATGTTCAATCCTCATGGATTGCAAGTTAATTTCTACTGGTAATACTACTTCGGTTCCAAATGTTAAGTTGAATGACGATTCTTTCATTGTAGTTCAAGGAGTCATTCGATATACCCAAAGTACTAAATTTAGTTCTTCGACCTAGAGTCTTTTTGCTCCGTTTAGTCTTGTCTTTAAACCATAAAAATTATTCGATTTGTCACTTCTACTTCACCATTAGTTTGGGGATGTTCAATAGAGATCAATTTACGAACAATGTGATATTAGGTGCAAAAATTTCTAAACTTCTAATTATCAAATTGCCTTCCATTATCAATAACGATTGCAAATGGATCCCGAATCGATAGATTATATAGTTTCTAATGAAACTCTCAACATTTTCTTTAGTTATATGAGCCAAGGGTTTAACTTTGATCCACTTGGTGAAGTAATCAGTGGCTACAAAAATAATTTTTTTCTAACTAGAAGCTGGGGGGAATGGGCTAAGAATATCAATTCCTCATTGAGCAAATGACTAGAGGACTGTTAATTTAGTCAACTGACTTATAGGATACTTTTGGATATTAGAATACCTTTGATACTGATCATACTTTTTGACAAAATCAGTTGCATTCTTTTGGATAGTCGGCCAATAATATCCTTGTCATATTATCTTGTAGGCTAAAGATCTATTCTATAAGTGATCACCACATATGCCTTCGTAAACATCTCTAAGGGTGTAATTAGCATCCGTAGGCCTCAGATATTTTAACAGGGGTTGAGTGAAAGATCTTTTATAAAGGATCCCTTCTATAATCATATATTATGAAACCATCCACCTTACTCATTTAGTTTTGATGGCATCTTCAGGCAAAATTTCTTAACTTAGATATTTAATAATTGGATTTATCTAGCTGGGCTCTTGTTCTATATGACATATTTCCGTGCTTTTTTCGATATTGGGGGTCTCAAGGTATTCAATATATGTCCATCCAAGAGAATTAGTAGTTATTATAGCCAATCGAGAAAGTACATTAGCTCGAGCATTTTCAAAAAAGTTAAATTTGGCTATGAGAATTTGTACCTTCTTCAAATACTTTATTATAATGGTATTTCGGCCTTCAAATTTTTTCTTCACTTGTTTTACTACTAAATGAGAATCGATGAAGACTTTAAGTTTCTGGACTTTGGTTCCTTGGCAATTTTCAACCCAGCCAGAAGTGCTTTGTATTCTGCTTGGTTATTTGATGCACGAAAGAGAAACGAAGAGCATATTTAATAAGGTCTTTTTCAAGATTAGCCAAAATCAATTTTGCTCCATAACTAGAAGAGTTAGATGCTCCATTTATATAGAGTATCCATATAGGGTCAAAGTTTTCTTCTTTGACCATTTCACCTTCTTTAGTTATCTTTTGTCTACTTTCTTTCATACCCTAAGTGCACTCAGCGACGAAGTCTACTAATACCTGCACTTTCATCATCGATCATTGCTGATAAGTTATATCAAATTTGTCTAATTTTATAGCCCACTTTGCTATTCTTCCTGATATATCAGGACTTTGCAAGATGGCCTTTAGTGTTGATTTGTCGATGATATTACCGAGTAAGCTTGGATGTAAGGTCTTAGGCATTTTGTCACTACCACCAATGCATAAATTAGCTTTTGTGCCTTTGGATATCCTACTTCAGCATCATGCAGCACCTTGTTGGAAAAAAAACTAGTTTTTGGATATTGTCGGGTTCTTTTCTGACAAGTACTGAACTTATAGCTTCATGCAAAGTAGAGAGATATAAATATAGGGTTTCTCCCTCTTAGGGTTTCGAGAGCAAAGATTAGTTGGTCAGATATTTCTTTAATTCTTCAAAGGTTTATCAGCAATTATCTGACCATTCAAGATTTTTTACTTGTCGCAAGGCTTTAAATAAGGGTAGACATTTCTTAGCTGACCAAGAGATGAATCGGCTTAATGAAGCAATGCGCCCAGTTAATTATTGTACTTCTTATTAGAAGGATGTCTCATATTAAGAGTTGTTCTTATTTTTTTGGATTGGCTTCAATTCTTTGGTCGGTGACAAGAAAGCCAAGGAACTTTCTCGATGTTACTCTAAAGACACACTTCGTTGGATTTAATTTTTTCTGATGATGTTGTAGCACGTTGAATGCCTCTTCTAAATCTTTGATATGGTCCAACACTCGGATGCTTTGTACTAACATATCAGCGACGCAAGCCTCCATACTTCTTCCAAGCTATTTTTCAAAAATTTTATTGATCAGCTATTGGTATGTTGCTTTGGCATTTTTCAAACCAAATGACATTGCTTGATAGCAGTATAACCCTTTTTTAGTTATGAAAGCTATATTTTCTTCATCTTCAAGATCTATACGAATATGATTATAACCCGAGAAGGCATTCATGAAGCTTAGAAGCTTGTCTCTAGCTATCGCATCAACCAATTGATCTATTCTTGATAGAGAAAAATTATTTTTGGGGCAGGCTTTATTAAGATCGGTATAATCATATAAATTCTTCATTTTATATTTGTCTTTTTAACCATCACCATGTTAACGAGCCAATCTGGGTAATAGATTTTCTTAATGAATCTGGCATCAATAAGCTTGCTCACTTCTTCGCCAATAAGTCTTTGTCGCTCGGGGGCAAAGCTTCTTTTTTTTTATCAATTGGGCTTATACTCTGGATTTACCTTCAATTTATGAGTAATAACTTTTAGAGGGATCCTGGACATATCCATAGCTAACCAAGCAAAGACGTTAGCATTATATTGGAGAAAATCTATCAACTTTGCCCTTGTTTCTTCATCTAGTAGACTCCTAATTTGTATGACTTTTGTCAGATCTTCTTTTTTTAATGGCACAAAGATGGTTTTCTCAGCTGGCTCACCATGTCTTTCAGTCTTCCTTTGATCTAGTTGCTCCAGAGACATCCCACCTACTGATTGTTTGTCTTGAATTAGTAAGCACTGGCATGCTACTCTTTGATCTCCTTTCATTTCTTCAATCTTGTTTTTAGTTAGGAACCATACCAAAATATGATAAGTTGATATAATTGCTTAGAATTTGTTCAAGGCCGGCCATCCTAGTATGGCATTATATGCCGAAGATTCTCAAATAACCATAAAATTGATGAAGAGAGTTTTTTATCAGGGCTTAGTCCCAATGGTTACTAGGAGAGCTATTTCTTCCTTTACCTCGACTGAATTTCCACCAAATCTTATTAACGGTGTTGATACTTTTTGTAACTTATCTCGAGAAATGTTCATCTTAATAAAAGCATCATAGAATAATACCTCAACAAAACTTGCATTATTTATCAAATTCTTCTCATATCATAGTTCACTATTATAGCTGAAACAACGACATGATCATCATGGGGCATTTGAATGCCCCAAGGATCATCATCAAGCAAACTAACAACATTATTACTCCAAAATCTCTTTGGAGTGTCTTCTTCGATTTTCACCTCCATTGATCGACGATGTATTATATCGACGAATCCGTTTGTGGGCTATTGGTTGGGAAGCTTTGGTTCATTAATAGTCTTTTTTGGGATAGTAATTTCGGCTCGATGATCTTTATTATGGGCGTACTTTCTTAGATAACCATGCTTAATTAAATCTTCTATTTTATCCTTCAACTGGATACATTCTTGAGTTGTATGGCTATGGTCTTGATGAAATCGATAATGTTTATTCTTATTTCATGATACCGGTGGTGCCCGTATAGGCCGAGGTCTCTATAAAGATTTTTCCTCTATTTCCATCAATATTTTTTCGAGAGAGAGAGACGGAGAGTGTAAGTGTCGAATTTACATGTCAGGTTCTTCAATTCCGGGTTTTGTTGTTGAGCTTGAGTACTCTCATCATTATTCTTCTGATTCTTCTTTTTTTATAATAGTTTTCCTTCAGCTTGGCGTCGGCTGGCAGTTTGCTACTCACTAGTGAGTATTTTTGAGCATGTGCTAATAATTCTGAATAGCTTGCAGGAAATTTTTATCGAGGAAAAAAGTAAACCTGGATGACCGAAGTCCTTTCTTCATTACCGACATAGCTACATATTCATTAAAATTCAAAATCTTAAGTGTGGCAGAATTGAAGCGAGCCACATATTTTCTCAAAGTTTCTCCTTTATTTTATTGGATGGAGAAGAGGCTATCTGAATTGCACGGCATTCTTTTGCTTGTTCTAAAGTGAGACACAAATTATCCTTCTAGTTGATCAAAGGAATGGAGGTACCTAGCTTGAGGCTCGAATACCACATTCGTGCAGCTTTCCTTAGGGTTGCTGGAAAGCAAGGTAATGAAGGGCATCGCTTGCAACTTGAATCATCATATGAGCTTTATAGCTATCTAAATGATCCAATAGGTCAGTAGTTCCATCATAGAGCTCTAACTGCAGTATTTTGAAGTGAGGAGGGATCATTTCTTCCATAATTCATTGAGAGAATGGAGGTCAAGAATCATATGCAAGTCATTCATCACTTTTCTGGTTGCCTAATTCTGCGAGTCGTCTTTCCAATCTTCAAGATTTTCTTTCATAATCATTGTGTCGACAGGCTTTGCTGTTTTACCGAGCAACTCCTGAGGTGGAGTATTCCCTTGATGATTCAGAAAGGGATCTCGGACACTTCCCTTTAAGTCGACTTCCCTCCGGTTCATCATGTTCATAAATGATGTGGCAGGATCGCTAAAATGGAACACCTGTCAGTTGCCATGTCAGGGTATGCTGCCATGGTTGACACTGAGCTCATTCACCAGGCTGAGCTCCCTCAGGTAGCCGGAACCACCCGCCAAGATCGGGCACCATCCTCCGCCAGGTCAGTTCTTGGGAGATCGGGCCGCCTAGGTCGAAGCCGATCGACCTCCCAGGTCGAGCCCCTCGAAGTCAAGCTCCGCAATCCAGAGTCGAACTCAGCCCTCCGACGCGTGGAGCCCCTTTGAGGTCGAGCCCTCCAGCCTGGGGTTGCATGCCATCCACTTCGGCCAGGTCAGGCCTACCGAAGTCGAGCCCCGTGGTCCGGAGTCGAGCCCCAACTCTCCTCCATCGCAAGGGGCCCCCCTTTGAGGTCATGCTCAGCGGAGCCAAGTCCTGCCCTCAGGCTCGGCCACCACCTTGACTAGGGCGCCAATTGCCAAGGAAGCAGCATCTCCCCTCCAAGGAAGATGGCGGGCCTCCCGAGGGCCGTGAAGCAGTGCCCCCCATTACGCAATAACTCTCCACCGCTACCACTTGCACCAGGAGAGAAGGAAGCTCCCTGACCAAGGCGCCATGCCCTCCACCAACCATCCGTACTACCAGGAGAGGGGGCCAGTCAGAAGGCATGAATCCCGGGGGTGGTGGCCCTTCGATCGAGGCACTGCCAAGTTTCCAGGAATGGGGTGACTGAAGGGAATGCCAGAATGCATGGAAGCTTCCCCCATCGAATATCAGGAAAGACATCCCGTCCACGGCACGGTACCCCACCGCTAATGCCTGCCAATGCGGGGGAGGTCCCGAGCTAGGTCCAGTTAAAAAACATCACTGAGAGTAAGCCAAAAAACACATAAGACCACTCGCACAAAGAGAAAGAGAGATGGTTCACGTGGGCAAAAGGAAAAAAGAGAAAAGGCCGCACAGGAGGACCCTTCCACCTCGGCCACAATCTCTCCCATCCCGTTCTCACTTCCACTCACACCACACTCACTCCTCCTAGCATGGAGTCCATCGAGAGGGGCTCAACCAGGAGGATCTGTTCCCCTGGATCATCACTGACTTGACCGTTGGAGCGCCCCCGCCGGAATCCCCGGCCCGGGTCTCTAACGTTGTTTCCTGCAGGTCTCGAAGCACGAGGAGCCCCGGGAAGAGGGTAGGTGGTTCGACGCCCCCAGAAGCTATGGGCCACAGCAATCTTAGCGGCAACAGATTGGCGCGCCAGGTAGGGGGGCTGATCTAAAGGGCTAACCGTCAGAAGGATCCCTTTGCTCTGAAGGATTGGTCCCGCTACGAACAAGCCCACCCGGAGGATGGTGACCACGCGAGCGAGAGAAGCCTCCACCAGTCACATGGGAGATTCCCCCTCCCGAGGGAACCCGCACGATCTAGAAGTGGCACCGCCCGCTCTAACCCAACTACCTCCGATGGAAGCCCAGCTGGTCACGCTCGCCCAGCAAATGCAAATTCTTACTATGGCAGTGCGCCAACTCCAGCACCAACAACGGTCCTTAGCTACTCATCAACAGTCAGGGACTCCCGCGGCCCATGCTGCAGTGCCCCGCGACAGTCTGCACTCCTTCCAAGGAAGGCCGTCGTAGCTGCGGGCCGCCACTGATCACTAGGGTGGCTACCAAACTTCGACGAAGAGACAATGAGCCAGGTCTGCTGATAGGGGGAGCTGCTCGTCGAACCTTGAGCAGGGGGCATCCAAACACCACCAAGGCAGAAAAAGCAAGACCCCCCATCATGGACACCGTGCACCCACGTCACGTTCCCCGTCTCCTTCGACGGAGGGGTCTACTGATGAAGCCATCAGGCACATGGCAGAGAGGCGCCTGGAAGAGCATGAGCACAAGTTGGCGAAATTCTCCCGCCGGTTTGCCAACATGCAGGGCTCCACTAATGAGCCGGCGGGCTATGACTCCCGCCCCCCATTTTCCCAAGAAGTCCAAGAGGAGCCGATTCCGGACCGGTTCTGCATGCCACAGGTGGACCCTTATGATGGGACCATCGATCCCCTGGATCACCTTGAGAGCTACAAAGCCCTAATGAGGATCCATGGGGCAACCGACGCCCTCCTCTGCATCGCATTCCCCGCTACTCTCCGGAAAGTGGCTCGAGTGTGGTTCATCCACCTCGAGCCAGAGAGCATCAGAAGTTTTACTCAGCTGGAGCAGAAGTTTGTAGCCCACTTCGATGCCTGCCATAAGGTGCCACGAGAGGCAGGCAGCCTTTTCTCCATCAGGCAGTAGGACCACGAGACCCTGCAAAACTACGTGGCCCGTTTTAAGGCTACCACACTGGAGATTTACAGCCTCGATGAGCCAGTCACTATGCTGGCACTGAAGATAGGGCTCAGGACCTCCCGCCTGACCTACTTTCTCGACAAGAAGCCTCCCAAGACTTATGCCGAGCTCCTTTTCCGAGCTCAGAAGTACATCCATGCCGAGGAGGCGAATCATACGAGACGGGAGCTCGATGGGCGGCCACTGAAGAAGCCAGCCCCCGTCGAGACATCCGAGGCATGGAAACCAGCACCTCCAACTCAGAACTTCTGGCAGGGGTCGAGACCAAGGAGCGCCCCCGTCCCTGAAGAGAGTTACACACCTCTCCTCGCCCCAAGGATGAAGATCCTTATGGAGATCGAGGGCGAGCCCTACCTGAAGAGCCCACCTCTGATGAGGCATTCTACTGGCCATGACAGATCCAAATATTGCCGCTACCACCACGACCACGGCCACAACACCGAGGAATGCCGCAACCTCAAGAAGGAAATTAAGGAACTCATCAAGAGGGGCTACCTCGGAAGGTTCGTGGGAGGCAGATCCCAGGCAGAACCTCAGGTGCTCGTCGCTCTCCCACCAGTGCCGGCATTCGATAACCATCCCACCGAGAAGTCGGTGGGGATGATATGCTGGGGAGCTGAGCGTGCACCCAAGAAAGCCTAGGGGGCAGGATGTTCTGAAAATGTACTTCCCTTTATGAGGGAGGGGAAAGACAGGGAAAAATATAAATAATGATGCCGTGGTCGTCGAGATGACGATCGCGAAGCATCCTGTAAAATACATCATGGTTGACAGTGGGAGTTCCACCGATGTGCTTTTTTACGAAGCCTTCTCCAAGATGAATCTTTTTCCTGCTCAAATCCAACCTGTGTACACCCCTCTTGTCGGATTCACAGGCGATTCTATAAGGATCAATAGGGAGATCACTCTCCCCGTTACTGCCAGAACTCCACCTCGGCAAAGCACCTTGATGATAACCTTCATAGTTGTCAAACTCCCTTCAGCCTACAACATTATCCTTGGGCGGCCCGGGCTCAACCTGCTCGACACCGTCGTTTCCACCAGGAGGCTGCTTATGTAGTTTCCAACTCCTTATGGTGTTGGGGAGATGAGAGGGACGCCCCAGCCGGTGCAACACTGTTTCCAAACTCTTCCAGGGGCCAGGTGAAAGGAAAACTAGTAGTGAGCATGCTTTGTATTTTAAAACTTTTTTCAAAATAACATGCAGCGGAAGCATGATAAAAGGATAAAATTTAATCTAAGCATGCTTTTAAAACTTTTCTATGCTACTTATCCCAAGATCTTGCATGAATAATTAATATAAACTATGAAATCATGAATTCTTACTATGAACATTTCAAAGCAACATATCTATATATGTAAATCCATACCTCATATGATGTGGAGACGTTCTCCGCTGCAAAAGATCCAGGAGGAAGAAGAACTCTAATTAGCCGTACACGTGTCCGGCCTCTACAGGTGGTTCACACCAGGGCTCTTTCAAAATCTGCTTCCACTCCAAGTGCTAGCTTGTTGTGGAACGATTTGATCTGAACTCCTTTTCTTTTTTTGATGCCGGACTCTCCGAATGAAAGAAGAAAACCAAGAGGTGGAGAATGAGTGGTTGAAACACTTCCCAAACACTCTATCCCAAGACCTAGATCACTAGGTACAAATATGCACACTTTTCTTCAAAAACCTCACACCCCTAAAACTAGAACCTTTCCTAGTTCCTTCCTTTCTTCCTTTTTGATTTTTCCAGCATTTCTTTGCTGATTTTTCTCTGATTTTCATCCTCCCATTTCAGCCTATTAAGTAGATGGTGAGGGAGAGGGAAAGTGGGGAGTTATGGAGTGTTAATGGGTAGTTATGGATGATAATGGTCATGGAAAGTTACATAACTCCCAAAAACTGAATTTAAACTTATTTAAATTCAGATTAAAGTGTTAATTGATTTCAGTTCAAACTGAAATCAATTGGGTCAAGTGTGCATACATTGGGTTCAACCCAATTGAACCCAAACCTAATTTTGAACCAAATCCTATTTGATTCGTTCCAGATTTTATAGCTCAATCAAATTGGGATATCAAGTAATCACATTACTTAATCTACCTCCATGCATCACCAACTTTTAGTGAAAATTTTATGTCATAACCTTTTGTGACATCAAGTGTCTACACTTGCGAAATCATCAAGTGTCGACACTTACACAAGTGTCGATACTTTCAAAAATATCAAGTATCAACACTTGGATAAAGAAAAACCCTTTTTCTCTATGAGTCCACGAACGATTCCCAATCGTTCTCCGATCACTAGATCAAGTAGAAACCTCTATGGTGTTGACCCTATAGGTTCGAACACTAAGCCGGTAGCACTGGAACATTTCCAATACCAGTCAAAGTCGCCATCTAGCAATGACACCCGATGTCCGGATAGGTCAAAGTTGCAGAGCAACAATCAAGAACCATTAGATATGGAAACCTTGTAATTAATCCCTTTAACCTCAATGCTCAGGAAGACTTAGGGTTAAACTGCCCAACCCATAAAGTCCATCAACAATGTGTCTCAATCTCACAAGTCCTGTAACACTTTACAGAGACTACCCTGGCCAAGGTTTTGCTAAATTGAAACACAGCAAGATATCTGCTCCAAACACTTTGGAGGGGTCAATCCCATCTTGATCCGATCACCGCTACACGAGTACTTAACTGTACCTAGAAACCTTTCATCCCTGGATTAGAAATCCAGATAGTCCAGTACCAAAATACAGTGAGTTGCTCACAAGTTACCATGACGATCTCATGTCTGAGGGATAACTACATCCATATCAAAACTCTAGGCAGAAAAAATACAGACGGGTCACGTTCGATGAAATGTCAAACACAACATCTGCATGCCATACCAGTGTCTTCATACTCCTTGGTTAAGAGGACAACCAACGACTATGGTACACAACGACCTATACTTGATATACTATCATCCTGAAATAAGTGTATCATTTGGTCACGAACAATTTTAGGACTTTATGATATATCCTCTCTATATCACATACAAATAGTCCTAAGGACTTCATCCTTCAAGAACTCATTACAGAAAGATGAAATAGTGATGAACTGCCGAAATAAATATTTTATTCAATAATATAATTCATATACAATTACATCAAATGTACAACTGTCTATAGTAGAAATTGGCTTTGGGACACATTTCCCAACACCAGGATCCCCGAGGATGACCCCAGGGCAGACGACCTCAACCAAAGGGCTCAAGATCCCAGGGGAGGTCCGGTCGAACGCCTGTTATCTTACCCCCTTGGGGCCGACCAGGCGAAGACAATGCAGATCGGGGCCCAGTTGCCAGACGAGGAGAGGGCCTACCTGCTGGAGTTCCTGCGGGCGAACGCAGATGTGTTTGCTTGGACGGCGACGGATATGTCGGGCATCCCTCCCGACATCATCACTCACAAGCTGAGCATTGATCTGAAGTACTGACCAGTTTGGCAGAAAAAGAGGAGTTTCGCCCCGGAGAGACAGGCGGCCATCAATGAGGAGGTAGATAAGCTCCTCGCCACCGGTTTCGTTTGCAAGGTGCAATATCCGAGCTGGCTGGCGAACGTGGTGATAGTCAAGAAATGCAACAACAAGTAGAGGATCTGTGTAGACTACTCCGACCTCAACAAGACATGCCCGAAGGATAGTTTTCCCTGTCGAAGATCGATCAACTGGTGGATGCCACCTCGGGACACCGCCTGCTTTCATTCATGGATGCATTTTCCAGGTATAACCAGATATGGATACACCCGGAGGATGAAGAACACACCACCTTTATCACCGACCAAGGAATGTACTGTCACAGAATGATGCCCTTCAATCTAAAGAAGGCTGGGGCCACGTACCATCGCCTGGTCAACAAGGTCTTTAAAGACCAAATAGGCAGAAACATGCAGGTGTACGTGGATGACATGCTGGTCATGAGCAAGCCGAGCTCGGACCATGTCGCCGACCTTGCCGAAGCTTTCTGTAACCTCCAGAAGCACCAGATGAAGCTCAACCTAGCGAAGTGCGCCTTCGGGATGGCGGCCGGGAAGTTCCTCGGCTTTATGGTCACTCGGAGAGGCATCGAAGCTAATCCGGAGAAGGTCCAGGCGATCATCGACATGGAGCACCCCACATCCAAGAAGTAGGTCTAGCGCTTGATAGGGCAGATTATAGCCCTGAGCCGGTTCATCTCAAGATCGGCCGACCGCTGCCTCCCCTTCTTCAAGGCGCTGTGCAAGATGCACGACTTCACCTGGACGGAGGAGTGCAAGACAGCCTTCGAAGAGCTGAAGGAGTTCCTGGCCTCTCCCCCTCTGCTCTCCCGACCGGAAGAAGGGGAGGAACTCCTGTTTATCTAGCGATCACACCTGGAGCCGTCAGCTCGGTCCTCGTGCGCACAGATGAGGATGGATCCCAAAAGTTGGTGTACTACACTAGCAAAATCCTCCACGATGCGGAGATCAAGTATACTCGCTTTGAAAAACTCATTTTTGTCATAATAATGTCTGCTAAGCGCCTCAGGCCCTACTTCCAAGCGCACCCTATTGCGGTTGTGATTGATTAGCCGCTCAGGACCATACTGAGTCACCCCGAGACTTCTGGGAGGCTGGCCAAATGGTCACTGACGCTGAACGAGTTCGATATCGCATATCGATCGAGATCGTCATAAAAGGTCCAAGTCCTAGCCGACTTCGTAGTCGAATGCACAGGACCCATCGACGAGCCAGAGCAGATGACTCTGGAGGGTCAAACCAAGCTTGGACCATGAAAGGACCCCTGGATCCTCCACGTGGATGGCACCTCCAATTCCGGCGGGAGCGGAGCGGGCCTCATCCTTACCAACTCTGACAGGGTGGTGATAGAGTGTGCCCTCCATTTCAAGCTTGCCGCAACAAACAATCAGGCAGAGTACGAGGCGCTCCTAGCGGGCCTAAGGGTATCCCGCGAGTTGGGCATATAGAGCCTAAAAGTCTTTATCAACTCCCAGTTGGTTGCCAGACAAGTCTCTAGAGAATACGAGGCCAAAGATCCCCAGAAGATGAAGTACTTGGAGAGGGTCCGCTCGAGCACCGCAGGCTTCCACCGCTTCCATATCTTCCATATCCCCTGAGGGGAAAATGCTCGCACGGATGCATTGTCAAGGCTTGCAACACTACCAAACTCATCGCTGGGGCGCGCCTACATCGAGTACCTCGAAAATCCCAGCTATGAGAGCCCAGAGGAGGTGTAGCAAGTAACCCCCGAGCCGAGCTAGATGGACAAATACGCCAAGTTCATCATGGATGGCACCTTACCTGAGGATCGCAGGGAGGTCGGCCTCGTGAAGAAGAAGGCCTCCCGGTTCGTTCTGATGGAAGGCCAGGTGTACCACCGATCTCAATCGTACCCGCTCCTGAAGTGTCTCAAGCCCGCAGAGGTAGCCTTCGTGCTCTAGGAGATACATGAAGGCCTTTGTGGGAATCACGTGGGGGGAAGGACTCTGGCATACAAAGCACTTCATCAGGGCTACTTTTGGGAGACTATGAGGGAGGACGCAGCCGACTTCGTCAAGAAGTGTGACAAATGCCAATGCCATTCCCACATACAATGCCAGCCGGCGGCGCCAATCTCCCAACTTTCGTCCCCCTTGCCTTTTGCCCAGTAAGGGATGGACATCTTGGGGTCATTCCCTACCACACCAGGGCAGCGGAGGTTCTTGCTAGTGGTGATCGACTACTTCATCAAGTGGGTCAAAGCCGAGTCGCTAGCTCGAATCACAGAGGCCAATGTTCGCCAATTCTTCTGGAAGTCAGTCATCTATCGCTTCGGGCTTCCCAACTGCATCATCACCGACAACGGGCGGTAATTTGACAACTGGAAGTTCGAAGGGTTCTACGCTGAGCACGGCATCCAACACTGATTCATCTCGGTGGCTCACCCCCAAACAAATGGAGAGGCCGAAGTGACTAACCGGACCATCCTTCAGGGACTCCAGACTAGGCTAGACCAGGCCAAAGGCAGATGGGCAGAGGAGCTTCCAAGCATCCTATGGGCCTATCACACAATGCCCAGAACGGCGATGGGCAAAACACCTTTCAACATCGTCTTCGGCACCGAAGCGATCATCCCGGTCAAGCTCAGCATACCTACATTACGGGTGTAGTAGTACGACGAGACACAGAACTCGGCGCATCTCCTACTCAATTTAGACCTCTTGGAAGAAACGAGGGACAAAGCCTGACTCCAGATGGTGGCATATCGGTAGCGAGCGGCCCGGTACTACAATATGCGGGTGAAGTCGAAGACCTTCCGACCTGGAGACCTGGTGCTAGGCCGAGCCGAGGCATCTCAACCCCGAGAGTGCGGTAAACTCTCGCCGAATTGGAAGGGTCCCTACAAGGCGGTTGAGGCCTTCTCGCACGGCGCCTACTACCTCGAGGACTCGAACGGTGCCAGATTTCCTCGAACATGGAATGCATGTAACTTAAGGAGATACTACCAGTGATGTAAGGCCCCTTTACAAGAGTAATAAAGATCTTCTTTCATGCAAATGACTCTTCGAGCCCAGCTCCAAGATATCAAAGCCTTGAGCCAAGCTCTCAGGCCATCAAGCCCGGAGACAAGTCCTCCAGTCACCAAGTCTTTGAGCCCAGCTCCAAGACATCAAAGCCTTGAGCAAAGCTCTCAGGCCATCAAGCCCGGAGACAAGTCCTCCGACCACCAAGTCTTCGAGCCCAGCTCTAAGACATCAAAGCTCTGAGCCAAGCTCTCAGGCCATCAAGCCCGGAGACAAGTCCTCCGGCTACCAAGTCTTCGAGCCCAGCTCCAAGACATCAAAGCCCTGAGCCAAGCTCTCAGGCCATCAAGCCCAGAGACAAGTCCTCCGGCCACCAAGTCTTCGAGCCCAGCTCCAAGATATCAAAGTCTTAAGCCAAGCTCTCAGGCCATCAAGCCCGGAGACAAGTCCTCCGGCCACCAAGTCTTCGAGCCCAGCTCCAAGATATCAAAGCCCTGAGCCAAGCTCTCAGGCCATCAAGTCCGGAGACCAGTCCTCCGGCCACCAAGTTTTCGAGCCCAGCTCCAAGACATCAAAGCCCTGAGCCAAGCTCTCAGGCCATCAAGCCCGGAGACAAGTCCTTCGGCCACCAAGTCTTCGAGCCCAGCTCCAAGACATCAAAGCCCTGGGCCGAGCTCCCAGGCTACCAAGGTCTTCCAACCTACAAAGTCTCCCTCACTCGAGCTTGAAGCTCGACTCTCAAGCAGAGAGAGGTCCCCCTTATCTAGCCCCACCACATGCAAAAAGCAGAAAAGAAGGACAAAATAGAAAGAGAAGAAGGGGGAGAGGAGAAGAACACTCAAGTCTTGGCAAACAAGGAGCTCCATTCCATTTCATTAAAAAAGGTACATTCATGTACAAAGTATTCTCGAGCCCCTGACATGCCATTCAGCCCAAGTCAACAATAACATAAGAAGGAATACAAAAGCTCCTACCCTACTCCGCTGGCGCCTTCCCCTGACGACGACCAGCCAGCACCCCGGTCTCCTCCGCCTCTGCACCCGGAGCCTGCTCCATGGTTGCCGTCACTGACGGAGCCGATTCGGATGCCACCGCCGATGGAGCCGACTCGACCGCCGCCACCTGCTGAGCTGGCCCGGCCACCGCGGTCGATGGGGTCGGCTCAGCTGACATCGCCTGTGCAACCGGCTCCCCAACAACAGCCTTCTCCCTCGCCATCGCCAATGTCGAGACGAAGCCTTGGAACCCCTTGAGCTTGGGAGTCGGAGGGCGGCCAACCACTCCTCTGAAAGGATGCCGCGTAGTTGGGTACAGCAATACGTGAACCCCTTGTAGAAGGAGTCCGTCGCCACCTCCTTGAAGTCATGCAGGTACTTCGGGGAGGCCTTAAATGCGGCCACCGCATCAGTCGCACCCTTTTCGGGGACCTCGGCTCTGCGAGTTGCCTCCAGGGCCCTCTGCTCCGCATCCGCGGCCTGTCGGGTAGCCTCGGCTGCCTCCTTTCTTGCAGCTTCCACCCGACGGGATGCCTCAGCCGTCCCCCTCTCAGCTACCTCAGTCGAGCTCATGGCAGCGGAAGCCTTCCCCTCTGCATCTGCAGCCCTCTGCTCAGCGATCTTCTTCTCGGTGGAGGCAACCCGCTCCCTAGCCACCTCCGACTCGTTTCAGAGCTCCTTCAGCCGAGTTCTTCTTGCATCGAGCTCATCCTGGAGCTCCCTCTTGGCCCGCTCGGCATTGGCGACCTCGCCCGTGAAGCTCTTAACCTTCATACTAGCCTCCCATGCCTCGTCGTTCTTCCGCCTCAGCTCGACCCTCAGAGACTCGAGCTTCGTCTCCCGCTCTCTGTCCCTCATGGCCCAATTGCGGAAGAAGTCTCGGATAAGGATGAGCTCCCTACCTTGCTTCAACAGAAAGCATGTCAGCCATGCCAGTTAGAAATGTAAAAAGAGAGAGTGAAGCAAAGTGAAGGAAAACTTACGGTGTAGAGGTTGGAGAATGACACGATGATGACATCGCCAATGAGTCTGCCACTCCCCTCTCGCCGGTTGCAGGACTGAACGAAGAAGTCCATCATCCGCTCAGCGAGGAGCGGGTCCTTCACTAGGGAAATATTGGACCCCAATTTGAAAGGGATCCGGTGGTAGTCCCCGTCTCTCTTCCCTGCCGCCGACGCAGACTCATCCTCGGCAGGGGAAGCTCACGGGTCGGGTTGCGGGCTCGGTGCCACCTCGGATTGTGTCGCTGCTACCGGCCTCGTGCCTCCCGAGTCCCCATCCTCCTTGACCTCGACGATCTCCGGAGGAGGGGTTGTCGGCGTAGCTGTGGCAGCGGCTAACATGGCCCGGGCCTCCACCTCGGACTCAGGAGCCGGAATCGGATCACGCTGCCTCGGAGGCTCTGCGATGGCATTCGCTGCCCGCTTCTGCCTCTGCTCGGTGACTGGCGCTGCTGGCCCACTCGGCGTCGGCCTTGCGCCGTCATCCATGCGAACCCTCTTTGGAGCGGGCTCGCCAGCCTCCGCCGCTTAGCCATGCTCCTCGGTGAAGGAAAGCAGCTCGTCCATCGAGAACTTCATGTCTGCACCAAATAGGACATTGTCAGCCACAAACTCAAAAAAAAACAAAAAAAAGAGAGAGGAGAAAAAAGAAAGGAGGAAAAGGGAGGTCGAGCCGAACTCACCCGACTCCCGTGTCGAGCCGACCCCAACATCGTGCAGATTCTATTCTGACAGCAAAACCTCAAGCGAATGGATTTCGACGGAGCGAAGCTGCTCGTACAGCTCGAGGTCGGCTGCTTCGACCGAGAAATTCCGGTTAGGGATCGGTCCGGGTCACTCCAAACCCAGTCGACCCCCTCAACCGAGACAAAAAAGTACCTGCTCTTCCACCCTTTGATGGAAGAGGGAAGTTCAAACTTCATGCCCCTCGGGCAGGAGGAAAGAGACCACCACCCCTCAGTGGGGTGGCGCTTCAGGGTGAAGAAGGCCCTGAACAAAGAAAAACGGGCAACAATCCCGTGGAAGTGACATAGAACGATGAAGTACAAAATCGTCCTGATGGCATTTGGGACAAGCTGGGTAGGAACAAGATGATAGTTATCAAGATAGAAAGGAAAAATGGATGGAAAGGGAATCAGAGACCCCCAGCAAAGGTCTCCTCATAGAAAGCTATCCTATGGGGGCCGCTAGAAGTGACTCGTTCTCCCGGACGAGGGACCGAGAGTCGAATGGAGTCCGGGATGTCGTAATTATCCCGGATTGTCGTGAGCTCCGTGAGGGTGATCACCGAAGCAATCCCCCAGGGACCCGACGACCGAGAGGGTTCAGGAATGGAAACAGGAGGGAGAGACGGGCGAGGTGGAGGAACGGACTCGGGTTCCCTAATCGCTACAAGACCTAGAATAGGACGCCTCCGGCTAAACTCATACCGCGCCACCTCCCTTTTCTCATCAGAGGAAGAAGGAGTTTTTGGCCTGGAAGACCCAGCCTCGGCTTGGCAGGAAGGACGAAATCCGGGCCGAAACGAGACATGGTGAAGGAAGAAGAAGAAGGTGGGGGGAAGCCTAGGAGAATCTCTACTCGACCGACAGGAGAAGAAGGAGGACTAACCTGCTAAGGGAATGGAGAAACAGAAACCACCGGGGGGAGAAGATGGAAGGAAAGCCTCGGTACGACTGCGAGCATGAAAGATTTGAAAGAGGGTAAGTTTTGGAAATGCTACCTTTCTTTTTGAAGTGACAGGCGCCCGACCATACCATTACAGCTCCCCCACCATAGGATGCCTGCCACGTGTCATCAATCAATGGGGCAGGCACCTGATTCTGACTGTGGCCGCTCTAGATTCCGTGCCTGCAATAACTGCTCCTCGAACGTGGCCACGTGGCACCTCCGCACTAGCTCGAGGAACCGCTCACGAAGCACTGTCGATTGCGGGCAATTATTGCACCAGATCCTTACCTTTCCACGTCAGCACCGCAATTACTCCCTTCGCCCCGAACACCACGCACTAACTAGCCTCGGGAGTGGGGGGCAAATGATGGCAGGATCGCTGACATGGAACACCTGTCAGTTGCCATGCCCGGGTATGCTACCACGGTGGACACTGCCTCCCGGGCTTGCTTCCCGGGCTGAGCTACCTCAAGTAGCCGGGACGCCCGCCGAGATTGGGCATCGTCCTCCCCCAGGTCAGTTCCCGGGAGATCGAGCCACCTATGCCAGAGCCGAGCGACCTCCCAAGTCGAGCTCCTTGAAGTCGAGCTCCGTGGCTCGGAGTCGAACTTAGCCCTCCGATGCATGGAGCCCCTTCGAGGTCGAGCCCTCCAGCCTGGGGTCGCGTGCCGTTCACTTCAGCCAGGTCAGGCCTCCCGAAGTCGAGCCCCAACTCTCCTCCGCCGCGAGGGGCCCCCCTTTGAGTTGAGCCCGATGGAGCCAAGTCTTGCCCTTCGGCTCGGCCACCACCTCGGCAGGGCACCAACCGCCAAGGAAGCAGCATCTCTCCTCCAAGGATGACGGTGGGCCTCCCGAGGGCCGTAAAGCAGTGCCCCCCATGCCGTAATAACTCTCCACCACTGCCACTTGCGTCGGGAGAGAAGGAAGCTCCCTGACCAAGGCGCCATGCCCTCCACCAACCATCCGTACTGCTAGGAGAGGGGGGCTAGTCAGAAGGCATGAATCCCGAGGGCGGCGGCCCTTCGATCGAGGCATGCCAAGTTTCCAAGAATGGGGCGACCGAGGGAATGCCAGAATGCATGGAAGCTTCCCCCACCGAATGTCAAGAAAGACGTCCCGTCCACGGCACGGTACCCCACCGCCCGTGCCTGCTAACGCAGGGAGATCCCGAGGCAGGTCTAGTTAAAAAAGAACACTGAGAGTAAGCTAAAAAACACACAAGATCACTCCCACAAAGAGAAAGAGAGACGGTTCACCGGGCGAAAGGAAAAAAGAGAAAAGGCCGCACAGGAGACCCTTCCACCTCGGCCACAATCTCTCCCAGCCCGTTCTTACTTCCACTCACACCACACTCACTCCTCCTAGCGTGGAGTCCATCGAGAGGGGCTCGACTAGGAGGATCTGTTCCCCTGAATCGTCACTGACTTGATCGTCGGAGCGCCCCTCGGAATCCCCGGCCCGGGTCTCTAACGTTATTTCCTGCAGGTCCCGAAGCACGAGGAGCTCCCGGGAAGAGGGTAGGCAGTCCGACACCCCCAGAAGCTGCGGGCCACGATGATCTTGGCGGTAACAATAATATCGAGAACTTTGCCATATAGGGGACCATCGATTCAGGGAACGTCGATATCGGGAGTATCGACTTAACTCTTGGCATCGAAAATCTTTTAGAGGAGACTGTCGGCTAAGTTTGGAAGCAATCGTTGGAGCAACTAGCCCCATTGGTTGCTGTTGACTGTTGATCGCGACCACTTGAAGGTTTTGAATAGCAGCAGTTAAGACTTCCATTTTATTTAAAAGTACATCGATTTGTTGTTGCTCTATCACCATCATAGATGGTACATTATTATCCTCCAATGAAAGATTTAGTGGGTCATTCTTTCTGCATGGCTGACAGCCTCTGTGGCTGAAGCATTTTGCATCTTTCTTTTCACCATCTTCTCTAATTCTCTTTCCCAATTTGGACGATCGGTTTCCTTTCCTGGCATGCTGATCTATTGATGTCGAACCCTGATGATCGACTTTAGTTGATAGGAATCACCAATTGGCCACCTTGAATCCTTACAAAACAAGTTCTGAACTAGAGATTTTCTGGTGGGGGATCCTCTGATACTTAAGTCAATAGAATTTTAGTAAATAGATAAAAATTATAGAAAAATATTAGTGTTATGAGTTTTCCTAAATGCATGCATCTTTTTTTTCTCTTCCCTTCGGATGTCCTCTCTTATCCATATTTATAGTATTTGTTGTAACTGAATTTTGTTAGGAAAAACTTCTTTCAGTTAACCCCAACATCATTTTATTGAGATTAACTTATTCTTGTTATAATGGACAGCTATTATAGCAATATTCTTATTATGACAGTTATCTTTTTTTTTTGCCAACTCCATCGATATTTCCTCTTAATCAGCTAGTGAAGTTTGGTTGTCGATTTATTCATCGACTTTCCATCCCATACCTTAGAGTTTAGTTGGTCGAACTTTTACATTATCGACCTCTTGTTATTCGGCCTTTTATCAATCGGTTCGATTATTTCATCATAACAATTATAATGATTATTAATTATTCTTTTGTTATTATATGCAATATATACAATGGAGGTGGTCTTAAAGTATTAGAGTTTTTTTAAATAATATTTTTGGTTAAATGTTTACAAAAATAATGCCTTATCAAATATATTTCTCAAAATAGGTCATTTTAAATACGTGGAAGGAAAGGAGATTTACGTTCATAAATTACAGGTACAATCTATGATTTCCAACTTTAAAATTTAATAAAAAATAAAAATAATAACTTTTTAATTAATAAAAATTTAAAAAATTAAAAAATTAAAAAGAAACAAATAACATGATATTATAATAATATATTATGATATATTTTTTTGTAATAAATATTTTATATTCTAAAATATAATATAACTTGTAATTTCTCATTTTAAAGTTTAATAAAAAAATAAAATAATAAAATTATACAAATTATTACAAATTTTTAAAAAAATAAAAAATAAAAAATGAGAAATATAATAACATGATATTATAATAATATTTTTAATATATTTTATATTATAATAAATATTTTATACTCTAAAATATAATAAAAATATTATAATATATTAATTATAAATTATAATATAATATATTTGTTGATATATGCATACTAGACAGAACGTGTGCGGTGGAACCGTGCACCTCTATGGCGGCTGGATCCGTTGCACGATGCGACCACCAGAAACACCCCTATGGTACGATCGGATGGTTGAATATATGCAAGGCCGGTACCACTAATGCACCGAGTGGTGCTTCTATTCCAGTAGCCTTCATCATCCTTGTCGCATAAATGGATGCCGCATGCATGAAGCTGCATACCATGCTGGCGAGCAAACCCATTGTACGGTATGATCAAACCCATTGTATGGTATGATCAGGTCTCGGGGGCACAAGCAAGTGGGTGCTTGGGCTTGCACCGACACTATTGTCCTCGTACCCTACCGCTTCCGGCCTCGCTGCTCAATGGACACCCGTCTCGTCGTGCTGTGCTGATGGTACTCGGTGCGACGCCACCGCTACCCAATCGATATGCACGTATCAATAAATATACTATATTATAATATATAATATATAATTAATATATAATATATTTATTATATTTTAGAATATAAAAATTTATTATAATATAAAATATGTCATAATATATTATTATAATATCATGTTATTATATCTCTTATTTTGAAAAAAAATTTAAATTTTTTTATTAATTTTTATTAATTTTTTGTTTATTAATTTTTTTTGAAAAAAATATTTAATTTTGAACCGGGAACCTAAGATTTCTCTGCATATTTTTTCCCCACCTCTCCGGTATCCATACCTTCCACGTGTTAAAGAAAAACCTAGTTTCGTAAATACGTTTAGAATGACACCGGTTTGATAAATATTTAATAAAAAATATTATTTAAAAAAATACGTAGTTTCGACCACATTTGCACGTGGGTGCATTCTAGGCGTCATGCCAAAGGAATTTTTTTAAAATAATATTTTTTTATTAAATATTTATAAAAATGGTGCCTTACCTTATATATTTTTCAAAGCAGGTCATTTGAATATACGGACAGGTGGGAGATTGACGCGGAGAAATGACAGGTACAACATGTAGTTTTTTATTTTAAAATTAAATAAAATTTAAAAATAAAAGATTAATAATTTTTTTGAAATAAAAATTAAAAAAATATAATATTATAATAATATTTTATAATATATTTTATATTATTATATTTTAAAATATAATAAATATATTATAATATATAATATATAAACTTTTTCAATGATTTTTGATGGACTAGTGTCGATATATTCGTCTTCAATTGTAAAAATGGGTTGATAAATTCTTTTCAAAATAATTTGATTTTTTGGGTTGAGTTTTTGAAGGGGAGTTGGGTCAGAAATCCCAACCTCCTTTTGGGTATTTTGAAAGGATAGTGAGTTGGAAAGGCTCACTATCAATTTTTGTTTTTGTTCCTCTGAACAGGTTTTGGCCTTAGAGGATTCATCATCGGATATGGCTTTTTGGAATACATCAATGCTCAGGAGAGCAGGGTTGGCCCTTGCTAAATCGGCCATTTGTTTAGTGGACATGGGGGTTGTTTGGGTTTTTTGTGGGGTGGATTTTTGGTTGTTTTCTTGGGCTTTTTCCTCCTGGGTGACGATGTCGTACCAGGATAGTTTTGGGAAGTCTGGTATTTTTGATGTGGAGGCTATTTTTTGTTGCTCTTTGGCTGGGCATAAGATTCTTTCGTTTGCTTGGAAGTTGGAATTTGGGCTTTCTGTGTTTGGGCCTTTTTTGGTGCCATTACAGTTGAGGCCATGCAAGAATTCACACGAGAGGAAATCAGGCAGAGAGTTGTTTTGGCCTTTGATATGTTCAATATCAAAGTCAAAAATTGAAAGTAGAGCTTGCCACCTAGCAAATATATATTTTGAAGCTAGGTTTTCAACATCTTTTTTCAAAATAAATTTTGCAGATTTGCAATCAATTCTTAATAAAAACTTTTGGTTTAGTAAATCGCTTTGGAATTTTGAAATGCATAGTACAATGGCTAATATTTCCTTTTTTATGGTGGAGTATTTGGCTTGGGTCTCATTCCAGCTACCTGATGTAAACTGGATAAGTTGTTCCGTGTCTCCTTTGATCTGTTTGAGAATACCTTTGAAGCCTATTTCTGAGGCATCAGTCTATACTATTTTTTGGGCCTTAGGGTCAGGGAGGTAAAGATAAGGAAGGCTTTTAACCTGGGCCTTGATTTCTTTGACAGCATTGGTGTGGGTTTGAGTCCAAGCTGGAGGGTTTTCCAAGCTCTCAATCTTTGATATAGGGGTTTTGCTAAAATTTTGATGTCTCTAAGATGGTCAGAGACATAGTTTAAACTTCCAAGGAATCTTTGGAGTTGGGTTCTATCTATAATTTCATCAGGAAATTTGTTGGCAAAGTCTATAGACTGTTCAATTGGATTGATTGTTCCTTGGTCTAAGTCGTGACCTAGGAACCTAATTTTGGTTTGGAATAGACTCATCTTGGGTTTAAAAGGACTAGCCCATTCTGATAACTACGTTTAAGAAGGTTTGTAGATGTTTAAAGTGTTAGTCAAGGGTTTCTGAAAAAACTAGAACATCATCAATATAAATAATGATGAATTTTGAATAAGGATAAAAAATATCATTCATAATTTTTTGGAATTCAGAGGGAGCATTTTTTAGTCCAAAAGGCATTACATTCCATTCATAGTGGCCAAATGGGACTGTGAATGCGGTTTTGTATTTGTCTTTCTCAGAGATTTGTATCTGCCAAAATCCTACTTTAGATCAAATTTTGAGAAGATTTTGGCCTCTATTGTTCTGTTGAGAGGTCTTTTTTATTGGGTAAAGGATATCTAATCCATCTTAATGCTTGGTTGAGGGGCTTGTAATTGATGACTAACCTTGGTGCTCCCCTTTCTAATTCTGCATTCTTCTGTACATAGAATACAGCGCAACTCCAAGGTGAATGGCTAGGCCGAATCAGGCCTTTTTGGATGAGATCCTCAATCTCCATTTTGCAGTATTGAAGGAGTTCTTGGTTCATTTGGATGGGTCGGGCCTTAGTAGGGATCTTCCTTTCATTGAAATCTTTTTCATAGGGAAGGTCTACTGTATGTCTATTTTTATTTCCAACCGTATTTGGGTTGCAAGCAGAATTTTTGACTAGGTTTCTGAAGTTTTTGATCTTTCGTTTGACTTGTGGGTCTTGGAGTCGTTCTTGGAACTTCCTTATACTTATTTCTTCCTTTAGAAATTCTAGGTGTTTGGTTTTCCTAGTCATTTCATTAAGGGTATTGAGTTCTTTATATATCCTTTTGTCATAAATCTGATTTTGAGTTGTTTTGGTCCTAGGGAGCTTGTAGTGATTCCATCATCATTAACTATAAAAGGTTTGATGATGTTGAGAAAGGGGGTACCTAGGATCACTGGTATATTGAGATTTTTGATCAATATGAATTGTATGGTTAAGAACTGGCTTCAAAGTAAACTTTTGTTTCTGAGAGTTTATATTTTATTTGGAGTTTTGATCCACTGGCAGTTTTTAATTTTTCTTTTATTTTTTCAAAATATTTTGTTGGAATTAAGCCTTCTTGGATACAATTTAAATCAGCTCCTGAATCTATCAAGGCAATGGTTTCAAGGGCAAAATTTTTAACAGAGATTACTACCTTGACGTACCAATTTTGGATTGTTAGGCTAGTAATTGTCTCTAGAAAATTTTGGTCTTGAAGTTTTTCTTCAGATTCGAAGTCTGAGTTTTCTTGCTTACCTTCTTCTAAAATTTTTACTTGGATTTTTATCTGTCTTACTTCAGATTTTAATTGGTTTATTTCTATTTGAAGATCCTGGATTGTTACTTGTTTTGATTCTTCACTATTAAATCTTTTCAGGATATTCATCAAGTCATATGGTTGAAATTTTGGCTTTTGTTTTTCTTTATCTATAGATTTTTTAAGCCTTAACAGGTAATCTTTCTTTTGATCTGGATCATTTATTTTGTCTATCAGATCAAGAAGGAGTTCCTGTTCACTGGTGATCATGTATATACTTGAAAATGATTGTGCTCCATCTTCTCCGAGACTTTCTTCAGTATCCGAAAGGGATTCAGCCTCAGAGTCAAGCAAGATTTTTTCTAGTTGTGTTTTTAAGGAGTTTTGTAAATCTTCTTGATCAATTTGTAGTTCATTAATTTTTCTTTTTGTCCTGCAATCTTTTGCATAATGACCTAGTCTTCCGCATTTAAAGCAGGTTATAGGATTTTGTCTGTTTGGAATTTGTGACCTTTTATGGAAGGTCTACTTTCTTTGTTGTTTATAGGTTCGTTCAGATGATAAACATTTTTCTTGGAACAATTATGGCAAGCCTTAGGAGTTCTCTTTTTTTCAGTTAAGGGTTCATACCTGAATTGCTCACAAAAGCTTCCTAATGCTTGTTTGTTTTCTAATTGTTCTCTTTTTAATTGGTTTTTCATCCTTAAGTCATTGCAGATATTGAATCCTACAAGATTTATGATCATGATTAGATCTCCGTAGGTCAAATTGTCATAAGGAATAGTGTTTTGATTTTGTTCCCTAATTTTTTGTTTTACCTTCTCAGAGAATGCTAGAGGCAATCCTGAGAGAAATTTTTTTTTCCAGAAGGACTGGTTACAGTCTCCCCTAGTCAGAAGTTTTGAAAGGAAAACATCTTTATACCATTTGAAGTCTTGCAATTTTTTACATCTTAGATTTGTAAGGATTTCATGGCTTCTGTCTCTAAATAGGGACGGGTCACCTATGAAATGTTTAGTAATTGCAAAGACTAAGGTATTGGTAGAGTCTTGGATTGGTTCATCATTTTCGTCCTTGATAATAGTACCTTCACTATTCTTTCTATAGGCGAACATGATCCTATTTTTGTCTATTTCATTAAGATAACCATCCCACCAACCTTTAGTTGGCCTGTGAAGCCAGAAACTAGGATCTGGGTTATAGCCTGATCCGTAGTGTTATTTGTATTAGTTCGGTGAGCAGTGGTTACCATGGTCATTTCATGCAGAATATTAAGAATTTGGTGTTCCGTTAATCCGTCTATGTTCCATTCATAAACGGTGTCTACATAATAATGGTTTTGGGTTTTGACTCTTTCTTCATTTAGCATGTCTGGAAGGGTTGGCCTATTATAATAGGGTTTTGAAGATCTGGCCCAGGAATGATGGATCTTATTGATTTCTAACCTTGGGCTTTCTCTTGGACTTTCTGATTCAGTATCCGAGTTCTGTTCATCTTGACTTGGGTCTTCATCCCGAGTTAGAATGGCCAAGTTTTTTCCTTTTGCAAGAGGAGAAGGAGCTTTCTCAAGAGAGTTTGGGACTATTTTTGCGAGAAGCTCTATTTTTTCAAGTCTCTTGTTTATCTTAGTGATTGCACTGGTGTCTTTGGGTTTTTGGAGGACTATTTGTTTTGGAATCTCATGTGGGATAAAAATTGGTAGTTTTTCAGGGCTAACAATGGGAGGCCTAATATCTATCTTGTCTTCTATTCTTTCTAATTGGTCTCCTATGGTCTTTAAGTTTTGATTTGTATAGTTGTTTTGTTCTATGATATTTTTGATATCTCTCCCATTTGGGATTTCTATAGGTTCTGATTTAATTTTGAAAGGTGAGGCCGTGACTATAGAGTCTTTCACCGAGATTTTTATTTCTTGAAGAGGAGGGTGGATTTTCTTAATTTTATTTCCCTTGCCATCTTGCCAGGATACAAAGGGTTTTCCTGTGATCATGGCAATTTGTTTAGCATTGTTTTTGGCATGGTAATCGAACCATGTGAAAAATTGATGTCTTTTTCTATGAGATACAACGTCTCATAGAATTTGGCTTGGATTTTGTCTCTTTGCTCTTTGTTGAAATTTGCAAAGAACAAATCCCTTTTTTCTTTGTTTTTTGAGGAGTAGAAATCCTTCCTAAGACTTTCTTTGTCTATAGAATAGTTTCTACTGATCATACATATCTCCGGATCCCTATTTTATGTGATTTGTGAGAAGGTTGGAGATATTGGGGGTGAATTATAGATTGGTTGGGGAATTTTTGGTTCATTATCTACTTCTCTGAGTTTAGTTTCATGAGTAGATAAGCTAGCTCTTGGTGGAATAGAAATTGTTGGGATCGGGATATCCCTGCTACTAAAGCTTCTTTGGAGGCCTCTGTTGAACTTGATCTCTACGTCTCCTTCAGGGTGAGTAGTGATGGTCCCAACAGTTGAGGCAGGCTTTCTTGGTGCAGGGATGGCTTTTTCTAAAAGCCAAGTTTCAGGAAGGGCAACTTGATCCTAGACTAGAGTTCTTGAGATATGGACGTTGCCTTTCAGAGGGTTAGTCAAGAAGTATGTAGTACTTCCAGGGGTTCTTTTATTGATGACCTTGATGTGGTCAAGGTCGTTGGTAACTTTGTAGCAATATTTGATTGTTACTGCTACAGGGAATGATCCAAGCATAATATTAAACTCATGGAGTCTAACATCAAGCTCAAGGGCCTTAAGGATGTTTGGATCTTTGAGCTTTAGGGTTAGATCTGTGTTGCAATTGAAATAGACTGGTCCTTCATATAGGCTTGTTTCCACCATTCCTAGTAAGGAATCATGGAATCTAGTTAGGCGGCCATCTCTTAGGCAGAGGAGCATGGTTGTATCTAGCCCTCTTCTGACTAAAGGTTTGGCTGCCACTTAAACCAGACCTATATGTATAAATTCAAATTTTGTTTTAAGAGATTTGATTAGGTCTTTGGGTAGGATTTGTACTACTGTGTGATCGCCCGCTATTGACACAGTTTTTTGGTTAACATGATCCTACTATCAGGCAAGAATTGGTACTTGTAAACAGATCTTTTTGAGATTTTTGGAACAGTCCATTTGGTGAACTGTTCATCTTCTACCTCAGCCATGGTGGTAATAATATCTTCCTCTTTGGAAGAAGAACTGGTAGAGAAATTCCTAGATATCCTATTCATTTTGTAATTCCTATTGTCCCTTTCCCTACGTAGCTGATATAATGGGCTAAAAACGCCAACACACGGCAACACGCCCTCCCACAACTGCAACCTCTCAGTTAAACTCGACTACTGAGGACAAAGATTTTACCTAATGGATAGAAAGTCTAGCAGTTGCTCTACCCTTCCTCCCCCTCTAGCTCTGATACCATGTAGCACCCAGGTCGTAGGTGGGGATGAACAGGATAATCAAATGTAACTGAACAAAATGAATTTGCAGGAATATAAATTTGCAAAATTTAAAGATTTGCAGAAATTAAAGACTATTCATAGTCTTCTTCGTTCTGAATACTGTGACAGGCACCCCTTCCTCTACAGTTTCCTGTAGCAGTGTGGCCCCGACCTGCCTTACAGCTGCTGTCTGGTCATTGTCTACAGTTTCTTACTTGAAGATGGAACTATGAAGTTCTATCTGATAACTTGAAAATAAAATTGAGAGAGCAATATTGAAAGAAGTTGTAAATTTTTGAAAGAATTTCAATCATTCCTTGAAATAGCTTTTGAAATGCTTTTGATACATATTTGCAAGCTCTTCCTTCTTACCTGGAAGGGAGATCTTGAAGATTGAAGGGGAGGAGCCTTCGAGAGACTCCTTACAAAATTTGAGGAGTTTTGGTTGCTACAATATTTTTTGGAATAGGAAACTAAGGACCTAAGACTCTCTTGCTGTTGCCCTCAGCTTCCCGGGTTATTTGCCTCTGCCCTTTCTCCAAGTGCCTTCTTCTTATAGAAGTTTTCATTATGCTGAATTGGTGAACGGCTTCAGGTTCGCAATTGATTTTGATAATATTTGAAGTCCAAAGGCGTTTGGGTACACCTTTGGTCTTGTCACTTTAGCTTTCGGTTTGATTTGACCAAAGTGGGTGTCCTTGTTATTGGGTTTGGTACAAGCAACTTCAGGTGTAGGTACAGAATTTTTGGTGCAGGTACAGGCTGGTGCTCTTTTTGGTTTGATTTGACTAAAGTGGGTGTCTTTGTTGACTGGCTGGTACATGCATCTCTTGTGCGGGTACGAGCATCTTTTGTTTTGTCATGATGTGACTTAAAGAGCAGTCACTTCTTGTTTGTTGATGATTTTCTGTCAGATTTCAAATGGCGGGTCCTCATCATCTTCTTGTGGGGTCTGATTGAACGAAGAGCTTGCCACCTAGCAAATATATGTTTTGAAGCTAAGTTTTCAACATCTTTTTTCAAAATAAATTTTGCAGATTTGCAATCAATTCTTAATAAAAACTTTTGGTTTAGTAAATCGCTTTGGAATTTTGAAATGCATAGTACAATGGCTAATATTTCCTTTTTTATGGTGGAGTATTTAGCTTGGGTCTCATTCCAGCTACCTGATGTAAACTGGATAAGTTGTTCCATGTCTCCTTTGATCTGTTTGAGAATACCTCCGAAGCCTATTTATGAGGCATCAGTTTCTACTATTTTTTAGGCCTTAGGATCAGGGAGGTAAAGACAAGGAAGGCTTTTAACCTGGGCCTTGATTTCATTGACAGCATTGGTGTGGGTTTGAGTCCAAGCTGGAGGGATTTTTCTCAATCAAGCCAATTGAACGGTCTATAGACTTTGCCAACAAATTTCCTGATGAAATTATAGATAGAACCCAACTCCAAAGATTCCTTGGAAGTTTAAACTATGTCTCTGACCATCTTAGAGACTTCAAAATTTTAGCAAAATCCCTATATCAAAGGTTAAGAAAAAACCCTCTAGCTTGGACTCAAACCCACACCAATGCTGTCAAAGAAATCAAGGCCCAGGTTAAAAGCCTTCCTTGTCTTTACCTCCCTGACCCTAAGGCCCAAAAAATAGTAGAAACTGATGCCTCAGAAATAGGCTTCGGAGGTATTCTCAAACAGATCAAAGGGAACACGGAACAACTTATCCAGTTTACATCAGGTAGCTGGAATGAGACCCAAGCCAAATACTCCACCATAAAAAAGGAAATATTAGCCATTGTACTATGCATTTCAAAATTCCAAAACGATTTACTAAACCAAAAGTTTTTATTAAGAATTGATTGCAAATCTGCAAAATTATTTTGAAAAAAGATGTTGAAAACCTAGCTTCAAAACATATATTTGCTAGGTGGCAAGCTCTACTTTCAATTTTTGACTTTGATATTGAACATATCAAAGGCCAAAACAACTCTCTACCTGATTTTCTCTCGCGTGAATTCTTGCAGGGCCTCAACTGTAATGGCACCAAAAAAGGCCCAAACACAGAAAGCCCAAATTCCAACTTCCAAGCAAACGAAAGAATCTCATGCCCAGCCCAAAGAGCAACAAAAAATAGCCTCCACATCAAAAACACCAGACTTCCCAAAACTATCCTGGTACGACATCGTCACCCAGGAGGAAAAGCCCAAGAAAACAATCAAAAATCCAACCCACAAAAAACCCAAACAACCCCCATGTCCACCAAACAAATGGTCAATTTAGCAAGGGCCAACCCTGCTCTCCTGAGCATTGATGTATTCCAAAAAGCCATATCCGATGATGAATCCTCTAAGGCCAAAACATGTTCAGAGGAACAAAAACAAAAATTGATAGTGAGCCTTTCCGACTCACTATCCTTTCAAAATACCCAAAAGAAGGTTGGGATTTCTGACCCAACTCCCCTTCAAAAACTCAATCCCAAAAAATCAAATTATTTTGAAAAGCAAATTTATCAACCCATTTATACAATTGAAGACGAATATATGGACACTAGTCCATCAAAAATCATTGAAAAGGTTTTTCCCTATGGGTGGCATTATCCTCCAAGGGACCCATTGAAAACAAATACTTTTTATGAATTTATCTTGGTTGAAACGGAATCCGTAGCAATCAAGCACTACAAAGACAGGGCTGATCCTTCAATTATCACCCATTCAACAGCCCAAATACTCCAAGTTATGTCTCTATCTGCATGGGGAGACAACCCAAATATCTACAAAAAATTGTCTCAAAAATATAATCCCCAATACTTTAATTATTGGGATTACAAAGCTGCTTGGTATCAAACTTTTCTCTTTCAAAATCCTTGGAATCGCCACTCCTGGCTTTTCTATTTCAAGACAAATACCTCTTACCATTTTCCATACTGGTTCATAGATTGGTGGAATCACTATGGACCTACTTTGGATATTATTCCCCAAACTATCAAAGAGGGGTATTTGACATATTTCCAAAAAATAATCCTTTCGGAAAGAGAGAAGAAGTTTCCTATCCTTCTTGCTTTCTTTTCACAATTTGCATTATCTCGGATATTATGCTGGGAGTATGCAGTTATCAATATCCCAAATTCACAACCAACTCTGGCCAGGAAATTTAAAATAAAATGGTGGCAAGAGTTCAACCCCGACAGAGCCTCCAAACAAAAGGTGCTAGATTAGTTCAACAAAAATCCACAGATCAAGTCATCCACCTCAAAATTCTTGATGCAAAAATCATTCGCTACTTCAAAATTGACAGCTGCTAAATACAGAGCTGAATATAAGAAATATTTGGCACAGATACTGGCAAAGCTCAAAAAAGAAGAAGATGATGAACAGTTACCCAGTAGCTCTTCGTCCAATCAGACCCCACCAGAAGATAATAAGGACCCGCCATTTGAAATCTGACGGAAAATCATCAACAAACAAGAAGTGACTGCTCTTTAAATTACTTCATGACAAAACAAAAGATGCTCGTACCCGCACAAGAGATGCCTGTACCAGCCAGTCAACAAGGACACCCACTTTATTCAAATCAAACCAAAAAGAGCACCAGCCTGTACCTGCACCAGAAGATGCTGTACCTGCACCTGAAGTTGCTTGTACCAAGCCCAACAACAAGGACACCCACTTTGGAATATAGTATATTTATTGATGCATGCATACTGCATAAATATTATGTGCGGTGGAGCTGCGCATCTTCATGGTGGCCTGATCCATTGCACGGTACGACCACCAGGAACGCTGCTATGGTAAGACCGGGTGGTTCACGTACACAAGACCGAATATCACCGACATGCCAAATGACAGTTGCTGTCCCGATAGTCTCTGTCAGCCTTGCCATATCGACGGATACTGTATACGGTGGAGCCTCGCATCGTGCTAGTGGCCAGACCTATCGAATAGCAAGATCAGGTCTCAAGGGCATAGGTTGGTGGATGCCCGGGCTCGCACCGACATCGCTATCCTCTTACCCGTCGCCTCGGGTCCTAAACACCCATCCCGTTGTGATACGTCGATGGCACTCGATATGACATCACCATCATCATCATGGTCGATATACATACATCAACAAATATATTATATTATAATATATAATATATATTATAATATCATGCTATTTTTTATTTTTTAAATTTTTTAAATTATTTATTTTTTTATTTATTAAATTTTGATGTAATATATAGTTTATGTGGCATGTAAAAACTTTCCCCGCCAACCAAAATGCTTTGTAAAATATAGGACATACCCGGCGAGGTGGGGGCCACCGGGATTTATTCCCTTACCCCATTTTGTTTTACCTATGTATATATATATATAGAGAGAGAGAGAGAGAGATGGATAGCATCAATTCGATAAATATTTTAATTAAAAAATTATTTTAAAAATTTCTAAAATATTAAAATGGGTTTCATAATATTGTAAGGGCGTTATTTTATATCTTATTCTCGGCTTCCACGAACTTCTAACGGAGTCCCAATTGCGGCCCGCACAAAGTGATCCTAGGTGCGTTGCTTAGAATTTTTACCTCCAGTAGCGTTTTTCCGCATCGGCGTGGGGCCCAATAAGAAAAGAAAAAGAGAGTTCACTGTGGCAGCTGCCACGATCTCAGTGTCCGGAAGGAGACTTGGATGTCGTGCGATGCACATGGTCGAACCTTGCCCTGCCATTTATCCAAAAATTGTTGCTAATTGGCAAAAATAAATAAATAAAACTGACAGGCGGCCGCACGGCTACATAATTTTTTTTTTATACACTCTTATCCTTTAAACCCTAACATCATCCACTTCATCCTATTCTAATCATAACACCATAATCCAGTAAAGGTTCTCACCAAATCCATCATCAAAATTATTTCCATTTCCAAAAAATCCTTATCTCCTGCTATTCTCGAAATATATAAAATTTATTCACCACATTTCTCGTACTATTATTATTTCAGAAAACTATCTTTCAAATCTTTTTTCATAAATTCTATCTCCTTGGAAACTCACCTGCATCATCAACTCGGGCATTTCCAAAATCTTGACGAGTTATAAAAAATAACTATGATATATAAAATCATAACTGATAGATTTTAATATATATTTTTCATTTTTTTCAAAACAAAATTATACCTTCTCATTTTGCTTGGTGTAATGATATGTACGTAAATTCTAATAGTTGAAATGCCACACACACAATGCGAATCCAAAAACACTTTGGGGTTGCGATTCGCTTTTGCTGCAAACATTGACAAGAACAAAATTAAATCATGCTTCTAAAGTTCGGCACATAAGCATCAAACACGGGTATGATCTCTCATTGTACGGTTGGCATCTTGCATAAATTTCATCTAGAATAGTGAACTTCGGGTTGATGGAACATGATGGATATTTTGAAGTTGTAGGGATTTGCGTGGTGAATAATAAGAGAAGACACGATTCCTTTTCTCCTCCAAGAAAACCCTAGCCTCTCTTCTTTTCTTCTGTTTCTTTCTCGTGCGTGTAGCCCCATGGGGGCTCGCCTTCGAGATGGGAACGGAAGGCGTGCCCCATCTCTTCCCTGGTGATTATTCCTTTTACACCATGGCGGCATCAAGGAGGATCCCGGGCATTCGGTGGAACGGGTTTGCTCCAACAATTGGTATCAGAGCAGACCTGATACGGTAGCGTGAAAGAAGTAGGGAAGAGGACGTCATAGTGGTGGTACAGATCTCGAGATGCCGAGATCCGGAGGTGAGGGCCTGCTGCCCTCCCTGGAAATGGAGACGGAGAAGATCCCGCATGGATCAGGGCATTGTGCAGGGTCGCAAAGGCGGCGCGGGCATGTCACAGAGCCGTGCAGGGCGCGGAGCAGCGCCGGGCGCCCAGTGGGCTCGCTCGATCGCGGGAGCAGAGCAGGGCAGCGCGGGGGGCGTCGCAGTGGGCTCTCGCAGGCGTGGCGCAGCGAGGAGATGGCGAGGCACGCTAGCTCGATGGCGGACGCGGGCACCGCACAGGGCATGGCCGCAGCGGGCGCTGCGCGATGGCCGCAGCGGGCGCGGCGCAGGGCGTCGGCCGCAGCGACAACGGCGCCGGTTCGCTCTATCGCAGGATCGGTGCGAGGCGGCGCAGGGCTCTGGCATGGCGCGGCTCGCCGGTCATGGGCTGCGGAGAATCCGATCGGGCATGGCACGGCATGGCTGCCCGGGCGGTCGTCGGAGGCGTGGCAAGGCCTCGGGCGGCACCGGAGTCGAGCGCGGCTGCCGGAGGCGACGGCAACGGCCAGGAGAGGCTGCAGTCCACGGTTCCCTACCGTGGACCGGCAGCGATGGCGACCGTGGACCGGGCTTGGCGCATGTGGACCAGCGGGCTGGCTCACGGTGGACCGACAGTTAAGGATCTCAGGTCACTCTATGCTATGAAATTCGTGCTGATAGTTTTTCGACGATTCCGGGCTCAATTGAACTCTGATTTGAGCCCTGTATATACCGTTGGACTCCATTTTTCGAGCTCTTCATGTTAAGCTAGGTTAGATCGGATGATAGAGTCAGATCATAGGATATGTGGAGATCGCGGTGCAGTGATCGTGTGTGCGGGCAGCACGTGCAGGATGGTTCCATCTTTGGCACTTCTTAGTGGACAGAGGTTCGTGGTATCGGAGTAGTGTGGAGGTCTACTGGTAAAGCGGATCTCGTCAAAGATGATGGATCCGGTGGTGTAGGAGTTCACGATGGTGGTGTAGAGTTGCAGGTCATGTGCTGAGGAGCTATGATAGGTCGGGTGATCTGTGGTTCAGCACAGGTAGAGCGATACATACCGAGGATCTTTCAGAGAATAAGTGGTAGCTCCATCGGTAGTGGACCAGGCTCTTGGTCACTGTGGAGGAGAGTGATCGGTAGTACTCCAGCTACCTTGATCGTGATGGAGCAGGATGTGGATGGTATCAAGCGTGGTTGGAGGTCAGTCTCAGGAGATGGATATCTCAGGGAGACCGGAGTACATCAGCAGGGGCGGTACCATGGACAACTCAGGGAGACAGGGGACAGTCTCAGGGAGAGTTGGAGGTATCGGGCAGTCAGGAGTGTCCTGGTATGGCGACTTTTGCTTAGGGACAAAGACTAGAGCTGATGGGCCTGGCAGCTCAGGGAGACCAGGGATAGGTCTCAGGGAGCGCCGGGGACATCATGTAGCCAGGAGACAGGCTGGGACATGATGGAGCAGCCGCTGGAGATAGTTGCTGGGTCAATCATTGGATTAGAGGAGTTAGGATGAGCTCTTGGATTTCGAAGGTTCCTGCGGGGTTGCAGAGTATCTGAAACGGTCTCGGAGGGGTCCGCGATGATGCGGAGGGTCCAAGGAGGCAACGACTGGGTATGAGGTTCAGGTGCAGGCTCGACAGGGTTGCGTTGAGTTGCTGGCCTCGGGGTTTCTTTCTGTGGCATTAGGGGGACTTCAGTCTCAAGTGGAGCACCGGTGACAGGTGGCTTCACTGGTGGAGCAGGTTTTGACACGAGTTCAGAGCGGAAGGTGCATGGAGGACCATATCCTAGCACGAGCACCAGGAGTGCACTTAGCCAGGTGGAGCAGAGTGTGCAGAGATTGGCGTGGCTTTGAGGTGATGGTGTCAGGTAGAGCTCTAGTTACAGTGGATGCTGGTTCAGATCTACTGGGTTCTCTCCAGGGAAGTCCAAGAACATACTGATGCAGCTGCCAGATAAAAGGAAAGCAACAATTTATGGTGCCAAGATATGAGCTGGGATCTTCAGCTGTGGAGGCGGTCATTCCAGAGGTCTCCAGGTGATATCAACAGCTAGAGGATATTGGCAGAGGTATGGATATCCGCACGGTGCTGTCAGGATACACAATTAAGCAGGGTGTGCATTGAGGACATTGCCAGGTTTACCAAAGCTTTGAGGTACCAAGGTAGAGATTGTAGGGATTTGCGTGGTGCTCCCAAGCTTTGGAGAGACTTGGAAGACCATGGTAAGGATGCTGGAGGCGATCCCTGGAGCTTGGGAGTGTGTCCCAAGCGGGTTCTGGATATATTCTAGGAATTTCCTGGAGGTGTTCCAGGGATGCTCTGAGTCTGAGGTTAAGAGAACTAGTGAGACATGGATGTACATGGGCTCAGGTTTGGATTTTCTCGAGTGACTCAAAGGGGAAAAGTTTTTAGGGCTAGGTCGGTTGTGACCTAGGGTTATATCTTTATGTGTATATAAAGAACGACGGAACGTCGGGAAATAATAAGAGAAGACACAATCCCTTTTCTCCTCCAAGAAAACCCTAGCCTCTCTTCTCTTCTTCTGGTTCTTTCTCATGCGTGCAACCCCTATGGGGGCTTGTCTCCGTGATGGAAGTGGATGGCGCGTCCCATCACTTCCCTGGTGATTGTTCCTTTTGCACCATGGCGGCATCAAGGAGAATCCCGGGCATTCCGTGGAGCGGATTTGCTCCAACATGAAGTTTGGCATATAAACATCAAACAATATTACCGCTAAGGTGGTAGCCCGGTTGGTAGAGGCCTTGCCTCACAATCAACCGGTCCCAGGTTTGTTGCCCAGAAATGGAGCCCAAGAGGGGGGGTGAATTGGGTCTTTTAAAAATTTAAAACAATAAAGAGAGGGACTAGTGGTGCTTGTGAAAATGATGAATTCAATGCAAGATATTTAAAGCGGTAGCGATAATCAAAAGAGCAAGAGAGGAAGTGAGCAATCACACACAAACACAAAGTTTATAGTGATTCGGTGCAAACCTAGCACCTACATCCACTCCCCAAGCCACCCTTGGGAATTTCATTATAATCCAAACAAGATTACAGTTGACTTGTTGTTCACAAGGCTTACAAGTCAAAACCTAAGTTGGTTTTGTCACCTAGGCTTACCAACAAACCTTAACACTTGTTTTATCTTCGAGCTCACAAGTTAACCCTAGTTGGTTTTATCCCTTTGGCTCACCAACAAACCACAATAACCTTCGTTCAAGACACCCTTGAAAGCAAGGTCAAAACACAATATAAAAACAGATATACAATTTAAAACTAAAACAAACTCTCTTCAAGAGTAGAATGGAATCTTTGAAGCTCAAGTTGATGCTTTGTCTTAACTCTTCCTTGGAATCTCTTTCAAAGTGCCTCTTTTGGAATGAAGTAAGGATGAGCTTGTAGGCTTTTCAAGGAATCAAACTATAAGAGGCTTTTGATGTGAAGTATTAGAGAGAATATTGGCTTTTTGGCCTTTGAGTAGAATTGAATACACTTCAATACACATCTTTGTCTTTAAAATGAGGTTGGTGGAGGTTAAATACACCAAGAACCTTCCAAAAAATGGTTTGTGACCGTTGGAACCTCGGAAATAGCCGTTTGGAGCTTGAAAAGCAAGTTTTGCAAGCCAGAAAAATAGATCCGTTAGAGCTGTCAGGCTGCAAGTGTCGACACTTGGCTGTCAGGTGTCGACACTTGGCTGTCAGGTGTCGACACTTGACTGTCAGGTGTCGACACTTGGCTGTCAAGTGTCGACACTTGATTTCTAGGTGTCGACACTTGAACTTTCAAGTGTCGACACTTGATGCACAGGTGTCGACACTTGACACAAAAATCCTCAAATTATAAAGTTCTATATTTTCAAAATTCTCAGGCCTTGAGTCGACACTTGGAAACCTAAGTGTCGACACTTGGTGTCGACACTTGGTTCTGGGTGTCGACACTTGGTGTGCCAAGGATTTTTATCTGTGCCAAATACTAAAGTGTCGACACTTGACTTTCCAAGTGTCGACACTTGAGACTGAAAATCTCAGATTCAAGTATAAACAACTTTAAAAACATAAATATAATTCTTGAAATTTAAATGAATCATAAACACATAATATTTAATCATTTAAATGCCCTTTTTCAATGAAGAGGATGTCCGGATTCGTGAGAAATGCTCCGTGCCATTACGTGCCATGAACCATAAGTTTTTGAGATTTTGAGATGCTTTCTTCCTGAAAACTCATAACTTGAAATCCATATTAGTATACAATATGCACTCAATGTTTTGTTATTCATCAAAATCACTGGGTGGAGCCAACAATCTCCCCCTTTTTGATGATGACAAAATCTTGAGTAAAATGGCAATACATTTCAAACTTTAACTATTATAATTTATGAATATGAATTTAAGTCCATATGAGAGGCAAAAACATCATAGTTAGGAAGAATTAATCTCCCCCTTAATTAGATACTTCTTATTGAGGTAAATTTCAAAGATTCTTACAAGGTGAAACCACAAAAATTCAAAAATTATACATCTATACAATCAATACAATCAATATAATTTCTCCCCCTTTTTGTCAATCATTAGAAAGGGCAATAACCTCCCCCTCACAATGAGCATGGAGACAAAAAGATGGTAAAGAAAATAAGATAGGTATCAGAGCCAAAAATATACCAAGATAAAAGAGTATCAGAGCTAAAGATATACCAAGATAAAAGAGTATCAGAGCTAAAGAAGGTAAATTGAACCATTCAAACACAAATAATGAGCACTGAACTGAAATATATATAATAGACAAGTTTTCAGTATAAAAAATTTGCTGTCATCAGCAAGAACTGAAACATACAGATATCATCAGAGTCATACAAATATCAGAAACATACAACATATAAACTATAACAGACATCTGTGAGGCTAATCCTCATCAGATGGAATCTCAAGACTAAATGAGGCACAGATCCTCGATCTAGTGGCTAAGGCCCTAGGAGGTGCTAAAGCTCGACGACTCCTAGTACGGCCAGAAGGACCAAAGGCGGGTACAACCCTAGATGATCTAGTGGAAGGGGGGAAGAAGATCAGCTGGTGTGACAAGGTCCGGTGTGGAATCAACCAAGTCAGTAGGAGGAGCTGGTGTAGTGGGAGGATCGCGACTGACCACCTCATAATCATCAGCACTATCATCACTGTCACTGTCACGGCCCACAACCTCTGTAGCTCTGTCGTCATCCCGATCACCACCCTCAACAGAATCAGCATGGTCGCTCTGGTGATCGCCGCCATCATCATCATCATCATCAAATGGTACAACTGTAGGGGCTGCAGGAGGTATAAGGGATCTCAACAGATCTTCAATATGAGAGAATCCCTCCTCCATAGATCTACGAATCTCAGCATGCTCCGAGGTAGTATGTGCTCGAAGAAGCTCAACCTCGCTACGTAGCTGAGTCACCTCACCCTTGATCTCAGTGAACTGCTCTCTGGCGTGCTCCTCAAAAGATAGTCCAGTAGAAGGTGGCGGAGGAGCCGAAGTATCAGGAGTCAAATGCTCTGCCTGTGTCGATGGGATATCAACGGGAGGAAAAACTACTGGCTCAGATGGTCTAGCCTCTGCCTCTCGAATCTCGTCCTCCTCATCTGGCTCCTGGCTAGACTCTTTGCACACCCATCGACCTCCAACTAATCTGTATCCCATACGGTGCAATGACCTCTCATCATACACATCTGTGTGTAATATCTCCTTGGGGATCTCCCCCTCCAGTGATACTCCACAAGCTCTGAATAATCTGGTCAGTGCCATGCCGTAAGGTAAACAGTGACGTCGCTGAGTCGCAACATCATGCATTTGAGCAAGCATCAGGGATGGAAGATCAATCTATCTCCTCTCTATCAGGCTCGTCATCACCATCAACTCCCTCTCAGTGATGAAGTCAAATCTCCCAGTCTTCGGTAGTAGAATACGTGCTGTGATGTGGTGCAATAGGCGCATCTCCAAAGACAACTGGTTCGCGGTAACTACGGATATACCACAAACATCCTCTCTCTCAAGAATATACCTAAAGGCAGCCTCTTTGTCATCTACCGAAAAGACACAGACTCCCCTACGGGGGATCTCCCATACTCTGCCCAAAAGCTCATCTGTCAGTGAAATCTGAATGCCTCTGACTGTCGTAGTCCACAGAAGTCATCGACAATCTAATGCACCATAGAACTCTCTTACTAGGTGAGGATAGTACCTCTCTTGCATAGTACAGAATGGTACTAATCCTGCATCAGTGAGCACCTGTCGAATACTGAAATGGTGCCTGTCAAAACACTCCAGGTCGACTCTCCTCCCAGAGGCTACTAACTTTCCTGCCATCCTCTCTGCAGGGGGGGAACTCGGTGTGGCTGAGCTGCTAGCCTGGTCAAATCTGGCCTTTGACCTCCTCTCTACACCACGACTAGGCCTCTCCTTAACTGCAAGTCTCTTCCTGGGACCCATTACAGCAAGCTGACCAAGGAAGAAGGAAGATAGGTTTAGAGCTATGGGACTGGCTACAGGCTGAGATAAGGAGAGTTTCATTTCTTAGATAGGTTTTGAAAACCAGTATTAAACCAATTTTGAGTTGTAAAATACCTCAAACAACGTTTGAAAAACTGTCAATCAGTTTAAGGTGAGATTTTTACAACTTATACTTTGATTAAATGACAATATTCCGAACATATATTTATAGAAAATATTTTTGTTCGTTAAAACACATTTGAACCTTTGGAAAATACTTTTTGTAAAGCCTAAAAATCAAAACCCATGGAAATTGGTCTAAATCACTTAGGGTTTTAGCAAAGTGGTGAAAATGTCGCAAGAACATCATGAAAAACCTTTCTAAAACAACAATAAATGATTTAGTATATTTAATTTAGATGAAAACCCAAATTATTTCGGCCAAAATCAATAAAACAGTGTTTTTTCCGAAAAATGGGTGAAATAAGCGTGAAAACGACCAAAAAACGTGGGAAATCCGAGAAAAATATCTTTAAATAGCTATTCCCTCAATGGAATTTTAGAAATCCACTAAAACACGTGAAAATCCGGTTAGAATCTTGAAAAATACCCGGAAAACCCTATTCACGTTGCACGGTTTGAAAATGTCAAAAATAAAATGAAAAAGAGGGAAAATAAAGTAAAAATAGAAGGGGGATGTTACGGCCGTAACGATGACGTGGCCAGGCTCAAATACCGTCAGATATGATCGAGCCACGTGGAGGTTTCTTCGGCCGAGTCAGCGTCACATTGCCGAGATCGAGCTCGGCCAGGCTACCTCGCCAGACGACTTCCCGAAGACGTTATCACCCTTGCCGAGGTCGAGCTCGGTTCGGGCTCCTCCTGCCACCTCGCCAGGTGTCCACCCAGGAGGGGTCCGCTTAGGCCGAGGTCGGCCACTTCTTCGCTCCTTCGCCAGGTGACCCCCGGAGACGGGTCCACCTTGGCCGAAGCTAGGCGACCTCCTGCCACCTCGCCAGGTGACCACCTGGGAGGGGTCCACCTAGGCCGAGGTCGGCCGATCCCTTGTCCCTTCGCCAGGTGGCCCCCGGAGACGGGTCCACCTCGGCCGAAGCCAGGCGACCTCCTGCCACCTCGCCAGGTGTCCACCCGGGAGGGGTCCACCTAGGCCGAGGTCGGCTGACTCTTCGCTCCTTCGCCAGGTGACCCCCGAAGACGGGTCCACCTCGGCCGAAGCCAGGCGACCTCCTGCCACCTCGCCAGGTGTCCACCCGGGGGGGTCCGCCTAGGCCGAGGTCGGCCGATCCTTCGCCAGGTAGCCTCCGGAGACGGGTCCACCTCGGCCGAAGCCAGGAACCTCCTGCCACCTCGCCAGGTGTCCACCCAGGAGGGGTCCGCCTAGGCCGAGGTCGGCCGCCCGTACAGGAGAAGATCCCACCTCGGAAAGAGGCCGCAGGTACATAGAAGATCCCAAAGAAAGAGGCGCAGGTTCCGAGGTCGACCCTCGAGCCGTGCGCATCACAGGCGGCGCCCCGTACGGATAGCGGCGGCACGCGAAACACCATTTACATCGGCCCGACAGGTCCCGCAGTCGAGAGGCGCGGTTCTGACAAAACAGGGCCCGTAAACGGACGGCGCCTACACTTGGGAAGGAGAGCGCTCTCACTGGACCCGAGGTCTGACCGGCCGCCTTACCGACGCCACCCCCCTTCTGTCTTTGCCCTTTCCCCGCTGGACTCGGTGAACGAGGTCGGAAAGCCGCCTGGCCCTCGACACCAAAAGGGAAAGGGAAAAGGATGGGAAGGGGAGCCTCCCAGGAGGAGAAGACAGGCGAACAGCGGGAAGAGATAAAAGGAAGGAAGCTGGGGACGACAAGGTAAGCTGATCAAGTTGGGGACAAGCAAGGAATAGTGGCCAAAAGCCCCCGCCCCGAGTGTGAGATCCAGGGTCCCGAGAGGGGATCGCTTGGCGTGAGCTCGGCAAGGAGGGCCGGCCGAGTTCCCGGTCCCTATAGCACATTTCTTGCTAGTAAATTCTCTGAGTCTGGGACTCCTTCGGGGGCCCGTCTTGGAGAATCTGTTCCTTCTCGTCGTCTACTGACTTGACCATCGGAGCTCCCTCGCCGGGATCCCCGGCCAGGGTCTTCTGACCCTCTCTTGCACGTCCGCTCCAGCCAGGAGGCTCCAGGAGCCAGGCGGTCCGGTAGGATCGACGGATCCGAGGCACGGGCGCGGCGGCGAGATCGGCAACAGATTGGCGCGCCAGGTAGGGGGGCAAGACAACACCCCCTAGCAGGAGCCAGCTTTCTGCAGGTATCGCGCTCTCTGACGATGGCAGTCACTCGTGGGCGCGAGGCGTCCACCAGCCGTGCAGGGGAGGTTCCCTCCCCTCAAGGGGCCCACAGCCCGGAGAGGGAGCTTCCAGCTCCCCCTCCTCTTCCATCACAGCCGACCTCAGCAGACGGGCCCCTCGCGACCGTCATCCAACAGCTGCAGACCTTGACCTCGGCGGTCCGGCAGCTTCAAAATCAGCAGTGGTCCCTGGCCACGCAGCCGCAGCCAGGAACCCCCGTGGCCCGAGCCGCGGGACAGCGTGGGAGCCTGCACTCCATTCAGGGCAGGCCATCCCACCCGAGGGCAGTCTCCAACCCCCGCGGGAGCCATCAAGCTCCCGCAAAAAGAAATTACTCCGGTTCGACGGATCACGAGAGTCGATCCCCAGCCGATGAAGCCAAAACGATGCATCGCAGCAAGCGACACCGAGGCCTGACTTCGCGCCGACCGATCGGTGCCCCCTTCACCAGCGGTCTCGATGGAAGACTCCACCGACGAGGCCATCAGGCGCCAGGCAGAGAAGCGCCTGGAGGAGCATGAGCGCAAGTTAGCGGAGTTTGCCCGCCGATTTGTCGACCTGCAGAACTCATCGGCAGACCCGGTGGGCTACGACTCCCGTCCCCCCTTCTCTGAAGAAATCCAGGCGGAGCCGATCCCAAAATGGTTCCGCATGCCGCAGGTGGATCCCTACGACGGGACCACCGACCCTCTGGACCATCTGGAGAGCTACAAAGCTCTCATGAGGGTCCAAGGGGCCACCGACGCCCTTTTGTGCATCGCCTTCCCAGCCACCCTCCGGAAGGCCGCTCGAGTCTGGTTCACCCCCTCTCGAGCCCGGATCCATTTGCTCCTTCCACCAGCTGGAAGGAAAGTTTGTGGCGCACTTCGACGCTTGTCGAAAGGTGCCAAGAGAGGTGGATAGCCTCTTCTCCATCCGCCAGCAGGACCAGGAGCTGCTCCGGGACTACATCATCCGGTTCAAGACCGCAGCCCTGGAAATCTATAGCCTGGACAAGCCCATCTCCATGCTGGCTTTGAAGCGCGGGCTCAAGACGTCCCGCCTGACCTACTCCCTGGACAAGAAGCCGCCCAGGACGTACTCCGAGCTCCTCCTCCGTGCCCATAAGTACATCCGGGCGGAGGAGGCCGACCGCACCCGTCGAGAGTTGGACGGGAAGACTCTGAAGAGGCCGCCCCCGAGGGATACCCGGGAGCTCGGAAGCCCGGGCCATCTGTCGACCCTCGCCCGAATCCAAGGCCGAGGGACGAGGCCACTCCGGAGCGGAGGTTCACCCCTCCCCTCGCACCTCGGACAAAGATCCTCATGGAAATCAAGGGCGAGCGCTACCTCCGCCGACCTCCTCCTCAGAACCCGAGGGCTATCCGGGACAAATCGAAGTACTGCCAGTTCCACCGCGAGCATGGTCACGACATGGAGGAGTGTCGCAACCTGAAGCAGGAGATCGAGGAGCTGATCAAGAGGGGCTACCTCAGGAAGTTCGTTAGGAACGAGGTCCCCCCAGAGGGGCAGCCGCTCGCGGCTTTACCGCCAGCCCCTGCAATCGATAACCACCCGACGGAGAAGCCCGTGGGCATGATCTCACGCGGGTCGGGCGAGCGGCGAAGAGAGCCCGGGAAGTCGGGAACCCGGAGAATGTAATCTCTCCCGAGGAGGGGAAGGATAATGAAAATGTAAACAACGATGCCGTGGTGGTCGAGATGACCATCGTAAAGCATCCTGTACATCGAATCATGGTGGATAGTGGAAGCTCGGCTGACGTGCTTTTTTACGATGCCTTCTCTCGGATGAATTTGTCCCATGGTCAGCTGAGACCGGTACATGCCCCCCTGGTAGGTTTTACAGGAGACTCCGTGAGGGTCGAAGGGGAGATCACTCTCCCGGTCACCGCCGGATCCCACACCTCGGCAGACGACCGTCCTGATGACGTTTACCGTCATCAGGCTCCCTTCGCCTTACAATGCCATTCTCGGGCGTCCCGGCTCAACCAACTGGATGCCACGATTTCCATGAAAAGGTTGTTGGTGCAGTTCCCCACGCCTTCCGGCTCGGGGAGATGAAGGGGATGACCCAGCCGGTCCCGCTTTGCCTCCAGACGGTCCCGGGCGCCCGGGGCGCGGAGCTCGCCCCCGATGTTGACGACCTCGACCTAAGAGAGAAGGAACCCAGGGGAGGGCCCATAGAGCGCCTATTGACCTATCCCCTCGTTCGGACCCGCTGAAGACGGTGCAAGTCGGGCCCAACTCCCTGAAGAAGAACGGACCCGCCTGCTGGAGTTCCTCCGTGCGAACGCAGACGTGTTCGCCTGGTCGGCGGTCGACATGCCGGGCATTCTGTCCGAGGTCATCATGCACAGGTTAAACGTGGACCCAAGCTGCCGCCCGGTCCACCAGAAGAAGAGGAGCTTCGCCATGGAGAGACAAAAGGCCATCAATGAGGAGGTGGAGAAACTCCTCGCCGCCGGCTTTGTACGGGAAGTCCAGTATCCCAGCTGGCTAGCAAACATGGTCATGGTAAGAAAGAGTAGTGTAAGTGGAGGATCTGTGTGGACTACACCGACCTCAACCAAGCTTGCCCAAAGGACAGCTTCCCTCTTCCAAAGATCGACCAGCTGGTCGACACCACCTCGGGACATCGCCTCCTGTCATTCATGGACGCCTTCTCTGGATACAACCAGATCCGAATGAGCCCGGAGGATGAAGAGTATACTGTCTTCATAACCGACCGCGAAACTTTTTGCTACAGAATGATGCCATTCGGCCTCAAGAACGCTGGAGCTACGTACCAGCGTCTGGTCAACAGGATCTTCAAGGACTAGATCGGCCGCAACATGCAGGTGTACATGGACGATATGCTGGTGATGAGCAAACCCGATTCGGACCACGTAGCTGACCTGGCGAAAACGTTCGGCAACCTCCGGTGTCATCAGATGAAGCTGAACCCGGCAAAGTGCGCCTTTGGCATCTCCGCCGGGAAATTCCTAGGATTCATGGTGACCCAAAGAGGAATTGAAGCCAACCCCGAGAAGGTCCAGGCCATCCTGGACATGGAGCAGCCCGCCTCTAAGAAGCAAGTGCAGTAACTCACCGGCCGAGTTGCGGCCCTCAGCCGCTTTATCTCCAGGTCGGCAGATCGCTGCCGTCCCTTTTTTCAAGGTGCTGAGAAAGATGAACGACTTCGCTTGGACCGAGGAATGCCAGGAGGCCTTTGAAGAGCTGAAGAAGATGCTCGCATCGCCACCGTTGCTGTCCAGGCCCGAGGAGGGGAGGAACTCATCCTCTACCTGGCGGTCACCTCGGAAGCCGTTAGCTCGGTCCTGGTTCGGACCGATGACCAGGAGTCCAGCGACCGGTATACTATACAAGCAAACTTCTCCGCGACGTGGAGCTCAGGTATTCTCGGCCCGAGAAACTCATTTTTGCGCTAATAGTGTCTGCCCAGCATCTCAGGTCCTATTTCCAAGCGCATCCCATCGCTGTCCTGACGGATCAACCACTGAAAGCGGTGCTCAGCCGACCCGACACTTCGGGACGATTGGTGAAATGGGCACTAAAACTCAGCGAGTTCGATATTGCGTAGAGGCCAAGGTCGGCCATGAAGGTGCAGGTGCTGGCCGACTTCTTGGTCGAATGTGCAGGCTTGGACAAGGAGCCCGAGGAAGGCCCCTTAGGCCAACCGCTGAAGACGGGCCCCGATGAGCCCGGAGAGGACGTCTGGATCCTCCATGTGGACGGAGCCTCGAACTCCGGCGGGAGCGGAGCCGGACTCATCCTTGCCAACAACGACGGGGTCGTCGCCGAATGCGCGCTCCGTTTCCAATTCGTCGCGACCAATAATCAGGCGGAGTACGAGGCACTTCTTGCCGGGCTGAGGGTCTCCCGCGAGCTGGGCGTGACCAACCTCAAAGCTTTCACTGATTCCCAGCTCGTGGCGGGACAGGTCTCCGGGGAGTATGCCGTGCATGACCCCCAAATGACGAAATACTTGGAGCTCGTCAAAGCGGGCGCGTCCAGATTCCGGCGCTTCAACATCTTCCACATCCCCCGCAGGAAAAACGCCCGTGCGGATACTCTCTCCCGGCTGAACCCTGCCGGACTCGATGCTGGGCCGCGCTCATGTGGAGCGCCTTGAGATCCCAAGCCTCGAGACCACGGTGGAGGTCCATCAGGTCAGCCACGAACCCAGCTGGATGGACAAGTACGCCGAATACATCACCAGTGGCACCCTGCCGGAGGACCGCGAGGCGGCTCGCCTTATCAGAAAGAAAGCCGTGCGATTCGTCCTGATGGATGGGCAATTGTATCGAAGGTCCTACTCCTACCCCCTCCTCAAGTGTGTAGGACCCCGGAAGCCAAGCTCGTGCTCCAGGAGATTCACGAAGGCATCTGCGGGAACCACGTGGGGGGCAGAGCATTGGCCTACAAGCCCTTCATCAGGGCTACTTCTGGGAGATGATGAAGGAAGACACCGCTGACTTCGTGAGGAAGTGCGATCGGTGCCAGCGTCATGCCACGGTGCAACGGCAGCCCTCCAACCCAATTTCCCAGCTTTCAGCTCCCTGGCCATCGCTCAATGGGGGATGGACCTTCTGGGCCCATTTCCGTCGGTGTCTGGACAGCGGAAGTTCTTGATAGTGGCCATCGACTACTTCACGAAGTGGGTCGAGGCCGAACCCTTGGCACGGATCACTGAGGCAAACGTCGCCAAGTTCTTTTGGAAGTCGATCGTTTACCGCTTCGGCCTCCCCCACACCATGGTTACTGACGGGTGCCATTTCGATGCCGGGAGTTCGAAGAGTTTCTGCAGTGACCTCGGCGTCAGGCATCGCTTCACCTCGATGGCGCATCCCCAGACCAATGGAGAGGCCGAAGTCACGAACAGGACCATTTTGCAGGGCCTCCGCACGCGGCTGGACCAGGCCAAAGGCAGATGGGCCGAGGAGCTCCCCAGCGTCCTTTGGGCATACCACACCACCCCGAGGATGGCTACCGACGAGACCCCGTTCAACCTCGTCTTCGGAGCCGAAGCGGTCATCCCGATCGAACTCAGCCTACCCACGCTGCGTTGGAGCAATATGACGAGACAGAAAACCCTGCCAGGATGATGCTCAACCTTGACCTTCTTGAGGAGACGAGGGACAAGGCCCGAGTTCGGATGGCGGCGTATAGGTAGCGTGTGGCCAGGTATTACAACTCCCGAGTGCGACCGAAGTTTTTTCGTCCCGGAGATCTGGTCCTCCGGCATGCTGAAGCTTCTCAGCCACGGGAATGCGGCAAGCTCTCACCCAACTTGGAGGGCCCGTACCGGGTAGCAGAAGCCTCCCCCATGCGCCTACTACCTGGAGGAGTTGGGAGGTGCCAGGTTCCCCCGGACGTGGAATGCCTCGAACCTAAGAGTGTATTATCATTATGTAAGGTTCCCCACTCCTGCAATAAAGTTTCCTTGCTTCAAACACTCTCTTCTCACTTTGTAGGGAAACCGTGCATGGCCCTGAGTTCGGCATGCCCGATCATGGCCGACAGTCGAAGGAAGCGGGAGATCCTGGGCTTCGGCCTGGAAGGTGGGACAGAACCCAGTTCGCCCACGTGAGCCCGGAGAACAGCTCGGCAAGCCGCGCAAGGCTTGAGAAAGCCTGCGGCCCCGGGTTCAGTCCGGAAGTCCTGGGCTTTCGGCCTGGAAGGTGGCGCAGAACCCAGTTCGCCCATGCAAGCATGGAGAATAGCTCGGCAAGCCGCACAAGGCTTGAGAAAGCTTGCGGCCCCGGGGTTCAGTCCGGAAGTCCTGGGCTTCGGCCTGGAAGGTGCGCAGAACCCAGTTCGCCCACGCAAGCATGGAGACAGCTCGGCAAGCCGCGCAAGGCTTGAGAAAGCCTACGGCCCCGGGGTTCAGTCCGGAAGTCCTGGGCTTCGGCCTGGAAGGTGGCGCAGAACCCAGTTCGCCCACGCAAGCACGGAGAACAGCTCGGCAAGCCGCGCAAGGCTTGAGAAAGCCTGCTGCCCCGGGGTTCAGTCCGGAAGTCCTGGGCTTCGGCCTGGAAGGTGGCGCAGAATCCAGTTCGACCACACAAGCACGGAGAACAGCTCGGCAAGCCGCGCAAGGCTTGAGAAAGCATGCGGCCCCGGGGTTCAGTCCGGAAGTCCCGGCTTCGGCCTGGAAGGCGGGGCAGAAACTACTTCGCACATGCGAGCATGAAGGCAATCCCAAGGCCGGACCCGCTCAAGGCCTACTCTAACGCCACGCGGTCCGGAATGTCCCAACCTTCGATCTGAGCGACGGACGGGACCAGGTCCACACTCGTTCCGGCACTCCACATCGACATCTCAAGAAAGAAAAAGAGAAGATGGGAGAGTGGGAAAGAAAGTGAACTCAAGATTTCGACAAATAGAGCTTTCATTGATCCAAGGAGGAGTACAAGCTGGGAATCCCGACAGGCCGGGAGTCCCAAAAAAAAAAAAGAGAGAAGAAAAGCACAACAATAACAACAAGAAAGCGAAAAGATAGGAGGCTCAGTTCCGCGCAGGGTCGGAGCCCTTGGCCTGGGTCGCGCGCTCCGCGTCCTCGCCTTCGTGGCTGCCGGCTCAGGGGGCGCTCCGGGGCCACGGCCTCGTCGGTCGCCGGGGCCGCAGGCGTGGCGTCGGCCGCACCGGAGGCTCTGCTCTCAGGTCCTTGCCTCCTACCTCCGAGCACCACCCCACTGAGGTCGAGCTCGGGGTAGAAGGCCCTACCTTCTCCCGGCACATCCGGAACCCCTTCAGGAAGGAGTCCACGGCGGCCTCCCGGACCTCCGACGTGTACTCGTCGGAAGCCCGGAACTTCGGGACGGCCTCCTGCGCCTCCCGCTTCGCGACCTCCAGGAGCCCGTTGACGTACGCACTCCGCTCCTTCGCCGCGTTCGCATCTCGCCTGGCCTCCTCCAGCTGGCGCTCCAGCCACTGGGAGTGGGCCTGAAGACGAGCCCTCTCAGCTGCGTCCTCCTCCGCGCGACGCTGGTGAGAGACCCTCTCCTCCGACAGAGAAGACTCTAGCTCCTTGTTCCGCCCCTCGGCGCGCGCCAGGTCAGTCTGGAGGGCCTGATTGTTTGCTCAGCAGCTCGACCCCCTTTTCCATGAGGTCCTTGACGTCGGCCGCGAGCTTGCCGAGCTTCTTCTCCTTCTCGGCGTCCCTCTTCGCGTTCCCTACGAGGAAGTTCCTCAGTAGGAGAACGTCATTCCCAATCTGCACAAGTGAAGCAATCGGGTTAGAAGAAAGACTACCCGAGGTCACGGAAGACAGAAGAAAATGAGTTCGGGCTTACCGTAAAGAGCTGCGAGAGGATCCCGAGCAGAGCGTCAGCATAGTCCCGGCCGCCCCGAGCTCGGCGGTCCCGGCGTGCTGTGGCGTACTCCATCACCTTCTCCGCGAGCCCTTTGTCGTGGATGACTGAACACCGGTGGGTGATCACCGGTGGCGGAGCCGTCAGGTCAGCTCCGACGGCGACTGTCCCTCCAGCAGGAATCGCAGCCAATGGGCCGGCAGAGGACACGGGCTGCACCGTCGGAGCCGCGGCGATGATAGGGTCGGCGCTGGACGAAGCTGCGGGCGGTGGAGCCCCCTCGATGGCAGCACCACCGGGTCTGACAGCTGAGGAATCAACGGCCCCGCCCCGAGGCAGCCTGGGCGGGGGAGCAGCGGCCGCTGGACTAGGTATAGTCGCCGGCGCAACCTCCTGGCTCGCCTCGGTGCGAGCCCTCTTGGCCACGGGCTCATCTACCTCGGGGACGTCTCTCTGGGCCGCGCCCTCCAGGAGGCTCTCCAGTGAGAACTTCATGCCTGCAACGCAAAAGAGTAGAAGGTCAGCCAGCTCGGGCATAAAGGAAAAAGAATGCAAGAGTCAAGGGAGGACCGAATCTCACCCGACTCACGGATGGGACTGATCCCGGTCTCAAAAAGATTCTGCTCCGAGAGCAGAACCTCGAGCGCCAGGACCACGTCGCTCAGAGCAGGGAGTAGGCCTCCTGGTCCGCCGACTCGACCTGGGAGTTCCGGTTCGGAGACCGGTCCGGTTCACTCCAGGCCCAGTCGACATCTTCGACCGAGGCAAAGAAAAACCGGCTCTTCCAGCCCTTGATAGAAGAAGGGAGGTCGAACCGAGACACCTGGGCCGGGGCGAGATGTACCACCAGCCGTCATCAGTGGAGTACCTCTTCAGGGTGAACATGGCCCTGAAGAGGGAAAACGGGCAACGACCCGTGAAAATGACAAAAACTATGAAAGAAAAGATGACCCAGATGGCATTGGGAGCCAACTGGGCCGGAACAAGACGGAAGTGGCTAAGAAAGGAGAGGGAGAGAAGGGGTGGCAGAGGGAATCGAAGACCCCCGGAAGAAGTCTATCATAGAAGGCTATGCGGCCGGGGCCACTCATGGTGACACGTTCCCCGGGCCGCGGAACGAATAGACGGATTGATCCCGGGATGCCGTAGGCCTCCCGGAGCAAAGAAAGATCGCCCTCGGTCATGGTGGAAGCATGACCGGAGGGACCGGCGGGAAGAAGAGGCGGAGCAGGAAGAGAAAGAAGAGGAAGAGCGGAAGCAATCGGAGGAGACCGGACCCCCTGGGGATGCTGATGGTGACACCCCCAGGTTGCAGACGCCTGCGGATCTCCTCCGGGATCGTTTTCCTCCTCTGAAGAGGAAGAAGATGGAGTCCTCGACCGGGACGGACCGGCCTCGTCCGGATTAGAAGAAACATAGTGACGACGCGCCATGACAAAGAAGGAAACAAAGATTCAGAGAAGAAGGGGGAGAGAGGAACTAGAAAGAAGGATGGAGGCACTCACCGAAAATACGCCAAGCGAACGCGGGGCAACGAAGTTAGCCTGCAGCGACCGCCCCACGAAGCAAGGGGAAAGGCCTCATTCCGGAAAGTCCCCTCCTTTTCAAACTCAGTCGACAGCAGCCAGTACCCGTCATTCCGCCCCGAGCCACTAGATGATCGCCGCTTGGATGCACGCCCGACACCGACGCTCGTTAGCAGGGTAACGGCCTCTGCCTCGAAGTGACGCATTTTTTGTGGGCAAGTGGGCGACGCGTGGCGGCTTCCTATAGGGCTTCGGGCGCATCGAGAAGCGGCGACGAGGATCATGGCAATTATGATCAAGATCTTCGCCTTCCCCATGTCATATCCGCATTTAATCCCGACGTTCCGTTCTCTGATGCCCCAACGGAACGACGGCTGGGAGCAACTGTTAGGGCCGTACGATGACATGGCCGGCTCAGATACCGTAGATATGATCGAGCCACGTGGAGGTTTTCTTCGCCCGAGTCAGCGTCACATTGCCGAGATCGAGCTCGACTAGGCTACCCCGTCGCCAGACGACTTCCGAATACGTTATCGCCCTTGCCGAGGTCGAGCTCGTTATCCTGCCACCCTCGCCAGGTTCCACAGCCCACTTCTTCAGTCGAGCTCGGTTCGGGGCTCCTCCTGCCACCTCGCAAGGTGTCCACCCAGGAGAGGGGGTCTGCTTAGGCCGAGGTCGGCCACTTCTTCGCTCCTTCGCCAGGCGACCCCGAAGACGGGTCTACCTCGGCCGAAGCCAGGCGACCTCCTGCCACCGCCTTCCACCTCGGGAGGTCCACCCCGAGGTCGGGTCCGCCTCGGCCAAAGCCAGGCGACCTCCTGCCACCTCGCCAGGTGTCCACCCGGGGGGTCCGCCTAGGCCGAGGTCGGCTGATCCTTCGCCAGGTAGCCTCCGGAGAAGGTCCACCTCGGTCGAAGCCAGCGACCTCCTGCCACCTCGCCAGGTGTCCACCCAGGAGGGGTCACCTCGGCCGAGGTTAGGCCGCCCGTACATAGAAGATCCCAAGAAAGAGGCGCAGGTCCGAGGTCGACCCTCGAGCCGTGCGCATCATAGGCGGCGCCCCGTACGGATAGCGGCGGCACGCGAAACACCATTTACATCGGCCCGACAGGTCCCGCAGTCGAGAGGCGTGGTTCTGACAAAACAGGGCCCGTAAATGGACGGCGCCTACACTTGGGAAGGAGAGCGCTCTCACTGGACCCGAGTCTGACCGGCCGCCTTACCGGCGCCACCCCCCCTTCTGTCTTTGCCCTTTCCCCGCTGGGCTCGGCGAACGAGGTCGGAAAGCCGCCTGGCCCTCGACACCAAAAGGGGAAAGGGGAAAGGATGGGAAGGGGAGCCTCCCAGGAGGAGAAGACAGGCGAACAGCGGGAAGAGATAAAAGGAAGGAAGCTAGGGACGACAAGGTAAGCTGATCAAGCTGGGGACAAGCAAGGAACAGTGGCCAAAAGCCCCCGCCCCGAGTGTGAGATCCAGGGTCCCGAGAGGGATCGCTTGGCGTGAGCTCGGCAAGGAGGGCCGGCCGAGTTCCCGGTCCCTATAGCACCTTTCTTGCTAGTAAATTCTCTGAGTCTAGGACTCCTTCGGGGGCCCGTCTTGGAGAATATGTTCCTTCTCGTCGTCTACTGACTTGACCGTCGGAGCTCCCTCGCCGGGATCCCCGGCCAGGGTCTTCTGACCCTTTCTTGCAGGTCCGCTCCAGCCAGGAGGCTCCAGGAGCCAGGCGGTCCGGTAGGATCGACGGATCCGAGGCACGGGCGCGGCGGCGAGATCGGCAACAGGGGAAATACCTGATTTGTGATGGGTTAAGGGTAAATGGAAGGATTTGGATAGAGGGGACCACTGTTGCAAGAAATCAACGGGCGAAGAAAATGACAAAAACCCTCGGTCGGTCCTTTTTAAAAACTGTTTCTGTTTCACAAGTGTCGACACTTGGTCAGGTGTCGACACTTGGTCAGGTGTCGACACTTGACAATTTCCAAGTGTCGACACTTGGCCAAAAATTTGAGAAAATCCGGAAAAAAAAATTTTAGAAAAATGGGAAATAATTTAATCAGATTTTTGGGACTTTAAGCAAGTGGTTTTGAGCTCTAGGATTTAGGTAAAAATAAAACTAAGAGAGTTCTAGGAGAATGGATCAATGACACCTAACTCTCTTCTAATTAGACATAACCTATCCTCACTCAAAGGCTTGGTAAACACATCTGCTAACTGATCATCAGTACATACAAGATCAAGAATAACATTAGAGTTTTGTACATGATCTCTTATGAAATGATGTCTTATTTCAATGTATTTACTTCTTGAATGTTGCACAGGATTTTTAGATAGGTTGATTGTACTAGTATTGTCACATCTTATGGGTGTCTTAGTTAGTTTAATGCCAAAATCTTCGAGTTGTTGTTTGATTCAAAGGATTTGAGCACAACAACTTCCAGCTGCTATATATTCGGCTTCCGCCGTAGATAAAGCAACTGAGTTCTGTTTTTGCTACTCCAAGAGATCAAATTTACTTTACTCCAAGAAACTGCCAGGTTCCACTAGTACTTTTACGATCAAGTTTACACCCAGCAAAGTCAGCATCAAAATAAGCAATCAATTCAAATGAAGAATCTCTAGAGTACCATAAACCAATTTCAATTGAACCAGATAAATATCTAAGTATGTGTTTAACGACCAAAAGATGAGACTCTTTAGGATTAGACTGATATCTAGCACACATACAGATGCTAAACATGATATCTGGCCTACTGGCAGTAAGATATAATAATGAACCGATCATGCCACGATATAATTTTGGTCTATAGACTTACCTGATTCATCCTTGTCAAGTCTACAAGTAGAGCTCATAGGGGTACCTAAAGGCTTAGTGTTCTCCATCCCAAACTTCTTGAGTATTTCTTTTGTGTATTTTGTTTGGTTGATGAAGATCCCCTCTTTGGTTTGCTTTATTTGGAGTCCGAGAAAAAAATTCAGTTCTTCCATCATGTTTATCTCGAACTCATCCTGCATTAACTTTGCAAAATCTTGACAAAGAGATTCATTAGTAGCACCAAATATTATATCATCTACATAGATTTGTACTACCAAGAGATCATCATTCTTTTTTTTTAAAAACAAAGTTTTGTCTACATTACCTCTAGTAAAATCATTTTTGAGTAAAAAAGATCTTAAACGATCATACCAAGCTCTTGGAGCTTATTTCAATCTATACAAAGCTTATGAAGTTTGTAAACATGATTTGGAAATTCAGAATTTTCAAAACCAGGGGGTTGCTCAACGTAAACTTCTTCTTTAATTAGACCATTTAAAAAGGCACTTTTAACATCCATTTGATACAATTTAAAATTCATGAAGCAAGCAAAAGCCAACAATAGCCTAATTGCCTCAAGTCTAGCCACAGGAGCAAAGGTTTCATCAAAATCTATTCCTTCCTCCTGATTGTATCCTTTGGCAACTAGTCTAGCTTTATTTCTAGTAACTACTCCATTTTCATCAAGTTTATTTCGAAAAACCCACTTTGTACCAATAATTGAAGTGTTTGAAGGCCTATCTACTAAAGTCCAAACATTGTTTCTTTTAAATTGGTTAAGTTCATCTTGCATAGCATTTATCCAATTACTATCACATTCAGCTTTCTCAATAGTTTTTGATTCAATTTGAGAAACAAAAGCTAAGTAATCACAGATATTTCTAAGGGATGATCGAGTACTTACACCTTTAGATGGATCACCGATAATTAGTTTTTTTGAGTGTCTATGAGCATACCTCCATTCTTTTGGTAAAGGGTCAACTGTTGATGTGTTTTCATCACCTTGTGCTTGATCTCCTTCAATGTTTTGATCATCATTCTGTTCCTTGGTAAGTCTTTCATTGTTGTTTATTCTTCAGTTTTCTTGCTACATATTTCATCAGAAAGTACATCTTCTTTTCTTGAAAATTTTTGGTTAGATTCATCAAATACCACATGTATGGATTCTTCAACAACAAGTGTTCTTCTATTGAAGACCCTGTATGCCTTACTAGATGTGGAGTAGCCTAGAAAGACTCCCCCATCTGATTTGGCATCAAATTTACTTAAATTATCTTTATCATTGTTTAAGATGAAACAACGGCATCCAAAAACATGAAAATAACGAATTGAGGGTTTTCTACCCTTCCAAAACTCATAAGGTGTTTTCTTTAAAATCGGTCGAGTTAAAACTCGATTTAAAACATAGCATGCAGTATTTATGGCTTCCGCCCAAAAATATCTAGGTAAATCATTTTCACAAAGCATGGTGCGTGCCATTTCTTCAAGAGTTCTATTTTTTCTTTCTACTACCCCATTTTGTTGAGGTGTTCTAGGTGTAGAAAAATTGTGATGAATTCCATTTTCAATACAAAATTTATCAAAATCAACATTTTCAAATTCGGTTCCATGAACACTTCTCAAAGATACGACTGAAACACCTTTTTCATTCAAAACTCTTTTATGAAATCTAATGAATTCAGAAAAAGTTTCATCTTTATGTGCTAAAAATATGACCCATGTAAATCGTGAGAAATCATCTACAATGACTAGACCATACTTCTTACCTCCCAAACTAGATGTTCTAGTTGGCCCAAAGAGGTCCATATAAAGCAATTCCAAAGGTCTAGATGTAGAGATTACTCCTTTTGGTTTGAAAGAGGATTTGGTTTGTTTTCCAAGTTGACATGCACTGCAGATCTTGTCTTTTTCAAAATTGAGTTTAGGCAAATCTTTTACCAAGTTCTTTTTGCTAAGTTTTGAAATTAAATGCATGCTTGTATGTTCTAGTCTACGATGCCAAAGCTAACTAGTTTCATCGATCTTGGCTTCCATTGCCACTAGGCATTGACCTTTTTGAATAGAGAAATCATCAAGATCAACCATATAAATATTGCCATGCCTATGACCAATGAACTTAATGCCATTGTCATCTAGACTGGAAACAATGCACAGAGAATATTCAAAAATAACTTTAAAATTTTTGTCACAAAACTGACTAATGTTAAGCAAGTTATGTTTCAAACTATCAACATATAAGACATTATCAATATAAGAAGTAGGGGTGATATGGACTTTACCAATACCGATAATTTTGCCCTTTTCATTATCACCAAAAGTTACATTGCCACCATTTTGATATACGAGTGATGAGAACTGCTCAACATCTCCTGTCATATGCCTTGAGCAATCGCTATCAAGGTACCACATCCTTTTCTTATTGGTTGCAAGGCATACCTGTAATAAGATCAAGTGGAGACTTTAGGTATCCAAGCCATCTTGGGTCCTTTTTGGTTAGTGGAATTGGTTCCTTTCGGAACCCAAACTTTCTTAGTGTTACTTAGTCTTCTTTTGTTGCACATATAAGATTTGTGTCCTTTAGTACCACAAGTATAGCAAGTAATAGATGAAATGCAGGCACAAAGAATTTTTAAAGAGTTTTTGTTTCTTATGAGTTCTGAATCCTAAACCTGCTTTGTCAAATACTGTTCTTTGGTTATTTAAGAGTAAATTCAATTTTTCAGAACTGTAAGTAAATTTTTCTACAAAAGGTTTTAGTTTTTCAATTTCTTCTTTATATCTTTTGTTTTCATTTAAAATTTCTTTGCTTGTTTTGACAAATTTTTATTTGAAAGTAAGTCACTTTTCTTTTTCAAGACATCTTTTTCTTTTTCAAGTGCTACAATCTTATCATTTAATTTTTTATTTTGAATAAGAAGGCATTCATTTTCATTTGAAAGCTTGTTATTTATTTTGGCTAGATCCAAATTTTGCTTCTTTACATCTTTATGTTTTGATTTTAATTTCTGAAATTCTATGACTAATTCATCAAAAACTTTATGAAGCTCATCAAAAGTAAATTCATTTTTTGTTTCGGAACATACCTCATCATGATCAGCCATCAGACAGAAGTTTGCCACCTCCTGTTGTTCCTCCTCAGAACTGGAGTCTTCACTTTCACTCCAGGTTGCCATCATGGCTTTCTTTCTCAGCTTTCTTCTGCTTTTCTTTAGCAAGGGGCAGTCTACCTTGAAATGGCCGGGTTTTTTGCACTCAAAGCAAGTAGGTTGCTCCTTCTCCTTTTCTTTGTCCTTCTCTTTACTCGGCTCACCTTTCAGAGGTTTCTTTTGTAGTTAAACTTTTTCTTCCTCATGAACCTTTTGAATTTTCTTGCCAATAGAGCCGTTTCATCTTCTTCATCATCTTCTTCGGAGTCTTCGTTTGATTCCTCTCTAGCAGTAGATTTGAATGCGATTACCTTCTTCTTTTTGTCGACCTCTCCAATCTTTTGTTTGAGGGAGAGCTCATAGGTCATTAGAGAACCCAACAGTTGTTCTAGTGGGAGAGTGTTGACATCCTTAGCTTCTTCAATAGCTGTGACTTTTGCATCCCACGAAGCTGGTAGAGACCTGAGAAGTTTGTTCACAAGTTCACCGTTAGAAATAATTTTTCCTAGGCTTCTCATGCCATTCACAATGTTTGTGAACCTAGTATACATTTCACTAATAGACTCAGTAGGTTCCATTTTAAACATTTCATATGTGTGAATAAGCATGTTGACCTTGGTGGTTTTCACTTGGTGTGTACCCTCATGGGTAACCTCAAGTGTATCCCAAATCTCCTTGGCGGAGAGACAATTAGATATTCTATTAAATTCACTTGGGTCAAGAGAGCAAAATAATAGATTCATAGCCTTCGCATTAAACTCGATTTGCTTAATGTCATTCTTATCCCAATCATCTTCCAACTTTGGAGTGAGAATGCCATTAATTAACATCGTAGGCTGATGAGGACCTTTTACAATTGTCCTCCACAAATTATAATCCAGAGCTTGAATAAATATGAGCATGCGTGTCTTCTAGTATGTGTAATTTATGCCATTAAAAAGTGGGGGACGATTTGAAGCTTGACCTTCAACAATACCCATTCCTATTGGGGCTGCCATGATCTTTTACTCAAGATCCTTGGACCTACAAGATAGTACCGGTGCTCTGATACCACTTGTTGCCCAGAAATAGAGCCCAAGAGGGGGGCTGAATTTGGTTTTTTAAAAATTTAAAACAACAAAGAGAGGGACTAGTGGTGCTTATGAAAATGATGAATTCAATGCAAGATATTTAAAGCGGTAGCGACAATCAAAAGAGCAGAAGAGGAAGTGAGCAATCACACACAAACACAAAGTTTATAGTAGTTCGGTGCAAACCTAGCACCTATATCCACTTCCCAAGCCATCCTTGGGAATTTCACTATAATCCAAACAAGATTATAGTTGACTTGTTTTTCACAAGGCTCACAAGTCAAAACCTAAGTTGGTTTTGTCACCTAGGCTTACCAACAAACCTTAATACTTGTTTTGTCTTCGGGCTCACAAGTTAACCCTAGTTGGTTTTATCCCTTTGGCTCACCAACAAACCACAATAACCTTCTTTCAATACACCCTTGAAAGCAAGGTCAAAACACAATGTAAAAACAGATATACAATTTAAAACTAAAACAAACTCTCTTCAAGAGTAGAATGGAATCTTTGAAGCTCAAGTTGATGCTTTGTCTTGACTCTTCCTTGAAATCTCCTTCAAAGTGCCTCTTTTGGAATGAAGTAAGGATGAGCTTGTAGGCTTTTCAAGGAATCAAACTATAAGAGGCTTTTAATGTGAAGTATTTGAGAGAATATTGGCTTTTTGGCCTTTGAGTAGACTTGAATACACTTCAATACACTTCCTTATATTTAAAATAAGGTTGGTGGAGGTTAAATATACCAAGAACCTTCCAAAAAACGGTTTGTGACCGTTGGAACCTCGGAAATAACCGTTTGGAGCTTGAAAAGCAAGTTCTGCAAGCCAGAAAAATAGATCCGTTAGAGCTGTCAGGCTGCAAGTGTCGACACTTGGCTGTCAGGTGTCGACACTTGGCTGTCACGTGTCGACACTTGATTTCTAGGTGTCGACACTTGAACTTTCAAGTGTCGACACTTGATGCACAGGTGTCGACACTTGACACAAAAATCTTCAAATTACAAAGTTCTGTATTTTCAAAATTCTCAGGCCTTGAGTCGACACTTGGAAACCTAAGTGTCGACACTTGGTGTCGATACTTGGTTCTGGATGTCGACACTTGGCGTGCCAAGGATTTTATCTGTGCCAAATGCTGAAGTGTCGACACTTGACTTTCCAAGTGTCGACACTTGAGACTAAAATCTCAGATTCAAGTGTAAACAACTTTAAAAATATAAATATAATTATTGAAATTTAAATGAATCATGAACACATAATATTTAATCATTTAGATGCCCTTTTTCAATGAAGAGGATGTCCGGATTCGTGAGAAATGCTCCGTGCCATTACGTGCCATGAACCATAAGTTTTGAGGTGCTTTCTTCCTGAAAACTCATAACTTGAAATCCACATTAGTATACAATATGCACTCAATGTTTTGTTATTCATCAAAATCACTGGGTGGAGTCAACAAGGTTCGAGGCGTGATCTCGTGGGTGACTCGATTAAATCCAGAAATTTCCTGGAACCCGGGATGTTGAGTATGGGTGAGAGATTAGGATAGTCTCCTTCCGCCTTTAATGTGGGAACAACCCATTCTACAATCGACATCTTAGTGGTGTCAGGCTGATATACTCACCGTATATGGGGAAAGACTCCAAAATGATCTTGAATCGGACATTACCTAAGACGGGATGGGGAACTGAGAGGGTAGCTACACTTAGATTTATCCCTCCCCCATCCCTTTTTTCTACCCAAAAAAAAGAAAACAAACAAGGGGCATCATCTCTCAATACGCGGTTGGCATCTTGTATAAGTTTCATCTAGAATAGAGAACTTTATGTTCATAGAGCATGATGGATACTAACACAAGCACAATTTAATATAGATTCAACTCAATTGTTAGAAGATATAACATGTTACCATGCACAATAACTAAGTCATCCATGCAAAGTCCGTAAAACAAATATGTCCAACTTATAAAGGTGCAATATCACATCCAGGGATTCTGGGAGCATGGCCACTTCATCGTTTGTTGTAAGGTGGTCAAAAGACTCATTTTCCATGGATGGTGGGAGTATGAATGCACTTCTCAGCAATCACATTATGTTTTTTTCCCCCCTTTCCACTAAGGAGAGTGAAAAGTATTTGTGTGACCTTTTGGTTACTAGAAGGATCATTAGAACACATGTATACAAATTTTTAGAACATGTACTAGCATATGTTTCCCAAGGAAAAAAGCATAACTAGAGTAAGGGAGGGGAGAGAGAGAGAAAAAAAAAACCCTATACTTAAATAGTCTATGAAGCCGATATTAGTTTGTAGTTTCAAAGTAATGGCACAGTACTACCGAGCTTTATTCTGGTTCAGCTTTAGCTTTGTATTTTAAAAATGATGCCCTATCTATCTTTCCTCTTAATAAAAAAGGAAAAAAAAAAAAAGAAAACAAAATGCCTTGCAAACAGATCAAAAGGTTAAAAATCTCATGGAACACTTCTAAATATGTTATTGCAAGCAAGACGTATATGAAAGTGGTGTATCCCATTGCTCGAAGTCTTACAAGTGTACCAACAAGCACTAAGAATTAGTATGAAATAGTCAAGGGAATTAGTGCTATAAAAAGCCATAGAAAGCTGGGAAGCTTGGCAACCTGGTGATGCATCTAATTCTTATTGACAAAGCTACACATTAATGCAATCCAGCTCCCATTTTTATGAGAATCTTCTTTATACCTCCTTTTTTTATTGTATCTTGCAGGAATTGTTCTCACAGCACTTGCAAACTTTCTATGTTTTCAGTACGTAGTGGTTCAGAGTGCAAACCACCATGTCCATTACAAATACATAACATTATATAAAGAATTATTAGAAGTCCAAATCATGGAATGGTCAAGAAATCTGAAATTATAATCTCTTTACTAATGCTAGATCACATAGATGATAAGTATGTATATATTTTGAATTCTTGCCTTTTGCTGACAAATTTGCAGGCCGATAACTAACACCGAAGACAACTCTGTTATTTTGACCTTTTGATGTTCCATTGTTCAGATCTTTGTAAGGATTAAGGATCTGAAGAAAAGTTAGACACTTGTTGTGTCATGAACTTATTGTTTGGTGGTGTGTATGATCAAGTGCAAGCTCTAAACCTGTGACCACTGCTTGTTGAGGCTAACATGATCCTGTAGTTTAGCCTCACTGGTTCCTGGCCTTCCAATAATCAGCTCTGTCTCTACCTCCACATTTTGACAAGCATCATCATTTGCAGATGCCATAGTTATCAGTTGTACTAGAGGTTCTGTCTTGCACTACAGATGAAGAAATTTTCCAGTTAGTAAGAGTCGAGCTCCTATCATGATGCACCGATCTACGCCAAATGCACCATGGGCACAGTTCCCTTGAAATGAGCAATTCAATGGGGGCAATTTCAGTTGGAAAAGTAACCATCACAAATAACCAGGCCATGCATTGAAACTAAAAGAACTATTTGACATACTGATTTGATGATGGATCACAAGGATTATCTGCATTAACTAACTCTTACCATTTCATGCAATGATGAGTTATCTTTAAAAAGAATCTTCTCCTGATTTTAATGAGCAAAAGCAAAAGGAATTCTTTATTAGTACAATTAGTCCTTGGCAAAATTGAACATTTTATTTGAGTATGAAAGATTTAGCTGGGGGATAGGGTCTCCTCCTTCCTCCATCCTTCTCAAGAAGAGTATGAAAGGGGGACAAATTCAGTTGGATACATAACTATCAAAGATGACCAGGCCATGTATTAAAACTAAAAGAACTCTTTGACATACTGATTTGATGATGGATCACAAGGATAATCCGTGTTAACTCGCACTTACCTGTCCACGTAATGATGAGTTCTCTTCTAAAAGAATCCTCTCCTAATGTTGATGAGCAAAAGCAAAAGGAATTCTTTATTAGTATGCTTAGTCCTTGGCAAAATAGAACATTTTATTCGAGTATGAAAGAGTTGAACTGGTGGGGGATAGGGTCTCCTTCTTCCTCCATTATTCTTAAGAAGAATGTGAAAGAGGTAGTAGCTTACCTTTTCCTTTAGTTGTGCAATTTGCTCCATTAGCATGTGATACTGAATAAAATACAAGTAGCATCTATGGTAAATAATGTTATACCATAGGTTTAATTAAAACAAATGAAATGAATGTCATTAAGATTCACCTTTCTTTCCTTGATTTTGATTAGGCTTTGCTCCAGCTGCATCTCTACTCCATGGACTTCCTCTAATGAACATGATTCTAAACCCTCACCCAATAGCTTCCTGCACTAAACTTTAATCTTCTAAGTGTAACAATGTAATCTCTAAACTATTATTGGTAACATTTCTTGTTCACTCATTTTCTGAGCAATAGGAAATTCATCTACCATCTCAGTAGAAAGTAAGCTATAATTACCTTTTAGAGGCTTCAAGATGTTCAATCTTCTTTGTCATGCTTTCAGCTTCAGCCTTCCATTGCTGCAGTTCAAGCAATTCAGTGTCAGATCATAGATTTGACTAACAAATCGGTATAGCAGAATGCTTGAATTTAATTTGCAAAGTTTTCTACTTGGTGCACTCTTAGTGATCAGAATTATATTTCTCCTTTACTATTTACTGCAGCCTGCAACATGCCATACAAATATACTGTAAATCTCTCCATATTCCTGTTTCTCTGGGTGTATTTCAAACTTTTTTTCTCATTTGAATCAGATAATAGGATAGGTTTAATTTTTCAAGCAAAAGGCGAACCACTCCCAACCTGCATATTTTGTTCTGATGCTCTGATGTTGATATCTTTTGTGTGAATCAAATAGCGATCAATTGTCTTTTGAGTGCTGAGGAATCACCAAGTGTAAAAAGGAAAAATAGTCAGTTCAAACTAGATTTGGCTGACAACATTGGCATCAAATAGTCATAAATATCATTGTTGGTAAAAAAGAAATTCATAAAGCAATAAATCAAACAGCTAATTATCCATAATTCCAGTTAAATGGTCAAAATGGAGTACTAAAATATATCATGATTTGAGTCAGCCAAACCACAAATTAGTATTTAAAGTTACAGAGGACAACATAGAAACTTATAAATGAAGAACATTCTCCAGTAAGCAAATTACAAATAAAATCACCTCAAAAAAAAAAAGCAAATTACAAATACATTAACTCATACCATCATAGATCAATATAAAGAGAGATAATATGGCATGGTCATGCTTCCTATAATATATAGCCAGGGCAATCAACAATAAGGTTCATACAGGAAAGCAGAATTAATATAGTTTTTAAGGAAAACAAGAAGGCCAGAACCATATTAATGCACTGAAAAATGCAAGATATTTTGGGGAGTAGAATAGTCTAAACATTTTTTTTGAGAACTAGGATGGGTGGAATCCTGGCAAAAATCAGGTTAGGGCAGGATCGAGCCTAAGCCACTGGTATCAACACCCAACGATGTTACAAACCTTTTTCGGAGGACAATACTCTCAACATAATCGTTTCGTGCTCGCATGGACTCATTCTTCATGCCAAAAACTTAATAACCATTTTATCCTATTGTAAAGCATATATGGCAGTTGAATCTTTTGTACAAAAAATAAAATTTAAAACTATGGTGATGGAAGCATTAGCTCACCTGGAAGTGCATGCCCACAACCACCAGGAGTGCAGAGCTCACTGGTTTCTTACGATAGTTTCATATAAACAGAGGATGTCTTGTGTTTCAGGTCATAATTTACTGCATGCAAGCTTGTCAATTTTATATGCGAGTACTGATCATTGAACCAAAATTCCCTAAGGATTTCTAGCATTTGTCTTAAAGCTTTTGGAATCATTTTCCAGAATTAACCTTTTAAACATTCATGTATTACCTTATTTTAACTTGCAGGAACTTGCTCAAATTACCAAAGAGAGAGGCTTTTGCTGAAATCAGCAGGGATTTTCATCCTGTTGCCGCTCTCGTCGCCGCGCCCGTGCCTCGGATCCGTGGATCCTTCCTGACCGCCTGGCGAGGGAGCCTCCCCGGCTGCGGCGAACCTGCAAGAAGGGGTTAGAAGACCCTGGCCGGGGATCCCGGCGAGGGAGCTCCGACGGTCAAGTCAGTAGACGACGAGAAGGAACAGACTCTCCAAGACGGACCCCCGAAAGGGTTCCAGACTTATAGAATTTACTAGAAAGAAAGGTGCACTGGGGACCAGAAATTTGGCCGGGCCTCCTTGCCGAGCTCACGCCAAGCGATCCCCTCTCGGGATCTTGGATCTCACTCTCGGAGCGAGGCCTTTTGCCGCTGCTTCTTCCTTGTCCCCAGGCTTGTTCGCTTACCTTGTCGTCCCCAGATTCCTTCCTTTTATCTCTTCCCGTCGTTCGCCTGTCTTCTCCTCCTGGGAGGCTCCCCTCCCCCGTCCCTTTCTCTTTCCCCTTTTCGGCGAGGAGGGCCAGGCGGCTTTCCGACCTCGTCCACCGAGCCCAACAGGGAAAAGGCAAAGACAGAAAAGGGGGGGCGGCGCTGGTAAGGCGGCCGGTCAGACCTCGGGCCCAGTGAGAGCGCTCTATTTCCCAAGTGTGGGCGCCATCCATCTATGGGGCCTGCTTTGTCAGAATCGCGCTTCTCGACTGCGGGACCTGTCGGGCCGATGCAAATGGTGTTTCGCGTGCCGCCGCCATCCGTACGGAGCGCCGTCTGTGATGCGTACGGCCCGAGGGATGACCTCGGGGCCTGCGCCTCCTTCCCTGGGACCTTCTCCGTACGGGCGGCCTGGCTTCGGCCGAGGTGGGCCCGTCTCTGGGGGCCACCTGGCGAAGGAGCGAAGGATCCGCCGACCTCGGCCTAGGTGGACCCCTCCTGGGTGGACACCTGGCGAGGTGGCAGGGAGTCGCCTGGCTTCGGCCGAGGTAGGCCCGTCTCCGGGGGCCACCTGGCGAAGGAGCGAAGGATCGGCCGACCTCGGCCTAGGTGGACCCCTCCTGGGTGGACACCTGGCGAGGTGGCAGGAGGTCGCCTGGCTTCGGCCGAGGTGGGCCCGTCTCCGGGGGCCACCTGGCGAAGGAGCGAAGGATCGGCCGACCTTGGCCTAGGTGGACCCCTCCTGGGTGGACACCTGGCGAGGTGGCAGGAGGTCGCATGGCTTCGGCCGAGGTGGGCCCGTCTCCGGGGGCCACCTGGCGAAAAAGCGAAGGATCGGCCGACCTCGGCCTAGGTGGAACCCCCTGGGTGGACACCTGGCGAGGTGGCAGGAGGTCGCCTGGCTTCGGCCGAGGTGGGCCCGTCTCCGGGGGGCCACCTGGCGAAGGAGTGAGGATTGGCCGACCTCGGCCTAGGTGGACCCCTCCTGGGTGGACACCTGGCGAGGTGGCAGGAGGTCGCCTGGCTTCGGCCGAGGTGGACCCGTCTCCGGGGGGCCACCTGGCGAAGGAGCGAAGGATCGAGCGACCTCGGCCTAGGCGGACCCCTCCTGGGTGGGCGCCAGGCGAGGTGGTAGAGGAGCCCCGAACCGAGCTCGACTTCGGCGAGAGCAGCTTGTCTTAGGAAGTCGTCTGGCGGAGTAGTCTTGCCGAGCTCGGCCTTAACGATGTGGCGCTGACTCGGCCGGAGAAACCTCCACGTGGCTCGATCATATTCGGCGGTATCTGAGCCCGGCCACGTCACCGTTACGGCCGTAACAGTTGCCCCCCAGCCCGCCGTTCCGTTGGGGCGTCGTAGAACGGAACGTCGGGATTAAATGCAATATGACGTGGGGAGGCGAAGATCTTGCATCATAATTGCCACGATCCTCGTCGCCGCGGCTCGATGCGCCTGAAACCCTATAGGAAGCCGCCACGCGTCGCCCACTTGCCCGCAATAAATGCGTCGCTTCGAGGCAGAGGCCGTTACTCTGCTAACGAGGCGTCGGTGTCGGGCGTGCGTCCACGTGGCGATCGCTCAGTGGCTCGAGGCGGAATGACGGGTACGACCGCTGTCGACTGAGTTTGAAAGGGAGGGGACTTTCCAGAACGAGGCCTTTCCCCTTGCTCCGTGGGCGGTTTGCTGCAGGCTAACTTCTGTTGCCCCGCGCTCGCTTGGCGTATTTTCGGTGAGTGCCTCCATCCTTCTCCAGTTCCCCTCTCTCTTTTCTTCTCTGAATCTTTGTCCTCCTCTTTGTCATAGCGCGCCGTCGCCATGTCTCTTCCAATCCGGACGAGGCCGGTCCATCCCGACCGAGGACTCCATCTTCTTCCTCCTCAGAGGAGGAAACGATCCCGAGGAGATCCGTCGGCGTCTGCAACCCGGGGGTGTCACCATTGGCATCCCCAGGGGGGTCCGGTCTCCTCCGGTTGCTCCCGCTATCCCCCTTCGTTCTCTTCCTGCTCCGCCTCTCCTTCCAGCCGGTCCCTCCGGTCATGCTTCCACCATGACCGAAGGCGATCTTTCTCTACTCCGGGAGGCCTATGGTATCCCGGGTCAATTCGTCTATCTGTTCCGCGGTCCGGGGAGCGCGTCACCATGAGTGGCCCCGGCGCATAGCCTTCTACGAAGACTTCCTCCTTGGGGGTCTTCGATTTCCTCTGCACCCCTTCTTCCTCTCTTTTCTCAGCCATTTCCGGCTTGTTCCGGCCCAGTTGGCTCCCAATGCCATCCGGGTCATCTTCTCCTTTATAGTCTTCTGTCACTTTCACGGGTTCGTTGCCCGTTTCTCCCTCTTCAGGGCCATGTTTACCCTGAAGAAGTGCTCCACCGATACGGCTGGTGGTATATTTCGCCCAGGCCCAGGTGTCTCCGGTTCGACCTCCCTTCCTCGGTCAAGGGCTGGAAGAGCCGGTTTTTCTTCGCCTCGGTCGAAGATGTCGACTGGGCCTGGAGTGAACCGGACCGGTCTCCGAACCGGAACTCCCGGGTTGAGTCGGCGGACCAGGAGGCCTACTCCCAACTCCTGAGTGACGTGGTCCCGGCGCTCGAGGTTCTGCTTTCGGAGCAGAATCTTTTTGAGGCCAGGATCAGTCCCGTCCATGAGACGGGTGAGATTCGGCCCTCTGACTTCTTCACTCTTTTTCTTCATGACCGAGTCGGCTAACCTTCTGTTCTTTTGCATTGCAGGAATGAAGTTCTCACTGGAGAGCCTTCTGGAGGGCGCGGCCCAGAGAGACGTCCCGGAGGTAGACGAGCCCGCGGCCAAGAGGGCCCGTACTGAGGCGGGCCAGGAGATCGCGCCGGCGACCGCGCCCAGCCCAGTGGCCACCGCTCCCCCGCCCAGGTTGCCTCAGGGCGGGGCCGTTGATGCCTTGGCTGCCAGACCTGGTGGTGCTGCCGTCGAGGGGGCTCCACCGCCCGAGGCTCCGTCCAGCACCGGTCCCATCGTTGCCGCTGCTCCGACGGCGCAGCCTGTGGCCTCTGCCGGCCCGTCGATCGCGACCCCAGCTGAAGGGCAGCCGCCGCAGGAGCCGACCTGACAGCTCCGCCACCGGTGATCACCCACCGTGTTCAGTCATCCGCGACAAGGGGCTCGCGGAGAAGGTCATGGAGTACGCCTCCACAGCCCGGGACCGCCGAGCTCGGGGCGGCCGGGACTATGCGGACGCCTTGCTCGGGATTCTCCCGCAGCTCTTCACAGTAAACCCGAGCTCCTTCTCTATCTTTCATGATTTTAGTGGCCTTTTCTCCTAACCTGGTTGCTCTGTTTGTGCAGATTGGAAATGACGTTCTCCTACTGAGGAACTTCCTCGTAGGGAACGCGAAGAGGGACGCCGAGAAGGAGAAGAAGCTCGGCAAGCTCGCAGCCGACGTCAAGGACCTCATGAAAAAGGGGGTCGAGCTGCGAGCCAGCAACCAAGCCCTCCAGACTGACTTGGCGCGCTCCGAGGGGCGGAACAAGGAGCTGGAGGCTTCTTTGTCGGAAGAGAGGCTCTCCTACCAGCGCCGCACGGAGGAGGACGCGGCGGAGAAGGCTCGCCTTCAGGCCCACTCCCAGTGGCTGGAGCGCCAGCTGGAGGAGGCTCGGCGAGACGCGAGCGCGGCGAAGGACCGGAGTGCGTACATCAACGGACTCCTGGAGGCCGCGAAGCGGGAGGCGCAGGAGGCCATCCCGAAGTTCCGGGCTTCCGACGAGTACACGTCGGAGGTCCGGGAGGCCGCCGTGGACTCCTTCCTGAAGGGGTTCCGGATGTGCCGGGAGAAAGTAGGGGCCTTCTTCCTCGAGCTCGACCTCAGCGGGGTGGTGCTCGGAGGCAGGAGGCAAGAGCCGAGAGCAAAGCCTCCGGCGCGGCCGACGCCACTCCTGCGGCCCCGTCGACCAGCGAAGCCGTGGCTCCGGGCAGCCTCAAGAGCCGGCCGCCGCAGAAGGTGAGGATGCAGTGCCTGCACCCCTAGCGGAGGGCTCTGACCCCGCACCAAACTGAGCCATCGTCTTCTCGCCTGCCTCGTTGTCGTAGTTGTTTTTTCTTCTCTTCTTTTTTGGGGACTCCCGGCCTGTCGGGATTCCCGGCTTGTACTGTTGCTTAAATTAATGAAGACTCTGTTTGACCAAGTCTCGAGTTCGTCTTCTTCTCCATTCCCCCATCTCCCTTCTCTTTTCTTTTTTCTGAGATGTTGATGCGGAATGCTGAAACGATCGTAGGCCTGGTCCCTTCCATTGCTCGAATCGAAGGTTGGGACATCCCGGACCGCGCGGCGTCAGAGTAGGCCTTGAGCGGGTCCGTCTTTGGGATTGCCTTCACACTCGCGTGGGCGACATGGTTTCTGCACCGTCTTCCAGGCCGAAGCCCGGGACCTCCGGACTGAACCCCGGGGCCGCAGGCTTTCTTAAGCCTTACGCGGCTTGCCAAGCTGTTCTCCGGGCTTGCGTGGGCGAACTGGGTTCTGCGCCACCTTCCAGGCCGAAGCCCAGGATCTCCGGACTGAAACCCGATGCCGCAGGCTTTCTCAAGCTTTGCGCGGCTTGCCGAGCTGTTCTCCGGGCTTGCGTGGGCGAACTGGGTTCTGCGCCACCTTCCAGGCCGAAGCCCAGGATCTCCGGACTGAAACCCGATGCCGCAGGCTTTCTCAAGCCTTGCGCGGCTTGCCGAGCTGTTCTCCGGGCTTGCATGGGCGAACTGGGTTCTGCGCCACCTTCCAGGCCGAAGCCCAGGATCTCCGGACTGAAACCCGATGCCGCAGGCTTTCTCAAGCCTTGCGCGGCTTGCCGAGCTGTTCTCCAGGCTTGCGTGGGCGAACTGGGTTCTGCGCCACCTTCCAGGCCGAAGCCCAGGATCTCCGGACTGAAATCCGATGCCGCAGGCTTTCTCAAGCCTTGCGCGGCTTGTCGAGCTGTTCTCCGGGCTTGCGTGGGCGAACTGGGTTCTGCGCCACCTTCCAGGCCGAAGCCCAGGATCTCCCGATTCCTTCGGCCGCCGGCCATGGTTGGTCATGCCGAGCCCAGGGCCATGCGCCGGTTTTCCTTCAAAGCGAGAAGAGAGCGTTTGAAGCGGGGGAACTTTATTACAGGAGTAGGGAACCTTACATCACTGATAATACATCCTTAGATTCGAGGCGTTCCACGTCCGGGGGAACCTGGCACCTCCCAACTCCTCCAGGTAGTATGCGCCATGAGGGAGGGCTTCTGCCACCCGGTATGGGCCTTCCCAGTTGGGCGAGAGCTTGCCGCATTCCCGTGGCTGGGAAGCTTCAACGCACCGGAGGACCAAATCTCCGGGACGAAAAACCTTCGGCCGCACTCGGGAGTTGTAATACCTGGCCACACGCTGCCTATACGCCGCCATTCGAACTTGGGCCTTGTCCCTCGTTTCCTCGAGAAGGTCAAGGTTGAGCATCATCCTGGCTGGGTTTTTTGTCTCGTCATATTACTCCACACGCAGCGTGGGTAGGCTGAGCTCGATCAGGATGACCGCCTCAGCTCCGAAGACGAGGTTGAACGGGGTCTCGTCGGTAGCCGTCCTCGGGGTGGTGTGGTATGCCCAGAGGACGCTGGGGAGCTCTTCGGCCCACCTGTCCTTGGCCTGGTCCAGCCGCGTGCGGAGGCCCTGAAGAATGGTCCTGTTCGTGACTTCGGCCTCCCCATTGGTCTGGGGATGCGCCACCGAGGTGAAGCGATGCCTGATGCCGAGGTCGCTGCAGAACTCTTCGAACTCCCGGCAGTCGAACTGGCGCCTGTTGTCAGTAACCACGGTGTGGGGGAGGCCGAAGCGGCAAACGATTGACTTCCAAAAGAACTTGGCGACGTTTGCTTCGGTGATCCTCGCCAAGGGCTCGACCTCAACCCACTTCGTGAAGTAGTCGATGGCCACTATCAAGAACTTCCGCTGTCCGGACGCCGGTGGGAATGGGCCCAGGAGGTCCATTCCCTACTGGACGAACAGCCAGGGAGCTGAGAGCTGGGAGATTGGGTTGGAGGGCTGCCGTTGCACCGTGGCGTGACGCTGGCACCGGTCGCACTTCTTCACGAAGTCAGCGGTGTCCTCCTTCATTGTCTCCCAGAAGTAGCCCTAACGGAGGGCCTTGTACGCCAATGCCCTGCCCCCAACGTGGTTCCCGCAGACGCCTTCGTGAATCTCCTGGAGCACAAGCTTGGCTTCCGTGGGTCCTACGCACTTGAGGAGGGGGTAGGAGTAGGATCTTCGATACAACTGCCCGTCCATCAGGACGAACCGCACAGCTTTCTTTCTGATAAGGCGAGCCGCCTCGCGGTCCTCCGGCAGGGTGCCACTGGTGATGTATTCGGCGTACTTGTCCATCCAGCTGGGTTCATGGCTGACCTGATGGACCTCCACCGGTGCCTCGAGGCTTGGGATCTCGAGGCGCTCCACATGAACGCGTCCCAGCATCGAGTCCGGCAGGGTCGCCAGGCGAGAGAGTGTCCGCGCGGGCGTTCTCCCTGCGGGGGATGTGGAAGATGTTGAAGCGCCGGAATCTGGACGCACCCGCCTTGACGAGCTCCAAGTATTTCGCCATTTGGGGGTCATGTGCGACATACTCCCCGGAGACCTGTCCCACCACGAGCTGGGAATCAGTGAAAGCTTTGAGGTTGGTTACGCCCAGCTCGCGGGAGACTCTCAGTCCGGCAAGAAGTGCTTCGTACTCCGCCTGGTTATTTGTCGCGGGGAATTGGAAACGGAGTGCGCATTCGGCGACGACCCCGTCGCTGTTGGCAAGGATGAGCCCAGCCCCGCTCCCGCCGGAGTTTGAGGCTCCGTCCACATGGAGGATCCAGGCGTCCTCTCCGGGCTCATCGGTGCCTATCTCCATCGGCTGGCATGAGGGGCCTTCCTCGGGCTCCTTGCCCAAGCCTGCACATTCGACCAAGAAGTCGGCCAGCACCTGTGCCTTCATGGCCGACCTTGGTCTGTACGTAATGTCGAACTCGCTGAGCTTCAGTGCCCACTTTGCCAATCGTCCCGAGGTATCGGGTCGACTGAGCACTGCTTTCAGCGGTTGATCCGTCAGGACAGCGATGGGGTGCGCTTGGAAATAGGGTCTGAGATGCTGGGCAAACACTATTAGCGCAAAAACGAGTTTCTCAGGCCGAGAATACCTGAGTTCCGCGTCGCGGAGAAGCTTGCTGGTATAATATACCGGCCGCTGGACCCCCTGGCCATCGGTCCGAACCAAGACCGAGCTGACGGCTTCCGGGGTGACCGCTAGGTAGAGGATAAGCTCCTCCCCCTCCTCGGGCTGGACAGCAATGGTGGCGACGCAAGCGTCTTCTTCAGCTCCTCGAAGGCCTTCTGGCATTCCTCGGTCCAAGCGAAGTCGTTCATCTTTCTCAGCACCTTGAAGAAGGGACGACAGCGGTCTGCCGACCTGGAGATAAAGCGGCTGAGGGCCGCAACTCGGCCGGTGAGTTGCTGCACTTGCTTCTTGGAGGCGGGCTGCTCCATGTCCAGGATGGCCTGGACCTTCTCCGGGTTGGCCTCAATTCCTCTTTGGGTCACCATAAATCCTAGGAATTTCCCGGCGGAGACGCCAAAGGCGCACTTCGCCGGGTTCAGCTTCATCTGATGGCGTCGGAGGTTGCCGAACGTCTCTGCTAAGTCGGCCACGTGGTCCGAATCAGGTTTGCTCATTACCAGCATGTCGTCCACGTACACCTGCATGTTGCGGCCGATCTGGTCTTTGAAAATTCTATTGACCAAGCGCTGGTACGTTGCCCCCGCGTTCTTGAGGCCGAATGGCATCATCCTGTAGCAAAAAGTTCCGCGGTCAGTTATGAAGGCGGTATGCTCTTCGTCCTCCGGGCTCATTCGGATCTGGTTGTATCCGGAGAAGGCGTCCATGAACGACAGGAGGCGATGTCCCGAGATGGTGTCGACCAGCTGATCGATCTTTGGAAGAGGAAAGCTATCCTTTGGGCAAGCTCGGTTGAGGTTGGTGTAGTCCACACAGATCCTCCACTTACCACTACTTTTTCTCACCATGACCACATTTGCCAGCCAGCTGGGATACTGGACCTCCCGCACAAAACCGGCGGCGAGGAGCTTCACTTCCTCGTTGATCGCCTTCTGCCTTTCCATGGCGAAGCTCCTCTTCTTCTGGCGGACCGGGCGGCAACTTGGGTCCACGTTTAGCCTATGCGTGATGACCTCGGGCGGGATGCCCGGCATGTCGGTTGCTGACCAGGCGAACACGTCAGTGTTCGCGCGGAGGAACTCCAGCAGGCGGGTCCGTTCTTCTTCAAGGAGCTGGGCCCCGACTTGCACCGTCTTCAGCGGATCCGAACCGAGGGGAAAAGTCAGCAGGCGCTCTACGGGCCCTCCCCTGGGTTCCTTCTCTCTAAGGTCGAGGTCGTCGATATCGGGGGCGAGCTCCGCGCCCCGGGCGCTCGGGACCGTCTGGAGGCAGAGCGGGACTGGCTGGGTCGTCCCCTTCATCTCCCCGAGCCCGGAAGGCGTAGGGAACTATACCAATAACCTTCTCGTGGAGATCGTAGCGTCCAGTTGGTTGAGCCCGGGACGCCCGAGAATGGCGTTGTAAGGCGAAGGGAGTCTGACGACGGTAAATGTTATTAGGACGGTCGTCTGCCGGGGTGGGAATCCGGCGGTGACCGGGAGAGTAATCTCCCCTTCGACCCCCACGGAGTCCCCTGTAAAACCCACAAGGGGGGTGTGCACCGGTCTCAGCTGATTGTGGGACAAGTTCATCCGAGAGAAAGCGTCGTAAAAAAGTACATCAGCCGAGCTTCCACTATCCACCATGATTCGATGTACAGGATGCTTTGCGATGGTCATCTCGACCACCACGGCATCGTTGTTTACATTTTCATTACCCTTCCCCCCCTCGGGAGGGATTACATTCTCCGGGTTCCCGATTTCCCGGGCTCTCTTCGCCGCTCGACCGACCCCGCGCGAGATCATGCCCACGGGCTTCTCCGTTGGGCGGTTATCGATTGCAGGGACGGGCGGTAAGGTCGCGAGCGGCTGCCCCTCCGAGGGGGCCTCGTTCTTGACGAACTTCCTGAGGTAGCCCCTCCTAATCAGCTCCTCGATCTCCCGCTTCAGGTTGCGACACTCCTCCGTGTCGTGACCGTGCTCGCGGTGGAACTGGCAGTACTTCGATTTGTCCCGGGTGGCTCTCGGGTTCTGAGGAGGAGGTCGGCGGAGGTAACGCTCGCCCTCGATTTTCATGAGGATCTTCGTCCGAGGTGCGAGGAGAGGGGTGTACCTCCGCTCGGGAGTGGCCTCGCCCCTCGGCCTTGGATTCGGGCGAGGGTCGGCAGATGGACCGGGCTTCCGAGCTCCCGAGGTATCTCTTGGGGGCGGCCTCTTAGGAGTCTTCCCGTCCAACTCTCGACGGGTGCGGTCGGCCTCCTCCGCTCGGATGTACTTGTGGGCGCGGAGGAGGAGCTCGGAGTACGTCCTGGGCGGCTTCTTGTCCAGGGAGTAGGTCAGGCGGGACGTCTTGAGCCCGTGCTTCAGAGCCAACATGGCGACGGGCTCGTCCAGGCTGTAGATTTCTAGGGCTGCGGTCTTGAAACGGGTGTAGTCCCGGAGCAGCTCCTGGTCCTGCTGGCGGATGGAGAAGAGGCTGTCCACCTCTCTCGGCACCTTTCGACAAGCGTCGAAGTGTGCCACAAACTTCCCTTCCAGCTGATGGAAGGAGCAAATGGATCCGGGCTCGAGGCGGGTGAACCAGACTCGAGCGGCCTTCCAGAGGGTGGCCGGGAAGGCGATGCACAGAAGAGCGTCGGTGGCCTCCTGGACCCTCATGAGAGCTTTGTAGCTCTCCAGATGGTCCAGAGGGTCGGTGGTCCCGTCGTAGGGATCCACCTGCGGCATGCGGAACCGTTTTGGGATCGGCTCCGCCTGGATTTCTTCAGAGAAAGGGGGACGGGAGTCGTAGCCCGCCGGGTCCGCCGACGGGTTCTGCAGGTCGGCGAATCGGCGGGCGAACTCCGCCAGCTTGCGCTCATGCTCCTCCAGGCGCCTCCGGCCTGGCGCCTGATGGCTTCGTCGGTGGAGTCTTCCACCGAGGCTGCGGGTGAAGGGGGCGCCGATCGGTCTCGGCGCGAAGTCATGCCTCGGCGTCGCTTGCTGCGATGCGCCGTTTCGGCCTCGTCGGCCGGGGATCGACTCTCGTGATCCTCCGAACCGGAGTAGTTTCTTTTTGCGGGAGCTTGGTGGCTCCCACGGGGGTTGGAGACGGCCCTCGGATGGGATGGCCTGCCCTGGATGGAGCGCAGGCTCCCACGCTGCCCCGCGGCTCGGGCCGCGGGGGTCCCTGGCTGCGGCTGCGTGGCTAGGGACCGTTGCTGATGCTGAAGCTGCCGGACCGCCGAGGTCAAGGTCTGCAGCTGTTGGATGACGGCCGCAAGGGGTCCGTCCGTTGAGGTAGGCTGTGGTGGAAGAGGAGGGGGAGCTGGAAGCTCCCTCTCCGGGCTGTGGGCCGCTGGAGGGGAGTGAACCTCCCCCACACGGCTGGTGGACGCCTCGCGGCCACGAGTGACCACCATTGTCAGAGAGCGCGACACCTGCAGAAAGCTGGCTCCCGCTAGGGTTTGGTGTCCTGCCCCCCTACCTGGCGCGCCAATCTGTTGCCGCTCTCGTCGCCGCGCCCGTGCCTCGGATCCGTGGATCCTTCCTGACCGCCTGGCGAGGGAGCCTCCTAGGCTGCGGCGAACCTGCAAGAAGGGTTAGAAGACCCTGGCCGGGGATCCCGACGAGGGAGCTCCGACGGTCAAGTCAGTAGACGACGAGAAGGAACAGACTCTCCAAGACGGACCCCCGAAAGGGTTCCAGACTTAGAGAATTTACTAGAAAGAAAGGTGCACTGGGGACCAGAAATTCGGCCGGGCCTCCTTGCCGAGCTCATGCCGAGCGATCCCCTCTCGGGATCTTGGATCTCACTCTCGGAGCGAGGCCTTTTGCCGCTGCTTCTTCCTTGTCCCCAGGCTTGTTCGCTTACCTTGTCGTCCCCAGATTCCTTCCTTTTATCTCTTCCCGTCGTTCGCCTGTCTTCTCCTCCTGGGAGGCTCCCCTCCCCCGTCCCTTTCTCTTTCCCCTTTTCGGTGAGGAGGGCCAGGCGGCTTTCCGACCTCGTCCACCGAGCCCAACAGGGAAAAGGCAAAAACAGAAAAGGGGGGCGGCGCTGGTAAGGCGGCCGGTCAGACCTCGGGCCCAGTGAGAGCGCTCTCTTTTCCAAGTGTGGGCGCCATCTATCTATGGGGCCTGCTTTGTCAGAATCGCGCCTCTCGACTGCAGGACCTGTCGGGCCGATGCAAATGGTGTTTCGCGTGCCGCCGCCATCCGTACGGGGCGCCGTCTGTGATGCGTACGGCCCGAGGGATGACCTCGGGGCCTGCGCCTCCTTCCCTGGGACCTCCGTACGGGCGGCCTGGCTTCGGCCGAGGTGGGCCCGTCTCTGGGGGCCACCTGGCGAAGGAGCGAAGGATCCACCGACCTCGGCCTAGGTGGACCCCTCCTGGGTGGACACCTGGCGAGGTGGCAGGGGGTCGCCTGGCTTCGGCCGAGGTGGGCCCGTCTCCGGGGGCCACCTGGCGAAGGAGCGAAGGATCGGCCGACCTCGGCCTAGGTGGACCCCTCCTGGGTGGACACCTGGCGAGGTGGCAGGAGGTCGCCTGGCTTCGGCCGAGGTGGGCCTGTCTCCGGGAGCCACCTAGCGAAGGAGCGAAGGATCGGCCGACCTCGGCCTAGGTGGACCCCTCCTGGGTGGACACCTGGCGAGGTGGCAGGAGGTCGCCTAGCTTCGGCCGAGGTGGGCTCGTCTCCGGGGGCCACCTGGCGAAGGAGCGAAGGATCGGCCGACCTCGACCTAGGTGGACCCCTCCTGGGTGGACACCTGGCGAGGTGGCAGGAGGTCGCCTGGCTTCGACCGAGGTGGGCCCATCTCCGGGGGGGCCACCTGGCGAAGGAGCGAGGGATCGGCCGACCTCGGCCTAGGTGGACCCCTCCTGGGTGGACACCTGGCGAGGTGGCAGGAGGTCGCCTGGCTTCGGCCGAGGTGGGCCCGTCTCCGGGAGGGCCACCTGGCGAAGGAGCGAAGGATCGAGTGACCTCGGCCTAGGCGGACCCCTCCTGGGTGGGCGCCAGGCGAGGTGGTAGAGGAGCCCCGAACCGAGCTCGACTTCGGCGAGAGCAGCTTGTCTTAGGAAGTCGTCTGGCGGAGTAGTCTTGCCGAGCTCGGCCTTGACGATGTGGCACTGACTCGGCCGAAAAAACCTCCACGTGGCTCGATCATATTTGGCGGTATCTGAGCCCGGCCACGTCATCGTTACGGCTATAACACATCCATTTTTGACAGGCCATAAAATGGCTTTCTTTATTATTGATTTGCCTGTGGTATTCTCATTTCTTCTATCGTGTTGTTCTTCTGTATCTTCCTTATCCTGTAAGGAAGATATCATGCAACATGAAAGTGTCATGATCAAAATTTTTCAATGATCAGAGTCCTCCTCGTACCATCTAAGCGATGGCCACCATACCATACCAACACTCGATATACTAAACTTTACCTATTCCATACCAATACTATAATAGAATGGTACCAGTCCAGGGTTCGGTACCGAAACGACGAACCATGAGCTTAATCATTATGCCTAAGGAATTCTGTTTTGCATCAGCTAAAAATTATAGTTATTTATTATCAATAACTAGTTGTATCATATATTTTTCTAAGATTTATGGTATCATTATATCTAAAATTGTTTTACACCTAATGAGCTACATGGACACTGACATCCAGCTCCTAGTATCCCTGTCGTATATGCATCTGAATCATATACGCATCCCAGCACCATACATCTTTGATTCTATTATACATAATATGATTTATAAGTGATGTTTCATTTGTATCTACTAGTAATATTTTAATATTATTGAAACCATGACTGTGAACACCAATACGGGCCACCATACTACGCGTAAACATGACCACTTGAACATGGAAAAACTAAACAAATATTTACGAACCCAGAGTTGGACCATCCCCAGATTTGGACGGTATCAACCGTGTACTGTACCAACCCAATAAAATACTGGTAGGGCCTCGATACTGTTGTTTCATTTCTTGGTCACAATCCCATGTATGGGTAATCTGACAGGCACACGTTTACTGATAATTTGATGTCACAAGCGTGGCTATGGATAATTTGATGACAGAGATCAAATTATTAAATTCAAATGGCCAAAATCAAAATAGATTACAATAAAAGAAGGGATCTTTCAAAATCAATTCATCTAGTGGTCAAGATCCAACCAAAGCCTTCGATATAAATGTTATTACCAGATCCAAATCAAATAAGAGGACCTAAGGTTCGCCAACTCGGAACCAGACCTCATGCCAGCCAACTGGTTGATTGGTATGCTTCCATACCAGACCATACCAGGCCTGAACTAATGCCAAAATAAAAATAGTGAAGAAGGAGAACCAGAGAGAAAAAGAAGGGGAGGGGAAGAGGGAAGAAACGGAGGTCGAGGGTGGCCATTGGAGGGCTGCCGAAGCCTCCAAGGCTCTACCCTCCTCCGAGAAAGGAAAAAAAAGAGAGAGAAGGGGGATGGGAGAAAATGGAAGGAAAGGAAGGGGGAGGCTGCCGAATGGCCAAAATCGATCCCATGGTATCCGCGAGATTGAAAAAAAAATTGATGACCCGCCCCTGTTTCATTCGTAAATTGTATTTATGCGATGCACTATGAAGCTAGCACAGTAAAGCCAGTAATGTAACATTGCCGACTTTACCATGCATCGCATAAAAAAAAATTATGCATGAAACAACATTAATTTATAATAGTACAAAACTTTGCTAGTGATGAACATCTTCTTATTCTTGGGCACCATTTGGATTTGGTTATATCCCAAGAAGGTATCCATGAAGCTCAAAAGCTTGTGTCTTGAGATGGCATCTATAAGCTAGTTGATTCTTGGAAGCGGGAAGTTGTCTTTGGGATAGACTTTGTTAAGATCGATGTAGTCCATACAAATTTCACTTGCCATTAGCCTTTTCCACCATTATGACGTTGGCTTGCCACTCTAGGTAATGGATTTCTTATGAGAACCATGGAAATAGAGGACTCTTGTCACGTCCCGAACCCAGTACCGAGATCGGCTATATGACCGGCCATACAAATTCTAGAAATCATGCTAGGCCTAAGTATATAAGATTCTCATCATTTCCAGAAATTAAATTTAATTAACCAACTACTATTAAAATAATTTAATAATAATTAAATAATCAACTCGTTCAATTTATGATCACTAAATGATCAACTTGTTCGTTACATGAGTATCATAAATAGAACTAACTAAATAATTTAAAAATTATGGTACTCGATCTCACACTCAACCCGCCCCTTACTATGCATCCTACGATTCTAAAAAAAAAAGAACTGGAGAGTGAGCTTTACAGTCCAGTAAAAATTCTTGCACATCAACACCATTATAATAAAAATAATCAAAAAATAATATATAATATTACAAAATACTGTATTCATATATAATAATATATACCATGCGATGCAAAATATCATATCATAAAATTCTCATGATCATCATAAATCAGATTCAATCATCTTAAAGTGCTCGGCTCTAGACTACCATAACTACATTTTCGGTCCATGGCAGGGCATCAATAGTTTCATATTTTCGGCCTGTGATGGGGTATCAATAGTTTTATATTTTTGGCCTGTGGCGGGATATCAATAGTATCATATTTTCGGCCTGTGGCAGACATCAATAATACTACATTTTCGATCTGTAGAAGGCATCAATGTTACAACATTTCCAATCTATAGTGATGCATCAATATATGGTCAGTCCAATGCACCACCATCCATCATGCAATCTTAAAATCAGTTCATACTCGTCAACAAATTTTATATCAAAACATACTTTTTCATCCAATGTAATGCACATGATTACTGAAATTATCCAACAAAGATTAATAATATATAATTCGTATAAAATCACATATGCTTAACAAATGAATATATATAACAAATGACTATCAAATACCACATGCACTTAATAAATAATAATATTACATGCATTTATCATGTCACATGGAGCAAAATCATCGATGCATAATAGTTTTTATATAATTAGGTGGTCGATGTCCAGAAATTCTTACCTTTATCAATGATAGACTTGACATGTTATATACCAATTTGTACTTGAATCCTGAACAAGGTGTTAGAAAATTCGTTCAATGTCCTCTTCCCGAAAAGTTGTCCTCCTATAATAATATTTTTAATATCAATAAATAATTTTATAGTAATTATAAATCCAAAACCTTCTATCCAATTTTATCAGTGGCTCATCCACTGATCCCTAGCTCCAACTTTATAATTTTTTGATTCATAGAAGAAATTTTTAGATCTTTCTTCTCCAATATTTATTTATTTACCTTATTCTTTCTCTTCTCTTTTTCCTCTTCTCTCTTCTCTCTCCTCTTCTCTCTCTTCTCTCACTTCTCTTTCTCTCTCCTCTCTCTTCTTTCTCTCTCCTCTTTCTCTCTCATTTTCTCCCCTCTTCTTATTTTTCCTTTTTTTCTTTTATTTTTCCCTTCCTTTTTTTCTTCTTTTTTCTTTTCTTTTTCTTTTTCCCTTATTTTCTTTTCTTCTTTTCCTCTTCTCTCTTCCTCTGCACGGCCTAGAATAGGGGACTCTTTTGAGTTTCCTTCCTTCCCCGAATCTTGAGCGGACGGCCTCGAATCCATCCTCCCCTCCATCCAATGGATTGCAAGAGGGTTGGGGCACTATCGACGATAGGATGATGTCATTGGGGCGGAAGCCGTCATGATGGCAGCTGGAGACAGGGCAGTGAAGGGAGGACAATTGGGAAAAGGGGGTGGGAGGGTTCTCCGACAGTGAGTCACTCAATGAAGGGAGGGGATCCCTTCTTATAGCCAGAAATCATTAGATTCGGCCTGGTTTTGGACTCCTCTTAGAGAAGGAGAAGGAGAACACTCTCGGTGGGAGTCTTCTTAATTTTTTTTCAAATACACCGGGTATTATACTCCTTGTTTGACCAAATGAAGACCTCACCAGAAAGACTGGCAATGCTACCATGGATGAGTAGGAGAGGGACGGCGAAGCAATGTGGGTGGGTAGAGTTCATCCTTGGCCGAGAAAACCCACCTTACAAGACTCTGTCTCCTTAACTTAGGATTTTTTAAAGCCGCCCCTCGTTGGCTCGAATCGAAGAAGGATCGAGCTCTCACCAGTGGCCGGATGTCCCTCGACATCACCGATAAGCTTTCTCACCATTTATTGGGTTTGATTGGATGGCAGCAAGGGGATTCTTGCTTTCTTTTTCCTCGGCTCCGATTGATAGCCGGACTACTGCCGGCAGCACCACCCATCCAGTCTCCTCTTCATCTGGCCGCGCTTCGTCAAGCACCGCCGTGGGATGCTTTTTCCCTTCCTTCAATTGCCGGAAGGTGGAAGGCTTGTTCAAGCCAAGCATAGAAAAGAACCACGGAAAGAAAGGAAGAAGAGAGAGAAAAAGAAGGAAAAGAGAGAAGAAAATGAAAACGAAAAAAAAGAAAAGAAGAAAAAGAAAAAGAAAAAAGAGATAGAGGAGAAAGAAAGAAGAGAGAGAAAAGGAAAGAAAAAGAGAGAAAGAATAGAGAGGAAGAGGAGAGAGAAATAGGAGAGAGAAAGGGGAGAGAATAGACAAGAGAAAAGAGAGAAGGGTGAGATAAATAAATATTTAGGAATCTAAAAATTTCTTTCTTCTAAGGATTAGAAAATTATGAAATCGAAGCTAGGGATCAATGAATGGACCACTAATAAAATCTAGATAGAAGGTTTGGATTTATAATAAAATTAATTATTAATATTATTATTGTAAGAGGATATTTTTCAGATAGGGAACATCGAGCAAATCTTCTAGCGCCTAGATCAGGATCCGAGTGTAGATTGGTATTTAATGTGTTAAGTCTGTCATCGGTAAAGTAAGGATTTTTGTATATAATCACTGGTTCGTAAATATATTTTACATAATATAATTTTGATCCTTGGACATAAACATTGGCATGCATGATTGTTTATGCATTACATATTTCATTTTTTCCTGATGGATAATTATGATCACTGATATTACTATTTATATTTTCATATGATATGTTCCTATCAAATATGATTATTTTGGATGATTTGGATTGTGATACCAGTTAACAAAATCTTGAAAAGAATGTGATTTGATAATATATTGAGAGTTGATAAAGTGATAATAAAAAAGAAGGAATGTTTGGACTAGCCATGCTACACCGAGAATAGCTAAGCCATGGGTTGATAATACGTAGAATAGCCGAGCCATAGACGGATAGTACATGGAATAGCTTACCACGGGTGGATAGTACATGGGACAGCTAAGCCACGGGCTGATAATACGTGGAACACTGGAACTACGGATGGATAGTATATGGATTAGCCTAGCCACGGACGAATAGTACATGATCGATTTTGAGATATGCCTATCATAGGTTGAGCGTGACTGTGATTAGTTCAAAATTCTAAAAAAGATTGATGATCAAACTGAAATATAAAAATGGAATATGGTTTTGTCATATGTGACGGTTGGATTGTTTTGATTGCATGACATGATATTTTATGATTCATTGTTCTATTACTGTTTTCTTGTTATTTTCAAATCGTATTACTATTAGTGTGATTGTAAGAAAATCCTTACTGGATTGTAAAGCTCACATCCCTTACTTTTCTTCCTTCTCAGAGTCATACAGAATATTCAAGCTTGACGATGAATTGGATTCACGAGTGAAAGGATAAAAATATAAAGTTATTGATATCGAACGGATAATTATAGAATAACTAGATTTGAAATTATATGACTTGTATTATTTTCTTTATATTAGGTATTCTCTTATAAAATGTGAATAATAGCATTTTTGAAAATTAAAGTTATAGATTTTTTAAGGCCTTACATGATCTCTAGGATGTATTCTAGGATTCGTACGGCCGATCACATGGCCGAACCGGATGCTGGGTTTGGGGCGTGATATTTCTTGAATGAAACTCATTGCTAAAAAGCTTTCCAATCTCCTCGCCTATTGCTTGTTGCAAATCTACGATGAAACTCCATTTCTTTTGCCAAAGTGGGTGGTGCTTTGAGTCGACATTCAACCTGTGGATAATAATTTTAGAAAGTATACCTAGCATGTTGAAATCTAACTAGACGAAAATGTTAAAATTGGCTCGTAGAAACTCCAATAACTGATTCCGTAGGTTAGGTGCCAGCATTGTCCTAATCTGGATGACTTTGCTTGGATCCTCCTATTTGAGTGGTACCATTTCGAGTTGTTCCATGTATTTTTCTTGGACCTCCTTGGGCTCTTCTCGATGGTTGAGTACTTCAATTGGCAAGGACTCTTCCGACATGTTTTCTTTTACCAAGGCCATAAAACAATGTTGAGTTAGCATCCAGTCACCTTAGGTTTTGTTGACCCCATGCCTTATGAAAAACCATACCAAAAGATGGTATGTGGACATTATTGCTCGGAGAGTATGAAGTCCAGGTCAGCCTAAAATAGCATTATAGGTGGATAATACCCGAACTATAAGGAAGTTTAGCTACACAGTCACCTGTTGTGGCTCCTACTTGGCAGTCACTAGTAGTGTAATTCGGTCGAAGTCTCTAAATAATCCAACCAAAGACATGTGGACCTTCTTTAATCGATTGATTGGCAATTTCATTCTTTGGAACACATCATAAAACAAGATGTCAATCAAGCTTCCATTATTAATAAGGATTCTTTTATAATCATAATTGGTTACCATCATAGAGATGATGATATTATCATCATGAGTTTGAACTTTTTAAATATCATCATCAAAAAAAGTTATTACATCACCAGTTTACTACTTTGATGATGAATCTTCAGCTCGGCCCTCTGCTCCCTTACTTCTAGCAAATCCCAAGATCATGTTGATGACACTGGTCGTGGCTTGGTACCTATTGTCCTCTGTCTCGATCTAATGCTGAGATAGTGGTTCAGTCACTTGGTTCTCCCAGCCACAGACACTTCCCAAGATAACCCCCTTTAGGGAGGGCTTCAATTTTGTCCTTTAGAATAGAGGTAGTCCTTAATATTATGGCTGTGTTCCCAATGGAAGTAACCGTACCTTCTATGACTGCATCTATCCATCAGGGGCTTTTTTGGCACAGGGCAATGAAGATATCTTTCACCCTTGATCTCCATAAGGATTTTGGTGCAAGAAACAGACAGGGAGGTGTATGTATTGAAGCGACGTGGCAAGCTCCTTGGCCTCGTATTCTTCCAAGAAGTGGGTTCACATTCCTACCACTCTACTCGGAGATCTCCTTGAGCTATATTCTTCTTCTTGGATGTATTACCTCCTTAGCATTGGACAATCACCACCTCTTTTGCTCGTGCATACTTCCAGGCTCGCATGAGCATCTCAACAAAATCCCTAGGGAAATTCTTGTCCGAGAAAAAAATCAACCAAGAACTCGCCAGACATCACTTCAAGGCCAACATCATAATCGATTCATTAAGATCGCAAACTTCGAGCATGATATTCTTAAACTGGGCTACATAGTCATGTAGATTTTCACTTTCTCTTTGTTTGATGAAGAAAAGGCTATCAAAATTTGGCTATTGTCTTCAGCTACTGCCAAAGTATGCAATGAACATTGTCCCCAGCTACTTGAAGGAATGGATGGATCCTGGTTGAAGGCTAAAGTACCATTTTGAGCCATTTTTTGGAGCATGGTTGGGAAGGCAATGCAAAGAAGTGTATCTGAGGCCTTCTGGAGCATCATCAGAGGCTTTTAATTCTCAAGATGATCCAATGAAGTCATCGTAGGGCTCGATCTGAGATATTTTGAACCAACTGGGGATTGATTCCTCCATGATGCAATGAGAAAAGGGAGGCCATGAGTTGAGGTTGAGGTAATTTTCTACGTTTGATCTCCTTCCTAAGAGCCTCAAGCCAATGATTAATTTCTCAAACCTGCCGCTTAAGCTCAGTTTCATGTCAAGAGCCCCAACCTCCAAGAACAATTGGGAGTAAGGTCTCTTCCAAAGGATTCTGGAGAATATATGCACCGCTCTTCATGCCTTGGATCTTGGTAATGGGAGGAAGCCGATTAGCAGAATGTCAACTTTGAATGGTGGGCTCGTCAGGAGGGGTGCCCTCATCCTAGACTCTTGGGACAAGATTACCTACTTTGCTAAGAAGTAGCCAGTGGAGAGATAGGCTTTCTTTACTATTTTTGTTCTCGCTTTGCCATCTTCTGAAGGATTTGGATGGAAAATGTCAAGTGTTAGACTGCAGTAGGATGTTGAGTTGTTGCAAATTTGTCATCGTAGTGGGCTATGGTGAGACACATCAAGTGGTGGAATGGCACGTTGGATGCATCGGGAGGACTAGCATCATGAAGAATTAGATGCATCTCAATTCTAGCCATCTCTCCCCTTTATGCAGGTTGTGCTTTTTGTAGGGAAGCAAGGGCCCTTCCTCTAGCGGTAATATATTCCTGCAAGTCACTGGACCTCTAGTGGAAGGCTTGATCTCCTACCAAGGTGAGGATCAATTGCTTATTGACATGGAGGGATGTATTGGAGAGATCTTCCTTCTAGAAGACCTGCAAAGAAATACACTCACCAAAGATTTTCCAATGGAGGATCCTTCGATACTTAAATTAGTTGAAGCTTTTAAGCAATGGTAGAATAGAGAAAGTGGTTGAGTTTGGATACTATTTCTCCTAGAAGAGGTCACTTACTTGAGGGTCCCTTTTGCTTCCCTTTATACAGGGAGTGAGAGTTCTATCGTAACGACCAAAACTGTTATGATCCTGAAGAATCTTCGCCTGTTATGAATAATGGGGCACCAGCTAGTGGTAGTAGAGAATCTCTATTTATTACAAAATGTGGAGGTGTGTGTGACTAAAGATATTCGATGCATTGTTTGGAAAAAATCTTGCATTGAAAATTGGTTCTCATGTGAGCCGTTAGAGATGGCATCATTGAGTTTTTTTGGGCATGCAGTTGGCCTCAATCTGCCATGTAGATCAATCATCGTCGCTTACCAAGATCAAGGTCGGCTTTTTTCCATGGCCATTGACTTGACCATCTTTGCTAGTAATGGTCATGTACCATCTTCCCATCATGGAGGTTGTCAGTTCATACAAGTATAGCGAGTCACCTCCTTGATAAAGGTTCGATCTCCGCTGGTCGAGAAAATGACTAACACCTATAATAGATTTCAAATAGACACAAAAGTTGAGCTAAGTTTCTTATTATTTTGTAGTCAATTATGGTAATTAGATCTCATGGTTGGTAGATACTAGCAAGTGAAGTTCTATCTAAGATATAGCCTTCTTGATAGTGATTAAATTTTAATAGATAAAAAAATAGATTTTTATTTCTTAGATCTCATGGTTGATAGATACTAGCAAGTTCTAAGACAGTTATCGTTATAATGATTAGATTTTAATAAATAAAAAATAGATTTTTATTTCAATTATATATGTGTGTGCATGTATTTCTTTTACACACATACTATATATATATTTTCTATCTAATATATAGTATTCTTTATTGTGATTAAATTTTAATAGATAAAAAAATAGATTTTTATTTTTATTATATATATGTATATATTTATATTATATATTGTTGGCGTTAAAATCTGTCAAGGCACCGGAGATGCTGGAGTTGGTGGTGCAGGCAAGTCTCCAGGAGATGAAACCTATAAAAAAAGTCCTGACAGGAAGATGTTCCAGCATTAACCCCCCAATGCTCAAGTAGTTTTCTAGCATGACAACTGTATAAAGAGCATGGAGGAATTTTTGCATATCTTGAGAGTCAGCGGATCTCATTTTATAGGTGAAAGACGGACATTTTCAGAATAATGAAAATCTTAGTAGATTCAATGAGAAGTGACAGGACTTACAATAGTCTATTAGAGAATTTTTTATTTTAAGGGGATATCCCTTCCTTTTTAATTGAAATATTTTTCTTTATATAATTTTTGTCATGTTTCTTTAATGGTGATGTGGACTTCTGCTTGGATCCTAGCATGATCCCCTTAATTATGAAGATACGGTAGTGATTAGAAATCATGATACATGATGTGACATTTTGATCATGTAATCAAAGATGCAAAAATGAGCATCGATTGTATTGGCCTTTAGGGCATCCGAATGGGCATATCTCTTAAGGACTTATTTGCTATCAGATTTATGGAATATCTTTATTGAATCTAAAGAATGGTCGGCCAAAAGATGCCCGATCGGATGGCTTCAGTTGAAGGTTGGATATGACGATGGCCTTTGGATCGTCCAACTAATCGAAGACAAGTCGCTACTGAGGCTAGGTCAGACGGTGACCGACGGGCAGCACTTGGCTTGGTCTAGCTAATCAGGATGTCATTTTTTCAGTGAAACAATGGACGAACAAAGGGGGCCGCTCATGTGCTGAGCATGCAGTTGAGCCATATCTAGGTATATTGGACCAAAGAAAGTGCTAGGAAATTAAGGGTCAGATCTGATGAATGGTTAGCGAGCACATGTTGATAGCTTTTAGGGACTAATCAATAGATGTGCCAGTAACTTCGAGACCTGCTCGGATGAGGGTACTTGGCAATTTGGTACTCAAATAGACTTGGTTGATTAGGAGAGGTGCTAGTTTCTCTAGAAGAGGTTGGATGGACAAAGAAGTCGCTCATATACGATCATGTGGTCAAGCCTTGTCTAGGATCAGCCACCGCCGAGGCTTGCTCGTATAAGGGTACTTAGCAGTTTGATACATAGTAGGACTTAGTCGACTGAAAAAGGCACCAACTTCTCTGATGAGGGGTCGATCGAGTGATAGGACCAACCAGATGTTGATCATGTTGACTTGCCCAATAACATTGGGACCAAGAGGGAGTCCTCTTTTGATCAAACCCTCTATCCGACGAATGGTCGATGACACGTATGTATCAGGACCATTCAACTAGCATGTTAATTTATTCGATAGAGTCGAGCAGTAGTTTTCTACCAATCGAGGCTCCAATCCAATAAATGGTCAGAAGGATATAGTTGGGATGCTTGGCTAGGCTTACTAGTTTAGGCTTCATATTCTTGGTGACGAGTGGTCGGTTGTCATGTAACAGTGCCAACCCACTAGGCTCATTAACTTGGACTTCATATCCCTAAGCCCAAGTAGAATTTTTCCCAACATGCACATGTGTGTGTATTCTTTGAGCTTAGTCATGCGAAAATGAGCAAGCCGGCAAATCTCACGTTTGGCTCTGCTTATATTTTTAGCTTTGATTTCAAGCTCAAACTCAATTACTTTACTAATCACATGAGCCCCTATCAATTATATGCTAAATAAGTCAAACACAACCTAATCAAGAAGGATTTACTTACCCCACCCTTGGTTATAAAAGATGTGAACATTCGAATGAAAGAAGATTTCTCTAGATTTTATGTGCAGGAAAGGTTGGAAAATGTCTGTTAATATAGACAATCAGCTAGATCTTAGTTGATAGATGCAGAAGTGAGGGCATGGATGGTATAGGAAAGAAATTCTTCAAAACAACTAGAACGAGGAAATGCTTGGAAACATGGGCAAGTTTCCGAAGTATATCACCCTAAGTTGGGTTTCTAGTAAGAGCCAGACACCACCTCTTGACTTCAAATGACCAACAATGGACAATTCTCCTACAAGCACAATGGCTAGTTAATTTCTAGCTAATTGAGAGCATATATTAGCAAACAAATAAAAGATGGATGCATAATGGTGAAATAGCCCATTGACCGTAGGCAATGGATCTAGACTACTACTTAGGTGGAGCCTATGTGCCCATGTGACACAAAAAACAAACTTGATATAACATTACTTGATAATTCTTTATTTGACTCCTTTAATATTAATATATTATCTTAGTATCTCAATAATTTAAAATTTAAATGTATACCAAGGACATATGCAATACATAAAGTTTTACATCCCAGTGGGATAGGAGACGAGATAGCCATCGTGTCCTATTTCTATAAAAAAACAGGACTGAGACAGGGTCGAAACTTCGAAACCTATCCATGCAGGAAGAAAAGAAGAAAGAGGAAAGAAAGAAAGATGAATAAACAAAAAAAAATGAAAGGAAAAATGAAGAAAAATGAAAGAAAGAAAAAAAGGAAGTAGATAAAGAAAAGAAAGAAGAAAGAAAAGAGAAAGAATAAGAATAAAGAAAGAAAAGAAAAGATAAGAAAATAAAATAAAAGAAAGGAAGGTAGAAAAAAGAAATACAAGAAGGAAAAAAGATAGAAAGAAAATAAAGAAAAAGAAATGGAGGATATCTACTGAGATACATAACCAGGACCGCTATTGGGACGGGACAAAGGGATGTCTCATTCCATGAAGATACTAGAACATATTCAACCCATAAAATTTAAAATCTTGGTAATAAATATAATTAATAAGACTTTAAAAATACACTATAGTTTGTAAAACTTACTTTTAAATGTTAATAGAAGTGATACAGCATAAAGCATTTCTTTCTTAGTTAGAGTGGTAGATATTTTTGAGCTTGTTCAATCATTCATCTTGTCAAAGGAATTTGAATGAAAGGCTTTCAAGTGCTTAAAGTACTTTTTTCATTAATATAATCTGATTTCATCTTAGGTCTAATGTAACACACTATACTCCTTTATTAGAATCTATTTGTCATCTCTAGCAACAAATTATAAGAGATTCTTCAAGATTATATACATGTAAATTAATGTATATGTGTATGCATATGTACTACCATACAAGATTCACCATATTAGTATCGAGGCCTAGGCCAGTCGACCTGCAACATAGTTTGGTACACTCCATGTTGTTTCGTACCTGGTCCAAATCGACACAATAAAGATGATAGAGGGAGAACCAAAAAGAGGAAAAGAGAGGGGGAGAAATAAAGAAAACCATCGAAGACCATCTAGGCCACTGAAGGATTATTAAGGTTGCTAGCAGAAAGCTAAAGAAGCGGCAGCCCCAATTTCAATCGAGAGAAGAGCCGCCCTTCTGGCAAACTTAGTAGCCCACCAACAACCTCTGGCAGTCATCTCACTCTCTCCCTCACCTTCCCTCCCCCATTTCTCTCTTTTCTTCTTCCTCTCATCCTCCTTTGCTGGTTTCTCATTTTGATTAGCAAAATCATCCTGGCTTGCTCCCGACATAGCTCGGTATGCCCCGAATCAATTGTTCAGGATGGTCTACAATCCTTGCTACTATGTGTACATATCACCGGTGCCTAAGTGTGTGAGTACAATTCTGCAAACATGTATGCATGATGAGCTAGGTTAAGGTATCCAAGATTTCATGAAGCCTGCAATGGACGAAGGATGCCAAAAAAAGATATTTGAGTGGAATAAAGCATAAATGTTAGAATGGACAATTAGCACAAATACATGATCGGTAAAGTGTTAACAAATGCATGTGAAATAGCTCCATAGGTTGGGGACATGGCAGTGCCAAGAGTACATGCGTTCCCCCCTCTCCTATCTTGCTACCAACATGATACGTCAAAAGTAAACTAGAAGAGATAAAGGAATAGAAAATTAACAACTTTTTAAACTATTTTGGATTTCATCTTTAGTTGAAGAACTTTTTTAACATTTAGATTTCCTTCTAAACACAGTTTTACTTGTTCCTTCACAATCTCTTTGTTAATATGTTTGGATGGATTTGCTAGAGAAGATTGTTTGTTAGGAATGAGGCCCCTAGTCTAGATTGTACCAGGTATGAAGCTACTTCCATGAAATATAACATAACTGAAATGACCCCTATAGTTAAGGGAACAATCCTCTTTAAAACCGCTTCAATGACTCCAACAATTGTTTGTAAGACATAAATCAGAAATATAAAAATTTGTTCATGAAGAATTTGAAGAAAGCTGGGCTTATAGGAGTTGTAATTAATACAAGTAATAAAACACTATTTTACCAGAAATATACCTTGTATGATCAACAGAAATACAAAACAGAAACTATTTGTAATAAACAAGATAAAGCGAGTAATCTTCTCACCTCAGTACAGTTTCTTAACATTTTCATAGGATATTATTTCCACCATTGATATTAGAATATTACTACAGACTTGTCCTTGGAACTTATATAACTAAAAATTAAGAGCCAAAAAATATCTCTAGGCAGCATCAATAAGGGATGGATGAACCCAAATAATTTTTTAGTTATGATTTTCAGTATATATTAAAAATAAAGCGGTCATCATCCTGCTACAAAAACCAAAATTTATGAAGCCAGGTTGCAAAAGTAATTGGGGAGCTAATATTTTGGAAAGGATGAGGCTAGTTTAGTGGGGAACCCTGAAAAAATGTGAGCCTGAACTCTCAAAGATTAAGGTCAAAGAGGAAATTAAAGATTGTACAAAACGAATAAATTACGAGCTTGCACCCTAATTGTTGCTAAAAAATTGTGGTAGTGACAGAGGCTGTTAGTATTCATCTAAAGATCGAGAAAACTGTAGAAACAAAGCACAGAAAAAAATCAGAAATTCTTAAGAAAAGGCTTCAAGGCATGTAATACTGCCACTTTTCTTAAAGCTTTCTTCACACTCACCAATCAATCTCGTGTGTGCAAAGGGAATGTGCAATATCCTCCTGGAAATAATAAAGTCTGATGTTTGATCTTGTCTAGCACAAAAAAATAAAACCATTGAGCATTCACCAGTTTTTGATCGAAATTATCTAATTTATTACTTATACGTGGTTTTCTGCATCAAATCGTACATATATAAAGTTGATCTATTTAAGAAAAAGAGTGAGGACATGTTCTTGTTGTTGTTGTTTATCTTGAGCTGCAAACTTGGCTTAAATAGACTAATCCATGCCTTTCTGAATAAGGACAACCTAAACGGTTTATTAACTACCATTTCTAATTTTGAAATTTTGAACGTTTAATTCAAAATACTAAAATTGATTAGTAGTTAATTAACTGCCACTGCCACATCAATGTTCAGTTAATCAACTGCCAAAAACAGGATAGCATTCCCATTTGTTATTTTAAAACCATACAACAAAAACTGTAACAACCCAGATCTCGTCCAAAAAAGCCCAAAGGTATTATTCAAGTTCTTTAACCTTGCATAAATACCTAAGATCTATCTAGCTATCTAGTACATAGCTAATGTGGGACAAATACATGCCAACATAGGTCCTCATATGCTCTTCACATTTAAGTCTTGGTGACCACGCAAGGTTAAGGATCCAAATCCATTCAAGTCCAATCACAAACACTATGATCAACTCATGGTAAACCTGAACGAGCCCATGTTGCCAATATATCCGATCCACATAGACCATGGGCAAGTTTCCTAGCTCTTGGCTAGAAGCCTAGGCCCCAACCCATTTCCACGCCTGCCCTTAAGATGGTGCTTATGGGAACACGAGAGGGCCACGTGCCACCTCAACCATAGGTCATGCCCTACTAATTTAAAAAGCTGAGAAGGGGGCCACATTCCCTTTCCTTCCATGAGACAGAGGCATGTTCCATTAAGGGCTCGTTCTTTGATGGGTAAATAATTTACTTTCCAGGTAAATTGCTAAGATCTATCTATATTTTATATAATATCCTTTATTATATACATATATCTATTATATAAATTATAAATTATAATATTATATATATAATTTAATATATCATAATATACAATATAATATTTAAAAATATGTTTTAATTTAATATAATATTATAATTATATAATATATTATATTGTTATTATATAATAATGATAAATTATTCTATAATAATCAATAATTATAATAATATAATATACTATTATGTTATATTATCAAAATGCTGTAATATATTGTAATATTATAATAACATAGTATATTATTATAAAAAATATATTATAGTAGTATAATAATATATTATTATATTGTATTATATTATATATTAATCTATTAGGTTATATCATATATAATATAATATATAATAAAGTATATTATATTATATTATATATTTTATCATTATTATATGACTATTATTATTACCATATGGTTAAGGGTATACGAGGAATAAAATCAAAAGATTATTTTCATGACCCATGGGAAAATGATTTACCCACCTTCTAAGTGGGTAATATTTTTCTCCCATTTCTTAGATAAATACTAGCCATGAAAAAATGGCTTACCTATCTAGAGAAGTATAAAAGCATAGGTAAATTGGTCAATGAAAAAGTTGACCAAGTTTTGATAATATTTACCCATCAAGAATGAACCTTAAAAAAAAAAAGAAAAGAGAAAATATGGCAACAAACTCCCTATTCCTCTTCTTTCCTCCTCCCATGCACGCAATCCCTCCCCTCCCATTGCATCCAAAGCTGTTTTGCCACTCTACTCCACCTCTCACATCTCTTCTCCCTTCAAATTGTTAGGTGAGCCTTATCCCCATTTCTTGATTTTTTTCTTGTAGGAACTTTACAAAAAAAAAAAAAAAAAGAGGAGTGGGGGGGAATGGTATAGGGTGTTTTTTTCTTTCCTACGCAGGGGAAGGCTATGCCTTAAGTGGTGGCTAAGGCCCGGCCACCAGCATAGTTCTCCCTTATTCTTAGATGAAAAGAAGAAGAAGAAAAAAAAGGAAAAGAAAAGAAGAAGAAGAAAGGAAGAAGAAAAGGATTGTCTGTCCCAACTCTCTTTATTGGGGTGTGCAAATGGTTCAGTTAACCAAAAACTAAATCGAATCATTAATTATTTTGGTATTCAGTTTGATTTTTCTTCTAAAAATTTTGATTTTGGTTTAAAATCGAATCGAGATTTTCTAATCGCTTCAATTTTCAGTATTTAATTTAATAACCTCGGTTAACCAAAAACTGAAATTATAAAATATAATAAAAATCTATCTTTGTCCTTTCTTGATCTATGATAAATAGTACATTGATAGAATGCAAAGATCTTGAAATAATTTTGCTAAATTAAACTTTTTTAAACGGTTTGTTATTGATTTAAAGTTGAATAACAATACTAAGTTCAAGTTTAATTCTACAATTCAAATAATGAAATTATTAAAGAATTTTATAAGCCTAAATCGAAAACAAAAATTCAGTACAACGAAATCCAAAACCGAATTACCGAACCGAACCGAAATAAAATTATTTCGGTTTTTCTTGTTTGGTTTTAGGCTACTTTGATTTGATTTTTAGTTATGCTAAATGTAAATTTGGAAGTTCGATTTTTCCAAATATCAATTCGATTTTAATCGAAATAACTGAATGCACACTCTTATCTCTATGTTATAACCCCCCCCAAAAAAAAAGGGAATGAATACAACCCAGAAAGTCAGACAGTATAAGATCCCTAAGCTGTACAAGGGATGACCGCCAGTCTGACCAAAGAACAGAGATAGAATGGCGGGCAACAAAAGAGACAACACAGTCTGCAGCCGAATTTGCTTCCCTATAAATATGACAGAGGATAAACGAGGAGCATCCCTGTAGTAGGAGAGTGATATCCCGTATAACAGGATGATCCGAAGGGACGATCAAGGACTGCCGGATCCAGGAGATGACTGTCATAAAGTCTCCCTCAATGATGAGATGATTCAAACGGAGAACCTGATGAGCATATCTGATGCCGACCCAAGCAGCATATAATTCCGTCATAGGGATGGAAGAATCCAGAAGAGGGGCACCACCAGCTGCCAGGAAGCCCAATCCGAAACGCCGAATGACAAAAGCAGCACCTCCCAAACTGCGGCGGAGACTGCCATCAAAGCTGACTGTGAAGACAGACGGGGGAGGGGGTTCCCAAGTGATGAATACACAAAGGGACCCTCGAGGAGCGAGGTGGGAACCCCAGAAATCCGAATGTCTCCCAATCGATCTCAAGAACTTAGCAACAGACGCAGAGGCCCGCTGCGCAGTAAGCCAAAGAAAACATCGCACCGAGCTGAACACCCACTCGTTCTTGGCTAGCCAAACGTGGTAGGCAGTATAGGCTAGGAGAGACGTAGCAGGGGTAGCAGGAATAGTGCGCAGGCTCCCAATAAAAGAGTGTAGAGGGTCATCATCCAGTGACAGAAGGTGAGCAAGCCGTGCAATATGCCACACCCGTCTAGCTCGGGGGCAAGCAAACAAAGTATGATCCTGGATCTCCTGATCGATATCACAAGTGGAACAGTGAAGGGACATATGCATACCTCTAGACGACAGGAGATGTCTGGTGGGAAGGCATTGACGGGAAACCTTCCAAATAAACAGAGAAACTCTAGGATGCACCGGGAAAGACCAAACCCAAGAAAATCAATCCATAGGGCGCGGCGAATCACCCTCAGGGGTGAAGATGGTCAACAGATCCGGCATCAGAGCCCTAGGAGCCGTAAAGCGTCTCCAGACTTTGACATCCGGGCACGGGGAGGTGGGTAAGATAATGGAAGAGACTCGGAGGCCCAGAATATCTCCAAACCTAGCTCGGACAGCCTCCCAATCCCACCTCATCTGGCCAGGGATGAAGAGATCTGTGATGACCATGGAGTCGGGAGTATCGACTGAGATAAAGGTAGGCCATCTACTAAGGGGGATGTCCGAAATCCACGGATCCTGCATGATCGAATGGACCTGCCATCCCCAACCACCCAAGCAAGGTGGGGAGATATGATAGGGACTCTAAGAAGCATCTCCCTCCAAATAGCTGAAGTACATCTGGTAGGGCTTAGATTGCCATCAATGAAGGCATGGTGGTCATCATAGGGCCCGCATTATGGTCGCCCACATGCTCTGCGGACAGAGAAAATATCTGGCAACACGCCTACCAAGTAATGCCTCCCTCCTGATAAGAATAGACTGGATCCCCAACCTGTCATGATGTACAGGCTAGCAGACAGACTGCCAGGATACCAAGTGAATCCTGCATCCAGAAGAAGTAGAATCCCACAAGAAAGCCCGTAGCATCTGCTCTAGTTTGATGACAAAGGTCCTGGGAATAATAGCATTGGATAGCATACAGACAGGCAGAGACGTGAGAACCGAGCGGATAAAAGTAATCCTACTCATGGAGGAGAGAGAACAATCCTGCCATCCATCAATCTGCTCACGAACCGCCTGAATCATCGGGAAGCATTCAGCAGTGGATAACCTAGCACCGGATATAGGAACACCCAAGTAAGTAACACCCATGCAGGAGAGAGAACGATTCTGCCATCCATCTATTACTTAGCTATATGATTGAATCATCATTAATTATGAAGGATGTAAGTTCAGTTGAAGAACTCAATGACATCATTAAAAAAAAAGAGAAGACTGGATTTATGCACACACTTGACTCTCGGTATGATGATGAATGGAATCGGACTTGATTGCATGCCCCATCATGGGGATAAGCATAGCGATCCTGCCATGGGGGAAACATCGTCATTGTTCTAATTAAGGACCCAGATCGACCAAAAGGATTAAACGTGGCAACCTCACCATGGGGATAAACATGATGTGACCTATGCTGCGGGAGTTAAATACATCCATGGTCTTTGACTGTAGAGCCAAAATTAGAATTGGATAGCTGGGTATGTGTATGGATTTTTGTATTAGTCCATGATTGAAAGCATGGCATGATCTTAAGACCAGGATAATCTATCTTTCTCTGGTTCCAGTCATCCATTCATTTGTACACAATTTTGATAAGATGAAATGTACCATTTTAGTATATGGATTTATTGAAATTAATTATCATAAAGTTACTTGTACAGATATAGCATGTTTATATGATTTGATTAAGCTATGTTGTATAATTTAGCTTGGTTTAATTCTATAAAGTGGACTTGTCACTTACTGAGTCGTGAAGTTAATAGTCTTCACATATTTTTTTCAGATCAGGGATCAAATTGCGGGACAATTAAGTATCGGCATTTTAAGGCATGTACATAAAGGCATAGCCAACTTATAGTTGGTAGATTTAATTTATTAGATCAGTTGGTGTATCTTAACATATTGTATGTGGATTATGTATAAATAGCTTAAATACTTAAGTGTTGAGATGTAGACAAGGATTGTAGAACCATCACAAATTGCCCATGCCCAGCAATGAATCAAGATGGTTCCCACTATCAAAATAAGAAACGGGCAAAGGAGGGGGAGAGGGAGAAGGAAAGAGAGGAAGAAAGAGAGAGAGAAGGGAGGGAAGGAGAGGGAGAGAGGGCAGCTGCGCTGCTGCCAAGCCCAGTAGCAAGTTAGAGGGGCTCGGCCCTCCCAATCGAAACAATAGCTTCAGCCTTTGTTTTATTTTTTATTTTGGCATTTTCAGGCGGCCTCTAAAGGTCCTCTTTCCCTCTCCTTCCCTCCCTCCTCTCTCTCTCTCTCTCTTTTCCTCTCTATCGTTCTCACTCTACCCTCTCTACTGTATCGGTTCAGGCCCGGTACAAAATGGCACCGGGCACAAACCATGCCGCCGACCGACCGATTCGGCCAATACTGGCACAACAAACATTGGATGTAAGTATAATAGTTAGTTGTTTATGATAAGCACCACTACTTGGGTATGAAGTATATTATTTTCTCGATTATGTTGGGTTTATTGGTAGGTAGAATGCCTTGCATGCTTATACGACCGATCCCTATAAGTATAAGGGCAACTATCACGCCCTTGAATTGGAGAATTCTGAGGTCAAGAGCATGATAGTTAGAGAAGTATCGGAGTATAGGTTTAATTTATAGGAATTTATCAAGATCCTAGGAGATGATATATGTTGAGTGTAGGTGTGATAGTTATTAGATACTAGAATATAAATCCTATCTATTATGTTATAAGTGGTTCATCACCGTAAATCTTGGTTTATTTGAAACCTTACAAGGAACTTTTGTTGTTGTTTCAGTGTGGATTGGAAATGAACCCCATCATGTTAAGAAGATTGCCAACACTGTTAATGACTCTCACATAGAGAAACCTTCAAATTAACAAGCTAATAGCACCGGTCAGCAGGAGGGTGCCGCAACCTCTACCAAAAATATCTAGACCGATCAATAATAGCAACCTATAATGCTTCAGTTTATGGAGATTGTGGTTGGAATAATGCAACCCTAGTTGCAATTTCAACAAGAGATGCAACAAGAAGTTCTGCAACAATTTCAACAAGAGATGCAACAACAACAACTGTTGGAACAAAAGGAATTGCAATTGGCTTGTGTCAGGGCACATCCTGTGAAGTATGGAGGTCAGGTCAAGGTTTACGGTACCATCCCGTACTGCTCGATATGGGATGTACCATACCGTATTGGTCAAGAGCCGGTACGGTTCATATATAACAAATGGTCCGGCATTCCGGATCATTGAAAAAAATTTAAAAAATATATATTCTGTACGGTACGGTATGGCATTGTACCGTACCGCCTGGCTCGACTCGGTTCGGGCTCGGTTCGGCCTAGTTCGGGTCCGGTTCATGCCCAATTCAGGTTAAACAATTTTTTGATAGAAAGGGAAAGGATTTTTTTAAGATTTTGTGGACCCGATATGGAGCCAGTATGGTGATCGGTACGGGGCATGGTATCGGTTCCAAGTTCCTTGATGGAGATATTTTTAGGATTTAAGAATATAGTTCCACCCACTTTTCGAGGTACTATTTAACCCTTGGAAACTAAGATTTGGAGTAGATGGAAAAATCCCTGGTGATTATAAAATGCTTTAGCTATGCCTCCTATATGCTTGCAAGGGAACCCTCTAATTGGTGGAAGATGATACAAACTAAACTTGTCTCTAAGATGGAGCTTTTTACTTGAAAGAAATTATGTAAAGCATATTATGAAATATATTTTCCTACTAGTGTTAGAGCAGAGAAGAAATAAGAATTTATTACAATTTATTACTCTGAAGAAGAAGAACATGACTATAGCTCAATATAAAGCTAATTTTAATGAACCATCTAAGTTTTGTCCTAATGCAGTAGATGATGAAGAGACCCAAGCCTACAAGTTCCAAATAGGCTTAAGAGCAGAAATTAGCAAAGGGGTTGCACCCTTACAGTTGACCACCTAGGAGGAAAGTATAAATACCGTTTGATAATAGAAAGAGAAGTTGAGCATGAATTGAAGGAGAAGGAAGGTCAGAGAAAAAAGTGTAGGCCAATGGCTTTTCAAGGGGGGCTTAGTCAATAGCAAAAAAGTTCTAACTAAGGAATACTGAACCGGGACGGTATGGTACGGTACCATACCGGGTCCAAGAAATTAAAAAAATGTCTTCATTTTCTATGGTAATATTGTTTAACTTGAATTAGACCCGAACCCGATCGAACCAGACAAAATATATTAGCACGATACATGGTATTTTGAACGGTCCGGCATTTCGAACCATTTTTCATGACCGAACCATATCGGTTCTTGACCGGTATGGTTCTGACTATTGTTCACAATATGGCAAAGGTCATTCAAATATAGGCTATACTTGGAATACTGGTGCATGTTTCAACCGTGGACAAAAGTGTTACAAAGCAGCAACTTGTCCAATAATAACTCAAAGTAGGGTTGTTTCGACCCCTTTTGAAGCCTAGACAGCTCAAGTATCTGTAAGCAGAATCCCCTTCTATTGTACAAAGTAAAGAGGAAAATCTTAAAAGAAGTTTACAATACTAGCTAATCAACGTATTCTAATGGTACCAAACTATTTGAAAGTTGAAATGTAAACTTTTGTTGTATAAATAAATATATGTGTTGCAGTTAGCTAAACTTTTGTTGTCCAAATTTGTTAGGCAGTAGGAAGAGAGAAACAAAAAAAATCATTATAGTCATTTAATAGGGGAGCACTATGCATGTAAACTAAAATTTGAAATACAGAGCAAAAGGAATTGATATGCACTTAAATGTTTGACATATCATATCGATATGTATGCTGTGAGTATTTTAAAACAAGAATGATTTTTGAAAAGTTTTAATATTTAGTAGAATAAATGAATTAGTTTGGACACCGTGGAAGAGTGGTGGAATTATAACATGCAAGTTATGTGAAAATTATTGACACAAAATTCTATGATGTTTGCACTAGAAGAAGATATTTGTTCATATATGTTATAATCCAATTGGAATTCATCTTTGAATACATACATACATATGTATATATGTATGTATGTATGTTAGGGGTGGCAATTTTTGCCAACCTGATACTAAGGGGCGGGTAAAACTCGACCCATTTAATTTAGGGACGGGCATGGATTTTGTATAAAAAACCCAACTCGGGATCGAGTCAGGCACCGGTATCAGTATGCCCCATCCCAAATCCGACCCGATTACATAAAAGGCATGAGCCCTCTTAATCCCCCATCCCTCGGTACCTGATCTTAGTTCAATGCTTCGACTCGTTTCTTCCCCAACCCACCCCATGCCTATTTTCTTCTCCTTTGTTTTGTTGTTCAACCATTTTTTCTTTCTTTTGGTCACGTTCTGTATATTACGTAGATTAACTCTACAACAAGGTATCAGTGATATCATTTAATACTGAAGGTAAACTTATTCTTTTATATTCATTATTTAATTGTTAAACAAAGTTAATGAAGTACCATATTTTCCAGCTTACTTCATCATTGTATTATATTTATAACTTTTTTCCATTATAGACTAAATTCAAGCTTATAAATTATGCACAGGACTCGATCCAACCCGACCCTACCTGGTATACCCAACCCGACCCGATCCGAGATGAGTACAGGACAGGTACGGGGCAAAAAAAATTTTAGCAAGGCTGGTATGGATTTTGGTGACCTGACCCAAACCTAACCCATTGCCACCCCTAATATATGTATTTATATATGTGTATGCATATGTATATAGATATACATACATACATAAATATATATAGATGCATATATATTTATATCAATATACATACATAGCTCTTTTCGAAAGGATTTGAAACCAAATCTAGTCAAGTGCCCCACCATCTAATTTGTATAGATTCCCATGCAAAAAGTAAAAAGTTAATGGTATATTAATAACATAGAATAAATGTAAATAGAAATAAACAAAAATGCTTCAGAATAAATACAAACACTCCAGAATATATAAATATAAACCTTTTTCAAAAAAAACCCAAACACTTCAGAATAAACAAAAACATTTTCATCTGTTTGGATTTATGTTTATTCTAAAGTATTTATGTTTATTCTAAAAATGTTTGTATTTATTCTAGAGCATTTGTATTTATTCTGAAAATATGGACTATCCCATTATTAATAGTTCCAACGACCACCAACAACTATTAATACACCATTAATACGAGTGAAAAACTGTGTTTATTCTAGAGCATTTTTGTTGATTTCTGTTTGTGTTTATTCTACACCATTAATTTTTACTTTTTCTTAATGGGGATCTGTGCAAATCAGACGGTGGGGGACTTGACTAGATTTGACTCCAAATCCTTTCAAAAGAAACCAAGTCCACATCTCTCTCTATATATACACACACGTGTGTGTGTGTGTGTGTGTATATATATGTGTGTGTGTATGTATGTATGTATATGTATGCATCTATATGTATGTATGTACATACATACATATATATACATACATACACACACACACACACACACACACACACACACACATATATATATATATATATATATATATATATATATATATATATATATACACACATACATTTGTGTATAATTTTAGTATATAAATATTATTGAAATTAATTATCATCAAGTTACCTATACATATGTATCATGTTTATATGATTCGACTAAGCTGCGTTATATAATTTAGTTTGGTTTAATTCTATAAAGTGGATTTGTCACTTACTGAGTCGTGAATCTATAATTTTCATATATTTTTTCAGACCAGGAATCAAATTTTGGGACAAGTATCGGCATTTTGAGGTATGTATATAGAGGCAAGTCCAACTTGTAATTGGTAGATATAGTTCCTTGGATCAGCTAGTACATATTAGTGCATTGTATATGGATTATGTACAAATAGCTTAAATACCAAATAGTTAATTGTTTCTGATGAGCATCACTGCCTGGATATGAAGTATATTATTTTCCAAACTATGTTAAGTCAATTGATAGGTCAAATACCTTGCATATTTATAGGGGCAGCCCCATTAAGTACATGGTGGTTGCAACACCCTCGAGTTGGAGAATTATGACGTCCAAGGTGTGAAATTTGCTTTGACATCATTTACAATAAAACAGGATCTCACTCAGAAAGGCTAGTTAGAAGGTATCATTTGAATTCTTTACTCCTATATAAGTATAACTGTATAATTGATGGGACTAAACACATGCCAGCACGGGTCCATATAAAAAATATATGGGAAGGAAAGAAATTATTGAAAGGTAATGAAGAAATATATCTCTTATGTCTCATAAAATGGAAGTGTTAATTTCTTTTGCTATGTGTTTCTCACAAAAAAAAACTTTTTTGATGCATAGATTTTTCATTTGCTTATTGTTCTAATAGAAAATGAAGATGAAAATCAACTTCATTTGCAAGGAAAAGAGATCATTAGATCGAAAGCCGAACCTACTCATGATGTTATGGTCATACCAAATTTAGCTGAATGATGAAATTCCTATGGACAATTTAGAGAAAAGGATGCTACGCTGTCTTTGATAGAATAAGATAATGACTTGCACAAGCATACCATTTTGTTCATGAAAAAGAAAAGGTGTAGCGTTCACTCACATACTTAATAGATTAAAAGTGCCATATTTTGATAGGCATGCGATGTTTAATTCTTACCACATCAAACAAACATTAGCATTTAAACATCTATGCATTTCACTTGTGATAGTGAAGAAGCATGGTGGCAAGTTTAGCATTACAACACAACTTTGAGCATCTTTATAAATTATATCTTTACCCACACATATCATTCATTCAACTTAAACACATTGAGAGCAGATGAAACATAAATGTTTTTTATGAAGATTTCCATGTTTTCTTTTCTTATGTTAATCGTTCAAACAACCTCATATGTTGCTACTTTATTCTGACAATTTCAGTCAAACAGCTGAAGACATACTTCTTTAAAAAGAAAACTCTTTTGGTTTCTAAATTCTTTAGAGCCTATACTGAGAAATACAGTTTTTAGATTCAGCCAATATGACACAACTTTCAAGATGGTAAACTAGCATTGACCATGTTTTTATGCTTGTAAAATAGTAGAACTTCATTGAAGCCCTGAACAAGCTTCACTCCACAACAATTTGCTGTTGAAAATGACAAGAAAATGAGTTTAAATGAAACTGCAACGTACATGTTTGTTCCGACATAATGGTGGCTATGTTTATGAGTTTGTTGTCCATCCAAGTAGACCATGGAAAGATCTTGATCAAAATGTGTTATGTGACTAAGCAAAACATTAGTCAAAACACAATTGCTTACCATAACACCAATGCACACGTTTCATTTCAGATAATAAAACTAATTGATAAGAAAAACAAATGCTTTTTTTCTTTTTTGTCTGTGCGTGACAATAAAACAAAAGATACTGATTTTATAGCACAAAATGAAAAGAGAATATAAAAACTTGTGATGTCAACCTATTGATAGACATGTTTGCGATCAAGCAAACATGGTTCAACAATCAATGTAAACACTCCAGATTTTGTATCCATATCTTGATTCAAGTGTACACACAAATGAAAGGAGCAAATCAGCACATCAAAGTAACCAGCAAAACCTTCATCATCAAGACTGCACAACTTTAGGAGAAAGTTTAAAGCTTCATGGGCATGCTCTCCATGAAAGAGTGTCTTAATTGGCAACCAAGACTCGATGATGATAACTAAAAATCTGGCTGGAAATTTTGTTAGGATTAGCTACTTCAATTACTATGCAATTAAAAAATATAGTGATACTGTTCTATTTTACCTTCTCTAAAAGTCTAAGCCAGTCTTCTTTCGAATATACGAACGTAAACCCAAATAAACAGAAGCACCGTACATATACTAATACATGAAATATGTGAAAACAACTCCTAACTGGTATAAGAATCTTCGACCACCTTTCATGATACCTGCTAATTTTCTCCTCTTTTTCTTTTTGAAGACAAGAAAATGGACGTCACTTTCTATGTCCAGATAAATCTATCTACACCTGCACATTAATTAACAGCGGATTGCACCATTTTTCCAGCTGATGTCTTCGTCAGTGACTCGGTACATCCCCTCCAATAATGTCTTCTTATCTCAAAAAATCTCCCATCACTGCACATTGCCTCCTTTCTCTATTCCTAGTCGTCAATCCAGTACACATTCATCCACCAAAAAGACAAAGAGTCCATACCCGTACAAAAAGAAATAAAGAAATGAAGCTCTTTTTCCCTCTAACTATGATCCTTTTTTTTCAAATAAAAATCGAGAAAAAACCATTTATGATGCAGAAAAAAGGACAGCAATCTGAATCTAGACGAAGAGATGAAGACGATCATAAGGATTTAATGGAACCAAAAGCATCCATGGACCCAAGTCACGCAACAAGCACTCGCTTTTAAGTTCTACAAGGACGGATACCACAGGACCTACACACCCAACCCAAGATCTGAAACCAGGACGAAAGGGCCGCCAATGGCAAACCCCTCTCACACGCTACCATTACAGCCACAACCACAATAGTACGACGCCAAAGAACGCACCTTTTCTCTTCATCAAACCCAAGAAATCATCACAAACGCACACCAAGGCAAAGAGAGAGAGATAGAGAAAGCGACAGAGAATTAGAGAGAGAGAGAGAGAGAGAGAGAGAGGACCTGCTGGAGCTGGAGAACTCGTAGAGTTTTCCCTTGGGGGAGAAGACGATGAGAGCCACCTCGGCGTCGCAGAGGACGGAGAGCTCGAAGGCCTTCTTTAGCAGACCATTCCGGCGCTTCGAGAACGTCACCTGCCGGCTGGTCGCGTTCTCGATCCGTCTCACCTCCGTCTTCCCCCGAACCATGCTGATCTCCAGCTAATTATTCCACCGCCGTTCCCTCTTCTTCCCAAAGATTAGAAGGATTAAAAGAGGAGGAAAGAATTCAATTTGAAAAAAAACGAGAAAAAGAAGAAGAATAAAGCGAGAATGATACCAGCAATGGAAAAGGATATTGAAGGCCTCACCGGAAATGGCAAAAGCATGAGCGCACGGAAAGAAAAATAGAAGAAATAGACCCTTCAAAGCCCCTCCTTTTCTTTCCTTTCCTTATTTGTCTTCATGGGGGAAAAGCCGGAGAAAGTGGCGACCAACCCCGTTACCTAGAACCAAAAAATTCCACGCCTCCAATAGTAATAATTTTACGAGAATAAAATTGGTCGGTGGAGATGAGGGCACATCGATGCTCCGTCGTTTAGTTTCGGATTGCGAGAATCAAGTTTCTCGATGGTTGACGTGGCAGTATGTGGTTGGTTTGAGGGGCGCACGTCAGAGGGAACGGTGTTGGGTGTTCGCAAAGAGGCAGCTGATGTAGCAGCCTGCGGGGCCCGGTTCGTGCGATTCGACGTACGAGGCGCCGGTGGAAAGGAGACACGTGGCGCCAGGCGAGGTCTTCGCGGGGTGGCGTGTGGGGGACCGAGTCACGTGCTTCGCCCCTTCCAGGACCACAACCGGCCCCACCTATTTTTCCGAACGCACCGGAAGTTAGACGCATCGGCCCCACGTTTCTCAATCGGTGGGTCCCGCTACTCCTGGGGTGTCAAGTTGAGTGGGACTGGGGAGTGCTGTTGACGGATGGGGCTTTGGGGGGGAACCTTTATTAAATCTTATGGTAATTTATCGTTTGGCACGTGCTCGGGGGCGTGGGAGGGAATGCGAGAAATGCGAGGCCGAGCTCCCATTGGCCAAAGAGTGATGATCCCTCGTGCTTCTCGTGCGGTGAGCGTGACGGGGTTTTTCCCTCCCATTCCTTTTCGAGAAATTCTTAAATGCACCAGGTTACCTGGGGAACCCACGACCAAATACAGAATAACGCCGTGGGCAGGTAATTGTGACGGACGTTTGAATGTCCGACGATGATAACGCCTAGTTTGTGTGCACGACATGAAGTAGAACATCTTTAATTACTATAACCAGTTTTGTAAGTGGTTGAGCATGAATGCAACTCTTTAATCACCGATGCCCTTCTTTGATGTATGTATTCATCTTTTGTAATGGGTGGCTAGAAGTAGGCCATTCCATGCAGTTTTCTTATGAATGCAAGATCTGGTTCTCACTATTATTTCAAATATATATATATATATGTTAAATAAATATTTTAAGAATGGAAGTGGATTGAATAATATCTATTTAAATTAAATTTTTATCTAAATTATCTGAAGCTATATAAAAATTTAAGCATGAACCGTCCGTATCCATATAATTAAAGAAAAATAAATATAAATTTGTATAGATAAACTATCTAATACATATTTTTTAAATCCTATTTAATTTTATATATGATAAATAAAAAAATAAATTTTAAATATATATTAATTTAATTTATCATCTATTTATAATTTTTTAGTTACGCAATCATAAAATTTAATTATGAGATCAATATCTATGCTTATATCTACATTTCTGATATCTAATTTATATCGATATTTTTTTAATATAAATATAGGTATAAAATTTTTATATTTAATTAATATCCATATCAGATCTGTATTATATTTATTAAATAAAATAAATAGATATATGAATATAATGGTATCCACTCTATGTATTTTATTATGATGAGTAATCCTGCTCCGTGGGGGAGATAACTAACGATGGCTGTTAGTTGAGCAATAAACCGAATATTATACCAAACGCACGGCAAACGTTTCTAACAACGGACGTGGCAAATACGATTCTCTGAAAAAAAATCAAGGGGGCAATACCTGGAGCCCCGTGAGATGGGGCCCGCATGATATGCGAGTGATGTGGGTTGGGGCTTGGGGCCCACATCTCCTTATTTAAATAAACGTTCATGAATTTGGGATATTTGTTTCCTTTTCCAAGGCAGGTTACGGTCTTCCACGGCAGGGGACCTCCGGCGGTTAAGCAGCATGGATCCCTCCGTCCGCACGCCATTGCGTTCGTGACCGGACCGCCCACGGTATCGCGGTTCGAAATATTTGCCGTTCTGGGAGCGGGCTGATGCAATCCCCGACCGCGACGGGGGAGTCTTCCGCGTCCGCTCCTTCGCCTGATTTGCGCTTTAGAATGGTTGGCTTCCACCAATTCATTATAACAAAAAAAGAAAAGAAAAGAAAATTGTAAATTACCAAATCTAAGGATTATTTTTACATTAGGACTGATACACAACGGCCATTGGTGATAAGGCATGGATAAGAGGAAGACAAGATGAAACCCAGAGAGTAAAAGCGGTAAAGTTGAGTTACTGTAGTATAACGTATCTAGTCATATTTTTTTAAATTTATAAAATTATATAGATAACAAAATGTCATTAAAAAAAAGTGGTCTTAAATATACCAGATTTTGATAGGACGTTAGAATTGTGTTTCTTGAATTTTTTTTCGTTGACATTTTTTTTTTTTTTTTGGGTAACTAATTCCGTTAGATATTATCGCCACGAACTTATCCACTATGATTTATTTATCACGATCGCTACTGAAACAACTAGAATAGCCGAGTCAGTTATTATCACTTACTCGAGTATCATTGATCTAAGTATTGGGATAACTTATTCGTTATCGAGAGAGAGAAAATTTACCAAGAATAAAAGAAGGCCCTGACATTTGTAATCTAGCACACTCAACTAAATTTGGAATTAGCCGGATCCAAGTAAATGCTCGGTAGATATGCATGAAAAAATATCAGTCGAACCTGGCTATGCATAGTTTTTTAATATAAGGTATCGGAGATAGTGTAGCAACTGACTTGACCATCTTCTACTTAGCTAGTTATTGGATGAGTCAATAGTTATAGTCATCTTCTTTCTGTTTGGTGATTTAGTTACTATTTCTTGGTTGGTGATATAGTTGATGATATGATTACTCTTTTATTGTTTGACAAGTAACTCAATTTTAACCGATGATCAGGTATCTTTGAACAAAGTAAGTAATTGTCACAATATCATGCATTTATAAATTCTAATGATAATCGTCTTAATTCATTACTGGACTTTGTCATGCAGGGAATAATGTATCACCTACTCTTTAAATAAGGGTCATGGCGGTGAACCATATCAAGTCATGGATCAAACGCGTGAAGACTTTGCACGCCTTCGAGCATCGGGTGTCTGACGGTGAGTGGTTTCTCTGTCTTCAATTCTTCTATTCCAGGAGCTGAGTTGTATGCTGCTTGGATGGGCACTAGATTTGCACGTCTCGTTCTCCAGCTAGACCGGTTGATTATTAAGGAGGGCTCCATAATTGTGATTTCTTGGATCAGACAGGCGCAGCGAGTTCCTTCAACTCATCCTATCATCCGGGACATTGCCATTTTGCTATAGGATGTGCCTCTTGTGAGGTATGCCATGTGTATAGAGAGGCTAACTCGGCTGCTAACTGGATAGTCTCCTATGTAAATTTTTATTCTACTTCTGTAGTCTAGTCGAACCGGCATACTGTTCATGTACAATTTAGAAATATTTATTGTTTGACTTTTAGATTATATTCATTTTCACTTCCTGAATTGGATGTACCATTTTATTAAAAATAAATAATAAATTAAAAAAAAAAAACGTGTGAAAATTTTTTTTACTCCACATAGATGAAATTAATGCACATACAAAATGTAAGAGGTGAAATGCAATTAGCACATAGGTCAAAGAACGCAAAGACAAGCCTCTGCTTGAACGCCAGCGAATGCAAAAGAAAGGGCTAGTGGTACGAAAATTTCTCATTAGTGTTGTCAGAAACCTTTGCAAGCGTCTATTTTTTTAATGCAGCTATCAGACCAAAAATAAAGATTTTTTAACGATAAACAAATAGGATTGTTTTATCACGATAAACTAAAGTTATGGATTCAATCCATAATTTTAGATGTCCAGGTCATTGCTAAAATAGCCACTTGAAATTGTAGATTGAATCAATAATTTCAAGATTCTGATTAATTTTTTTTCAATTCTCTTCTTTTCCGAAAATGGGTAACTCACGGCGATGGGTTTTGAAATTTTTCCAACACGACGATGTTCTTGTTGGAAAAAGTGAATAGGAAAGATTAGAAAAAGTTAAGACTCTTTATAAGAAAATCTTTTTCTATGCTCTTGCATTTAGGCTCACCATAGGTGGAGAGCTTGATGCTAGCATCACCCGCACGCACATGTGCGACGGGCGACAAGGGCGCAATTTGAACGTACACATTGCCGCGAGGAGCCTTTAAATTTTTTCTGATCAAATGGATCAGACGGTCGATATTGATTGGCACCACATCATAGTTGCAAGGAGGAGAGTCGGCCCGATTCTGCTGAGAGTCAACTCAGATGATTTCGAACCTGCTCGAATCTACAGAACGAGTAACATGCGGTCTGGCCGAGTCGACTTGAGTGGTTCGAGCTAGCTTGGATCTACAGAACGGTCATATGCGATTTGGCCGAGTCGACTCGAGGGGTTCGAGCCGACTCGACCGAGATGCTCTCTGCAGCAAGGAGCTAACTCGAGGGTTCGAGCCGACTCGGATGATGGGATTTCAGAAATCATGAAATAAATGATCATGCATCCAGAGGCGTTGATAGTGCAATCACGCATCCATTCACGGATCAATATTTTCTCTGATGATCACGGGTGCCATCGGATCATGAAACGATGCATTGAAAATCATGCTATTCGCGTGATCTTTAGATCACGTACGAAATAGCGTATCATGGCTTCCGATAGGCGTATTGATCGCAGGATTTACAGATCACTGTTGAGGAAAGGCATATCTCACTACGAAGAGCCATCAGTAACTCCCTCCGACCACATCAGAAGAGTTGCTTCCAAGATGCATCTTAAGGCTATAAATAGGTCCTTGTTCCTCATTCATTTTCATCCGATCAATCCTTTTCTTTCCTTCTTTAGGTATTTCCATACTCTGAATAACAGAGTATAACTATAGTGCAATCTCTTAGGCATTTGCATACTTTGAATAACAGAGTATAACTATAGTGCATACAAAGAGAGAAAAGCATTCCTGATTCGAAATTTTGATGAATTGTAGTGCTACTTTCACCAAAAGAAGATCGTTGTATCCTGTGAGATAATCGTCATAAACCGTAAGCACCATTGCGAGACGAAATTATCTTAAGAACATAGAATATAACTCTAGACTCGGTCTTTTCAATTAGATAGCCACGTATTATTACCAACCAACAATCTTAAGACAGTTTCTCATGTCTGAAGTGCTGCTCAAGTGATGGCAACAATGGCTGCACCTATTCAAGCCGAGAAGCCGAAGAAGTTTATCGAAACCGATTTCAAGAGATGGCAACAGAAGATGATGTTCTATCTGACAACTCTGAATCTGGTCAGAGTTCTCAATGAAGATCTACCAATCTTGAAGGAAGGAGAGAACGACAAACAAATTATCGCTGCTGTGGATGAATGGAAGCACTTAGATTTTCTATGCAAGAACTATATTCTTAATGGATTAGAGAATACTCTGTACAATGTGTATAGTAGTATAAGCACAGCAAAAGAACTGTGGGCATCCTTGGACAAGAAGTACAAGATCGAGGATGCAGGTCATAAAAAATTTATGGTCGACGGATTTCTTGACTACAAGATGGTAGATTACAAGACCGTCATGGAGCAAGTTCAAGAATTGCAGATTATACTGCATGAGATACATGCAGAAATGATGTCTCTGAGTGAATCATCCCAGTTAGCCACTGTAATTGAGAAGCTACCTCCATCATGAAAAGACTTCAAGAACTATCTGAAGCATAAGCGAAAGGAGATGGGACTTGAAGATCTGATAGTTCGCCTGAGGATTGAGAAAAATAACAAGAGCCATGATAAGAAGACAGGAAGACATCTTGCTGAGCCTAAGGTCAACCTTATGGAAGGAAAGGTCAACAAGAAGAAACGCAAGTTTTCTAGAGAAGGCTATAAACAGAAGAAGGATAATCCTAAAAAGTTCAAAGGCAAGTGCTTCATTTATGGTAAAATAGGCCACAAATCCAAGAATTGTTGTTTCAAGGAGAAAGAAAAGAAGGAAGTCAATACTACTAAAGATACCCTATTCCATGGAGTGTCAGAAATTATGTTGTCAGCAGTTGTGTTCGAAGCAAATATGGTTGATAAACCAAATGAGTGGTATGTTGACACTGGAGCTACTCGACATGTCTGCTCTGATAAGAGTATGTTCTCATCATATATTCATATCAAAGGTATAAATCTATTAATGGATAACTCCACTACATCGAAGATAAAAGGAATTGGCCACATTATTCTAAAGATGGCATCTGGCAAAGAACTTCTATTGAACGATATATTGCATGATCCTGACATTCGTAAGAATTCGGTATTAGGCTCCCTCCTAAGCAAACATGGATTTAGGATGGTGTTTGAGTCTGATAAATTTATACTTACTAAAGGAGGGATCTTTCTAGATAGAGGTTACTTGAATAATGGGTTATTCAAGATGAATGTAATGACTGTATATCGTAACCTAGAAAAGAATAAAGATGCTTCTTCTGTTTATATGGTTGACTCCTCTTATTTATGGCATGATAGATTAGGTCATGTGAATTTTAATTCATTACAGAAATTAATGAATTTAGAATTATTATCTAATCATGAAATCGATCCGCATTACAAGTGTGAGATATATGTTGAAGCTAAACTAACCAAAACACCATTCCATTCAGTAGAAAGGAATACTGAACCTCTAGATTTGATCCACGGTGATCTATATGACTTAAAGTCAATACAATCTAGAGGAGGTAAAAGTATTTTATAATATTTATTGATGATTCAACTAGATACTGTTATGTGTATCTACTAAAGTCTAAAGATAATACTTTAGATATGTTTAAATGTTATAAGAATGAGGTTGAAAATCAGCTTGGTAAAAAGATCAATGCTATAAGGAGTAATAGAGGTGTGAATACGATGCACCGTTTAATGACTTTTGTCAAGAACATGGCATTATTCATCAAACTACAGCTCCTTATTCACCTCGATCTAATGAAATTGCTGAACGCAGAAATTGAACATTGAAAGAAATGATGAATGCCATGTTGATAAATCCTGGTACACCACAGAATTTATGGGGAGAAGCAATTTTCTCGGCTAATCATATTCTTAACAAAATACCTCTTAAAAGGAAGGACATTACTTCATATGAGTTATGGAAAGAAAAAAAGCCTTCTTATAATTATCTAAGAGTATGGGGGTGTCTAGCTAAAGTAGTTATTCCAGATCTCAAAAAGGTCAAAATAGGACCTAAAACTATTGATTGTATTTTTATTAGTTATGCACAAAATAGTAGTGCATATCGCTTTCTTGTATATAAATCAGATATATCTGATATACAGGAAAATACAAATATGGAATCAAGAAATGCATCATTTTTTGAAGAGATATCCCTTATAAAGGGATATCCGGTACAAGTTCAAATAAAATAACTTATGATAATATGGCAAGTAGTTGTCATCAGGAAAAACATTCTGAAGATGAACCTAGATGTAGTAAGAGATTTAAAGTTATAAAATCTTTTGGTCTTGATTACGTTGCGTACATAATAGAAAATGTTCCTCAAACATTCAAAGAGGCAATGTCTATATCAGAAGTACCCTTTTGAAAAGAAGCTATTAATAGCGAAATTGAGTCCATCATGCATAATCATACCTGGAAATTGGTAGATTTACCATTAGGTATGAAGCCTTTGAGGTGTAAATGGATTTTTAAGAAAAAGTTTAAGACTGATGGATCAATTGATAAGTATAAAGCCAGATTAGTAGCTAAAGACTTTAAACAAAAAAAAGGTCTAGACTTCTTTGATATTTATTCACCTGTAATAAGGATAACATCTATAAGAATGTTAATCGCTATTGCAGCCATTAACAATCTTGAAATACATCAAATGGATGTTAAAATAGCTTTCCTTAATGGTGAATTAAAGGAAGAAATTTATATGGAACAACTTGAAAGGTTTGTGGTTCCAGGTAAAAAAAAGAAGGTGTGCAGACTTGTGAAATCTTATATGAATTAAAACAAGCACCCAAGCAATGGCATATAAAATTTGATAATGTGATATTGTCTAATGGATTCAAAATTAATGAATGTAATAAATGTGTATATGCCAAAACCCTACCTAAAGGGTATATTTTAGTCTGCTTATACGTGGATGATTTGTTAATCATAGGTAGTAATACTAATATGATTAAACAAACAAAGAAAATATTGATTAAATATTTTGATATGAAAGATATGGATATCGCAGACGTTATACTAGGGATTAAAATCACTAGAACGTTTGATGGAATAATATCATCTCAATCTCACTATATTGAAAAAATATTAGATAAATTTAATAAATATGATACCAGTCCGCTTAGAATACATGTAGATATTAATCTATATCTTGCTAAGCATACTGGGCAAATAATAAATTTACTAGTGGATATGTGTTCATCCTAGGAGGAGGTGCAGTATCATGGAAATTCTTAAAACAAACTTGTATAGCTCGATCTACTATAGAATCAGAGTTTATAGCTTTAAATAAAGCTAGAGAAGAAGCATAATGACTTCAAAATTTTTTGAAGGATATTCCATGTTGGTCTAAACCTGTGTCTGCAATATGTATCCATTGTGATAATCAATCAACTATTTGTAGAGCACAGAATAAAATATATAATAGTAAGTCTAGACATATACGTCGTGATATAATACTATTAAGCAATTACTTGAAAATAGAATAATCTCTATTGACTACATTCAGTCAAAGAAAAATCTTGCGGATCCACTGACAAAAGGTTTACCAAGTGATCAAGTAAATTGTTTATTGAGGGGAATGGGTTTAAAGCCTATAACAAATTAATCTTCATAGTGGATACCCAACCTAGTTGACTGGAGATCCCAAGATCTAGGTTCAAAAGGGACAACTAAATTATGAAGAGATCAACGAAGCACTAAGGATGTAAATTCTTATTCATTCCTATGATAATCAGTGCTGCCTGTTAAAGGTACTAGGATAAGCATATCTTTTAATAATTTTTATAACATGAATATCATGTGGGGTATAGCAGGATACTCTTAATAAGAATCACCTATGTGAGTGTGAATTGGGCCAATTTTATGAGAATTTTAAAGGCTTTAATTCTCTAAAGCACTCATAAAACCAGAAGTTATTCAGGGCCAAAATGAACACAACCATGAGAACCAAAAGGAATGCTCGGAACGAAGTTATGTGATTGTTATTGTATTAGTTTACATCAAACGCTAAAAAGTTCAAGACATCATATTCACTTTTAGCAAGTAAACTCGATAACAAAACACAAAGGAAGGTTCAAAGCCACAAGCTACCTATCCTGATACAACTTCATACCATTTACTCTCTTTAAGTATCTGAATATTCATTTGTATTTAAAAATCTATATTTTGGGGATCACCTTTACTGATTTTTGATCTTAGTCCAAAATTCCATTCATGTGGGGGATTATTGGAAAAAGTGAATAAAGATTTTATTCCTAAACTATCCTTTGGGATGGAAACTTTTAGTCCCACATGGAAAGATTGGAAAAAGTTAAGGCTCTTTATAAGAAAATCTTTTCCCATGCTATTGCATTTAGGCTCACCATAGGCACCCATACATGCATGACGCGCGCGCGCGTGTGCGATAGGTGACAAGGGCACAATGGGTGTTTTGTAGGCATACTTTGCACTTCGCACATACGTATCGTTGCGAGAAGCTTGAGAAGCCTTTAAATTTTTTTGATCAAATGGATCAGACGGTCGAGATTGATTGGCACCACATCATGGTTACAGGGAGGAGAGTCGGCTCGGTTCTGCTGGGAGTCGACTTGGATGACTTCGAGCTGGCTTGGATCCACAAAACGGGTAACATGCGGTCTGGCCGAGTCGACTCGAGTGGTTCAAGCTGACTCGGATCCACGGAATGGTAACATGCAGTCTGGCCGAGTCGACTCGAGGGGTTTGAGCCGATTCAACCATGGGTGCTCTCTGCAGTAAGGAACCGACTCGAGGGTTCAAGTCGACTCGGATGGCGGGATTTCAAAAATCATAAAACAATTGATCACGCATCCGGAGGTGTTGATAGCGCAATTACGCATCCATTCACGGATCAACATTTTCTCTGATGATCATGGATGCCATCAGATCATCAAATGATGCATTGAGAAGCACGCTAATCGCGTGATCTTTAGATGACGGTATGAAACAGCATATCATGATTTCCGATAGGCATATTGATCGCAGGATTTTCATATCACTATTAAGAAAAGGAGTATCTCACTACGAAAAGCTATCGATAGCTCCCTCCGATCATATCAGAAGAGTTGCTTCCAAGAGACATCTTAAGGCTATAAATAGGTCCTTGTTCCTCATTCATTTTCATCCGATCAATCATTTTCTTTCCTTCTTTAGGCATTTCCATACTCTGAATAAAAGAGTATAGCTATAGTGCAATCTCTTAGGCATTTGTATACTCTGAATAATAGAGTATAGTTATACTGCATATAAAGAGAGAAAAGCATTCCTGGTTCAAATTTCTGATAAATTGTAGTGCTTCTTTCACCAGAAGAAGACCGTTGTATCCTGGAAGATAATCGTCATAAACCGTAAGCACCATTGCGGGACGAAATTATCTTAAAGACATAGAGTGTAACTCTAGACTCGATTTTTTCAATTAGGTAGCCACATATTATTACCAACCAACAGTTCTCCCTCTAGCGGCGTTTCTCGCTCCCGACAGCATTCACCCTCCCCTAATGGCGGCCACCGCCCCCCCCCCCCCCGGCCCGCCCCCAACTCCATGGCCAGCTACGAGCCTTCCCCTTGCCCCCCCACCTCACGACAACATGCCTCCCCCTGCTCTTCGGCTTGCCCCCCCTCCTCCCCCCCCGCTCTTTAGCTTGCCCCAACCCACCATCCCGCGGCGGCGATCCTCCCTCCCCCACCCCCTAACCAATGATGCGGCTCCCCAATTTCCCCGTATCTCATTCAAAATATTTTTTTAAAAAAGGGTTTAAATCAAATTATGGATTCAATCCACAATTTCAAATTCAGTATGTAAGGACTATGTTCTGAAATTGTGGGTTCATACCATAATTTTAATTTTAAGTTACATTCGATTATTGTTTTCTGAAATCATGAGTTGAACCTACAACTTCAGTTTAAGTAGACAAGCTAGCAATCATCTAAAAATTATGGATTGAACCCATAATTTCTATCTATTCTAAATTTCAAAATTTTACAATGGTCATAAACGGGCATAATAGTTATGACGATCATAAATGATCATAAATTGTTAGAATAGTCATAACGGTCACAAACCATCATAATGGTCATAAATAGCTAGTTAGAGGGTCTATTTAATACGCTCCACCATTCCATTATAACTCAACTTCATTTCCAATCTCTCCTCTAAAATCCTTAAAATCTTCTCTACTCCTTTCTAATTCATTTTCATTTCCAAATCTCTTTTCTCTTTTAAAATCCTTAAAATCTTCTCTACTCCCTTAAATTTACAATGGCTTCAAGAAAAAGTGAAGGTATATTAAAAATAAAAATATTCTGAATAGAAAAAGAAAATCAACCTGCAAGTAGGTACAATAATGATTTATTTTTGAATAATGAATGTAGCAAGAAGTTTAGATTTAATTTTTTTCGAAGAAGAATTATTGAAGAAAGGATAGTAGATTTAAATTGTTTTGATGATTTTTAAGTTTAATTTTATTTGAAAGAATAGGTTGGATTTTGATAATTACGATGAATAAGTCAACCTATCCCATTTTAGTAAAATTTTTATACTAATTTTAATTTTGATGGTATAAATTATCCTATTTCATCTTATATCAAAGTAAAGATTATTGAGTTAAACTGAGTATTCTTGGTCAAATATTAAGTATTCCATTAGATGATGATGAATACTTTAATAATACTTGTTGGAGTCATCATTGGTTCTAGTAGAACTATTTGTGAAAATAATACTTTAAGTAGAACTGCTAAACCTAGTACACATAATTTATCACTTGTGAATCAACTAATTCATCATATTATCATATTCACTATCAGAAATCAACCTTTCAGCAAGGAACAAAATTTTTTGGTGAAAGTCAAAAATCCCTTGATGAAGAGATTCACCAAAGGATTTTCAAGGGAATCGATCCCTTGGAATATATAATACAGGAGAAAATCTCCTTTAAAAATTCCTTGATAATTACCGAGGGATCTAAAACTTTCAACAAGAAAATTTTTCTTGATGAAACTGAAGCCCATTTGCTAAGAACCAATCATTTTTAAGAAATTTTGTAGGCTCGGGTAGGCAACCCAAAGGGGGGGTGAATTGAATTTTATAAAACTTTTGTATTATTTGCAAAGTGTGAACTAAAGTAAGTATATGCTAATGCAATTCAAGTGCTTGTGTATTTCAAATAAATGTAGCGAAAATAAAGAAATAAAAGCATAAGAAGAACAATCACACAAACACAAAGATTTATAGTTGTTCGGTGCCAACCAAACACCTACATCCACTCCCTAAGAACCCCTTGGAAATTCCACTAAGTTTGGTTTTATAACTTAGGCTCACCAACAATCTTTACAACTTGTTTTGTCTTCGAGCTCACAAGTCAAACCCTAGTTGGTTTCAAGGCTCACCAACAACCACCCTTGATTTTACGGGATAACCAAGAACCTAAACAACTTATTTTGGCTTCGGGCTCACAAGTAAAACCTTACTTTGTTTCAAGGCTCACCAACAACCACTTTGGTTTTCAAGGCTTACCAAAAACCTCTTTGATTTTCCAAGGCTCACCAAAAACCTTAAGTAAAATAATGTAAGAGCAAGTATAAATGAATACAATAAAAGTTTTCTAAAATAAAGCAAATATCTCTTTGAAGTCCTTGATTGTTGATGAAGATCTTGTCTTCAAGTTGATGAAGCCTTTAATTGATACTTGTAGATGTAGACTTTGAATGCTCTCTTTGAAACTTGGAAGCTTGAAGGCTTTAAATCACTCAACTCTTGAATCCTTGAAGAATATTCAAAAAACTCATCAAAGGATTACTTCCCCTATTGATTTTTGATGTTTATATAGCCTCCCAACACTTAAATGACCGTTTATAGCTGTTAGGGAGGAAAATATGACCGTTTGGAAGCAAGTTGGAGAAGTTCTGCAGCCTAGAAAACTAGCCATTACTGTTCAAGTATCGACAGTTCACCTTCAGGTGTCGACACTTCAGTTTCAAGTATCGACACTTCACTTCCAGGTGTCGACACTTCAGCTCCAGGTGTCGACACTTCAGCTCCAGGTGTCGACATTTGACTGAAAGTGCTTTTTGAAGTTTTCTGTTTGTTTCAGACCTTGAGTCGACACTTCACTCTTCAAGTGTCGACACTTGATCCTCAAGTGTTAGATACTTCATTTCCAGGTGTTGACACTTGCCTGTGCCATTGCTGAAACATCTTCAAATTGAAACTTTAACCTTTTCAAGTTCTTCCATATTAATTCCAAAGTTCATATACTTGATTTTTCATTAATTTAAGGACTTTTTCAATTGAAATACAAGCATTTCTTCATTCAACATGGATGAGTACTAAGATCTGAGAAATATACTTAAAATACAATTAGTACTCATATATACTTAAACATTTTGTCAATCATCAAAATCAAGACCAGAGTCAACAAATTTACTAACCAAAATGCACTTGAAAATCCCACAGTAATTGCCAAATGATTCATCGAGGAATTTTTTCTTGCTAAAAATTAACCAGCTGATTGATTTGTAAAAAAATTATTCCTCACAGACTCCTTGGTGATTGTTTGAAGTTTGTTAAAGAATTCCTTGATAATCCCTTGATATAATTTTTAACTTATATTCTATTTTTCTTGCAAATCTCTTGATAAAGCTTTCATCTAGAAGATTATTTTATAATATTATAGCAGCTCTGTATATATCCTAATTCTCAACATATCAATCATAACTCTATTTTTATAATACAAAATAACACCACAACACATTTAAGCTAATATTAACATGTCTAATTAACTCTATGAATAAATAAGTTTAATATCTATCAAGATTTCAATCCATAAACAAACAAAATATATCAAAACATGAAACAATTCAACTCCAGTTAATACCTAGTATCAAACATACACTTAATAAATTCATAACAAACATCAATTATTTAAAGGATCGGTTGGAGGGCTAGCTAACTCGGTTCCTTCTTGTAGAGGAGTGAAGACTGCACAAAGGATGTAAAACCAAGACTAGAAATGAGAGATCACAATATCTTCCTATATTGAGGGTTCATCAAAACCGTCATAATATGCTCTTGCATGCTCTCTATAATTCTTTGGACAACAAAGTTGATGATGGGTGCACTTCTTGAAAAATCACTTGATTAAGAAGTAGATCATAATGTAGGAGTCCTCACAAGTGTCCTAGGCTGCGCAAACTTGCAAACCTTAATAAGTAAAATTACGGAAACTAGTACACATAGTAACATGAAAGTGTTAACGATAAACCCAAATAATAGAGAGTTTTTTTTAAATAGGATCAAAATCTTCTTATTTTAGTCTTGCCGTCTTAGGACTCTAGTTTTTTTTTCTTCTAAGAGTCTGTAAAAATTAGATCTCTGGTTCTTTGATTTTCTAAGGAGTCTGTATCCATCTTTAAATAGAGAGAGTCTCTCAGACGAATATCTAAGAGAAAGCAGTTCCTCCTGAGGGTTTTTCTCTGCATGATATTTTCTCATTCTTCTTATTCGATTCAGATTTTTTTTTCGAGCTCTAACAATATGGTATTAGAGCTAACAATCTGATATTTGTTCTGGAATCGGATGCTTGGTTCCCCAGTTCCTTCCCTAAAGTCTCCTCGCCTCATGAGAAGAAGGAGCAGACCAGAGGCGTGCGAGTGAGAGAGGAAGTAAAAAGGCCATGAGATCGTGAGAGGGGAAGAGAGAGGGAGGAACAGGGGCTTGCGGTGTTTTCCTGGCCTTTCTGAGTTATCTCAGCCTTCACGATTTCTTCTTTGCCGATTATTTTTTTTTGGGTTGCAGGCCGTGCGTTGTATGAGATAAAAAATAAAAACAGGGCATCAGATAAGAAAGTAAAAGGAAGAAAACAAGGCTCTCGTGTTTTACCTTCCCTGTTTGTTTTTTTAGTGTGTGCTCAAGGTGGAGTTATAGCCGGTGTTGGAGAGCAGCCTAGGTGATACCGTTTCTTGAGTAATGATGAAGTCCAAGAGTACATCACTGGGACAGATGTCGCTGCCATGACTCATGAAGTCGAACTACGATAATTGGAGTATTCAGATGCGTGCATTGCTCGGTGCACAAAATGTGTGGGATGTAATCGAGAACGGCTACATAGAGCCAGAAGATACTGATAGTATGACGGTAAATCAATTAAAGACGTTGAAAGAAACGCGTATGAAAGATAAGACCTCTCTCTATCTCTTGTTCCAAGCAGTGGATGAGTCGGGTTTCGAGAAGATTACCGGAGCAACTACTTCAAAGGAAGCGTGGGAGATTTTGCAAAAGGTCTTCAAAGGCGCCGACAGAGTTAAACAAATACGGCTTCAAACTTTGCGATGCGAGTTGGAGGCCATGAAGATGAAGGAGTCAAAAGGAGTGTTTGACTATATCACGCGTGTGCAGATGGTGGTAAATCAACTCAAATGCAATGGAGAAATCCTAACCGATGCAAGGGTTGTTGAAAAGATTCTACGATCATTGATCGAGAATTTTGAGAATGTTGTATGCGCTATCGAGGAATCAAAGAATTTGGAACAGATGACCATCGATGATCTCGCGGGTTCACTTGAAGCGCATGAACAATGAAAAAAGAAAAATAAACAAGAGCTGCTCGAGGAGGCCTTACAAATTAAGGCAACTATTAAAGAGGACAAGGCGATGTACGCACACCAAAATCAAGGAAGGGGCGCAGCCGTGGTGGCCGTAGTGGTCGTGGTGTTGATCGTAGTAGAGGTCGCAGACGTGGAGACAACTTCGAAGAAAAGGGCCAGCCAAGCCAACAGAATTGGCGTGGCCGAGGACACGGTCGTGGGAGAGGCAGCCGGTCATATCGTCAAAATGTCAAATGCTACAACTGCGGCAAGTATGGACACTATGCAAAAGAGTGATATTCCAAAAAAAAAGTGGAAGGAAACAAGAATCTAGTTGCGGAAGAGGAGACAAGAGATGACGGTGTTCTCATGATAATCTATAAAGACACTGCTCCTGACAGCGATACGGTATGGTATCTTGACACCAGCACTAGTAATCACATGAATGGGCACAAACACCTCTTTTTGGAGATACAAGAAGTAGAAGATGGGCACGTATCATTCGGCGAAGCGTCGAAGGTTCAAGTCAAGGGCCGAGGTAAAATTTATTTTTCTGAAAAGAATGGTAAAGAAGGGTCTATTGAAGATGTTTATTATGTGCCCGATATGAAGAATAATATCCTTAGCATGGGGCAATTGTTAGAGAAGGGATATTCGGTTTTCATGAAAGACCAGATGTTGGACTTGAAGGACAAAAGAGGCCGGCTGCTTGCACATGTGAAGATGACCGAGAATCGAATGTTCAAACTCAACTTGAGGAACATCCGAGAAAAATGTTTATAAGTCAACATAAAAGATAAAGCTTTATTGTTGTACTTACTACTCGGACACTTGCATTACGATGGCCTAAGAAAGTTAGCAAAGAAGAATATTGTCCATGGGCTACCAGACATAGACTACACCAGAAAATTTTGTGAGGGATGTGTACTCGGCAAGCAAGCAAGGAGCATTTTTTCTAAAGGTGCACAATATCGTGCAAGGTGTCCTCTCGAGTTAGTACACACCAATATATGTGGCCCGATCACAACAAAGTCATTCAGTGAGAAGAGATACTTTTTCACGTTCATTGATGATTTTACAAGAAAAACATGGATTTATTTTCTGAAAGAGAAGTCCGAGGCACTTGAGGTATTCAAGAAATTTAAGGTATTAGTAGAGAAGATGATGGGTTTTTATATCAAGGCTCTACAGTCAGATAGAAATGGAGAGTATACGTCAACTGCCTTCACAAGCTATTACGAGGAACATGGGATCAAGAGATTCTTAACCGCACCTTATCTCAGCAAAATTGTGTGGCCGAGAGAAAAAATTGGACTATTCTTAACATGGTTCGATCAATGTTGAAGACCAAAGACATGCCAAAAGATTTTTGGGCAAAAGCGGTAAAATGTGCTGTGTATGTGCAAAACCGATGCCCACATGCAAAATTGGCGGATCAAACACCGTAAGAAGCTTGGAGCGGACTGAAATCTACTGTATCACACTTTAAAGTATTTGGTAGTGTGGCCTATACACATGTACCGGATCAAAGGAGAACCAAGCTAGATGATAAGAGCAAGAAGTACGTGTTCATTGGGTATGATGAGAAGACAAAAGCTTTCAAATTATTTGACCTAATTGAAAAGAAGGTGGTGATAAGTCGAGATGTACAAGTAAATGAAAAAGATGCATGGGATTGGAATAACCAAAATGAGGTAGTGCAAGAGGAAGAAAAAGGAGAATCCTCAACTACTGCACCAATAATCATACCGTCAAGCCCACCAACATCTGATGATGATGAAGAACCAAGACAATCTAGGATACGAAGCCTGCAAGATTTATATGAATCAACAAGCGAAGTTCATTTGATATGTCTTCTAGCAGATACCGAGGATATTTGTTTTGAAGAAGCAGTAAGAGATAAGAAATGGCAAGACGCAATGGATGAAGAGATAAAGGCAATTGAAAGAAATAGAACTTGGGACTTGGTGGAGTTACCGAAAGGACATCAACCTATAGGAGTGAAATGGGTATATAAAAAAAAGATGAATCCCCAAGGCGAGATAGAAAGGTATAAGGCCCGGCTAGTTGCAAAGGGCTATAGACAAAAGGCGGGAATTGACTATGATGAAGTCTTTGCTCCAGTTGCAAGAATGAAAACAATCCGGCTTTTTATTTCTCAAGCAGCCTAATTCAGGTGGCCAATCTATCAAATGGATATAAAATCAGCATTTTTAAATGGTGTTCTTGAAGAGGAAGTATATGTGGAGCAACCACCCGGATACATGAAAGCCGGGAAAGAACAAAAGGTGTTGAAATTAAGGATGGCACTATATGGGCTGAAGCAAGCGCCTCGAATATGAAACACCCGTATCGACACCTATTTTAAGAAGAATGTATTTATCCAGTGTCCATATGAGCATGCATTGTACGTAAAGAAAGATAAAGGTAACTTGTTGTTTATTGCTCTTTACGTTGATGATCTTATATTCATGGGAAATGATGAGAAGATAATAAAAGATTTTAAAAAGGCTATGACTCGGGAGTTCGAGATGACAGATATGGGGTTGATGAAATACTTTCTTGGTCTTGAAATTAAACAAGGAAAATCGGGAATATTTGTGTCACAAGAGGCGTATGCAAAAGATATTCTGAAGAAAAATAAGATGGAGGAATGCAATCCTGTAGCAACACCGATGGAACTTGGTTTGAAACTCTCTAAGTTTGAGGGAGGAGATCGAGTAGATGCAAGCAAATACCGAAGTTTAATTGAAAGCTTACGATATCTCACGTGCACAAGACCGGATATTGCATATAGTGTCGGCATAGCAAGTCGATTCATGGAGGAACCAAAATATTCGCATTTGAAGGCTGTCAAGAGAATTCTTCGGTATGTCCGAGGAACAGAGTCACTCGGATTATTCTACTCGAAGACAAATGATTACAAACTAGTCGGTTACTCCGACAGTGATTGGTGCGGAGATGTAGATGATCGGAAATGCACCTCTGGATATGTATTTTATATGGGAGATACAACTTTCACTTGGCTCTCAAAGAAGCAGCCAATAGTGACATTATCAACATGCGAGGCAGAGTATGTAGCAGTATCTTGGTGTGTATGCTATGCAATATGGCTAAGAAATCTACTTTATGAGCTAAAACTTCAGCAACATGAGACAACCGAAATCAGAGTAGATAATAAATCGGCAATTGAGTTGGCAAAGAATCCAGTGCATCATGAGAGAAGCAAACACATAGATGTTCGTTTTCATTTTATTCGGGAACATGTGAAGGAAGGAAATGTGCGAATGAGTCACGTTGCGAGTCGTGACCAAGTGGCGGATATCTTTACAAAGCCGCTACCAAAAGAGTTATTCGAAAAGTGCAAAATGATGATTGGAATAAAGGACGAAAGATATTTGAGTTTAAGGGAGGAATTTGTTAACGATAAACTCAAATAACATAGAGTTTTTTTTTTAAATAGGGTCAAAGTCTTCTTGTTTTAGTCTTGCCGTCTTAGGACTCTGGTTTTTTTATTTTTTCTAAGAGTATGTAAAAATTAGATCTCTGGTTCTTTGGTTTTCTAAGGAGTATGTATCCATCTTTAAATAGAGAGTCTCTCGGACGAATATCTAAGAGAGAGCAGTTCCTCCTGAGGATTTGTCTCCGCTTGATATTTTTCTCGTTCTTCTTCTTCAGTTCCGATTTTTTTTTCGGGCTCTAACAGAAAGGACAAAAAAATAGCAACTTTTTAAAATTTTTAAGAAGAAAAACTTAAGTAAAATGATGGAAGCTATAATAATATACATAATAATATATAAAGAGGGACAATACTAGTAATTTTTTTAATTTTTTTTATGCATATTTAGAAGGCAGGTTAGAGAGGCTCACTATTTGCCCATCAATCAGCATATTTTAAATAAGGTGAAATAGTTGCCTGATAAGAAGAAATGGAATAAATGACATGATGAACATGAAAAAACAAATTATCAAATTGTGTACATCATTTCAATCCATCAAAGTAATAGAAAGAAAATGAAATATTAAGGATGCTGACATAAATTCTTCTACTCATTAAACTGTTTTTTCGACCTAGGTGGCTACACCTGACACAAACCAAACTAGACCCATTGCTACCCCTGCATCATAAAGAATAGCTCATCGTAAAACCGATACGGTTAATCCCTTTTGGGAAAATGATCATTGTCTCTGTATGTAAGGAAGAACCTTGACACATCCAACAATGTTGCCAAAATGGGAAAAATGCATGCAGGCTCGTCCATAACAACAAAAAGGAAAAAAAATAAGAACACTCTAATGGCACATGTCACGAGGGAGTTGACACTTTGTACAAGAAACCATGTATCTTACAGGCCATATTAACATCACCAAACCCCTCAAGCAACGAGGCATGACAGCAGTGTAATGCTTCCCCCCGCCTCCCCACCCCTCTTCAAGTGCAAGCAAAATGGCGCGGCACAAGGATTCCATGCTTTAAGATAGGGCAGATCCTTACTGATCAGCTCGGAGCAAGAAGTTTTCATGGAGAATAGATATATTTTTGATAATCTTTTTATTGTACAAGAATTCATGTATGATCTTTACAGGGTATCCACCCGGCATAGTCTGATGGCCATTAAGATAGATATGGAGCGGGCTTATGATCGCATGTACTGGTCCTTTCTCCAGAAGGCGTTGGTTGACTTTAGCTTTCATTCTTGCTGGATTTCTTGGATTCTTGCATGTATTCTCAATCCATCTTTTGCGATTCTGATCAATGGCTCTCCTTCAAAATTCTTTGTCTCTAATGTCGGCCTTCGTCAAGGTTGCCCACTATCTCCCTACTTGTTCATTCTTTGTTCTGATGCTCTTTCGCGAGCCTTGCAGGTCGCGTCCCAGGGATTGGGTATTTAGCTTTATGTCCTCGTCCCTGAGGCCAATCCCATCTCGCATCTTCTATTTGTAGATGACTGTGTACTCCCGGGTCGTGCCACAACCTAATGTGCTCGGGACTTTAGGACAATTCTGGAGGATTATTGTTTGGTATCTGGCAGAGAGTTAATTGTCAAAAATCTGAGATTCACTTCAGCCCGAAAACCTTGACCCTCTTGAGGCATTCTATCTGAGAGATCCTTGGGATTGATCAGCATCGAGGTTTGCTGCATTATCTGGGAGTCCCTGTTACGGGGGGCAGTCTGACCAAGGGCGATTGTTATCATCTAATTAAGGAGGTCCATGATATGGTATAGGATTGGCAGGGCAGAACTCTTTCTCTTATGGGGAGGATCACTCTGATCAGGTCGGTGCTTACATCTTTACCGGTCTATTTGCTATCTCATGTTGTTCTCCCGAAATCTATGGATCTCAAATTGGACCAACTCATCCGGGCTTTTCTTTGGGGTTCAGCTTCTATTCAATGGACCATCCACCTTATCAGCTGGAACGTCGTGTGCCAGTCCCTTAAAGATGGTGGTCTGGGTATCCTCTCCCTCATCTCAATGCGAAAAGCCCTGTACGCTAGACATGTGATGAGATTTCTGTTATGTCCTAACAGTCTCTGGATGGGGATGATGAGACAGAGTTATGGCCCCTTGTGCCTGGATGAGTTCCATCACCTTGCAAGAGATGTCCAGCCATTTGGCCACTGCTCATACTGTCCTCCCTAACACTAGATTGGTCTTGGAGAATGACACATCTATTAATTTTATGTCTGACCCTTGGATAGCGGATGTCCCACTATCTCGCTGGCCGACATTCATTGCCACGGACATCGATGACTCTATTTCCATTTCTGATATATTACTTAGGAATGCCTTGCAGTGGAATCCTGTTTAGGTTATTCATGTTTTTGGTCATATTATGGGAGCCCAGATTTTATCTATTCCATTGCCTGTTTATGCTTGTACTGACATCAGGGTGTGGAGGATCTCAGCTATCCCTAGAGCTGCCACGACAGATCTACTGCCCCTGTTTAGCTAGGTACCACAGTGGACTCTTGATCTTGCCTGGATCTGGAGAGTTCGGGTCCATCCTAGAGTGAGCTTTTTTCTTATGAAAAGTGGTTTAGGAATGTCTCCCTACTAGAGCCTTCCTTAGCTCTAGAGGGTTGAGCGTCCCTTCCTACTGTTCGGTCTACAAGTTGGAGGACGAGACCTTGGCCATGTTCTTTTTCTTTGTCAGCGAGTAGCACATATTTGGTGGATGGCCGGTCTCCAACCTTTATTCATGTATGTTGCAGATTATATTGATTATTTCTTGAGATTACTCTGCCCGGCCACGGGCCATTCTGCTGCCACTTTCATTGCTTATACTGTATATCACATCTGGCTCACCAGGAATGATATAGTCTTCAACTCCGCTACTCCTACTACCAGATTTGCTATGGAAAAGCTAGAGTCATGCTAATGAATATCTAATATTGATCGTGACATCTTCGGAGACCTGAACTTCCGCGTCGCTCCTCGAGTGCCTTGCGGGGTTTTCGTCTCTTGGGAGCCTCCATCTCCGAACTACATCACGGTCAACTTTGATGGAAGTGTCTTAGGCACTCACGGGGAGCCAACTTTATCATTCGTGGCCCGAGTCTCGATGTCATCACAATGAGGGGCCATCATCTCATTAAGCCGTCTGTCCCATTCACTAAGCTCCAAAGTGCTTGGACTGATATTGTCTATGCTCGGATGATTCTGCAGGCTAACCACCTTATTGTGGAGGGTGACTCTGCCAGTGTCATTGCTTGGATTCAGGAGACCAGAAGGTCCAGGCCACGGCACCCTCTCCTTCGTGATACCGGACTTCTCCTTCAGGATTGTTCTATTTCTATTATCAGACATGTATATCGAGAGGCTAACTCGGCTGCTGTCTGCGTTGTCTCCTATATCGCTCATCACTCTGATTCTGTTCTGTGGATCGATCTGGGACATATTTCAAGATTTTTTCGTGATATTATATTTTCTGACTCTTTTGATTGTATTCATGTTAGATGAATGTACTGATTTTTTTTTTTTTTTTAATAAAAATAAAAAATATGGGGAGTGGGGCGGGGCGGGGTTGGTGGCGGGATATCAGTAAATCCATGCCGGATTTGATTGCATAAGTTAGACCAGCTGTCAAATTAGTTGCATCTGATGTGATGCTTGACATCACACCCACCAATAGCACCTTTTACTTTGCCTCATTATGTGCCATGATTCACAAAACTGACTCAGTAAAGAGCAATAATGGCCCAACACCTTAGCCGAGTTACCAAAACAAAAGAGCAATAATGGCCCAACACCTCAGCCGAGTTACTTTCAAGTGACATTACCCAGTCATACAGCATTAATTTTAATAAGATTGCAATGCTAAAAACAAAAGAAACATAGCCACATGAATTTGAGAAATGCTACAAAAAAAAAAAAAAAAAAAAAATTGCTCAGAAAGGTTATGCACTTGCCTTGAATCAATCACTTCATTAAACGGAACACTTCATGATACCAATGCAAAGGGAACAATGAGAATTACACCATACCACTTGAAGGACAGTTTGAGTAATATTTTCAGTTAACAAATTTTCCCTTCCTACGGCCTCATAAAATGCATAAATGATAAGAAGGGAAGAAAACAGGCTTAGACTGCCCATCTTGCAGGACAATGTTTACAAGGAAGCAAGAAACCCCTCTAAACAATAGATCTAATGAAATGGCTGCAAATGGTTGCTTGCAAAATAGCAGAAGACCATCCTGATAACCGGGAAATAGGATTTCAAACCTTGCTAGGAAATCAAGTTGTTTATGTGTGGGAAGTAAATATTCATTTGTAACAAATAAAATATGGCTACGATCCACATTTTATACACCACATGATAATAATGATGGAAAATAACATGAACCAAATATTAGTAACCCCTGTACATCATTATGAAAACAATAAGTTTATACGTATCAAGAATTATATTTTTATAACAAGTTAACATAAAACTATTACCTTGACGACTAAAAAGAGGCACGTGAAATATTGGGGGGGGGGTGGTTTGATAATTTTGTGCATTCACCGCTTCATAAACATTAAAAGCTCAAGAACCTATCTAAAAATAATATAAGAATAATATTATAATCTACAAATGCCTTATCTAATTCAGGAAAAATAAATTCAAATTTTTTGAGATAAATTACATGTTCATTAGTTGCTCTATTTGATTCTGAAGGCTTGATAGCTTCGGTAATAAAATACTAGCTACCTAAAAACGGTTTCATCATAGCAAGTTCGGCTTTTAATTGTAATTGATTTTCCTTCGTCATTCTCATTTTAAATGCTCTATTTTAACGAAGCACAACAAATAAATTAAAATTGCCAACAACCTGCAAATCATCTATACCTTTAGACATAGAGAGGAATTTAAGAATCTAAATAAACATCAGGCATCAATAGTTATGATTTTAGTATGATTTCAACGGACAGCTAAAAAAAACTGGTTCGATAATGCTTAAACTCATGATATACCAAGAACAAGGCTTTACAAGGTCGGCAAAGTTCTATATATCAAATTTCTGTTTCACTGATCATAACAAAAAAAATATATAGGTGAAGCAAAATAAATAAACTTACAAGATATTGTAAGTATGCTAAAACAATAAACGACAACCAAAAATGGAATCTTCACTTAGTCGGTCCCATTCTTGATTAACAATGAGAGGGCCATGAACAAGTAATTAAATGAAACAATATTAGTCACCATTTTTTTAATAAGAGATAGGTTGAAAAAGTTAGAGATATATATAATAAATCCCGTTCATTCGGCTGACGTCAGTGATAGTCAGGTTGATGTACTCATCTTCGAATGGAGAACGACTGCGAAAAAATTAATATACGCCGTGCATCGAACATTTCCTGGCTGGGATTAGGGGACCGTCTGGGGATGGCCATGTCCGGGATCTAACTCCTCCCTCCTTTTTGGTTAACCAAAAAAAAAAGAGATAGGTTGAAAAATTATTGCATTGTCATCGGGGACAAGCAGCTATATCAACTAGTTTGACTAACCATCCTAATCCAAAATATTCTTCAATTAACCTTATATAAGTAATTTAGCACCACACGTAACAATATCGAAACAGTAGGAATAGCTGGAAGTAAGAAACCAGAAAGAATTTAATTCAAACAATAAAAATCACCATAACTTATTGACTTGTTACGACCAAATCTATTATATTATTTATAGAATATTTAACTATAAAACTACCTCCTTACGGTTATAACTAGTAGAGAAAAATGTTATATGAGCTAAAAAAAACTAAATTACTCACCAGAATGCAGCCATCTCACGGCACCAACTGGTACATTGACTCATAGAAAATCCACAATGGGTCACACTGCATATCAACGAAATAAAAGGGAAACTCACCCTAAGGAAAAACCTTAATTAAATCTTTTGGAAGTTAATAATCTGTTAGTATGCGCTCTTGCATACTATCATCATCGACAATGACTGACAATTCGATAATCAAACTTTCAGAGATTTTTGCACCAAGCTGTACATCCAACACCGATTTACTTCCATCAGCCACCTACAAACTAATGGCACGGTGTAGGTCACAAACTGAACTATCCTCCAAGGACTCAGGACCAGATTGAATGAGTTGAAGGGCAGGTGGGTTGACGAACTACTTGGAGTCTTGTCGGCATACCACACAGCCCCACGGACTTCTACAAATGAAACTCCCTTTAATTTGGCCTTTGGCACCGAGATAATGATTCTCGTTGAAGTCAGTCTCCCAACCGTATGAACGGAGGACTTTGATGAAGCTTTTATTCGAGCCGGCTGAGGGCCAATCTCGACTTTCTGGAGGAGATTCGGGATTAAGCCCACCTGAAGATGGCTACTTACCGGCAAAGGGTTGCCCGATACTATAACTCATGCACTAAGTCTAAGACCTTCCATCTAGGGGACCTCGTATTGCTGCGAGCTGAGATCTCGAACCTCGCGGAGCATGGCAAACTAGTCCCCAACTAGAAAAGCCCTTATTGAATGATGGAAGCCCTCTACTAAGGAGCTTACCGCATTGAAGACTAAGGATGGCAATAAAACCCAAACGCATGGGTACCCGACCCGACTCGATTGGGCCGGGTAGTCAACATTTTGACTGGGTTTGATCCGGGACTGGATAGATATACACCCGACCCGAACCCGGCCCGAATTATTTTAATATTTAAATATATATATATATAATTATAATTTATTTTATTAATTATAATTATTAGTTATTAAATTTTAAAATACTTAAACCTTATACCCTGATCATTATATATATATATTGGAAATTTTTTTTCATCCTATTCTATTCAGGGTGAATTCAAAACAAGATCATAATTAATAGTTTACCAACTTCATAATATAAATTGATTGAATATGAAATTAAATGCTGTTGAACTAAAAATGTAGTTAATTTTATTTGTTCAATGTATGTATAATTTATAAAATTGTAGATGATTTTAAAGTTGATAAAAATAAAAAATTATTTAATATGACTCAGTTGGGTTCGGGCCGGGTAAACCCGATTACTCAATACCCAATTGAGATGGATTTGGGTAAAAAAAATCCAGTCACGATAGTGTTTGGATCGGGTTTGGGTAGTGTATTGAAAATTTGGATTTGGGTTTGGGTAGTTGTGCACCCGGCCCGAACCCGGCCCATTGCCATCCCTATTGAAGACCTCAGCAAAATCCCCATTCCCTTGGCATGGAACCCTGACAACCTTCGAATATACTATCAATGATGTAGTCTTTCGCATCAGTGAATACAAGAGGGTTTCTTTCAGCAACACCCCTCAAGACTGCTCAATCCCACACTCACTTGGTAGTGAACCCCCATTCACCCATAGAAACCTTAACCAACCTATGATTGGTTACACCAAATGATGGATCAAGTGCCCCAACTCAGGTAACTCCTATCAGGATAACTCCCGACTTGGATAACTTTTGCTAGGATAACTCTTGACTTGGGTAACTCCCACCAGGATAACTCTTGACTCGGATAACTCCTACTAGGATAACTCTTGACTCGGGTAACTGATCGCTATTATAGGCGGTCAAAAATAAACCTAATTTACTATCATAGCTAGGACGAATAGGGAACGTATCATCGGGAATCAAAGATAATTATTTCATGAAGAACATAAAGAAAAGAGATAAATAGATAGATGTTAGAAGATAGATGATCAGTTAATGAAAACTAATCAATTTAAATTAACTATGAGATCGAGGAATTTAAATGATAAAAGGATATCTTCCGATTTCCAGGTAATCACCAACATAAAGCATGCAGTTGTTCTAATCAAACAATCAAAGTCCAAAATTGTATCAAAATATTTCAAATTAATCTTTAGTATAGACTATCTTGTCGAGTATGAATTATATCTTATGAAGATCATGGCCCATCTCATAAGTATATGATATCTAATGCTTAATTGAAAAGATCCTAATAAGACATGTAAATAAGAATCCTAGAATTAATTATCTATATTAAGCATAGATCATATCATATCAGGATCATGATCAATCCCACTAGGATAATTAATTTGAGAAATCAAATAGAAAAGAGAAGGAAATTGAAAGCATTCATTTGATTGTATAGAAAATAAAACAATTACAATGGTTAATGAAATGATCCCTATATTTTCCTACATACTGCATCTCAGTCTAGCATGGCTCATAGATACATCTTCTTGGAGACTCGGGGCTTTATCACAGAACCTCCTCTCTTGAAGAATCTTTTTCTTTATTATTCTCTCCCTCTCTCTCAAAGCCTAAACTAATTACAAGAGAAAAAATTAAAGAAAATATTGTTTGGTAGAATTGATGATTCCTTCTGGCTTCCCAGGGTCCTTCTTTTATAAAGCTTGTCTAGGGTTTTCTCCTAGTTAAATTTGAAGTCAATCAAGCTCAAAATCAGCCATATTGCAAGAAAAAATCTCAGCCATTGATCTCTTGTTTGATGGATCGATTGCCATGTACCTTCTTTCTCGGTTACATAGAGTCCTAACTTGTTGAATCCCAGATTTCCTTCTCCGATTAGGATTTGGACACTTTAATTCTCCCTTCTCCAGTGGTAGCAGACGGACAGCAATCGATGACGGTGGTGTTTGGCGGTGCAGAGAGGAGCGATGGTAGATGGTTGAGCAATAGAGAAAATGGCTGCAAGGACTGATGGCGGATGGAGGCCAGTGGATGAGGAGGTAGACAGCGACAGGAGGCAACGGTGGGTGGCGGATGGTGATGGGCGGTGCTACGAGCTAAAGAACGGTCGGCAATGAGGAGGATGGTGGGCGACCTGTGGCAATGACCGAATGGAGAAAGAAATGGTGGCCAGCCAAAAAAAGTACTTCTCTAGTGGTTTTTTCGACTAGGGACAGCTCCCGATAACTAGAGGGATGGTGGGGGATAACTCTGGTGGCCGGGCGGCGTGAAACGGTGATGGTGGTCCACGGATAGGGGTCATGGACCGAGGTTCATGACTGCTATGGACCACCTTCAGCATTCGTAGATCCAGCGACCGGTCCATGATGGATCGATTGCTTTAAAAAACGTGTAATTTCTTTAATAGATTTCAAACTTCGATTTCAGGCCCATTTGAACTCCGATTTGAGTATCGTTTACATCGTTGGACTCTAAAAATTAAGCTATTTCAATCCATGAACTCCTTTTCTATAAAATACTAATAAAAGTATCACTTCTTAATAAATTAGTTAATATTTATTTTAGTGGTTAAATTAGGATAATTAATAGATTTATCACCCCCTAACTTAATCATTACTAGTCCCTTAGCAATATAATTAAAATAGAATCATATGTCACTAAGATTCTCCTTTAGATCTAGGCTTAAGGTCAAAAGAAGTTAGCTAGCATCACTAACTAGGTATTAAGTTTTCGAAGTAAATTTCACAGTCTGAACTATTAGCAACTTCCTTAGACTTCATCCAAAGATCTACAGCACTTGTATTTGTGATGGCTGACTTAGATTTCAATACTAGATTATAAAGAACAATTATATCTTTACTTATCATCTACTTTGATCAATTTTCTATATACCCTCAACTTAAACACAGGATTGAGGTAGCTTTTACACTCCCTGAATTTTTCTCTTCTTTTTTTCTTTTTTTTGGTTGGTGATGTCTTCATATTGCCCACTTTTTGATATAAACAACAATGCTTACTTAAACGAAGGTGCCTGGTTACTCGATGGGAAAAACTTGCCTCCTTTTTTTTATTTTCTCTTTTTTTGTCTTTTTTGTCTTTTTTCAGGAAGGTAGCTATTTTTTCAAATTCAAGTTAAATGAAGGGTGTATATAAATTACCAATTTTTTAGTAATAATTGAATCTTTAATTGACCTTACAACTAAAATCCACTTTACCTCGTTAGTGTGCATGTACGATGGAAGTGCTAATAGCCTTTGGATGACCTAAGTAGACTACTAAAAGTCTAACTAGCTAGTCTACTTTTTGACTTGCTACAGTCATTAGTAAATACTTTTTAACTCTATTTTTCTTTTCTTAGTCTATTTAACTCAAGAATTTCATTCATAGTACATGATTTATCAAAAAAAAATTTCATAATTTGTTTCAAAATTTTAAAATTTTTCAAAAGATTCATAAAATAATTTTCAAAAGAATTTTTCTTACCCCCCAACTTAATTTTCATTGCCCTCAATAGAGTAAGAAAAAATTAGGATATAAAGTAAGACAATGAGAGGTACCATCTGGACTAGATATATATCATGAATTACCAAGTACATCTGTAAAGAGTGATTCATTATTTCTAAAAAATAAAAATTACTAAAACAAAAATCAATAAAAAAAGATTGGGTTGCTTCTCAACAAGCGCTAAGTTTAACGTCTTTAACCAAACCTCCTAAGATTTTTATTCTATTACCATCCAAATCTTGACATGGGTTTATAATTTTTTACGTGATTCAGGTTTAGCTTCAGAATATCTCCTGCATGGGACCATTAAGTGGTTCGTTCCCCTGATAGCTAATAATTTTTGCTTTATAATTGGACCTAGGTATAACTTTAATAATAGTCGAGGTTCTAATAGACCTAGATCTATATAGTTGATATGCCAAGGGAGTACCTTAGGATCCCTATGTGATGCCTCTTCCTTCATAGGCAAAGGTTCAACTAGAGTCATGAGGGGTTTAGCTAATAATTTGGATCTTGGCATAAGCCTTTTCTGATCTACAACTTGGTATTTTTTTCAAATCAATATCAACCCTATCTCCATACATCATTTTAACACCATAGATAAATTTTGGAGGTAGTTCTCAAAAGTAGTGCGAAATACAGAGAAATCAGATATAAAAGTTTTAACTTCGTTATTCCCCACATGTGCAATGTCCCATCCAATAGCTTTTTTATATACTTTTAGAACACCTACAATTTGGACTTTCTAATTATATATTTCTGGTAAGGTATCAGTAGATGTAGCTGGGAGTGGCTTCAATTTTGGATCAGGTGATGATTCTAGCAAAAGAGCTATTAGGGGTTTGGATGATGGCTCTTATTTCTTGATCTAAAATAAGGTGGTATTGGGATGGGGTATTTCTACTAGGTCATTCATCTCTAGAGTACATCCCTTTACATTAAGATCATCCACCTCAAAGTGAGCCAAACTATGATTTAATGAATCATGGGAAGAACTTCCATGCATGGCTTCCTCTATTGCATTATACATTTGTGATCCTTGGGAAGTCTTAGTTAATTCCATCATTGGGTAATGATGGAATTGGATGGATGATCATAGGTAAATTGGGTAATGATGGAAGTGGTTCATCCCTCCTTTTTGATTGCTCTTCATAATTTTTATCTTAGTCAAATTATCTAGGTTGGTCTCTTTGGTTGTACAGGATTGTTTTATGGCCAATTCATTCCCAGGAGTTATAATCGATTGGTTAGAGATAGTCATACCGATATTAAAATTTTTAGTTAGGTATTGTCCCCCAAGATAACTCTCAGGTTGACTAGGTAACTCTTCTTCACTTACAACCATGGCCAATTGACTTAATTGCATCTCCAAATGGGCAATAGCCTAGGTGTTGGAGGTTATCTGTTGGCCCGTGGTTTGTATAAAGCTATTTAGGATAGAATTAGTATTATGGAGGTTATCTGTTGGCTCGTGGTCTACATAATGTTATTTAGGATAGTATTAGTGTTATTAATTATAACATGGAGGTCGGCTTGGACTTTAGCCAAAGTTTCTAGACTCTTTTTTAATGTGTTGATTCCTTCCTCAAGATCTAACCCTGGTTGATGATTAGGTACTTGACTGGGCCAAAGGTAGGGCTGGTCAAAATTAGGGATTTCTAGTGTTATATCTTGTGACCATTCAAAATTGGAGTGATGATCCCACCTTGGATTATAGGTTGGGATATAAGGTTCAGTTATATATCTATTATTGGCTACACTCCCCTGTGTAAACCCGTTTTGGGTTGGGAATATCAAGTAAGAACATTCCTCTACAATAGAGTCTGGTGAGTCACATGCCATGCACATAAGTCCTGGCATATGGTGAAATTGGATATATCCTTTATATTTTAAGACTTTCTTAATCTTATGGATCATAGATGCCAATGTAATTTCTTTAGATTCCCTTGTGTAATTGTATGCATCTTAGAATCTCATGAACTTAGGATGCATATCAATCTACTATGGTCGATTCATGAAATTATTAGCTTAGGCTTTTGTTCGGTCAGAGTCAATCTTGTACCAATAATCTTGTAGGGTTTGGGGTCATTCAATGGAATCAAGGTAGCAATAATCCATTAAGCTCTTTGGTCGTCCAATAGAATTCATGACCTATTAATCTTGTATAGTTTAGATTGTATCTGACCAATCATCTTTTTATCTTAGCAGGAATTTTTTTATTTGCTTTTTTATATTTTATGGAGGAAGAGGAGAGAAGAAGAGGGAAGAAAGAGAGAGAAGAAGTCTAAAGGCGAGAACCTAAGGAGTCCTAAATCTAGAGATGATAGAGAAGAATAGGTTAAAGTTTCTGTTAGAAAAATAAGTTGTCAAGTAATGGACCCTCTATCCTAGGGTTACCCTATATCTAGAGAGCTCCTAACTACCAAGGTTGCCTTTGAGTCTTCAAAGTTATATATTAACTAGCCACTGGCCATGTAAGGGTAAGGTCGGTGGGGATCCTTCATTACTTTTCTTAGATACTAAATAAATTTACCAGGTCAGATAACATAACCAATTAAAAAACCACATTCCTTCAGGGCTACATCATCCTTGAATCCCTTTCCTAGATACTAGTTAACCAGTTAGCTCTGAGCTAATCCAACTCTCAGGGTCCCTTGTCCTATGAGCTCGAAATCCTTGGGAGCCAACATCTAATGGATTTTAAATTGAGACTTGGGTTAATGCAATATACAGGGTGATGGTTTATGGGCCAAGGAAGGGTGATGAAATTCTCACCTTATGTTGTTTAGAGATTATACCCTTAAAGTATTTTATGAAAATACAATGCACATCAAGCAAGGTGCTAAACAAGTTAGGAAGTTTTTAAGTTTATTATTTATTTCCTTAAATTAATTAAATTTTATGGAAAGTATCTTAGTTTTTTTAAGGTTATTTAAGGTAAGTTAATTAAAAGGAAAAGTTAATTAGGTTAGGAATTGGTTTGTCAAAATAAAGAGTTTTTTTAATGTTAAGAAGAAAATAAGAACATCTAATAATTAAGACAACTAAAAAAAGTAATGAACTAAAGAGAGCAATAACTATTTTTTTTATTTTTTTATAAAATAATCATACCTTGATCCTTGGCAATGGTGCCAAAATTTGATAGTTATTTTAGGTGGTCAAAAATAAACCTAACTCATTACCATAGCTAGGATGAGTAGGGATCGTATCCTTAGAGATTAAGGATAATTATTTCATAAAAAAAATGATAGATATTTAGATATTAGAAGACAGATGATGGGTTAATAAAAACTAATCAATTTAAATTAACTATGAGATCAAGAAATTTAAATGATAAAAAGATATCTTCGGGTTTCCAGATAATCACTAATATAAAATATGTAGTTGTTCTAATCTAAACAATCAAAGTCCGTAATTATATCAGAATCTTTTAAAATAATCCTTAGTATAGACTATCTTACTAAGTACAAACCATATCTTATCAGGATCATGGCCCGTCCCACAAGTATAGGCTATCCAATGCTTAGTTGTAAAGATCTTAATAAGATATATAAATAAAAATTCTAAAATTAATTATCTATATTAAGTATGGATCATATCATATCAGGATCATAATCCAACCCACTAGAATAATTAATTTGGAAAATCAAATAGAAAGGAGAATGGAATTGAAAGCATTTATTTAATTATATAGAAAATAAAATAATTACAAAGATTTATGAAAGGATCCCTGTACTTTCCTACAGACTGTATCTTAATCGAGCATGACTCCTGGATACATCTTCTTGAAGATTCGGGGCTCTATCATAGCACCTCCTCTCCTAAAAAATATTTTTCTTTATTCCTCTCCCTCTCTCTCAAAGCCTAAACTAATTACAAGAGAAAAAATAAAAGAAAATATTGCCGGTAGAATGATGATTCCTTTTGGCTTCACGAGGTCCTTTTATAGAGCTCGTCTAGGGCTTTCTCTTGGTCAAATTTGAAGTCAATCGGCTCAAAATCAACCAAATATCGTGAGAGAAAATCTTAGCTATTGATCTCTTGCTAGATGGGTCAATTGCTGTGTACCTTCCTTCTCGGTTACATAGAGTCCCAACTTTACTTCTCCCTTCTCCAGCGACAGCAAATGGATGGTAACCGGCAATGGCGGTGGGCGATGGTGCAAGGAGGAGCAATGGCGGATGGTTGAGCAACAAAGAAAATGACTATATGGATCGATGATGGACGAAGGCTGGCGGATGACGAGGTAGACAGCAACGGGAGGTAGTGGTGGGTGGTGGATGGCGACGGGCTGTGCTACAAGCTAAAGAATGGCCAGCAACAAGGAGGACAGTGGGTGACATGTGGTTGTGACCGAATGGAGAAAGAAAGGGTGACTGACCAAAAAAAAGTGCTTCTCCGATGGTTTTTATGGTGAGGGACGGCTCCCGGTGATGAGAGAGATGGCGGGGGACAACTTCGATGGCTGGGCGGCGTGAATGGCGGCGGCGATCCATGGGCAAGGGTCATGGATTGAGGTTCATGGCTGCTATGGACCATCTTTAGCATTCATAGATCCAGCAGCTGGTCCAGGAAGGATTGGTTGCTTTAAAATATATGCAATTTCTTTAATAAATTATAATTTTGATTTCGGGCTTATTTGAACTTCGATTTGAGTACTGTCTTTGTCATTGGATTTCAAAAATCGTGCTATTTCAATCCATGAACTCCTTTTCTACAAAGCACTAATAAAAAGCATCACTTCTTAATAAATATAAATTAATTAATATTTATTTTAATGATTAAATTAGAATAATTAATAGACTTATCAGTAACTTCCATCGAGATAATTCTCAATTCAGGTAACTCCTATCAGGGCAACTCTCAACTTAGGTAAATCCTGCCAGGACAACTTCCTACTTGGATAACTCTCACTAAGACAACTCCTAACTTGGATAACTCCCACCAGGATAGCTCCTAACTTGGATAACTCCTATCAGGATAACTTTCAACTCGGATAACTCCTGCCAGGATAACTCCCAACTCGGGTAACTCTAGCCAGGATAACTTCCAACTCGGGTAAACCCCACCAAGATAACTCTCGACTCGAATAACTCCTGCTAAGGTAACTCCCAACTCAGGGTAGCTCCTCGACAAAGGTAACCACCATCCTAACCGAAAAACAGTCGGTCGATCAACAACAGTGGCCGACCTAGCAGGCCCTCACCTCTATGGAAGAATGGATGCATTCAGCCAATGCCCTGACAATCCAAGAGCATAGGCACTTGAAGGGGCAAAACACTTGAATGAAGGAGGCATTCATGTGAGATCAAATTATCAAAAGAAAATCTTATTCCATTAGGTCAAAAAAGGATTACAAAGTTAGATCGAGTTTGAGGCACATACAAAGTCGGATCAAGTCTGGAACATATAAGACTCCTTACAAAATAAAGTTTGAACACCTGCGAGGTCAAAAAGGCAGAGGAAGAAGTACATTCGACCTTCCTGCCACTATTGCTGACCTTCTCACAGTCTAAAAGTTGAAAACAGTCTTCCATGCCTTGGTCAGTTACTGAGATAGATGACACCAAAGCACGAAACCTTGGTGGATGCCTGACCACCGAAGATAGAACTTCAATAATAAAAATCCCACTAGGATAGACCTGTAGGACTTTGGTGGCATAGCCTGCCAGAGATGGCTGCTCCCAGTGATTATGCTAAAGAAACAACTGCCTAGGATGAGCAACATCTCTAGATATGTCTTTGGTGCCCTTTTATTATCTCCAAGGACACCTTTGGCACCCCTGCTTTATCTTCAAGAGCATCTTTGGCCTCCTGCTGCCTAGGTACCATCCATTTTGCCCTCATTGGACTCTACTTCTTCCTTCCCTGGGTGCTCCAACTAATAGTGACATTCTTACCTTCCCTTTCTCCTGAAATCGCTCACTTCATAGAAATCACCTTTCACTGCTTAGGCCCATGTATAGCTACTAGAAAAGGAAAGGAAAGAGGTAGAAGGTGGTGAAGACCACGGGTGGAGGCCTCCTATTGATAATTGGAGCTGTCCACCTAGGCAACGATGAATGGCTACACCAGGTTGGGTTGACAAGGCAAATGTTTGGAATCCCGAAAGTGATCATCTCAAATCCTGTGCTATTAATGCCCACCTCCGGTCTCAACACCCATGCCCAGATGCTAGAGCACTCTTGCCACATGGCACATTAGGAGTGGTTGACCACCATGACCGCATCGAAGCACCACCTCCATCACCCTTGTTCCCATGATTAATGCGAGTGGGAGATGTTCAAGATCACCCTGCTATGCGAGACGCTACCGTTGATCAGATCCAACCATTATTGATGGAGTAAACACGGCAATGAATGCAACCTATTTTCGATGCTGCCTCTCTAGTGTAGCCACCATCAAATTAAGGGCACAGCAGGCAAGGTCACCCATTTGACCCTGAGTGGAAGCCAATCCCATAGGGCCAACCTCCTGGGAAGATTGACCACCTTTTTTGCTGTTGATACTGTACAATTCACAGATACTCGATTGACACCCTCCACCGACCAAAGACTCGGGGGGTCCTCACCCCGAACTCCTTAGCAGATGAGGTCTGAGAGATGCTCGATCACTCGAATGGTTGTCCATGCCGGTCGTAGAGGCTGCTCAGCAGGATGCCCGAATCCCCCCATGATCGGACCATTCACCTGGCAAACACCTCGGCCCAATCTCCCAACTCATAATAGGATACTTGGCTGGGCCGATAAAGTAGGTGGTCCATTTGGATTCGACAACACTGCAAACCTAGCACTTAGAAGGATCCATGCAAATGATGCACGCAGACGACAAGCGCAACCGACCCTTTTGTTTCACTTTGACTCCGCAACCGATAGGGCACTTAGAAAAAATTGAAGACTCAGGCAAACACTGAAGAGACATCGACTTTACAAAAGAAGACAATATTTCATTTCCAAATATTTATAATTAGGAACCAAAGGTCTAATGGAACCAAAGGTCTAATGAGACAAAATTCGAATTGAAGGATCCCAAGGAACAAAAGCAAAAATATAGGGAAAGGAAGATGAACCCCATTGATGATTACTGTTCAACCCCCTCCTTGCCATCGATGCTTTCTCCTCACCACCGAGAGGTCATCCATGGTCAAAAAAGCCATCAAAAAGTTGTCATGGTCTGGCCTTCCTCCAAGGAACCCATGCCACTCACCATTCTCTCCATCATAGAGCTCATCACCATTCTCTCCATCGTAGAGCTCATCACTATCGACCTGTCACCGGTCATGCCTCGCACCTCCTCATTTAGCTTCTACCCACATGCCACCCCTTGCTATCAAGAAGCCTCCCAATAGCCCACCGGAGCAACCAACTGCCATCACCACTGTTCTGAGAGCTCATTGCTGGCTGTCCACCATCTAAGCACCACTAGTTGCTGTCATCTTCCTCTACCAAGCTCCTCCCTATTCTACATCAGTCTCACCTTCCCACCAAGCCTCCATCGAGCCACCGTCTTCTTTCTCTATTCGATTGTCCAACACTGTCACCATCATCACCCCCCTCATCACTACAATCTGTCTGAGACTGAGAGAAGCCAAGACTTGATTTTGACCTGGAGGAGTCCTCAGGCATTAGGATTCAGTCTAGAAACTAGTTGACGATTTAGTCTGCTTGAGAAGGAAATCACCAATCACTCATCAAGCAATATATAAGATGGCTGAGAGTGTTTCTCGCAATATCCAGCCAATTCTAGCTCAGATTGACTCCAAATTTGATTAAGAGAAAGCCCTTGATGAGCTCTATAAAAGGAAGATCCTAAGCAAGAGTCCAAGCATCAATTTTACAAAAAAAATTATTAATTTATTTTCTCACTCTTTTATTTAGATCTTGTATTAAACTTAGGAAAGAAGAAAAATTATGGAGGAGATGTTGGCGACAGTGATGCATGGTTAGACTTCTTCAACTATAATGGAGATGAAGTTTGTAATCAAGTTTTTATTTCTTTTTTGTACTTGATTCTTATGCAATAAAAAATTATACTTTTTCTTATACATCTTTTGATTTATTTTTTTGATTGAAATTTTTATCTAACATAAATGGCCCATACCCTCTATCGACATGCCAAGATCTTCGGATATTGCATATACCTAAGAGAGGTATATTGTAGTATAGTGGATTAAATTTCTAATCTGTAATCAAAATAAACAGTTTATACTCTAAATGGATGCATTGTGATCTCTGGATATGGCCTATACCTAATAAGAGATAAATTACATTAACACTTAAATTACAAGTATTATTGTTATTGCAACATAAAGAAAAGAAAATAAAACATGTTTGCATGGTGGATTCGGATTCCTGGATCACTTCTCTTGTTTTCTTGAATTAATCAATTTAAAATTACTTTCTTTTAAAACCACTATCTTTGTGCAACCCATCTTCTTTGTTCTTCTTTGTGAAATAGTTATTCTTGATCTCCGAAGATATGATCCCTACTTAACTTAACTATAATAATGAATTAGATTTTTGTTTTTGATTGCCCATGATAGAGATCACGTGGTAATGACTCCCCTTCACCACCTTATCTTTCCTTGAAGCGACAAGATGCTGCTTGATAACTCCTAGGCGACAAAATCAAAATCAGAAGATGAAACAATGGACCTGATTTTTGGGGCTGGCTGATTGGCTACTCCTGACTCAACAAAGTGGCAGGCCCCAATAGACCAACTTAACACCATTCTAGACTTGGGAGTGGGGGCTTATATTATGGTGGCTGCTTATTCCTGATGCCGAGATACCCACTGGACTTCCAACCATGGCACCGACAGCTACCAAAGGATCGGACTGCCCTTTCTCTCACCGGGCACCTCTTGTAGAAGCTCCAAAAGATTTCATGGCCGAGACTAACCTTCATTCTTACCAGAGGCTTAGCCATTTTTGACCTGAGCCTTTGGTCAATCGGGTGCACTCGAGCGTTGATGATCGATATTATCGCTCAAGGCCCAATCTATGCTTAGCACCTAGCCCTCTCTCAGCGAGGCCGCTTACGGTGCCTGGAAACCTCTTGGCACCTCGGTTGATATGGTCAACCCCGCCTACTCTAGCCACACTAACCTTTTCACGTATCCACTGCAATGAATGTGGTCGACATGGCCATAGGCAAGTTCGTAGAAGGTAGTATCCCAATAGAATTGGGGGCTCCACTAGAAAAGATACCAGTGGAGGGAATCTCAAGAGGCAAGATCCTAACAACCTGTCAGGATCCATAACATCCACCAGTAGCCACCTCCCTGTTAGCCTTTTCATGGCTCCGCTCGATACTATAAAAAAGTAAGAAGGATACTCGACGAGAAAAGACAACTCTAAAGGCTCATCATATATATATTATGATGGTCATCCTAGTAGATAGCTTCGACTACTGTTGCCCATCTCATCCTCTCTTTTTGACTTGATCATCGGAGTGTCCCCATCGATAACCCCGATCTCGGGACCTTTAGCAGGATTGCTGAACACACCACTAGGAGTAGCGCCCGAACCCGCTATAAAGAACCAATGACTTCCTGGCGCCATCATAACTTGACTGGAAGGTGATCTGGAAGCAACGAAATCATTGTTGTTTATAAGAAAACAAATAAGGCAAGGAAGACATACTTCCTTTAGTGGGTTGTGCTTCTAGCATAGCAAATCACACACCTTCTCCTTCGACAAACAAGTAGCCCCTGCCCTTCTTTCCAACCACCTTCTGATCCTCTTCCTTCTCCTTTATCTTCTTTCAAGAAGAAAAATTGATTAAGAGATCAAGAAAGCCACGATACCGAGCAAAAGAAAGAAATCCACAGAGGACAAGATAGCGGGGACAGGGGATTTGGAATGCTAGTGGCTAGAGATGGCATTGCCAAGAGAACGGAGGAAGTGCTCCGGCAGATTCGAGAGTAGGTGGCCAGAGATGTTTCCACTAAGAGAATAAAGGAAGTACTCAGTGATGGAGAGTGGGGAGGGAGGATTTAGAGTGTGGGTGGCTGGAGATGGCACAGCCGAGAGAAAGGAGGAAGGGCTTGGTGGCAGAGAGTGGCAAGAGTGGATTCAGAGCATGATCATGGGGAGAGGGGAGGGATGGGGTTTTTTTTGAGAGGGGGATTCGGAGCACAGTCATGGGGAGAGGGAAAGGATAGTTTTTTTTAAAATTTTGGTGAAGGGATGGATGGCTTTTATGAGAGGATTTTTTTAGTTTTTTTATGGAGGGCAATAGACGGCTATGGTGGGAGAAGTTGGAGAAGGCACGAAAAATTTTCTTCTGGTTAAATTACTGGCACCAAAATGATCTTTTACCAGTAATCATCCAAAATAGCTGAAATAAATTTATTTTTTATAATAATTATTAATATCCATTATTAATATATAGATAATTTTTTATGGTAATTAAAGAATTGCCACTTTAAAATTGTCATTAAAAAATATTTTTGTTATAGTGTTTCTCACCCGATTTTTGTGGGAGAGGGGAATCAACATTCCTATTGTTGGGTAGTAATTTTATTTTTCTACTTAATCAAGGAAGATGGAGCTGGTACTTTTTTTCTTATTTTGGCACTCCTCTATTGGTGCCAATCATTTTCCATCAATACTTAGTATATTTTTTAGCAAATTTAAGTTATCCATGTTTATCCATTAGCAAATTTGATTTACTCATGTTTAATCATTAAACATAAATTAAAAATTAATTATGGCAATTTTATTTTGACAAACATGGGTATAAATAACTTTTTTTTTAGAATTTGACCTTACACTATCTTACATATTATAAATTTATTTTATAAAAAAATTACTAAGATAAGAAATATTTTCAATCTTTTCATCAATAGATTTTTTTCCATCTTTTCATTTTTTTGATGATTGTTTTCTTTGATTTTCCTAGGTTTTTTCTTTAGTTTTCTATCCTTAGTGATCCAGGAGGATCTCCTGAATGACTGAACCTGATGTGGACTACTTTGGCCATTACAAATAGGGCTAGATAGGGTCCAAGTATGATATCAGCCACAGCCACATCAGGATAGTTGTTAGGCCATCAAAAGATTTAGAGCTCCAATCCTTTCATCCTCTAATTATTTATATATTTTTATGCTAGTGAGAGAATTTGTAAGTGATGTTTGCTTGGTACTAGATTTCAAAATCACTAAGAAATTTTTAAGAAAAGTCCATCTTTGATATCATTTTTTATTTTTAAAAATGTCTTATTAGCACCTAGGGATTTATCTGTGGTAAATCTCCAAGGGACCAAACTTCCCGTACAAATCCCTTGCTGAAAATTTTTAATATAATCACTTACTGATCCCTTGCAGATAACTAAGGAATTTTCAAGGGATTTACCAAGGGCAATAAATCCCTAGCAAATCCCTTAGAGATTCTTTAGTAAAACTAGGTTTCAAATGTAATTTAATATCCCTTGAGAATTTCTTTCTAATCCCTTGGTGATTTTCTAAGGGACAGATCCTTTGGTGATGTCCCTTGGTGAAAGGCTGATTTCTGGTAGTAATTTAATATCTTACCTAAAGGAGGTCATAGAAATAATGTATCGTTCTTAGATATTTATCTACTCAAAATGATTATTTCTAGTGAATGGGTTAATTTATCATATATAATAATAATTATATGATTGAATTTTTTTAAAGTCCAAAATCTGTTTTACTATATGGAATGCTTTTGATCGTTATTTTTGAGACTTTTGATATCCCTATCACTAACGATGATGAAGTTATCAAACTTAAATCTATTGACACGTATAATCATTCATCTTCGAGGCATATAGGTTATACCCTTAGCCATGGGATATGGAGACATACTGCCAAGGTAGATTCCTTTGAAAGTGATAGCAAAGGAGAAGGTGAGCCTACAAGTAGATATTAGCCTAGGCAGTCTACTTAGTCTACACAACCTATCCATCCTGCTTAGCCTGGCTACTCTACTTAGTATGATTAGCAATCATCCGATCTACAAGTATTGCATAATCTAATAGATGCACTCAAGATTTTCCTTATAGCCCAGATCAACACATGGGCAGATTCGTTGGAGGCACATATGGATGAGAGATTTGCATAATTTGATCAGTTTGTAGATCACTTTTATTGTTAGTTCTCATTGACACCATAGGACCCTCTAGTAGATGACTAGGCTTCTACTTCAGTGCTTTTTAATGCTTTTGTTACCAATCATGTAGTTTTTATCTTTAATTTGATGTATATTATAAATTGTTATATATTGATCTACTATAGTTTTGGGATTGTACTCAATAGAATTAATTTCTTAATGCATATGATTACTTGTTGTGTTAGATGTGGCTTGTTTAAGAGCTATTATTTATGCTTACTACAACATCGCTGGGCAAGTTATCAACTTCTCAAAAACCTAACTAATGATCAGCCCTAAAACTCCTACCCTTATTAAAGGTCAAATTAGGAGCCAATTTCTCTGTCTTTTAATCCCCCTCCCATGGAGACCTTAAGACCCAGTCTGATTGAGTGAAGCCAGTTCGAAGCTATGTGGTCTTGTGACCACCCTCCTCTAGCAAAAAATAAAAAAAAAAAAAATAAAGTATGCTCGATTGGCCACTATGGCGAATGACCATGCAAAACCCAAGCTAACCAATCTGGGCCAATTGATCAGGCAGGTCGAACACACTGGCATTAGCCAGTCGACTAGTCCCTCTTGCAGTCAACCATTGAAAACTCAATCTAGGTAGGTCTAGGGTGGTTAACCAGCCTAGTCGACCACCTTGTACAATACATGGCCGGTCAACCAGCACTGTGTGGTCGACTGACCAAAACTTGAGCCAAGCTGGTCAAGGGAGGTCAACTAGATCGGTCAACCACCTTTAAATGGCATTTGTGCCATTTCAAACCAATTGATCGAGCTTTGGATCGGTCGACCAGTTCATCTTTTTAAATTGGATTTTTTGCAAGTTTATGATTTAATTTTGAATGCTTAGGTTATATTATTTAAGGCTTAATGGTTTTGGGATGTTTTAGGGGTTTAAATTTTTAGTGTTTTTGGGTTAGTTTTTGCAATTTTGGGTTTAAAGTTAATGTTTTAATATTTTAGGTTTTAGGGTTCGGTTTCTAAAGTTAGGGGATTTGAGTTTATGGTTTTATGATTCGAATTTCAAAGTTAGGTTTTAGAGTATAGGATTTCAGCTTGGGCCTGAATCTAGGCTTGGGCTCAGGCCAGGCCAAAGGCATATTCGAGCATGCCCCGAATTATATACCAACCCTATAATTAAGCCAAAACTAGAGCCAAAACTCCACATGACTACTACAAAGCCTGAGCCAAGTCTAGTTCCAAAGAATATGCAAGGAACCAGATGCCTTCATGTATTAGTTACTTTAAAACAATGATACTTAGAACTTCATTTATGACAAAAAAATTGTATCAATATCAAGTGCATCAACTAAGATTTTTTATTAATAAAAATAAGGAATTCAAAAGTTACATGATTGTTCATGTGTTCTGTTACAGTAGTAAACAAGATCCATTCGGCCCTGACACGCGTCCTCCTTGGAGGTTGGCACGGCCACGTACTTCTCCACCTCGGTCAGGCACCTCTCCACCTCGGCCTCACCACGGCCCCGCTTCGGCCATGTGGCGGTTCAGCCTAGCTCGGCTCGGCCCCACTTCGGCCATGTGGAGGTTCAGCCCAGCTCGGCTCGGCCCCACTTCGGCCATGTGGCGGTTCAGCCCAGTTCGGCTCGGCCCCACTTCGGCCATATGGCGGTTCAGCCCAGCTTGACTCGGCCCCACTTCGGCCATGTGGCAGTTCAGCCCAGCTCGGCTCGGCCCCACTTCGACCATGTGGCAGTTCAGCCCAGCTCGGCTCGGCCCCACTCGGCGGTGAACCAGTACCTCGGCCTCACTTCGACCATGAGAGTCCAGCTTTGGCAGTTCAGTTCAGCTCGGCAGCCTGGCCTGGAGCCCAGCCAGGCATGAAAGGTAGCCAACTTCGGCCTACGAAGCTCTCGATCGGCCCGGCTTCACTCCGCCCGGTCCAAGCATCATCAGGAAGAAGCCGTGCCCGAATCAGTGCCTCCGCATGCTCTTGCCCAGCACAGCACAGCATACCTGCGCCAAGGTACCGCGCACGTGCCAGGTATCGCGCCAAGGTACCGCATCCCTTCGAACGTGGCATCCACGGCTCAACTCCCCCCAACTTTGCTCGCACGGCGCGCCCACCGCAACAGGTCGGCGGTCCCGCGTGGCTCCGGCTCTTCCCGGCAGTTCTCCGACGAGCGAACCCCCCCTCCGGCTCAGGCGCAGCTCGGCGCGCCCGTGGGACCCCAGCTCAGCTCGCCTGTGGGGAGCTCGCAACAGGCTTCCGCCCGAGCCAGGTGCCCGGTTCGCTCGCGGGAGGCTCGCCTCTGAGCTCCGGCGCCTCCGGCTCCCCCGACTCGCCTCCGCCGTTCTGGCACCGGTTCGCCTCGGCTCCGTCCTCTCCAGCACGCGTACGCCTGTGGGAGGCCAGCGAGAGGCCTCCGCCCTCTCTGGTACCTCGACCACCCCCGCGGGAGGCCACCGCCCGCTCCGGCGACTCAATTCAGCACGGACGTCTCTAGCTTCACCCACACGGAATCCCGCTCGCGGCTTTGGAGCGGAGATCTCCGGCTCCGGTGCGCACTTCGCCCGTGCCAGGCCAGTGCCAGCAGCACGCCCGCACCAGCTCGGCAATCCCGTGCCCAGTCCGGCCCGATTCGGCGGACCTCCATCCGGTCTGGCCCAGTCCGGCGAGGCACCCGCTCCGGCACCCGGTTGCCCGCGGGGTCCACACCTCGCCTCCGTGCTAGGGGACATCCATGCGGGCCCTCTGCCCAATTCGGCTCCAGCCCGTGCCAGCTCGGCAATCCCGTGCCCGGTCCGGCCCGGTTCGGCAGACCTTCGTCCGGTCCGTCCTAGTCCGGCGAGGCACCCGCTCCGGCACCCGGTCGCCCGTGGGGTTCGCACCTCGCCTCCGCGCTAGGGGACATCCATGCGGCGCCTTTGCCCAGTTCGGCTCCAAGCCCATGCCAGCTCGGCAATCCCGTGCCCAGTCCGGCTCGGTTCGGCGGACCTCCGTCCGGTCCGGCCCAGTCCGGCGAGGCACCCACTCGGCACCCGGTCGCCCGCAGGGTCCGCACCTCGCTTCCGCGCCAGGGGACGTCCATGCAACGCCCTCTGCCCAGTTCGGCTCCAGCCCGCGCCAGCTCGGCAATCCCGTGCCCAGTCCGGCCCGTTCGGCGGACCTCCGTCCGTCCGACCCAGTTCGGCGAGGCACCGCTCTGGCACCCGTTGCCCGCAGGGTCCGCACCTCTCCTCCGTGCCAGGGGACGTCCATGCAGCGCCCTCTGCCCAGTTCGGCTCCAGCCCGTGCCAGCTCGCAATCTCGTGCCCAGTCCGGCTCGTTCGGCGGACCTCCATCCGGTCGGCCCAGTCTGCGAGGCACCCGCTCCGGCACCCGGTCGCCGCAGGCGCACCTCACCTCCATGCCAGGGCATGCCCATGCAGCGCCTTCGCCGGTTCGGCGCCCAGAACTGCATGCATGTGAGAGACCTGCATACCGCACCTCGGCTCACGCGACTACCCCGCCACCTCGACCGTGTGCGTAAGGCCTCTGCAGACCTCGCCATGCATGGAGAGGCTACGCGGCCTAGCCTTGCAGACCTCGCCATGCATGGAGAAGCCATTCGGCCTAGCCTCGCGGCGGGACACCTCGAACCATGCACACGAAGAGCCGCCTGCCTCATCTCGAAGCATATGCCACGGTTTATTGATTCCATTCCAGGTATGCTTTTCAAAATATAGGTACGGAGGAAGGCTAGATGGAGCCCGACACGTCACCATATCTGCCAAACTGAGTCTGCCGTCTACGAAGGAGGGCTATATAAAAACCCCATCACAGCTTACGCCAATCAGGAAGGAGTGCCGCATCCAAGGCGCTGGCTCCTCCACCAACCTCCTGAACCATCAGAAGGAGGAAGTTGACCAACCTACCTAAGCCTCCCAGGCCTGCAGAAGCTTCACAGCCTATACCAAGAAGAACGTGCCTCTCTGAACACCAAGAGCCGCTCGTCCACATAAGAGCTGCGGGAAGAGGTAAAAGGGGTAAGAGACAACACACTCTCGCGAAGAGTCCCCCAAGCTCTCCGTCTCAGAGGTTCCTTATTTCCTTCGATCGTCCCGCTGACTTGATCATCGGAGTGTCTTTGCCGGAATCCCCGGTGCAGGTCTTCCCTGTTTTGCAGGTATCGCCCAACGGAGGGATAATAAGGAGGAAGATTACTCCTCACCGGAGAGGCCCACAGGAGGGCCACTACAATACCAAGACCCTTTCATCCCAACTACGACTATGTTCCCCTTGATCGTCTCCGACCAACGAGCCCGGTGATGCTGGCATGGAGCCCACTCACCTAGGCCACGTAAGAGCTACCGGCCACGGCAATCTAGGTGGTAACAGATTGGCCGCCATGTAGGAGGGCAGATCCATGCTCCTCAATAAGGGGGATGATGGTTTCCACCTTTGTCCTTAGTCCCTGGGGGGCAGACCGGGGCACGGGGATGGGGGCACGAGAACTTCTCCCTCTCTCTCGAGGCTCCAAGGAGCGGCCTCGACCAAAATCTTGAGCTGTGAAGGTGCATCGCCACCCTTGACGGGGCACCTGGCATCAGGCCAAGGATGGAGCCACCTCCCGACGGTGCCACCATCCAAGAGCCCCACTAAAAAAAAAAAAGAAAAAAAAAAAAAAGGAAGAGAGGGAGGAAGGACCTGGCCATCATGAAGAAGAAAGAAGCCCATGCAACGGAGTATGCTCCCATGCAAAGGGGCTTGCTCCATTCAACGAAACTTCCCCCCATGCAACAGGGGTTTCATCTCCCTTGTGCAACGAAGCTTGCTCCCATGCCACGGAGCTCCTCCTCCTCCATGCAATGGAGCCTTGTTCTCTCATGCAGAGGAGTCATATCCCTTCCCATGCAACGGGCTCTCTCACAAAGCCTCGTTCTCCCATGAAGCTTCCTCCCATGCAACGGAAGCTTCCTCCCATGCAACGGGCCTCTCTCCAGGATCTCATTTCTCCCACTCTACGGAGTCATCTCCCTCATGCAACGGAGCCTCAAGCTCCCAAGCAACTAAGGTGCTCCCCCATGCAACCGAGTTCTATTCTTCCATGAAAAGGAGCCTCATTCTCTCCTAAGAGGGCGGCTGGTGAATTTGATCCCAACCAGCTCAAGGAAGGAACATATCTTTATCCATTCATATGACTGGAGCTCAACAGGTAACTCCTTCTCCGCTACATTTACACAATGAAAAACTGTGTCACGATTCTACAGGAAAAGCTCTCGGGAGCTCTCCAACACCTCGAGATGGGAAACACCAGAGGTCCCGTGCCAAAGCCAAGAAGCTGCCAAAGCTCTGCGTTCAAGCTAAGAGTCAATCAAGCTCCCTACTAAGGTCAACCTCCCATTGAAGATGAAGAAAACTAACCCCACTATGGTTGGGGAAGGCAACGAACAAAGCACGATTCCCGAAATGAGAAGCAGTGAAGGCTCAGTCACTTCACGCACATCATGCGAAACTTTGGAGTAGGACTTTACCCTCCACACCATGCGAACATGATGCAAAGGGTGGTCCTGTTCCTCCATGCGACATGGACATCAGGTGGTACAAAATAATAAAAGCATGATCGTCACTAACATCATTAAACGTCCTCGGCCATAGGGATTGCAAGGCCAACACCCTGGGAAGCTTCGGAGGCCTAACCATTCACGGCCCTCCTAGCATGGCGAACAGCAGCTCTGCCACCTCACGAAGGATGTAAGAATCCCTCCTCTATTAAGTTTCCTCTCTAGTGCAACTTTGTTCTTCACCATACAGGAACTCCACCCGTCCGACTCCAAGTTCGGCGAAGTTAAGAGCTGAAGTCAAGCTCCTCAGCTCAGCCAAGCTGAAATCAATAGAGCCGAGCTGGAGTCATGCCTCTTAATTCAGCCAAGCTCTTCATGAACCCCGCATCTGCCTCCTGACCATAGTCCGGAGATGTCCATAGGTAGCTCTGAAGATCCAACCATTTGTGGCTCGCCTCCTAGCATGCCAAACAGCTCTACCACCTCATGGAGGATGTAAGAATCTCTCCTCAAAATTAAAGTTCATCTTTGGTGCAACTTTTCTCTCACCAATATAGGAACTCACCCGTTCGACTCCAAGTTCGGCGAAGTTAAGAGCTGAAGTCAAGCTCCTCAGCTCAGCCAAGCTGAAATCAAATAGAGCCGAGCTGGAGTCATGCCTCTTGATTTAGCCGAGCTGAAGCCAAGCTCTTCATTGAACCCCGCATCTACCTCCTGACCATAGTCCGGAGATGTCCATAGGTAGCTCTGAAGGTCCAACCATTTGTGGCTCACCTCCTAGCATGCCAAACAGCTCTGCCACCTCATGGAGGATGTAAGAATCTCTCCTCAAAAATTAAAGTTCATCTTTGGTGCAACTTTGCTCTTCATCATTACAGGAGCCATCTGTCCGACTCCGAGTCTGATGAAGGAAGCCCGGATCCCAGTTCCGGCATAACGGAACCCAGTTCCGGTATAAAATCCTGGAGAACAGCTCGGTAGGTCGTGCAAGGCTCAACTCCAGCCTGCGGCCCCGGGGTTCAGTCCGGAAGTTCGCGTGGACCCGTTCCGAAGCGAAGTCCCAAACTTCGGTCTGGAAGGTGGCGCGGAACCCGATCCCCCACGTGATCCTGGACTTCAGTCTGGAAGGTGGCGCGGAACCCGATCCCCCACGTGATCCTGGACTTCAGTCTGGAAGGGGCGCGGACCCGATTCCCCCACGTGATCCTGGATTCCCCCACGTGATCTTGGACTTCAGTCTGGAAGGTGGCACGGAACCCGATTCCCCCACGTGATCCCGGACTTCAGTCTGGAAGATGCCTCGGAAACCCAGTTCCGGCATGAAGGCTCGAACTTCAGTCCACGTGTTTCCCCTTGAGTTCCTCCGACAGGTGGCTCCCTCGAGGTCGAGCATTGCTCCCTCGAGGTCGATCATCTGGCCTAAGTCGAACTCCTGCTCCCTTGAGTTCCTCCGCCAGGGTGGCTCCCCTGTGGTCGAGCGTTGCTCCCTCGAGGTCGAGTATCTGGCCTGAGTCGAACTCCTTTTCCTTGAGTTCCTACACCAGGGTGGCTCCCCCGTGGTCGAGCGTTGCTCCCTCGAGGTCGGCATCTGCCTAAGTCTAACTCCTGCTCCCTTGAGTTCCTCCGCCAGCCGTGCCCGGATCAGTGCCTCCGCATGCTCCTGCCCGCACAGCACAGCATACTTGCGCCAAGGTACCGCGCACGTGCCAGGTACTGCATCCCTCGAACGTGGCATCCACGGCTCAACTCCGCCCAACTTCGCCCGCACGCGCGCCCACCATGACAGGTCGGCGATCCAGCACGGCTCCGGCTCTTCCTGGCGGTTCTCCGACGTGCGAACCCCCCCTCCGGCTCCGGCACAGCTCGGCGCGCCCGCGGGACCCAAGCTCAGCTCTCTACGGAGAGCTCGCAGCAGGCTTCCGCTCGAGCCAGGCACCCGGTCGCCCGTTCCGGCACCGATTCGCCTCGGCTCCATCCTCTCCAGCACGCGTCCGCCTGTGGGAGGCCAGTGAGAGGCCTTCGCCCTCTCTAGCACCTCGACCGCCCACGGTAGGCCACCGCCCGCTCCGGCGGCTCAATTCAGCACGGACGTCTCCGGCTTCACCCATACGGAATCCCGCTCGCGCTTCGGAGCGGAGCTCTCCGGCTCCGATGCGACACTTCGCCCGTGCCAGGCCAGTGCCAGCGGCACGCTCACGCCAGCTCGGCAATCCCATGCCCAGTCCGGCTCGGTTCAGCGGACCTCCATCCGGTCCGGCCCAGTCCGGCGAGGCACCCCGCTCCGGCTCCCGTCGCGGTCTCGCGGTCTCGGCCGCACCTTGCCTCCGTGCTAGGGGACATCCATGCGGGCCCTCTGCCCAGTTCGGCTCCAGCCCGCGCCAGCTCGGCAATCCCATGCCCAGTCCGACTCTGTTTGGTGGACCTCCGTCCGTCTGGCCGTCCGGCGAGGCCCCGCTCCGGCACCCGGTCGCCCGCGGGGTCCGCACCTCGCCTCCGCGCCAGGGGCATCCATGCGGCGCCCTCTGCCTAGTTCGGCTCCAGCCCGCGCCAGCTCGGCAATCCGTTCCCAGTCCGGCTCGGTTCGGCGGACCTCCGTCCAGTTTGGACCAGTCCGGCGAGGCACCCGCTCCGGCACCCGGTCGCCCGCAGGGTCCGCACCTCGCCTCCGCGTCAGGGGATCCATGCAGCGCCCTCTGTCCAGTTCGGCTCCAGCCCGTGCCTGATCGGCAATCCCTGCCCAGTCCGGCCCGGTTCGGCGGACCTCCGTTCGTCCAGCCCAGTCCGGTGAGGCACCCGCTCCGGCACCCGGTCGCCCGCAGGGTCCGCACCTCGCCTCCGCGCCAGGGGACGTCCATGCAGCGCCCTCTGCCCAGTTCGGCTCTAGCCCGCGCCAGCTTGGCAATCCCGTGCCCAGTCCGGCTCGGTTCGGCGGACCTCCGTCCGGTCCGGCCCTGTCCAGCGAGGCACGCGCTCCGGCACCCGGTCGCCCGCAGGGTCTGCACCTCACTCCGTGCCAGGGCACGCCCATGTAGCGCCCTCCGCCTGGTTCGGCGCCCAGAACTGCATGCATGGGAGAGACCCTGCATACCGCACCTCGCTCGCGCGACTACCCCACGCACCTCGACCCACGTACGTAGAGGCATCTGGTTCCCTACTACTAGTGATGACCATACGAATCCATGATGATCCGATTATCTCTTCGACGGTATGTAAGATGGAGGTACAAATATCCTGAATAGCATATGACAATGTCAGAGTGAATCTATCCTGGTGAACATGATCGAAAATCTTGGCAGGCCATCACTTAGTAATGACAAGCATGTAATGAGTGATGTGACAAAGAAACAAATAGTTTACTATCCACTTAGGAAAATAAAAAATTACAATGCATACCAGAAAATCAAGCATGGCACCGCTACAACAAATGAATCGCCAGGCGATGCAATGGTACTACTACATGTGCAGATCACTATTGTCCGTATCTATCATCAACTGGATAACTGCCGATAATGTAATCCTGATGACTCTCCAAAAAATGGACATAATACCAATGTGTGTTGGCCCAATCCTACTTGGTGCGACCCCTAAGATTATACCAGTATATCCTAGCATCAGTATCACATGTATCTAAAATTGACTATCAGATTCCAAACTGGCACAATACTCTATCAACAAGTACCACTCCATCATGTGGAACAAATGAGTGGCACTCGACAATGCCACATATCTTGTCCATCTAAACAATAATTCGGTAAAGTAGCAATGATATCAGGAGTATATGGCTGCCATATATCTATACATAAAAAAGATAAATATAAATAATTAAAACAAAAAATGATATATTTATTAAAAATAAATAAATTAGTAGAAATCTATATACTTACCTGATCCACTTTTTATCGACAGATAGAAATGGTATGAGATAAGCACATGCGCTGACACCTTTGTAATAGAAGTGCATCTCTCCATCTACAAATACAATATACATGTTGCCCAGGTGGCTTTTCCCAGAGGGGGGTGAATTGGGAATTATAAAATTCTTGCAAATATGTGCACAAGTAATTCCTTTTAGTGGTGGAGTGTTGTGTTAATCAAAATTAGATGCGGAAGCTGAAAAGTAAGTAAAGCACAACACAAACAAAGCCAGTTTAGAGTGGTTCGGAGCAACCCAGCTCCTACGTCCACTATCCAAGTTCACCACTCGGGATTTTTACTATATCCCCAATCGGATATAGTCGGATTGTTTTACAGGCCACAATCCCAACCTCTACACTTTGATTTTTAAACCGGCTCACCAAAGAAACCTACATTAGGTTTTCACGGGCTCACCTAGAACCTCTACACTTTGATTTTCAGTAGACTCACCAAAGAAACCATTTGGATTTTACAACCGGGCTCACCAATAACTCAAGTATTCTAAGAATAGAATAAAAACGCAACAGAAATGACAAACTAGGTTGTCGGGAGGTTGCCGATGCAGCTCGAGTGAAGCTCAATTGAATGCTCTTCAATGCACTTCAATGGCTTCCTTGCTTTCTTCAAAGATGCTTCAAGCTTCTGATAAGATTGGTGAAGCTTCTTATTTTCAAAAGAATATTTAAAAAATTTAAAAAATTCTACCATCATTAAATGCACGCCATAAATTTCTTTTTTAATTAAATGTTAATCTAATAAAATTTTTAAAATAAATCCAAATTTAAAATAATATAATAAAATATTAAAATAATACAATAAATTAAAAATATTTAAATATATAATAATTTATAATATTTAAAATTTTAAAATAATATAATAAAATTAAAACATATTAAAATAATATAATAAATCTAAAATTTTAAAAAAATCAAAAAAAAATTACGGGCCACCTGGACCGGTACCGATCACTATCTCAGTTTTTTAAAAAAAATTTAAAAATTTTAAAAAAGTCCGGCCACCGTCCGATCACTGATCTGATTGGGTACTGATACCGATCGAACTGCCAACCAGACTGGTATCGACCTGGTGACCGGAATGGCGGTCGGATTTGCACCGGTCCGATAGCCGGACCCTAGTGGCGGACCGGTGGCCGGACCGACGGTCATACCAGTGCCTGGGTCCTGGCGACCGGATCGACCGTCAGACCGTTGATCGACTGTCAGACCAGTGGCCGACTGGCAGCTAGACTGGTGATCGGACTGGCACCGACCTAGCGGTCGAACTGGCTGTCGGATCGATGGCCGGAGCCGGACTAGCTATTAGACCGGTGCTGGATCGGCGACCGGACTGCGAAATCATAGGTTATAGTAATTTTAAAAAAATTTATAGTATCATATTATTATTATTTTTTTAAATTTTTTTTCTAATTTGTATTTTTTATTTTTTTATTAAAATTTAAAATAAAAAATGGAGGAGAAATCGCAGGTTGGACCCGCGATTTCAAGCATTTTTTTATTTTTTTTTGAAATCGCAGGTTGAACATGCGATTTCAACTTTTTTTTTTTTTTTTTTTTTTTTTTTTTTTTTTTTGAAGGCCGTATATCTAAATCGTTAAATAAATTTTAAATGACATTAATTTAGAAAATAAAATTTAAAAATTATATTTTAAAAAAAATTAAAAACTTTGCCTGTAGACCACTGCACGAGGTTTGAGAGTTTTGACAGATGTGATAGGGAAAAGGAAACTAAAAGTACGAAAGAAAACCCATTTAAATTTTAAGTTGATATATATATAATAATTAATTTTAAAAAATATAAATAAATTAAATAGGTTATTCAGGCCAAAATTTTAAACATGAATCCAACATATTTAATAAATAAATTAAATGAATTGATCTGTTTACGATCTGAATCTATTTAAGCTCAATCCAAATCTATTTAGATGGATCAAACATGAACCAGGTTGTTTATTAGAATCATATTTTGCCATCTCTAATTGGCAGCAAGTTTCACTTGAGGGCCGGTTTTTTTTCGCCACCAAAACATGTTATCTTGTTGGAGCCCGTGATGGCCTGCTCTATATAAGTTTGGGCTTCAACTATGAAGGTTTGGGCCTTGCTCATGGACTTTTAGTGCTGCAACCATGCTTGCAAAGCTTCTGAGAGAGTCGTGGACATTTAAGCTTCTGAGAGAGCCGTGGACAGTTCAGCTTGTCATTTTTTTGAGGTTACAAAGTAGGTGTTTTGCAGAACCTTAGGCCAAGGAAAATGAGAGAATTGCAGCCAAGAAAAATGAGAGAATTGCATATCAGTCCAGCCACATCTTCTTCGCTCTATTGGATCGCCGAGTAGTCCTTCATGACCTTACTAAACTCGCCATTCCATGCATTGCAAATTTAGGTTTCTGTAAGAGCCACAGATGTCTCAGAAAATTGGCATCTAAGGCGTAGGTGATCAGTCAATTTCTCATCTGCCATACCTCACAAAGAGCACATCTTGGCCATTTCCCTGCCGAAGATTCTCCATCATAAGAAGCCTGACATGGATCAAAAGCCAGAGGAAGAGTGATTTCTTGAGTGGCATCACCCTTTTCCACAAATGAGAGGCCAAGAACAGATATCAAACCACCATTGTTAAGAAATCTGAAAGCTTCATTCCTAGAAACTACCTTGGATTCAGCTTCCTGCAATGTTGATTCAAAAGGTTGGGTGGCATGACTATATATGGATATGAAAAGAATGAGTTGTTCTATTGCTAAGGTAGTAGCACAGTTGGCAGAGGCATTGCCTCACTACCAACTAGTCGTGTGTTCGATGCATCATCCTGTGGATGACTCGATTAAATCTAAAAAATTTTCTAGGGCCCACGATCGTGTTGGCGGTTCGTGTAAGGAGAGGATATTACCTGATAGGGCAGGGCCTGCAAGGGATGATCGCGCGGTCCCCAGAATGATCTACACTATATATGTTCAATGATATTAAAATCATTACCATAAGACAAAAGTATTTTAAATTAAGCAAGCACCGAGCTTCAATCGAACATTACCTGACGGGACGGGGGCTTGCAGGGGTTCTATACAAGATTTATCCCCCCATCCCTTTCTCTTACCATAAAAAAAAGAATGAGTTTTGGGATGATGTACTCGATCCAAGATGACTACACTATATTTTGAGTGGTAATTTAAAATCATTACCGTAAGACAAAAGCATCTTAAATTAAGCAAGCACCGTTAATGAAATAGGATATTACCTGATAGGGCAGGGGCCTGCAAGGGATGATGCGCTCGGTCCAAGAATGATCTACACTATATATGTTCAATGATAATTTAAAATCATTACCATAAGACAAAAGTATTTAAATTAAGCAAGCACCGAGCTTCAATCGAACATTACCTGACGGGACGGGGGCTTGCAGGGGTTGCTATACCAAGATTTATCCCCCCATCCCTTTCTCTTACCAAAAAAAGAATGAGTTTTGGGATGATGTACTCGATCCAAGAATGATCTACACTATATATGTTGAGTGGTAATTTAAAATCATTACCGTAAGACAAAAGCATCTTAAATTAAGCAAGCACCGTTAATGAAATAGAAAAGGGGGGAAGCACATAAGGGGTAAATCCACTTCCACCGTGCATAAAAAAGGACAAGAATATTATTATTATTATTATTTTAGAGATGGATCGTCTCCTCTGGAGAGAAGAAGATATTGATATTTCTCAAACTCAAAAAATAATAATAAAACATCCAAATCAAAAATTTATATCAAATTGTGATCTATATCACTAAAATAATAAAAACAAAATCATATATTTTAATAGTTTCTAACATAGTCATCATGTGGATACAAAAATAGATGATTCATTTTATATTAATGTATTAAAACATATGGTGAAATATTTAAAATAAGAATTTATATAAACAGTCATGATCTACATATATTAAAACATGTATAAATAGAAATTCAATAGTTTTAATAGTGCTAAATCATAGTATATCATATTTTCATAATTTTATATTCATTTGATGCATGGGTTGTTATGGATCATCAAAGTACATGACTCTTAGGTATTTTTAGTAGCATAGGTCATTATCAACGGTGAGTATCTTCAAGTTTGATATTTTATTATTGATGTTAAAACGAAGAGGAGTAGATACCATCTACTCTAAAAAGAATATAGTTACCCCTTTTCTTGATATCAAAAATTATGCAGCTATGTAATGAGATGTATCTAAATATTCACAAAAATATCGACATAATTCTCATATTACTCAAGTCAATCACCACTCAACCATTTCACCCACTTATCATTTTTGGGATAAATCACAATTTTCAAGAACTTTTCATTGATATTGATATGATGATTATTTGCATTACTTTCAAAAACTTTCATTAAAAAAAAAAAAACTCTAAAAAAACATTTGTTATTCACCCCAAATATAATGTCGCTTTGGGTAGGTAACTCATGAGAATCATTTTTTTGGTAAGAGACTCATTAGAATCATTAAATGCATGTAAGAAAAAAACAAAGCAAGGCCTAGTTTTTCCTCCAAAACTAACAAGAAAATCAGTAGCTTGATTTAGCTAATTAAAGATACGAGATAGATACACCTCAAAATACATGTGGGGCATCTCCTTCAAATTGAAACAAGTCTTTGGTGGGGTGGTGCCACCTACTTGTACATCACAACAAAAACATCTTGATCAGCAATGAAAATGTTAATGCATATAACTTTCATGATTCGGAGGTATATCGTTCCCTTATCATTATCGAATCTTGTCATCCATGGAATTGTATTCTAACTAATTTTAATATGCCAGCTCAGTAATTACGGAATTAAACAAGGTTGTACGCACTTAAATTAATTTTAACAGGATGGTATAGATTCAGATGTACAGTAGTCAATTGCACCTATCCAAGAATTAAAAGAAGTTACAAGAAAGCAACCCAATTAACAAGACACTTTATGTTTTTTTCCTTCTCCAAGGAAAGCCGTGTTTATTTGTCTCCAAAAAGGAGACTTTTAAGGAGGGGAAAGAGAGAGACCTAGCCTATACGTCATGGAAATGTTGGCCTTCTAGACATGTAGACTTCCTCAGGCAAGGTGACATTTTTTTATTAACAATTTTATACTGCAAAGCTACGTCCATTTGTTGCTATGGGTTGACTACTGGCCGGTAAAGTAGCCGTTAGCTTGACATTCCAAAATTTCGAATTCATGGGTGTTGTTTTGTGGTACATTATTTCTCAAAGAAGAATTGTGGGGATCAAAAAAAAAAAAAAAAAAAAAACCTCCCACCACAGCAGGATGCTTCCAGATTTAATTGAAATTAAAATTATTTTGGCAAATGAGAGTGGATCCGAGATAGAGAGATAAAAAGATAGATAGATAGATAGATAGAAAGAGAGAGAGAGTTTCTTTTCCATTACATAAATCGGCAATTGGATCATGCAGTAGATCTTGTCAGTGAATGACTGAAAGTGTTTCGAATGCTTTGAGATCAATATTTCTTTTACAAAAGATATATACAAATCCTAACCCTAAAAGAAAGGTGCAAGTAGATAAAGTAGATGTTTATCAAAGTTGACATGGATGAGCTTGATCATATCCAAAATTTGGAAAAGCATTGGTTTTGATCTAAACCCTATTTATGAACAAGTCATGCATGCAAGTTTGGCAAAATTGGAGCATGGTGACTGGAAAAATGTATGAAAGACAGACAAAGGATGTAATACTTAGATTCAAGCCAGCGAAGCTAATCTCAAATTTTGCTGCACATATTGGTTGGACTTGGATGGCACGATGGTCCTAATACTTGAACTACTAAATGAGGCCGTGCATTGACTTCTACTGTTGCCAATTTTAAAACTTGTACAATGTGTAACCTGACATGATAATGGTAATAGGTACAAGATATTATGACATCCAAGAAGACAACAAACATAAAGATACATGATATAACTGGTGAATCATCTAATTAAATGATTGAATTCTAGTGATCCAAATTCATGTTAGCTAGTAGCCAGGTAAACTATTCATGCAATCCATTATCGAAAATGAAAAAAAATAATTCACATGGTTAATTTGCAAATTGAAGCAAGTTGTAAATCATATAAGCGAAGACAAAAAAGATATTAATTGATTGTTATTATATTCCCTTAATTATCTAAAATAGTTGTGCGTGCGTGCACACGTGTGCATGCGGATATATACATGCATGCATGCATATATATATATATATATATATATATATATATAGATAGAGAGAGAGAGAGAGAGAGAGAGAGAGAGAGAGAGAGATATTTATTTAATGTAACAATTATTTTTTTGGTAATTATGATAAGCCATTTTTCACTTTCATTGCAAATACCCTGGTTTAAGGCAAAGGACCTATGAAAAAATTAAAGCATAAAAACCATTCGTCATGGGGTCCCCAACCTTGGGGCTTGATGTGAAAGGCTACCTACATGATGGTCCGGCTTGCCGTGCAAGTGGCATGAGTGGGGTTAGGGTAATTTTCCTTGTATCAATGCTCAGCTAACTCCAAATTAATTTGCCTACAATGAAACATGGATACGGTTCTCTTTAGCTTCAAATCAAAATACAGTGACAACATTCGATGTATAAGATTGAAGAGCCGTGATTTTCTCTGGTCTTGTACATGGGATTCAAGAGTTGTACTTGGATGAAATATGAGCTCTCATATAAAAACCCTAGAGTTATATATATATATATATACAAGACGTGGGGTTTTAGGGCCATGCAACTTTTTATTAACTAATGATAAGGATATATATCAAGCGATTGGGTTCAACTGAAAGACCCAGCAGAGATCACCTCTAATGCTTACATAATTTCACAAGTACAAGTCATCCGTTCATTCTTATCTATGCAATCAAAGACAGGAGAGAGAAGAATGAAATCTATATATATATATATATATATATATCCATCCTAGGTACAGGATTCATGAAAACTTTGGTGTAAATGACCGCCTAGATAAGATGGTATGAGATACTTCACTCCAATAGCACGATCAATGCCTATATAAATTCAAAAATTCTAAAACAGATCAGTTTTGTAAAAATTTCATAAATTCAAACAATTATTTGAGCAATGCACTTAGTATAACCCTTGAAGTGCAAATTGAGTCCAATATTGCCCCACACTAAATGGAAAACCATGCTAGTATTTCTCTACGGTATGATAATTATTTTGACAACAATTTCATTGCAAATTAAAGTAAATAATGTTTTCCAGATTTTAGCTTCTACTCCATGCAATTATTTTACCAAACTCGAGTCGATCGTGTGCTCAATTTTGCTCATGATAGCAAGTATGACAAATGTGCCTAAAATATGTCAATTCCAACCGACAAGAGTATAAAAGCAATTATGTGGACAACTAACTTTGCTTCTTGGCCATACTTTATTTAGTCAAGATCCATTACCTAAGTTTTACTTTTGCTCTAGCGAAGGGGCTACTCGATAGAAGACTTTATTTATCGTCTCACTCAAGACATATTACCAAATAGTAACTTTTACTCAAAATAGTATCAGTCTATTGTAGCCATTGGAGGAGTTTATAAATAAAACACCTAATAGTGTCGCAAGATTTTAATCATGAATATAACAATAGAAGTATTACCACTGAAAAGGACAATATAAGTATGGATATCTCCTTTGGTCATTGGAGAGGTCCAATATCACAAATTTATAATTATAAACCATTCTTATAAAATGGAATAGTGAGTGAATTAATGGAGATGGTGGCATCCTATCCAATCACTGGTATTCAGCATAATTATATGAATAGATAGTAATTGATTGGTATTGAATCTCTTAAATTCAAACATGAAATAAGAAGAATCTAAATCATAACCAAATTAAATTTATGTCTCAAATCCCTGCAACAAAGATTCATGACACCGTTACCCAACCAAGAAAGCCATTAATTAAGTTGATGGTTTGCATCTGCCATTCAGATTTTTTTTCCCTTTCTAAGAAAATCTTGAAAATATAAATTCATAAAAATTATAATTTCTATACAAAATCTTTAACATTTTGCCAAGAGTACTAATTTGGTCGAACATCTTCTTTTTTTTTTTTTCCCGAGGTGTCTAGTTTGGTCTAACATCATAAATTACAACATATAAAAAGCTATCCAATTTCAAAAGTAACCAAGGTCATGACTAGCTAGTCAGATTTTTTATCATTCTTTCAGAAAATTTTCAAAAATTTAAATCAATTAAAGTTATATTGTTTCTCTACAAGGTTTTCTGTACTCTGGGAGACTAGCTAGCTAGGTGTGACATCATAAATAAAATCTATAAAAAAGTTATATATATCAAAAGTACCTAGAAGGTCATGGAGAATGTAAAATCCAACCTAATGAAAATCTTTTGCAGAAAATGCCAAGTCATATCCATCATACAAAGATATTAAGTTGATGGCTTTTGCCAATTAGACAGATTATTTTCTCCCTAATTACTAAAAAGATTGTAAAATTTAAATTCATAGAATACAAAATTTCTATAAAAAAAAAAAACATATTCTATGTTTTGAGAATAATAGCCCAGTACAACATCAAGATAATAATATAAAAAAACTATGGGTACCAAAAGTACACAAAATAAGGTGATGGACGATAGAAAATGGATGAGTGGAAGGCACTGTACAAGACTACGACTTGGGGAAAAATGGAGAGAATTCACTTGTGGGGCTTCTTGGCACTTGCAACTTGTCAAGAGCCTAAAACCTCCATATTCTCAATGCTATCAAATGACAATTGTAGGATGTGTGACGCATTAAGAAGAAAGATATAGACAACGAGAAAGCTTTGTTGCAATATTCCTCTAATCCTTCGACGAGGGAAGGCCCACATTTCCAATTCATCAGCTCCTAACACATATCTAATGACTCAAAAATGTCTTTGAGAATTTTACATGGAGGAAAAGAACCCAAAGTGGGTCTTTTGTCGCCTATGGATAGGACTTTTTTTGTTAGTAGAAAGCATCTATAGTCTATCTTTGTTGACATTAGAATATATAAATATATTAATAATTTGTTAGATCTGCTCGAGGAATCTATGTATATGTTAGTCTTCATGAAATGTTAATGTCGGATTGGCATTCAGCAATTATAGGTTCATGGATATGACCTCTTCCTTGTTCCTAGTGAGTTGGTATAACCTTTTTTTTTTTTTTTTTTTTTTTTTTTGAGTAAAATGAGTTGGTATAACTGATGGCCCATAATGTATATATTATACTCCTGTGTTATTGATTGTGAGGGCAAATAATTGTTCTGCAAATAATATAATAATAATTAATAATAATAATAAATAATAATATAATCAATAATTATGCATTGGCATACAAAAATTAGTTGTGTCATTTAGAAAGTCCTGGAAGCCCGAGCCCCAAATAGGTTATCTATTGCTCTCAAGTTGCATGTTGTACGTTGCAAGCATAGTTTTTGGTTGTGCTTTTAACTCTCCCTCGCTTGCTAAACTAATATATATATATATATTATTTAATAAAAGTGATGATTTTGCAGCTAAGCTCTTGTTTACCCTTACACATATGCATTAATATTTAATTTGATAAATTATTTCTTTGGCGCATAAATTGCAAGCTACTAAACAACCGTGACTCTTTTACGACACATTTGTTCATAATTCATGATCTAATTGAAGAAGATTTATAAATAGTGCAAAAGGTTAAAAGTGACACCTTCATGTCAACTAGATATCAAATATTATAGAATCATGCGAACAATGATGAAACAATTTATGTGATGCTATGTAATTTAATGATAAGAATGGCGAGATCCGGTAATTCTAGTAAAAATCATGGAGTCTTGCTTATTATATATATAAAATAAGATGTAACAATCCAAAATATGGATGAATTCTACTTGTCTCAAATGGCATGCAAGCCTAGCTCGATCATCTATCGGTGCAATTACAAAAATTAATATTAAAATTATCATAAAATTCTTGATTTCGAGACAAGAATACATATCAATAATTACACATGAGCCTACTAAAATATCTATGCGCTCTAAAAAAATTTCTAGCAATTTTATTAAATTCCTGGATTGTATATCTTTGTGATTATGTGCACAAACAAATTCACTTTTTGATGACCTAATGATGCACAAACCCATAAACAAAAAAAAAAAAAAAAAAAAAAAAAAAAAAAAAAAAAAAAAAAAAAAAAAAAAAAAAAAAAAAAAAAAAAAAAAAAAAAAAAAAAAAGAGAGGAGAGAGAGAGGGTGGGGGAGGAGGAAGAAAAAAGAAAAAGGAGAGTGGGGGATTCAAGAAGAGGGCGACAACGGAAAGCGGCCCGGGAATCAGAGCGTCACCCTCCTCACCAATCATAGACCTTCGCGGGCCCCACCCCCACCATTCCAGTTCTCGCTGTCCGGCTGCCAACGCGGTGGTCGGGACCATCGGGTCGTATCTACATCCCAACGAAAGACTCATCTTCCTTCGGGAAAATCCACCGTTGGATCACCCGCTGCACGGGGCTCGACAGCACGCCAGGCGAAAGGTGGATCGTCCAACGGTGGATTCGGGAGAATGAGGTTGGATCATTCTTTTGCGCGAAAGATACAATTCGATCCCACGTGAAGGAGATTGCGGGAGAACGGTAATCGACGTTATCGTGGGACCGACGTGCCAAATAATTCTCCGCCAGCATTTCCCCCGGGCCCCACTAGCCCTTATGACGCCATTATGGTGGAAAGTGGGCTCCACAATTAGGTGGTCCCAACTCCCCCGTTGTTTGCGAGGCTCAAAATAACGGGATAAGAAATTAGATGACACTATTTCGGCATCACACCATTACATATCAAAAATATTATTTTTTTTTTCCAAACATAATATATGTATATATATATATATAGTTCAAATAATACTACATCTGAGAAATAATCGTTCAAACAAATAATACTACAAGTTTTGTTACTCTTTGTCATTGGGCAAACAATAACTATCATAAATTTTACTTTTATTATATTTTAAAATTTTAATACGAATATAATTTCTTGTCTAATCCTAAAATGAAGCTTTCAATGAGGTAATGAAGCCCGCACTCATATCATGCAAAAAAAAAAAAAAAAAAAAAAAAGAAAAAAAAAAAAAAAAAAAAAAAAAGAAGAAGAAGAAGGAAAGTGCATTTGATTTCATTGCATTTTTTTAAAAATTTTTTATTACGAGGTGTTAATTTTTTCGCCTAAAAAATTTTTTATTTTTATATATATATATTAATTGATCTAAGATTTATCTTTTAATAATTTGTTTACGTGTATACCCTCTTAATATTCAAATTTATATGAATATCCTTTCAAAATTAATATTGACATGTATACTTTATAAATTACTTATTTTACATATTTACCCTTCTTTTCTCTTATTTTTTATCAATATACTTATATCATCTAACATCGTTAAAAAAATTAATAATTTAAAATTAAAATGACTATGTGCAAAAAAAATTATGAGGGTAGATGAGTAAAATAATTTGATAAGGGTATTTATACAAATTTAAATATTTAGAAGAGTATACATAAAAAATTAATTTAATTTTTATAGTTTTTACATTTATATCATTTCAAACATTCAAATTTATCTAAATACTTTTTTATAAGACGGTACATTCATACATGTCTGGTATGAGTATAGTCTACAAAATCAGAAAATAAAATATTTTGAAACGGGCTAGGGATGGATCCCTGGTAAGTCCAGTCACATCCCTGGAGTACTAGACAACAAAAGAAATGACCCAATCAGTAGTAGAGTTTGCTTTGCGATAAATATAATAGATGACCAGCAAAGTAATATCCCGAAGTAAAAGAAAAATATCCTGTAACAAAGGATGAGTAGCCATCTTTAGCATTTGACTGAATCTAGCTAATAATAGTAGAAGAGTCATCCTTAATCACCAGCTAATCAACTCGAAGGGTAAATCATGCATAGGCGATGCCAGTCTAAGTGGCTTGCAACTCCATCCCCAAAAAAGATGGCTCAAAGAGTCAACCGCCTCCCGTTGCTTCCAGTCTTGAGTCAAGACCTTTGATAACAAAAGCCTGCTCCTCCATTGCTACCTATCACATTTCCATTAAAATTTACTTTAAGAAAAGTTGGGGGTGGGGGCTTCCAAGAAATAAATATCTTGCGGGTCACTCAAAGAGCAAATCGGGGCTCCAAGAATCTGAAGTCCTCAGAGTCAATAGCAGACTCTAATTGAATCATCTCTATCGCCTAACTCATAGCACGCTCCATGACAAACCAAGTAGATAGCTTTCTTGACTCAACACCCAACTATTCCTTGATAGCTATGTGTGAATAAACTATATAAGCCATCCGCACAACATTGCAATTGGCCGACTCCAAACCTACTAAGTCTCAAGGTTTTAACAAAGAGCTGAGTAGGATTGTCCTTCAAGTTGACCCTAGATAGATAGTCAGTCAGTCTCTAAATCCGCACAGCTATTGGGATACTATAAGAGGGCATGATCTATCGTCTCCTCTTCATACTGAAACATGGGTAGGTGACTAGGAGAGAAACACCCCTATCCCTTAAGATTAATCCAGTAGAAGATGAGTCTAGGCCAATTTCTCGAGAAATAGACTGATCCTAGGATGAACTTCAAGCCTTTAGATCCAAGTTGCATTAAGTCTTCGGATCAAAATCCCATTGTACATAGCATACAGGCCTTTTGCCTACACCCGCTGCTCGCAGGAGGATCTCCACACTCTCACATCCTGGGTACCATGGGTAGGGATCACAATAGAAAGAACTTGCGTAGCAAGGTCGGGGCCAAAAGCTAGGCTACCAATCAACTCGAAGGGTAAATCATGCATAGGCGATGCCAGTCTAAGTGGCTTGCAACTCCATCCCCAAAAAAGATGGCTCAAAGAGTCAACTGCCTCCCGTTGCTTCCAGTCTTGAGTCAAGACCTTTGATAACAAAGCCTGCTCCTCCATTGCTACCTATCACATTGCCATTAAAATTTACTTTAAGAAAAGTTGGGGGTGGGGGCTTCCAAGAAATAAATATCTTGCGGGTCACTCAAAGAGCAAATCGGGGCTCCAAGAATCTGAAGTCCTCAGAGTCAAATAGCAGACTCTAATTGAATCATCTCTATCGCCTAACTCATAGCACGCTCCATGACAAACCAAGTAGATAGCTTTCTTGACTCAAACACCCAACTATTCCTTGATAGCTATATGTAATAACTATATAGCCATCCGCACAACATTGCAATTGCCGACTCCAAATCCCTACTAAGTCTCAAGGTTTTAACAAAGAGCTGAGTAGGATTGTCCTTCAAGTTGACCCTAGACAGATAGTCAGCAGTCTCTAAATCCGCACAGCTCTTGGATACTAAAGAGGGCATGATCTATCGTCTCTCTTCATACTGACAACATGGGTAGGTGACTAGGAGGGAAACACCTATCCTTAAGATTAATCCAGTAGAAGATGAGTCTAGGCCAATTTCTAGAGAAATAGACTGATCCTAGGATGAACTTCAAGCCTTTAGATCCAAGTTGCATTAGTCTTCGGATCAAAATCCCATTGTACATAGCATACAGGCCTTTTGCCTACACCCGCTGCTCGCAGGAGGATCTCCACACTCTCACATCCTGGGTACCATGGGTAGGGATCACAATAGAAAGAACTTTGGTAGCAAGGTCGGGGCCAAAAGCTAGGCTACCCGGTCAAAATGCCAACCACCTCCCCCGTGTGCAATAGGTCTGAGATCTTCGCTGACTCACCCAACTCTATGTTAACAAAAGTTGGCCACCTACTCAATGGAAGATCGTAAAGCCACGAATCCTGAACGAAGTGACTATCACAATTACCTAGTGGGTCTAAGTCACACTATAAAAAAATTTAGTATTAGCGACAACTGATTGGCAATTTTCACTCACCACAACAATGATAAAATTTTTTTTCTGTCACTAATATTATTAGTGATGAAACATTAACTTTTAGCAATGGCAAAGCCATTACTAAAATTTCAAAATTTTAATATTTTTTTAAATTCTAAAAAAATTATCAATGATAATTTTTTTAATTTTTAGCAGTGATAATTGCCATCGCTAAAACTTTATATATATATGTATTTTTAAATAAGCATTAATGATGCAATTTTTTATTAGCGACAGTTTTTATCCATCGCTAATAATACAAAAATCGATCTATTACTAGTGGCAAAATCTACCATTGCTAATGCCATCGATAATAGTCTCATAAAATATACTCCCCCCCCGATCAATTGCCAAAAATTTTCTTCCCCCCTTTACCTCCCCTTCCTCGCCCTCTCTCATTGATGCTCCCACTTCCTTGCGGTGCTCCCCCTCCCTGCTGGTGTTCCCCTTGCCGGCTGCCACACTCCCCGCCCCCAATGCTCCCCCCATTGGCCACCATACCTTGTGCTCCTCCTCCCTCACTGGTGCTCCTCTTCCTCAATGATGCTTTCCCCTGCCAACCGCCACACTCCCCGCCCACCGTACTCTTCCCCATCGATCGCCACACCCCCTTGCCCCCCCATGGTGCTCCCCCTTGCCGTTCGCCACACCCCCCGCCCCCTTCTAGTGCTTCCCCTGCTGTCTACCACACCCCTCAACCTCCCCCATCGAGTGCTCCCTGCTACCAGTTCTTCCCTCCCCTGAATGCTGGATTTGCCATCCCCCATCTATCGGGTCTATATTACATTATGAGTATGGTATACCTTGTATTTAGTATATAAGTATTAGCAATGATGGCGGTAATGGTGCTAGAGCCATCACTAAAATTATTTTACATATTTATTTATTAATTTAATTAATTAGATAATTAATTAATTAGTTATTTATATAATTAATTAGATGCTATTTATTTATTTAGTTAATTAATTAATTAATTAATTAATTAATTAAATATTTATTTATTTATTTAGTTAATTAGTTATTTATTTAATTAGATCATAATTTAATTATATAAATAATTAATTAGGTGTACATGAATGCATGACCTATATGTACGAGATTCGCGGCATGTAGATAAGACTAGAACTGGACTCAAGCTAGCTCGATGGACTTCAAGCCGACTTGAAGTCAGGCCGGGCTTAGGCCTAATAATAGAGCCCACTTAATTTTTAGACCAGACTTGGGTACCCCTTTAGCTTGGCCCGATCCGAATTTGGCCTAGAAACAAGCCTTATCCGAACCCAGCCTATTAGCCCATGAAGAGGAGGCACTGCCAGTAGTCAATATGGTCGAGGATCAGAGGATGAGGGGGAGCTTCTTGTCGTCAATGAGGTTGGTGGAGGTGACATGGTGGTGGTGGAGGTTGCTGAGCTTGTCGAGTAAGGTGGAGTCCAAGTGGGTGTTGAGGTTGAGGGTGTAGGTGTGAACAAACATGGTTAAGTCCCAGGAAGTCATCATAGAAGATGGAGAGATCAATGAGGCAGTGGCGGCGAGGGGGTATGGAGAGGGCCTCACGGGAGAAGTCAGGGTCGGCATCGTAAAGGGTGCGAAAGGTAATAATAAGGGACTTGAAGATAACGACCTAGTTGCTGGTGTAGGAGAGGTGTTAGGTGAGGGTCTAGTCACAAGTGGTGGCAATGAAGGAGGAGGACTTGGTAAGAATGATGACTTCGACTATGAGGCAATCATCGACATGGATCTTGTCATGGGAAGTGGCCTTCAGGAAGGTGACTTCAAGGTTGGCAACGTCGATAGTGCAGCATTGCAAATAATAGGATCGGGGCATACATGCCCTATGCGCTCAGGCCTCGGATCCCTGCCGGCATGCAGGATAACTAGGCATCCTTGCATCTCAGGATATCCAAGAAGCCTTCTCGAGTCATATACTAGAAAATATTACAAAGCCTACAAAGATCAAAGAGGAAGAAATAGGAAGCCTTATGCCTGCTCAAAATGTATCCTCATATATTTCAAGTTGACTTAGAGGTAGATTATTCACTCGATCATCGAATTCGAGGAGTTCCAGGGTGAACTCCCCTGAGACTCCATACTGGACTTGGATCCAAGCCAAGTCTTTCGAGCCTAGTATGGACCGATACGCATCAGCCCAGAATCCCTCTCCTCCAATGATCATTTACTCTCTGAACTCTCAGAATCCACCATGATAGAAAAAGAAGAAACAAAAGAAGACAAACCACCTAAAAGGAAAAAGTAGAAGATAGAGACAGCCCCCATTGGTTCCTTATAATCATCAGTCGCTAAAATTAAATGCAACGTAACGGTTGAGGCGTCATTCGTGCAAGGGCCGAGTGGTAACTAGCTCATTATTAACTTCATTCACTATCGGGATTCTAACTCTTTTTCACCTTTAGTTATATTATTTGCACGATCATGAGCTCGCTTAATATTAGCAAGGATAATTTTCGATCATGAATTATTTAATATTTTAATGTATATGAATTGAATAAAGTCAATAGTTTATATACATTGAAAAATGAATTAATCCACGATCAAAGATTACACTTGGTGATATTAGGCTAGTCCATAATGTAAATGATGCAAACAAAAATTAAAAAAAATTAAAATTTTGATTTTAAATAAAGTTAATAGTGAGCTAGTTGCCACTCGATCCTAAGCTACTTCAGTACCAAGGTATGATGATGGATGTTCACCTTGAAATGAGAGGAATCGAGAATTGCCGGTGTGATAGCTATGTCACTACTACTGTTGTTGGTCAAATGATAGAGTTGGAGAGGACTATAATATCTTAAATATAATTGAAGATAACTTTTCATTGATCAATTCGGTATATCTAGCTTCTAATTCTTTCACCTATTATTTTTAATCATTTAAATCTTGCATTGCCATCCATAATTGTATAATTAATTCGATGAATCTATTTATTTTTTTATTTTCAAAGATTATACATAATATTTTTTAGAGATCAGAACTGTACCAGTCGAGGACAGAGCTCATGAGGAGAGAGCAATCATGCTGCCAACTCGCATGATTCTATGCCACTCATACCGTACGATAAACTTTAAAATTTTAAATATTTTTTAATATTATTTATACTTTATTATCTAATATAATATGTTTTATATTAGATCTTTTTTTATCAGGTTTGGAGGATGTGGGATTACAAATGACCCCATAGTTATAGGTTGCAATGATTAGCTCATCTCAGACTTGGCACCATGGTTGAGGACCTACTCGGTTTGCAGCACCTCTGACCGGCCAGAGGATAGAGAGCTCATCTAATTTCAGAGTTGCTTGTAAGTGATACATCTTCATATTAATATATTTAAAATGTAATCTTTATAAAGTTAATGCTTACTATTAAATTTTAATTTTGCAGTATATTCAAAGAGCCTAGAGTTTCTCGAATGGTTACCAAGATCATTCACCGATTAATGCCGGGACCGGTGAAGGAGTTCTCTAGTTGATCATCGGAGGCTTGTGGTATAGCCTGATAGATATTCCTGGTAAATCAAACATGTTTAATTTTTAAATTTATAAAATATTTATATTTTATTTATTTGATATAAGTTTGCTTTTAATTATAGGAGTACTATCGATTCGAGACTTCTCAAACTAAAAAGGTTGGCTGTCTAATCTTCGAGAAAGTAGCCACACATAGGCTCCTAGATGTGCTGCACAGTCTCAGGTAGTTAATCATAGAGCATTCTAGTTATGAGTCAGTATCGGACTGGAAGTCTTTTAGGGATCATTGAATGTGGATGGATGTATGGGAGGCCCTCCATGACCGGTGGAGCACTGAGGAGTACTTTGATAGGTGATAGAGGGCATGGCAAAATCATACCACCGGTAGGATCTGATCAAGCATAACAACAGCTTTGTTGGCATGCATGTGGGGGCTGATAGATTGATAAAGATTTTATGCTTATATTAATTTCATATTAAATTAAAGATATATATTATAATTAATTTATTTTAATTATTTATTTATTATAGATATAATAGTTTGGTCATGCACCAGGTCAACTACAGTTGTGAGAGGCCATATACTAGTCTAGAAGGACTAGTGATTACTTAGATCCAAGATCTCGATATATCATGGTAAAAACTTAAAACTTTCATCATTAATTTTTTTATATATCCATATGTATAATTGGACTAAATAATTTGTAAACTATATAGGTAGATTACGTGGAGTATGTTGTGGTATAACATGGTGAGGACCCATCCTCTTAGCCGCTCCTTGATCTCGAGGGATGGCTCAGGGCCATCAAAGGGGTGAGTAGAAGTCGGGTCATAGGATTTAGCCACAGCTTCGACCTTTCGATGGCTCGATACTTTTCGGCATTCTCATATCAGGCCATGATGATCTAGACATTGAGTGATGCACATGCCGAGGATATCATGACCGTGTACTTGTCCAGCGACCTCAGAGCATTCAGGACACCATCTACGATATGGTCATTGATATTCTCCGGGATCCACAGCTATGTGATCAACTGGTCTCATTATCGTAGCCATCACAATAGGTAGGTCTATTAATAAATTTTTTAATTTACTTATTTTAAGTTTTTATACTTATAACTTATTAATAATATTTTATTTTTTTCGTTATAGGATGCTAGGATATCTAACTTTCATTCATCGGTTGCTAGAGAGGATGCACAAGAGCTAAAGTAGGAGCAGGCGGATGACAACAACCATAACTACAGGGGGATCTCACATGACCTTTTTCTATTTTGATATTATGTATTTATTTTGATACTACAATATAAATTTATAAAATCATATAATTTATACTTTTTAATATAATATAATTAGATTTTTTTATTTATAATTATGGTTATTAATTATTAATTTATTTCTAATATGATTTAAAAAATTTAATTATCTATTATCAAAATTAAAATAGGTTTTTAAAAATTAATTACTTTTTAAAAAAATTTTAAAAATATTAATGATGGTTTTGGCGATGATGATTACCATTGCTAAAGCTTTATTACCGATGATTGCTATTTTTAATGACAACATTTTTTTGATCTCTAATTTTTTTATTAATTATTTTTTAAAAAAATTGAAAATGAATTGCCATCACTAATAGCCATCTTTAATAAATGTTATTAGCGACGAATAAAAAAGCTATCACTAATAATGATAATTAATGACAAAGTTTTATGCGATAGATTATTAGCGATGGCTGACCATCACTAATAGCATTAGCGATAGCAAGCTTTCTATTAGTGATGGCTAAATGCCATCACTAAAAGTCAATTTTCTAGTAGTGTCAAAACCCCCATTGCATGAGCACATATCTCCTTCAACATAAATGAGCTGCACCGGGATGGTCTGATCTCATCAATCATCATCTAGGAACCATACTTGACCATCATCAGTGAACTCCAAAGACTACCAAAGCAAAGCAAAAATCTTTCCATATGTTTGGTGATAAGAGCCTCTCGTCTCACCAGTCTCACTATTAGGGACTGGATCCCAAGCCCTCCATCCTTCATTGGCTAGCAAAGTACTTTTCAGGTTAAAAGGTGCGCTTCCTGACCCCCTAGTAGGAACCCCGCAAAAATTGCCAAAAAAGCAGCTCCAACTTAAGAAGACATATCTTGGGTATCCAAGTATTAGATAATAAATACACAAGTAAAGATAAGAACTAATCTTACCAAAGTCACCCTACCCTGAAGATGGTCCTGAATGGTTTCTCTAGGCATGAGTATAAATCTGCCCTCCTTAGCCTCTGGCCAAAAATGGAAACACCCAAGTAATGCCATACACCCTCCTCCACCACCACTCCCAGTCTCTGCTTGATAATATGTCTGATGGGCCTTGATTTTAGGGCTAAATATGACTGCTAATTTGAGGGGGTTCACTTGTTGCCCTAAAGCTTGTCAATATCCCTTAATAATCCTAAGAAGGCTATCTCATTTTGGATTGATGCCCGGCCCACCAGTAAACAATCAAATGTAAATAAGTAAGAGAATGACAGGGCACTCAGGGTTGGCATGTAGGGGTCTAGGTTGGAGCCACTCGCCATTGCCGATAATGCTTGGAAAAGAATGTCAGCTCAATAAATAAAAAAGTAGGGAGACAAATGATAACCTTGGCAAATCTCCATAGTAGAGTGAAAAAAGTTAGATGGAGTGTTGTTGAGGAGAATGGTGAAGAATGGGTGGTAGACACAAGCCATAACCCAAGCAATCCACCTAGCATGAAAGCCAAAACTCTGCAAGACATGCTTTAGGAAAGACTAGCTCACACGATCATAGACCCGCTCCATGTTTAGCTTGATCGCCATAAGACAACACCGAATTGAGATCCAATGAAAATCGTGCATGAACTCCTAAACAATCAACACATTATCCATGATACCCTGGCCACCATAAATAGCTCCTAGCTTAAAACAGATCAGGTGAAGTAAAATAGACTTCATCCTTTCTGCCATTAGCTTGAAACAGATTTTGTATAGAGTATAGCACAAGCTGATAGGACAGTAATGGCTTGGCTCAACTGCATTCAACTTCTTTGGTACCAAGGTAACAAAGGTCCTCATCTAGACTGTCGACATCCCCAGTAGCAAAGAATTCCATCATTGCCTCTGCCACCTTAGTTTGAATGATAGGCCAGTCCTTTCTAAAGATAAGTGAGGGAAAACTATCAGGTCCTAGAGCTTTATCCTCCACCATAGATCGAAGCGTTCTCCTAATCTTCTCTATCGATACTGCCCTAATCAGCTCCCTATTTTTTTCATCAGTGACATGGCTTAGGGAGTCCAAGAGAATAAAAGAGTCATCACTACCAACATTAGTCGACCACCTAAATCTGAAAAAGGAAACAAACTCCTGCCAGACACTCTCATCACTATCCATTTATTGACCATTGCTATCTTTAACTACCTGAATCTGATTTCTATGATGCCTGATGATAGTGGCCTGATGAAAGAATCTAATATTTATATCCTCTTTTCTGATCCACTGGACCTTTGACTTCTACCTCTATAGCATCTCCTACTGCCATAAAAGAGAGTGATGGAAAGATAAAAACCCTTGGAGATTTGCTAGGTCCTCATCAGGAAGCCCACCCTCCCGGTCCTTCCTATCCTATAAATCAGAAATAGCAATTTCTATGACATCCAATCTCCTGAATATATCCCCAACTTCATAGTTCTAGTGATGGAGCTGATGCTTTGATAGTTTTAGTCACCCTGTCACCCGATATCTAGCATTACCACAAAAAGGGAGCTCCCAGACCTCACGAACAATATCCCATGATTGATGGTAACCAAGCCAAAACTTTTTGAACCAGAATGGACTTCGATAGGAGAGGGGTATCTCAGTAGAGATCAACATCGATCGATGATCAGAAGTAATTCTCGACAGACGAAGAACCTAATATCTCAAATGCATCTAGATCCAATTTGTTCTAGCAAAGGCCTATCAATCCTCTTCCACACTCTTATCCCTTCTTGATCATTATTACACCATATAAATTGGGGCCCAACAAATCCAAGATCCACCAAGGCATTCCTCTCAATAAACCCTCCAAACTTTTGGATTCCACTCTATCTTTAAAAGCCCTTCCTCCCCTCTTCTCCTAAGAGCTCTCAATGTAATTAAAATCTCCAATCACCAGTATAAGGTTGCCTTACCCTAACAATGTAAAAACCCCCTACTACAGAACCCTCTGCTCCCTATAGTCAGTACTCGCATAAATCCCAAATAAAAGCCAAAGAATACTATTTATTTAAGAGATAACCATATATATTTGCTTATTACATATATGAAAAATATCTATATCAGCAACACCAGACCTCTAAACTACAATATGCCCCTGGCCAAACCTTGAGACACAATAGCATAGAACCCTAAGAAGCTGAAAGCATCGTTTGCCATGATCAAGACTCAAGCCTAAACGATGGGTCTCCAACAAAATACAAATATCCGGATTATATAACTGCATCTTTATCCTAAAGGTAGAGTAAAAGGAGGGTTTAGCTGCCCCCCAAATATTCCATATCAAAATCTTCATGAAGACTCCCTGATTGAAGTAGAGGTTGCACACATCTTAGTAAACTTCAACTGCTCTTCAACCTGTAGCACTAATTCACTCCCAATAGCCATAAGTGCCATTTTGAGCCGTGAGACTAAATTCTCATGACTCTCAGGCAACTTACATCTAGGCCCATCATGCTCCATCGACCCCTTTAGCCTGCCTACACCCTGTTGCCCAGCGTAGCAATCTAAGAGGGGGGTGAATTGGGATTCTTTAAAATTTTAAAGCAGATATATGCTAAAATTAATGTATTTGTGAAGCAATGCAAGTGTGCACCAAATGAGTGAGATACAATGCTAGGAGTATAAGCAGTAAATGCAAAATAGCAAAGAGCACACACACAAACATAAAGATTTATAGTAATTCGGTGTACACCAAGCACCTACATTCACTTCCCAAGCTACTCCTTGAAAATTTTACTATAATCAACCTAGATTACAGCCAACTTATTTTCAACAGGCTCATAAGTCAAACCTAAAATTGATTTTCTCACTTAGGCTCATCAACAATCTTTACTCAAGCCAACCTAGGCTTGGATCCCAATTCAAGGCTTGGAAGGGCCTAACACCTAGTTTCAAACACCATTGAAACTAGTCACAATCAATAAAATCAGAGATACAAAAATAAAGTACAAGCAAACTCTCTCATAGAGTGGAATATGGAAGCTTTGAGGCTCTTGATGATTGCTTGAGTTGTCTTCTCTTTGGAATCACTTCAAAGACTACTTTTGGAATGCTGAAATGAAGGCTTATAAGCTTTTTCAGTGGGAATCTTCTCTTTTGCTCTCTTTTTGACTTTGGAAGTGAAGTTCTCAAGGAATGTCTTATCTCTTGTGAGTTAGTTTTTCATGAATGAGTTTAGTGAGGCTTAAATACTTCAAAAATTTTTAAAAAATGGTATAAGACCATTGGTGGAGCAAAACTAGCCATTGGGAGCTTTTATGGCTCAAATCTGACTCTCAAAAATATAGCCATTATAGCTGTCAGAATTCGTGAGTCGATACTTGACTCCCGTGAGTCGATATTTGAGTCTTCATGAGTCGACACTTAGATGAGCATGAGTCGACTCAAGATATAAACTTCTGAAAAATCAGGGTTCTATTCTTTTTCTGTTCTCAGGCTATGAGTTGATACTTGAACCATGTAAGTCGATACTTGAATCTTGTGAGTCAACACTTGAGTATCCTGAGTCGATACTTGACAGAAAACATCTCAGAATGGCATAGTTCTGTATCTTCATTTTTTTCAGGCCATGAGTCGACACTTCGTTTCTGTGAGTCGACACCTGACTTCTGTGAGTCGACACTTGGCATGCCAAAGAGATTTCTGCGTGCCAGCCTTCTGAAGTGTCGACACTTTGTGTGCCATGAGTTGACACTTGACTCTGCCACTCGACAAAAACTTATGCCAACATTCAAAATTCAAGATGTTCTTCAATGAAACTTCAATACACTTTTTGTAAAGCTCTGATTGATCTATTTTGCGGCTTTTTCAAGATGAGAAGACTTCTTAAACAATGAAAATTACTTAGCTTCCAATGAGTGTCTTGATACTTTTATATTGAAAATTTGAGGTGCATGTAACTTGAAACTCATAAATACAATTGAAATATTAGTATAAAATATATACTCAACATTTTGTTAGTCATCAAAATCAAGAGCTAAAGCCAACAATCCCCCTCACACCTAACCTTTACAAAAAGACCTGACCCACCACTCTCCCTTCCAATTTCCTGATCTCCTCTCACCAGAAGCAACTCACCTAGTCCCAACCCTATCTCACCCATCTCCACCTCTCCGAGCATACTCATCTCCTCTTAACCAAGCTCACCACCCCAGCCACCCCTAACTCCTCCACCTAACCCCATCTCTTAGCCCTTGAGTGCCGATCCCTGAAGAAGGCAATGCTGGCACCAACCTCTGGCCAGCAACATCCAATCGACCCCAACCATCCCCAGAACCAAACTGTCTAGCAACACTCCCCCCACCGGGCTTAAGAAAAAGAAAGCTCACCCTGATCACCAACCATCGGCAACACGCTCGTAGTTAGACCGAAGAAGGCTGAAGGAGATTACCGACAACCAACAAGGCTTCCACTACCATGATATTTGACATAGCCACCATGATCCCCTTCTTAGAAGACCAGCTAGCAAGCCTACCACTTAAGCCCAAGTCTGCATACCCACTGGATGCCAAAGCCAGGCCTTGGGCCATAGATCCATAGAACTCTTTTGACTGGGCTAGCCTGAGAGGGCTTCTGGCCCGCTCGAGATGCTGCAACCCACCAACTTCCACCATATGCTAGTCCATTGGGCTTGTGCTCCCCTCGTAGCCAACCTCTATCACATCAAGACTTGGTCCGGAGTCAGCTAAGGTGAGGAGCTTTCCAACCTAGCTACTTTACCATCGCCCGACTCAGACTTGACCTTCTTCTCAGGGGAGCATCGACGAGTGAATTGGGAAGGCTTCTACCATCTATTAGAATCCGATGGAGAGCCACGGGAAGTTTCTCTTGGCATAGGCAAGGTCGGCCGAGAAGGGGACGAGCTCAGACCAGAAGAGTCCAAGTTGGACCCAACTTCATTTCTTGAGTTGGTCAAAATCCTAGATGGTCAAGGCTACTAGATCCACGAGGTCACCACCCATGGCCCAAGCCAAGGCCGATTAAAGGACCCCCTTATCTCATGCCCCCCCCCCCCATTCCTTAACCATTGGGGAAGAGCAAAAGTTCTCCGACATCATAGACATCATCCCTGGTCTTCCTCCCTCCAGCTCCTTCTTGCATTCACCAAGCCAGCCACACCTATAGAAGAAGGATGAAACATTTTCATACATGAAGGGCTACCAAAAAGATTCCTTCTTGACCACCGATCGAAACCTTCATTTTCAAGGGTTCTGATGAGTCAATCTTAACCCTTACCCTGGCAAATCCTGCCTTCCAGTACCTAATGGTGAAGTTATTAAGGCCAACAGGTTTTCCAACCTTCGATGCGATCATCATCAGCATGTATGGCTGCCAAAATTTCATCGACAACCTAGGCAACCTGATCCAACCACCATCTGCCTCACCATTTTGGCCCTAGGAACAAAATCTACCACCCATGGGTCCATTGCGCATCAGAAGTTGATCGACGGAGAACCACGGGCCATCCTAAAAAACCATGTCACAATCTTCCTCCATTTAAAACCTAATAAGATGGTGATCCTTTACTAGGGAAAACACTTCCAGGTCCGATTTGAGGTTCCCCCTTAGTTTGAAATCCTTCGCTAACCACTCCAATGGAACCTTTCGATCGAGACTCCAAACAAGGATAGAGTGATTCTCCTATTCCTTCTACAATTCTTTGATCTTCTCTATTGAAAATTCAAGGACCTTGGTAAAGAATTTTTAGAGCTCCTCTATCTCCTCCGATGACTGCTTATGCTCCATCTATCATGGTTGTCTCAATGGCCTCTAAGCAGCACGAGCCCAAGATCTCTCCCCACTTAAAAGCTCCTTTGATGACCGACCACCATCACTCACACCTTTGCCCTTTTCAACCATCACAACAGTGGAGATGCCACTGCCTAGGAACCGCTCGATGAAACTCCCACCCAGCAGCATGATTCTTAATGTACAAACCCAATCACATCCAAGCGGACTTGATCTACCATAATGAAATTATATCTTTATATCTGAAAATGGATAATGTGGTAATATATCTTGGTGGAATCCATTTAATCCATTATCTTCTACTTGGCTTTCAAATCATGATCATCAACATATCTAATTTCCTGAAAAATCTAATTCCTCTCAACTAAGAAGGGATTGTTGGAGGATGTGATTAAGGCTTAGTAGTAGTATATATAAAGCTACCTCTCTCTTTGAAAATTATGAAAAGTTTTTATAGAATGAATAAAATTATGATGATTCATCTCATTTGTATTCTAAAATAAAATATATTATATTATTCTAATATTCTAATATAATATAATATAATATATAATATTATCATTATATAGTTATATTATATATATATTATTATATTATAAAGAAAGACATTTCAGATCCATCTAAATGAAATAAATAAAAATTAAATTTTTTGTATGTATATCCTTCCAAATATTTAAATTTGTCTGAATTTCTTTGTAAATTTTATTTTACATATATACCTTCATAATTTATTTTTGCACATCTATCTATAAGGATATTTTAGTCATTTTAATTTTAAATTGTTAATTTTTTTAACAGTTTTAGATAGTATGGGTACATTTACAAAAAATAAAAAAAAGGTATATACGCCAAACAAGTATTTTATAAGGGTATACATATAAATATCAATTTTAAATGGATATTCGTACAAATTTAAATATTTAGGAGGGCATACATGCAAAAAAAAAAAACTAATAAAAACTACATTTCAAAATATTATTTTGTAAACAAAAATAATCAATAAAATCTTAACCACCTATGTTTTAAAATTATATATCTATATGATATGTACCAAAGATAACTTGTATATAAAAAATTTTGATATGCTACATGCATGATATTCTTTTTTATTGACAAATATGCTAGATCGATGAAATTTATCTCGCATACCATTAAGTTAGAAGAAAATTATTCAATTCTTAAGCAATAATGCATACCATCTAGAGAAAGTGTATTGATCATTAATATTCAATTCTATTTTACACATTGTAGGTTCGAAAAAAAATTCTTCAACTCTTTAGAAACAAATTAAAACATATGAAAAAGAGAAAATTAATAAATATATAGGTTCTAAAAAATTATTAAATTTCAATTTTATCTTTCATCACATGCATTTCATGTGTGCTTAATTAGTTCTAACAATAAAAAAGAATAAAAAAAAATATTGTCAAAGGATAAAGGCATGACTAAAATCTTGACTTGCTCCGTTTATTTGCCATATTGTTTTCATTCATCGTAGGGCACCCTTACCATCCCATTCTAGCATCGGATATTGTAGAATCTTTTAACAAAGTGGGGTCCAATACTAATAACAATGTCCGAATGGTCACATACAAAGCTACTGTTGCAAGCAATTCAAGTTGGTAATAGAGGAAGCCACACAACTTACCAGATAATATATAAATCATGAAGGAGAAATGCCACCTACTGCTACTGTTCTTCTCATCCTCTTTATTCCTTGGACAACGAGAAGATGAAGGATTTCCATATGAAAATACTATGCACCTTATACCCCTACGTACGAGGCAATATATATATATATAATTATTATTATTGTTATCATCATCATCATCATCATCATCATCATTACATGCAAGATCAAATGTGGTTGCTAAAGTTATATGCTAGCATATAATTCTCTAATAGAACTCTAGTATGATTCTAATGCACCCCAAGATCATATATCAAGTGTAGCCCAAATTTGTTTTTGAATGAAAAAGAAACAATGATTACAACATTTTTATAAAATTCTTCCTCTTATGACCCAAAATTTCATGGACTATTAAATTTTTGTAACTAACTTGCCATCGGGCTAGAAGATAATTTGGTGATGTTGCTTCGTTGATTCACTAATGACCATTATTAAAAAGATATAAAATAAGCAACATTATCCATTTTAATATTAAATAACATACTTTTAAGAATAGTTTATGTAACATTAAGTATATTTTTATAGATTGAAAGATAGCATTTAATTATAAGCATGGATTGTGTTTAATAGTGGTTTCTCTTGTTATATAAATATTGATGATTTGTTGTCGATAATACAATGTTATCTCTTTCTTGTATCTCATTATATGTGTTTACAGAAGGTGGAGGTGCATTGAAATTGTTACAATAGCCAGTGCAACACTAAAATGTTTGTTATCTATAAACATAAATTTTTATATTTAGCAAATAACGACTCTCTTTTTATTACCGATAATGCCAAAGTTGATTACAGAGTCCAAAATTCAATTCTAGATGAGTTCCTACTTTGGTTATATCTCATTATAAAGGAGTTTTGAAGGAATATAGTGCATCATCGTCACTAACTCAAACTCGAGTAAAATATATAATTGGTACTTCCAAACTAGGGTTATATATATGTGTGTGTATGTATGAAACTATGATCGACATGCGATTCAACTTATACACAAGAAGAAGAAGAATTAATCTTACTTGATACCCCATGCTTAGTTGTTGTCATGCCTTGTAACAAATAATGTACCACATGTCCTACAAATGGTGAAGATTTTGTTTATACATAGCTCCCACACCGATTTCAGAGTGCATCACTTGATCAGTACGTGAACATAGATCTTAATGAAAAGAAATGGAACAAAAAATTTCTCTAATAGGATCGCTATTAATACGGCCAAACACGCAGTTGCGATATAATCAACAAAAATAAATAAATAAACAGAAAAATACAAGAAACAAGAATTAAAACCAACGAGAGACGGGGATTTTACGTGGTTCACCCGAATTGGGCTACGTCCACGGCGGCATAGGATCTGCAAGGCTTCACTAAGAGTTGAATCAGGTACAAGCCCTCAAAACACTCTCTCTCAGAAACTCTTTTAATCCCCTTAAAAGATTTTAGGATTTCTCTCAAATGCACCCGGAGGTACTTACAAAATCTCTCAGATATTCTCTCTGAAATCTCACTCATAAACATTTCGAAAAACCCTATTCTTTCATCAATAATCATAAACCTTCACAGCCTCTGTTTATATAAAGTACAAGAAAACAGGGCTCGTAGGCATCCAAGAACCCAAAAAAAATATAAAACTCTAGACTCCCAATCTTCATAGAAGACTTCTGGGCAGTTCGATCGAGACAAACAAGTGCCTCATATGAAGCCACGTCACTGTGCCAAAATCCATGCGCATAAAAATGGAATGCACACTCAGCGACCGACCACCTGGGCCTGGGTCGCACGACGCACACCCGCGCACGTGGGTTGGTGAACTTGGATCGGGCATTCGGGATGGAAATTAGTCTCCATCTACAACAATCTCTCACTTGGAGATTAATTGATATTAACCTTTGATCCGCCTTCTTTCTACGTGCCGCACTCTCCTGATTTATCTTTTGGAAAGGTTCACCAAGTTGCAACAGAAACTCAACTTGTCTCAGCTCACAACCTTGGTGAACATATCTGCGGGGTTCTTGGCACCATCAATCTTCTCCAGCTTCAGCCACTCCTCATCCAATGCACTGCGTATGAAATGATACCTAAGCTGAATGTGCTTAGTTCTTGCATAAAATGTTGGATTCCTGGCCAAGTGAACTGCGCTCTGGCTGTCGTTCCATAGCGTATTACAATTGTGCTTCTTATCGAGCTCCTCCATCAACCTCTATAACCAGATCATCTCTTTACTAGCTTTAGTGATTGCCACATACTCAGCTTCTGTAGTTGACAAAGCCACTATCTTCTGCAACTGAGATACCCAGCTCACTGTTGTATTACCGACAGTAAAAACATAACCAGTGGTGCTCCTCCCATTGTCTCTGTCACCAGAGTGATCTGCATCTATAAATCCCTGTACTTGAAGACTGTCACCTTCATAGCACAGACTGTAAGTTGATGTACCCCTGAGATATCTCAAGATCCACTTCACTGCATTCCAGTGCTCCTTGCCTGGATTCTGCATGTATCTGCTGACTGCTCCCACTGCTTGTGCGATGTCCGCTCCCGTGCAAACCATTGCATACATCAGACTTCCCACGGTCGAGGCATATGGAACTCTAATCATCTCATCCCTTGCCTCATGAGTTGTTGGACACAATAGCTTACTAAGCTTGAAGTGTGTTGCCAAAGGTGCGGACACTGCTTTTTCGTTCTTCATATTGAACCTCTTCAGCACCTTCTCTATATAGTCCTCCTAAGATAGCCACAGCTTCCGTTGTTTCCTATCTTTCTTGATCTTCATGTCAAGAATCTGCTTTGCCTCTCCCAAATCCTTCATTGAGAACTTCTTTGCCATCAGTTTCTTGAGCTTTTCAATCTTCCTCATACTAGAACCTGCTACAAGCATATCGTCCACATACAAGGATAACACAATAAACTTATTATTTACGAACCTCTAGTAGTACACGCAGTGATCTGACTGGCATCTGATGAAGCCCTTCTCTAGCATGAAACTGTCAAACTTGAGGTACCACTGCTGCGAAGCCTGCTTCAGACCATACAAGCTTTTCTTCAGTCTGCAGACAATGTCTTCCTTTTTCCTGACTAGGAAACCTTCTGGTTGGTACATGTACAACACCTCCTACAAATCTTAATGAAGAAATGATGTCTTCACATCTAGCTATTCTAGATGAAGATCCTCCACTGCTATCATGCTCAGAATCACCCTGATGGATGTCATCTTGACCACTAGGAAAAAAATCTCCTCAAAGTCAATTCTCTCTTTCTGTACATAACCTTTGACAACTAACCTTGCCTTGTATCTTTTGGTACCATCGACCTCATTCTTCATCTTGTATACCCATTTGTTGAACAGAGCTTTCATGCCAGCGGATAACTTCACAAGATCCCAAGTCTTGTTCTGCTTCAAAGAGTCCATCTCCTCTTTCATAGCCAACTCCCACTTAACCTTAGCTTCATCCTGCATGGCTTCAACAAAACACTCTGGTTCTCCAGAATCTGTATACAAAATATAATCATTAGCAGAATACCTCTGTGATGGCCTGGTAACCCTCGTGGACCTCCTCAACTGTGGGGACACCGGCTGAGGTACCGGTGTATGCATGTGGCTGTCTGCTTCAACCACATCTTCCTCCTCCACATCCTCAAAGTTTCCGTCTTCAGTTTGCACTCGGGGAATCTCTCCATCTCTCACAGGATTGAGTTCTATAAACTCCTGTTTCTTTTCTTCCACTGCATCCTTCCTGTCTTTGTAAGTATGCTCTTCATCAAATACCACATTCCTGTTCCGAATGATCTTATTGTTCTGAAAATCTCCGAGCTTGTAGCCATACTAATCGTCACTGTATCCAATGAAAACACACTTTGTAGACTTTGAGTTTAACTTACTCCTCTTCTCTTTCTCAATCAGAGAATAAGCAATGCAGCCATACACTTTAAGAAAAGAAAGTTTTAAAGGATTTTCTGTCCAAACCTCCTCTGTAATCCCACCATCCAATGCACTGGATGGACTCCTATTGATCAAATACACTGCGGTGTCCAGTGCTGTTGCCCAAAAATATGTAGGTAGACCCGAGTCAAACCTCACACCTCTCTCTCAAGAATGGTCCTGTTCATTCTTTCTGCCACACCATTCTGCTCTGGTGTCACTGGGACGGTCTTGATCCTTCTGATTCCATGCTCTGCGCAGTAAACATCAAACTCTCTGCTGTAGTATTCACCACCGTTATCTGTCTTGAGACACTTGAGGCTTGCTCTAGTCTGGTTTTTACACACGACTCTCCATCTCTTGAAGATGCAAAATACCTCAGACTTTTCCTTCATAGCAAACACCCGACTTTCTTGCTGAAATCATCTATAAACATGATAAAGTACTTATTGCCCGCATATGATGCCACAGGTGCTGGATCCCAGACATCTGAATGAACCAACTCCAGCCTTTCAGTCTTCTTCTGAGTTCTTGCTAACTGAAAACTTACTGCTTTCTGCTTACCATAGATACACTCTTCACAAAACTCTAGATTCACCTTCTTTAGCCCAGGTAGAAGCTCTCTCCTGTGTAGAATACTCAAGTTCTTCTCACTAAGATGACCGAGCCTCCTGTGCCATAATGTAGTCAATGTACCCGTGTCTCCTATTGCCACTGAAACTAAACTCCAATTGTCTGCCAAGAAGTAGAGAGTGCCAATCCGCTTCCCTTTGACAACAACCATAGACCCTTTAGTAATCTTCCACTGAGAATTACCAAAGACGGATACATAACCCTCATCATCAAGCTGACTGGTAGAAATTAGGTTTCTCCTTAACTCTGGAATGTATCTAGCTTGTGCAAGTCTCAATTCTCTGCCTGTTACTGGCTTCAGTACAATTGTTCCTCTACCAACAATTCTGCACTACTGTCCATTGCCAACTGTGACATGACCAAAATCTCCTTAAACAAAATCTGAAAATATGTGTCTCTTAGAGCTGCAATGGTAAGAAGCACCTGAGTCTACAAACTACAAATATGAGTTTGCCCCATCGCCGGCTGACAGGCACACATCCTTAAACTCCTGCCATATAGTACTCACAACATTTTCTTCCTGACCTTCAGACTTGCTCTCTCCACCTTTTTTTTTCTTCTTACCCCAATAATCCTTGCTCATGTGACCTTTCTTCCCGCAGTTTCAACACTTAATGGAAAATCTCCCTTTGGACTTTCCTCTGCTCTTAGATCGGCCTTTCTCTGACTTCTTCCTCTCCTATGATCTTCCTCTGGTATCCACCATGAGTGCAGTACTTGTAGAAGTCCCACCCACAGTCTTTCTTCTCATCTCATCATTCAATATACAACTAACTGCATCATTGAATGTAAGGGTACCTGATACTGAGTTGCTGACTGTCATTACAAGATTGTCCCAGCTCTCTGGCAAGGAACACAAGAAAAGAAGAGCCCTGAAAGAATCATCAAAAGTGACAGAGACCGACTTCAATTGATTGATCATCGTGTTGAACTCGTTCAGATGCTCCGTCACTGAACCACTCTCAGCCATCTTCAAATTGAAGAGCTTTTACATTAGAAATATCTTGTTTGAGGTGGAAGGTTTTTCATACAGCTTTGTTAAAGCGGTCATCAAATTCACGGTGGTCTTTTTCTTTGCAATATTATATGCCACTTGAGGTGTCAATGACAATCTGATCGTGGCCAGGGCTTTCTTATCCAGAATATCCAATCTTAGTCGCTCATTGAATACGGCTTCTCCCCCTCCAATGGAAGGTAAAGATCCTTCTGATATAGGTAGTCCGCAATTTGCATCCTCCACCATCCGAAATTGTGATCATTAAATTTCTCGATTTTGATCTTGTCTTCTGCTATCTCATTATTGATTTATCCGACCGTAATAATAGAAAGGAACCTGGCTCTGATACCAATTTGAAAAGAAATAAAACAAAAAATTTCTCTAATAGGATCGCTATTAATACGGCCAAGCATGCAGTTGCGATATAATCAAAAAAATAAATAAATAAACAGAAAAATACAAGAAATAAGAATCAAAACAAGCGAGAGACGGGGATTTTATGCGGTTCACCCAAACTGGGCTACGTCCATGGCGGCACAGGATCTGCAAGGCTTCACTAAGAATTAAATCAGGTACAAGCCCTCAAAATACTCTCTTTCTGAAACTCTTTTAATCCCCTTAAAAGATTTCAGGATTTCTCTCAAATGCACCCGGAGGTACTTATAAAATCTCTCAGATATTCTCTCTGAAATCTCACTTACAAACCTCTCGAAAAATCCTATTTTTTCATCAATAATCGTAAACCCTCACAGCCTCTATTTATATAGAGTACAAGAAAACAGGGCTCGTAGGCATCCAAGAATCAAAAAAAAATATAAAACTCTAGACTCCCAATCTCCATAGAAGACTTATGGGCAGTTGGATCGAGACAAACAAGTGCCTCATATGAAGCCACATCACCGTACCAAAATTCGTGCATGTAAAAATGGAATGCATGCCCAGCGCCCGACCACTTGGGCCTGGGTCGCGCGACGCACACCCGCGCGTGTGGGTTGGTGAACGTGGATCGGGACTTTCGGGATGGAAATTAGTCTCCATCTACAACAATCTCCCACTTGGAGATTAATTGACATCAACCTTTGATCCGCCTTTTTTCTCCGTGCCGCACTCTCCTGATCTTCTTTTGGAAATGTTCACCAAGTTGCAACGGAAACTCAACTTGTCTCTGCTCACAACCTTGGTGAACATATCTGCAGGTTCTTGGCACCATCAATCTTCTCCAGCTTCAGCCACTCATCCAATGCACTGCGTATGAAATGATACCTAAGCTGAATGTGCTTGGTTATTGCATGAAATGCTGGATTCCTGGCCAAGTGAACTGTGCTCTTGCTGTCGCTCCATAGCATATTACATTGTGCTTCTTGCCGAGCTCCTCCATCACCTCTATAACCAGATCATCTCTTTACAAGCTTCAGTGATTGCCAATACTCAGCTTCCGTAGTTGACAAAGCCATTATCTTCTGCAACTGAGATACCCAGCTCACTGCTGTATTACTGACAGTAAAAACATAACCAGTGGTGCTCCTCCACTGTCTCTGTCACCAGAGTGATCTGCATCTACAAATCCCTGTACTTGAAGACTGTCACCTTCATAGCACAGACTGTAAGTTGATGTACCCCTGAGATATCTCAAGATCCACTTCATTGCATTCCAGTGCTCCTTGCCTGGATTCTGCAAGTATCTGCTGACTGCTCCCACTACTTGTGCGATGTCCGGTCTCGTGCAAACCATTGCATACATCAGACTTCCCACGATTGAGACATATGGAACTCTAATCATCTCATCTCTAGCCTCCTGAGTTGCTGGATACAACTGCTTGCTAAGCTTGAAGTGTGCTGCCAAAGGTGTTGACACTGCTTTTGCATTCTCCATATTGAACCTCTTCAGCACCTTCTCTACATAGTCCTCCTGAGATAGCCACAGCTTTCGTTGTTTCCTATCTTTCTTGATCTTCATGCCAAGAATCTGCTTCGCCTCTCCCAAATCCTTCATTGAGAACTTCTTTGCCATCAGTTTCTTGAGCTCTTCAATCTTTCTCATACTAGAACCTGCTACAAGCATATCATCCACATACAAGGATAAAACAATAATCTCATTATTTACGAACCTCTGATAGTACACGCAGTGATCTGACTGGCATCTGGTGAAGCTCTTCTCTAGCATGAAACTGTCAAACTTGAGATACCACTGCCGCGGAGCCTGCTTCAGACCATACAAACTTTTCTTCAGTATGCAGACCATGTCTTCATTTTTCCTGACCTGGAAACCTTCTGGTTGGTGCATGTACAGCTCCTCCTCCAAATCTCCATGAAGAAATGCTGTCTTCACATCTAGCTACTCTAGATGAAGATCCTCTACTGCTACCTGCTCAGAATCATCCTGATGGATGTCATCTTGACCTCCGGAAAAAAAATCTCCTGAAAGTCAATTTCCTCTTTTTGTGCATAACCTTTGATAACTAACCTTGCCTTGTATATTTTGGTACCATCGACCTCATTCTTAATCTTGTATACCCATTTGTTGAACAGAGCTTTTATGCCAGCGGGTAACTTCACAAGATCCCAAGTCTTGTTCTGCTTCAAAGAGTCCATCTCCTCTCTCATAGCCAACTCCCACTTGACCTTAGCTTCATCCTGCATGGCTTCAACAAAACACTCTGGTTCTCCAGAATCTGTGTACAAAACATAATCATTAGCAGAATACCTCTGTGATGGCCCGGTAACCCTCGTGGACCTCCTCAACTGTGGGGACACCGGTTAAGGTACCGGTGTATGCATGTGGCTGTCTGCTTCAATCACATCTTCCTCCTCCACATCCTTAAACTTTCCATCTTCAGTTTGCACTTGAGAAATCTCTCCATCTCTGACAAGATCGAGTTCTATAAATTCCTGTTTCTTTTCTTCCACTGCATCCTTCATGTCTTTGTAAGTATGCTCTTCATCAAATACCACATTCCTGCTCTGAATGATCTTATTGTTCTGAAAATTTCAGAGCTTGTAGCCATACTCATCACCACTGTATTCAATGAAAACACACTTTATAGACTTTGAGTTTAACTTACTCCTCTTCTCTTTCTCAATCAGAGAATAAGCAATGCAGCCATACACTTTAAGAAAAGAAAGTTTTACAGGATTTTCTATCCAAACCTCCTCTATAATCCTACCATCCAATGCACTGGATGGACTCCTGTTGATCAAATACATTGCGGTATCCAATGCTGCCGCCCAAAAATATGTAGGTAGACCCGAGTCATACCTCATACTCCTCTTTCTCAAGAATGGTCATGTTCATTCTTTCTGCCACACCATTCTGCTCTGGTGTCCCTGGGATGGTCTTGATTTTTCTGATTCAATGCTCTGCGCAGTAAACATCAAACACTCTGCTGCAGTATTCACCACCATTATCTGTCTGAGACACTTGAGGCTTGCTACAGTCTGGTTTTTACACATGACTCTCCATCTCTCGAAAATGCCAAAAATCTCAGACTTTTCCTTCATAGCAAACACCCAGACTTTCCTGCTGAAATCATCTAGAAACATGACAAAGTATTTATTGCCCGCATATGATGCCACTGGTGCTGGATCCCAGACATCTGAATGAACCAACTCCAGCCTTTCAGTCTTCTTCTGAGTTCTTGCTAACTGAAAACTTACTGCTTTCTGCTTACCATAGATACACTCTTCACAAAACTCTAGATTCACCTTCTTCAACCCAGGTAGAAGCTCTCTCATGTGTAGAATACTCAAGTTCTTCTCACTAAGATTACCGAGCCTCCTGTGCCATAATGCAGTTAATGTACCCGTGTCTCCTGTTGCCACTGAAACTGAACTCCCACTGTCTGCCAAGAAGTAGAGAGTGCCAGTCTGCTTCCCTTTGACAACAACCATAGACCCTTTAGTAATCTTCCACGGAGAATTACCAAAGACGGATACATAACCCTCATTATCAAGCTGATTGGTAGAAATTAGATTTTTCCTTAACTCTGGAATGCATCTGGCTTGTGCAAGTCTCAATTCTTCGCCTGTCACTGGCTTCAGTACAATTGTTCCTCTACCAACAATTCTGCACTACTGTCCATTGCCAACTGTGACATGACCAAAATCTCTTTAAACAAAATCTGAAAATAGGTGTCTCTTAGAGCTGCAATGGTAAGAAATACCTGAGTCTACAAACCACAAATATGAGTTTGCCCCATTGCCGGCTGACAGGCACACATCTTCAAACTCCTGCCGTATAGTACTCACAATATTTGCTTCCTGACCTTCTGACTTGCTCTCTCCATCTTTTTCTTTCTTCTTACCCCAACAATCATTGCTCATGTGACCTTTCTTCCCGCAGTTCCAACACTTCATGGAAAATCTTCCTTTGGACTTTCCTCTGCTCTTGGACCGGCCTTTCTCTGACTTCTTCCTCTCCTGTGATCTTCCTCTGGTATCCATCATGAGTGCAGTACTTGTAGAAGTCCCACCCACAGTCTTTCTTCTCATCTCATCATTTAATATACAACTAACTGCATCATTGAATGTAAGGATACCTGATACCGAGTTGCTGACTGTCATTACAAGATTGTCCCAGCTCTCTGGCAAGGAACACAAGAAAAGAAGAGCCCTAAAAGAATCATCAAAAGCGATAGAGACCGACTTCAATTGATTGATCATCGTGTTGAACTCGTTCAGATGCTCCGTCACTGAACCACTCTCAACCATCTTCAAATTGAAGAGCTTTTTCATTAGAAATATCTTGTTTGAGGTGGAAGGTTTTTCATACAGCTTTGTTAAAGCGATCATCAAATCCACGGTGGTCTTTTTCTTTGCAATATTATACGCCACTTGAGGTGTCAATGACAATCTGATCGTGGCTAGGGCTTTCCTATCCAGAATCATCCAATCTTAGTCGCTCATTGAATCCGGCTTCTCCCCCTCCAATGGAAGGTAAAGATCCTTCTGATATAGGTAGTCCGCAATTTGCATCCTCCACCATCCAAAATTGTGATCATTAAATTTCTCAATTTTGATATTGTCTTCTGCCATCTCTTTGTTGATTTATCCGACCGTAATAATAGAAAGGAACCTGGCTCTGATACTAATTTGAAAAGAAATAGAACAAAAAATTTCTCTAATATGATCGCTATTAATACGGCCAAGCACGCAGTTGCGATACAATCAACAAGAAATAAATAAATAAATAGAAAAATACAATAAACAAGAATCAAATCCAGTAAGAGACGGGGATTTTACGTGGTTCACCCAAACTGGGCTACGTCCACGGCGGCACAGGATCTGCAAGACTTCACTAAGAGTTGAATCAGGTACAAGCCCTCAAAACACTCTCTCTCGGAAACTCTTTTAATCTCCTTAAAAGATTTCAGAATTTCTCTCAAATGCACTCGGAGGTACTTACAAAACCTCTCAGATATTCTCTCTGAAATCTCACTTACAAACCTCTCGAAAAACCTATTTTTTCATCAATAATCATAAATCCTCACAACCTCTGTTTATATAGAGTACAAGAAAACAGGGCTCGTAGGCATCCAAGAATCCAAAAAAAATACAAAACTATAGACTCCCAATCTCCATAGAAGACTTCTGGCAGTTGGATCGAGACAAACAAGTGCCTCATATGAAGCCACGTCACCGTGCTAAAATCCGTGCGCGTAAAAATGGAACGCACGCCCAGCGCCCGACCACCTGGGCCTGGGTCGCGCGAGCACACCCGCACGCGTGGGTTGGTGAACGTGGATCGAGACTTTCGGGATAAAATTAGTCTCTATCTACAATACTTAAAGTTAATGGTACATGCATGCATGGCATCAGGAAGAAAATTAACAAGTCAACATGAAAGGAATCAGTCCAACCATACGTGAGATATTATGTAATTACTTGAGATTCTATTGTCAGTGTGTTCGGTCATTATTATCACTTGTATAGCTTCCAACAATGAGACAGGAGATCAAGCATATAAAACTCAATATCTAGTTTCTAGTCCCCGTATGCTTTTCATTTAGAAAGTAGTGAACAGATAGCTAGAAAGAGTATACAAAAGGCTACGACCTAATTTAAAGCACCATCCTAGAGCTTGTCTTTCATAGGTGTAACACCCAACTTTTATGCCTTTGAGTCATATTTATCAATTGTGTTCGTGTGATGTGATTATTAGACTTTCTTTTCACAATGGAATGCATTCCAATGTCATTGTCTCATTGTCAATTCCCAAGATATATTTACTTTTCCAGATTCTTATTCACATAACCATCAGTTCAACAAGTGATCGTGTTCCTTATGATTAACTCACGATTCAAGCCTAATAAATAAATAAATAAATAGAGTTTTAATTATTTTTAAATTTTTATTTTTTTTGCCTTGGTGATTACGTATTTGTTGAGACATATATAAAAACTTATTATGAATTTAAACAAAACTAGAAATTTTAATTTTTTTTGATTAATCAGCAATAATCTTTAGAAATCTATGACTTAAGTGGAGTGAATCATAGGAAAATGTTAATATATTCATGCACTCATAATATAACGTTTGAAATCATTGGATGAAATTAGTCAAGGATTGTGGAGCCTAAGAATGTTACCATACTGGACTCATAAAAATGAGAATATTCTCCCCCCTTTTTTCTCTTCTATTATTTTCATTAATTTACAAGCATTAAGTTTGGAGGGTCACCATTGCATGAACCAAATTCCTTAGTCTAGAAAAGCAAATAAAAAAGTCTTGTTAGGCAAAATAGGCTCACATACAATAGAACCGCAGTAGTTAATTTTCATGCTAGTAAAGAGAAATTATACCTTGCACCAGCTAATCTTAATTACACCAGACTAATCACTACATCTTTTTGGTGATTAGCATGGTGCAGACTCATGTTAGTGCATGCATAAATAATAATTTTCTTCTAGCTACTTAAACCATTGAATAGTTTGATGGCTGATCACATACTCAAATTTGGAAATCGTTGGTTACTTTGATGTTTCTGTGCATGTACACCATCTGCAATGCATGCACATGATTGAATATCTATCATGATAATCTACATCATGTAATATATATATGATGGATCATGTATATATATATATATTCATTCATGGCTTCCCAAATTACTAATCCTTGACGCATGGAAGTATATGTGTGTCAGCCATGCATGCAAAGAAAAGAAACATGGGTTGTACGCAGCATGCATGGGTGCAGTATATATATATATATATATATATATATATATATATATATGTATATTCATTCATGGTTTTTCAAATTACTAATCCTTGACGCATGGAAGTATATGTGTGTCAGGCATGCATGCAAGGAAAAGAAACGTGGGTTGTACGCAGCAATGCGTGGGTGCAGTACACCAAATTGCCCTCAACCATGGGCTAAAGCACACAAAAAGGCATATATGGCCTCCGTTAACACATTGTCCTGAAATCATTACATTTCCACCAATCACAGCTTTCCTTGTTGTTATATGGTTAGTTTTTCAGGACAATGTTAAGAGCTGAGGTGAGACAAGAGAGGGGACGTAATACTGACGTCAACCACACGAAACAGAAGGATGTATATATCCTCCATGCATGCATGGTAAAGGGTTGGACTAGCGATGGTGAATAACTTAAAAATGTAAAAAATTGAGAACTATAAAAACAATATAAATATTTTTTAAAAATATTAGAAATACATGCATGGATGCATGGATATATAAGATGACCATACCGAGAGAAGACAAGATGTGGCTGACATTATCCATGGGCAATCCATATCCATATGCGTGTATAGCCCTTGGCAGACATGGAATAGTCAAAATAAGATGATTCAATATGATAATATTATATTTTATTTGGATATTTGGCATCATAAACATATATTGTCAATGGAGGATGATGTTTTCATCGTATCATATGAATGATTTGCTACATGTCATTATTAGACTACTTACCAGCTATCTTCACTAGCCTCTTATTCATTCATATCTTTGCTAAGAAATCTTATTAATTTATATATTTTATAGAACAAAATCTTATATTTTATTCTAAGAAATTTTCGAAATATAATTGAGAAACAAAAATCTATCATGCAGTGCAAAGGAAAGCTAATAACATCATGGGTTACCATGCATGAGAGGACCACTTGATGGTAGACAAGGTAGATGACAAATAAAAAAACATGCAGAGCAAAATAATTCCCATAGAGTGGAAAAAGACGATAGTTTAAGTGGAGAAAAAAAGGTGAGGGGTGGGGGAGACTGCGGTCCCATGCGGCCTAGTCGCCTTTAATACTCGTTTTAATGGGGATTAGTTGGGAATAGAGGACCACTTGTCTTTCCCCCACCTCGGTCGGCGCCATACCCTGTGTTCATGATATAATTTCTAATGGTAGGAGAGTAGTAGCAGTGATACAAATCTCCAAAATCACAATCCATCTCTGTCCTCTTGTGAAAGAAAGCAGAGGGCCACCAGAAGCCCATCTGAGAAAAGGTTTTAAGTGTGGAAGGGAGGAAAGACAGGAGCATAGAGAGAGAAGAAAAAAAAAAAAAAACTCACTTTGGAGGAGTTATAGGATTCTAGCCAATCCGAGTTCAGACACCTTTTCCACCTAAGAGAAAGGAAAGAACAATTTATTGAAGTCTGGCCGTACTTAGTGTGAAAGAAGAGAGAATAGAGGGTGGTAGGCTCGTCAAGTTATAAGGACCGAGATCTCTTTCCCCGTTTTTTTTTTTTTTTTTTCTTTTGCTTTCCTCTGGCTCCCTTGCTTCCTCAAGGAGTAGAGCTCATCCCATGGTCTGTCCTTGACCTTTCTAAAGAAGAAAAACCACTACCTACAAGGTTCACTACATGGTTGTTTGTTCTCTTGTAAGGTGCACCATATACATGGTTGTTTTCTCTTTTATATGGTTCACCATACGGTTTCTCTCTCTCTCTCTCTGGGGAATCCATTGAAGGGAGGCCTTCTTCTCTATCTTTGAGGCCGTGATCAATCCTAGAGCTTTTATATGATGGCCCATGAGTCCCACTATGCAGAATTCTACGCTGCCGGCCACCCGGCCATGCAAAGCTTCGAGCCCAACCACGACTTCTTCGGCCCCCAAGGTGGGATGGAGATGTTGGGACACACTTCCAAGCACCCAAGCTCCAACCTTGGGAGAGGCTTCATCACCCCAGGCTTCCTGGAGGCATCGAACAAGAACTTTGTGGTCTCGACGGAGGTGGTGGCATCGACAAGCCCGTGGCAGGTAGATGAGTCCTCGTTGAGGTCTTTGTTTCCCTGCCAGGAGACCGAGCAGCCCGGCGGGAGGCTGTCGCTGTCTCTCTTCAACCCGAAGCCCCCCGATGCCATCGGAGTCCCCCAATCCTTCCATCAGAGTGATTCCAGGGATGTGTTGCTTTCAAGAGCAGAAAGTTCTCACCGACAGCAGGTTTTCCTGCAGGAAGGGAGGGTTTTTAATTCACAACAGCCCTTTCAGCTGAAGAATTCCAGGTACTTGATCCCAGCAAAGGAGCTTTTGAATGAATTCTGTAGTTTAGGAGGAGAGATCGGCCCAAAAAAGAAGTCTCAGAAGGCAAGCCAATGGGAAGAAGGTGGGCCTTCTTCCTCCTCTTCTTTATGGAACCAGCCTCTAAACTCCATGGACCTCTTGGAGCTCCAGAGGAGGAAAGCTAAGCTGCTTTCCATGCTAGAAGAGGTCAGCAATTCCTTACTTATTTTTCTTCTTATTCTTCTTCCATCCTGTCGGTCCAACAAACAATTAAAGAGTTTGTTTTTTTTAAAAAAAAACCCTATCAGTGGGAATCCCAATAGATTGGTTTGGAAGCTTGAATCTGGGGTTCAATTATGTAGGACTGCAGAACTACCACTGCGTGGTTCTGAGCCAGGGGTGGGGACCGATTACCTGTAACCTCTTACTTTCTCAAAGCCAACTAGCCTACCATCCTTCCATCTGCCTTGCTTAATGGAACCCACCATCTTTCCCTCTCCTTTTTCCATTATATGGTAATAATTACAATTATTCTTGTAACTTGTAATTGCTATCATTATTTTACTACTATAATTATTATTGATATTATTATTTACCATGGTGTGCCAAACCTAGCATGTGCCAGCCAAGTCATTCCATGCAAAATGCCATGGCTACCATTCAAAGTTAAAAAGGAGAAGAAAAAACCACATGGCTATTTACATTCCCAGCAACGAGAGAACATGCATGTTCTTATGGCAAATATTATAATTACTCCCATATCCTTCTGTCGTTCTTAGATTATTACCATACTATTGGAAGCATGCAGTAATTAAGCAGCATATATGACATGATATGTATTTGTACAACATACATATCATATATATAGGATAACATATATCATATATATACATATATATATATAGATATATAATATTACGTATATCGTATATATAGGAGCAGTGGTTATGAAATTTGTGATAACATTTTTCAGAAATGCATTCTCTCAGGTGGATAGGGGTTACAGAAAATACTGCAAGCAGATGAGGGTGGTGGTGTCATCTTTTGAGGCCGTGGCCGGGGAAGGAGCAGCCATGGTCTATTCGAGGTTGGCTTCCAAGGCCATGTCGAGACACTTTCGATGTCTGAGGGATGGAATAGTTGGTCAGATACGAGCAATGAAGAAGGCGATCGGAGAGAAGGACACCATCACACCGGGGACTACAAGAGGTGAGACACCGAGGCTCAAGGTTCTCGACCGGTGCCTGCGACAGGAGAAGGCATTTCAGCAGGGAGGGATGATGGAGAGCCACCCTTGGCGACCCCAGAGAGGCCTTCCAGAGCGTTCTGTTACCATTCTTCGAGCTTGGCTCTTCGAGCATTTCCTTCACCCGTAACTCTCTCTCTCTCTATCAAGAATTATGAAAGTTACTGATAAATTAAAAGAACCATGCCTGGATTTAGCTTATCATACTGCAGACTATTTAATGATGTGCTTCTTAGATCCTGTTTGCTAATTAACTTTACATTCAACAATTTTAATTAAGTCTTGGACTTAATCTAGAAAAGAAGATGAGGCAGGAGGACTATTATCTTTAGCATTTTGTGGGATGATCAATTGGTCGCAGCCACAGTTCTTTTTTCCTTTCTTATTTTTTTCTTCCGTCCACATGAATAAGACCATAACATTTTGTTTAGTATTGGAATTGACCATGAGTAATATGTTGGGTAATTGATTAAACCTATAAAATCCAGAAATTTGATCAAAAAATTAATTTAATAACATTTGCTGCAATTGCTACAGTTGCTTTATACAATATATGTTTTTGAGCATGGTAAGAAAAATAATGTTTTGAAGTATCTAATGTCCCTCAAGATACTGGAATACCAATCTAATCAAGAGTTATAATCCATGACAGTGGTTTCCAGCAGGCCATCACGATCGATGTTGCATTTTCTATGGGACGTTTTCTTATAAGAAAATGTTATAGAAACCAACAAGGCTAGCGTCCATGCATGCATGGATGGATGTCAGTGCTGGATATTAATTGCTCCTTCCAGCTGTCTTAGGTCAGCTGCTCTTTGTTTTTTTAGCATGGTATGCCAATTTTCCATTGTATTGGTTTGTAATAAACTAGGAGAGACCCAGACCGTGACATTGAAAAGAGAACAAAATAAAAAAATAAAAATAAAGCTGTTATCATCCAGGTTTTGCTCATTCTTCATCCGATTTCTTCTATTTCCAGTGTTGGATTTAAGAATTGCACTTGATACAGGTATCCCAATGATGTCGATAAACACATCTTAGCCCGGCAAACCGGACTCTCGAGAAGCCAGGTATTCCAATTTCATAGCATCTTTCCTCATACCCATTAGATATATATCCTTCATCCATTCCCCTGTTTTATATTTTCAAACTAGTTGCATTGATTACGTACGTCTATATAATATACAGATATGACTATGTTCTTACGATCTTGGTCTCTCTTCAATATCTAGAATCATTCAAATTTATATATAATATATCAAACTCCAAGATTATCACCATATGGATTGCACCCCAGGTCTCCAATTGGTTCATTAATGCAAGGGTGAGGCTTTGGAAGCCAATGATAGAGGAGATGTACGCCCAAGAGACGAAGGAACAAAACAACCGGTCATCCCATGCAACAACTTCACATCAAGACGACTGCACCAACCCTAACCCTAACCATAACTTCAGCCTTAATCAGAAGCCAGAACCAGGGCAGCTCCTCAATGACTCCGACTCGCTCTCATCGATCATCAACGGAAGCCACCGTGGCGATGAAAAAACTACCATAAATGCCAAAAGTTCCCAAGATCACAATCCGCAGCAGCAGCAGGTTCCCAGGGCTGAGAACTTCGGTGCCGTCGACCTGGACATCTCATCCTACGGCAGCTGTAGCAATCAAAACTCGCGCAGCGGGGTGTCGTTAACGCTGGGCCTTCAGCAGAACAGTGGGGTAGGGATGAGCCTATCATTCTCGCCTGCCTCTCAGAATTCTCTCCTCTTCTCCAGGGAGCATATCGACGATGGCCAACAGGTGCAGTTCACCATTTTGGATGGGGAGGCACGGACACTTCCCTACAGGAACATGATGGGTGCTCAGTTGCTGCATGACTTGGCAGGATAGGGGATGAAGAAGGCATGCATGCATGCGATCTGCAAGGTTAGAGTAGAAACATATATACTGGCTCTAGTAATTAGTAGATAAGCTATACCTTTTCTTATATTGTTTTGCCTATGGTAGGATAAATAATTTTGTCCATTGTAATTGTTTCTCCCTGGTATTATATTTGAGCCCTATATTAAATGGTGACGTTTGACATCATGCAAATTGAGGGGGAGGTGTCACTTGTAGTGCAAGTAATTATATATTGATACTTATAAAACTTCAGTCAGTCAAAAGATATGCTCGCGCATACAACTACTTCATTCAATAATCAAACACCTCTCTCTCTCTCTCTCTCTCTCTCTCTCTCTCTCTCTCTCTCTCTCTCTCTCTCTCTCTCTCTCTCTCTCTCTGTGTGTGTGTGTGCGCGCGCGCGCGCGTGTGCGTGTAAGGTTCATTGAAATTAATGATTCAAATGACATGAGGCAAACACATTAATCTTGTTGGTATTTTAGTGAGCCAAAGGTACTTAAGGGGGTTTAATTATTTATTCATCATGCATTCGAGGTGTCATTTTTTCCTATCGTATTTGAATTTATTCAATGTGTTTATAATGCACCAAATAAGTGACTAATTAAGAGATCATCTTGGCTTAGTTTCTTGGAGACAGAGAATGATATTTGGATAATTTCCATTTGTAATGCACCTAGGATGAGTATTATAACTCTTCAGTAGGCTAGTTGAAAATAAGGATAAAGCTGAAAGGGAGTTCCTGCACTACAAAGAAATTCACAATTATGTAAATACTTCACCATCCATTGCCAGGAAATTTTGTCACGGAACTAGATGCACACAAGTTTCTTAATATATGTCATGTATGCATGTATTAGCGATATTATATATGCATGTTCTTCTTTTATTGCACTTTCTAATTAATTTGGGGCATTAATATGATTGTGTAAAGGTCTTGTCCATCAGCAATGCAATAGATATGATTTTTTAAGGAAAAGTGCATGCCCTACTTGTGAAATTTCAAAGAAGCAAGGTAACTAGCTAGAAGGATCAAATTAAACTCTGACATATGTGTATGGAATAAATTAGTGACTCAGTTATATTGAATAGCTGATTATGTTCATGAAGCTAAATTTGATTATAAATTGAGTCACATTATTCAATGTTTACAACACACCTGAATGGCTTGTACATTATTAGTGTTCATGCATGAGACCACTCCTCTAAAAAGTTATTCAATCATCCCCGGCCTAACTGTATCATTACATAAAATCCTGTACGTACTATTTATGCTCCATGTTACATAGAAGTTATTGTGTGACTCTCGTAATGCATTTTAGGTTGTAAATAATTCATTGTGTGCTTTCTAAGAGAGTGAATGCAATGCCATTGATGCCGAAGGAGAAACCCTTACCACATCGTATGCTTACCATGCATTTGTGAAGAGCTAACTATTTGAAATTTCTGTTGAATTTAATAAGTATAATTATACAAAGATATTTCATCTGCTAAAAATTAATTTAATTCTGGAAATATAATATCTGGAAAGCCACTAGTTTGATCAAATTTGATAGGTGATTTCGTTTGCAAGCGAGTCAAGATAGAACTTAGATTAAATCTATTGGGATTTTGTTAACCCAATATATTAAGCAACGATGGACTTGGATAAACTGTACGTGTCAACCGATATACTATGCTTGTAAATGAAAATATGGTAAGATCTTAATCCAGAGAAAATAGCATTCCCAGTGGCCTCATGCATGCCTCAGATTTGCTACTAAAATGCATTTTTTGCAACACTTAATTATAAACATGGGCATTTGGTATACAGTGGCATTGGCTCAAAATTCCAGAAAATTGATTATTAAGATGTGATATTTAAGTGCGACTAACGATAGTACCCAATATTGCCACAGTTGGAGCTTCAGTGGCACTTACAAATGCGAATAATAATTAATTTTTTAATAACATTCGTATAAAATGCTACTAATTAATTGCTAACATCATCTGCAACTCGCACATAACAAGATTGTGCAATAAGTATATGCAACACTTTTGTCTGGGTTTTAGCAGCATTGACAAATGTTAAAGGCTATTTTTGTTATTGTGATATAAAATATCTTGTCATTCCATATGAATTAACCTTTGATTATTATTGAAATTAAGTAACTGTAGAACTAAATTGGTTCAAAGTTTAATTAATCATGATGATCATGGTGATTTTGATCTAAAATGTGCGGGTTCATAGAATCTCTCGTTTAGTTAATCCAATTATCCTGCAAAAATCAAGCATGGCGCGGGTGCCATGGAATCACTCAAGGTGATGCATGCATAGACACTCAAGATCTAGCATCAATAAATGTCTAAAATATGAGCTTAAAATCCAAAATTTTGTGGGTTCTATTTGATGTTCTCTAAATTCCTACAATTGTACCATAGTTGTAAAAAAAAATGTATTTAAGATGTTGCCTGTGCTGGAGAATATTTTGATGCCCTAAATCTTATATTTGGTAAAACCATCTTCTTTCATCCCCAAATATATTGTTAGAGCAATCAAAAGATGCTTGGCAAGAAACACTACAAAAAAATGAATTATTAGAAAAGGCCATTAGTGACGGCAAGGTAGCTGTGGCTAATAATTAGATATAATGATACCAACAATGATGGTAAGTAATGTCGTCGCTAATATTATTAGCGGTGGCAATTACAGTCATTGCTTTTTTTAAAAAAATTAAAAAAGTTATTTTTTAAAAATTATTAGTAACAAAACTTTACTATTTATGATAGCCAAGGTCGTTGCTAATAATTTTTTAAATTTTAAAAAATTTATTGTATGAAAAATACTATTAGTGATAATATTTTGATTATTAACAATGGCAATGTACCATCACATTTTTAAAATTTTAAATAATTTTATTTTATGAAAAATAATAGTAGCGACAGCATTTTGATTATTAACGATGGCAATGTGCCATGACAAATAATTTTTAAAATTTCATGTAATTTTATTTTATAAAAAATAATAGTAGTGATGGCATTTTGAGTATTAACGATGGCCACTAGCTGTTGCTAATATTACTATGAAAAAAGAGGAATTATTGGTGGCAGTTTGATTATTAGCGACGGCAAGTTGCTATTGCAAATAGTCCCCTTATAACCTCCCATCGTTCAACTTTTTTCATCCCTGCCTCTTGGTTTCCCTCCTCCCCACCCTCCCGGTGCCTCTTATTCTCCCAGATTTTTCTCCCTGCTATCAGCTACTATGCTTCCCTTCTCCCCTCCTACCCACCGCAAGCCATCATGCTTCCCCCCTCCTACATGCTATCGGCCATCAAGATTCACTCCTCGAGCCTGGGTTTCCTCCCTACATGCTGCTGACCACCATGCTTCCCCCCAATCAGCATGCCACCAACCACTGTGCTTCACCCCTACTGCATGTTGCCAGCCACTGAGCCCCCTCCACACCCCGAGCCTAGATTTCCTCCTTATATGCTGCCGGCCGCCTGTAGCTTTTCATTTTCCCTCACCCCTTAGGTGCCTTTTCTTGTCGTCGCTCACTATCGCCGAGTCCCCCCAGGTGCGTCTCCCTGCTACTGAGCTTTCCCTATCGGCACTCCCTATTGATGTCTTCCCCCTGCCACCATCTTCTCTCCCCCCTCCTTGTTGTATTTCATCTAGCTACCTTGCTAGGACTCTAATTTTGATAATATATTTTTTCATAAATTACTATGTTCTTTCTTCTATTTGATTGTAAATTGTTATATTTTTTCTTCTATTTAATTGTAACTTGCTATATTCTTTTTTCTATTTGACTGTTGCATTTAGTGATCGGTACTTATATTTTTTCTTCTAAGATTTTGATATTTTTACTGTTTTTTCTTAGTTTGGTTCCCTTAGCCATTTATTTTTATTTCCAAGTGAATTGATTATGATTTTTGAATCTATTTCTATTTTTATTTTTATTTTAACTTCTTTTAAAATTATTTTGAGCAGTTTTTTATAAAATTTTATTGGATTTTTATCTTAAATATTTCTAGCTACAAAAATCTCAACTAAGCTAAGTTGTGATGAGCATCAAGACCATGTTATTGTTCTAGATCAATGGAATAGTAATATTCCTTTTCCAGACCTTGGTACATACCATATTTGCCTTGCATTTATATATATATATATATTAAGTATTAGCGATGGCGACAGTGGTGACTCTCGAGCCATCATTAAAAGTTATTTTTTGTTAATAAAGTTTAATTAATTAATTAATTATTATATTAAGTAGATGTTTATTTATTGATTTAATTAATTAGATATCTATTTAATTGTTAATTATTATTTATTTAATTAATTAGATATTAATTTAATTAAGTAAATAATTAATTAGGCAGGCATGGATGCATATGTATGAGATTCGAGTCTCGGTTTATAGATAGGGCTGGAATTGGACTTAGGCTACCCGATTGGCTTCGGGTCAGTTCGAAGCCTGGCCGTGCTTTGGACTAAGCCCAATATAGATCAAACTAAGTTTGGGCTTAATAATAGAGCCCATTTAATTTTTAGGTCAAGCAATGTCATCCCTTTGGCCCAGCCTAACCTGAACTTGATGGGAGGTATGGCAAGGATCTTGTAGCAGAAGTCAAAGTTGACATCATCGAGTGCATGGAAGGGAATAATGAGGGACTTGAGGGCAACGACTCAATTACTGGTATAGGAGAGGTAGAGGGAGAGGATCTAGATGATGCAGGCGACGGTGGTAGCAAGCGGGCAGGACTTGGTGAGGATGATGTACAATCTCGATTATGAGTTGGTCATCGACGGAGACATCATTGAAAGAATTGTCTAACAATCCTAGAGCAGCATGCATAGGTTTCAAAATTTTTAATCAAATTAAAATAAATAGCAGCGGAAAAGAAAACCTAATCTAGTATGCATAATAGATCCATGTCATGAACAAAAACCAGATTTGGAAATAAATATTATAAAGTAAATCAAATCTATTTACCTACCATGCTACTCCGTTTTCATTGGATCAGATCTGATGGATGTCATGGGTTCCACTAGAGTCATGCAAGTGCCCGACCTCTACTGGTTTCCACACAGAGATGACCTGATCGAAGCTTCGAGGCCACCAGAGTGCTAGTACGTTGTAAGCATTGATTCGATTGCTAGATTAAGTCATTTTTTTCCTAGAAATCACCGTGCAAACTCCTTTGCCCCGAATCAAGGAAGATTGGAAGCCATAAAAGAAAAAAAAACCTTTTTCTCTCTCCTTTTTGCTATTGGATGTGTGGAACTCTAAGGAAGGAGGAAAGGGAGTGTTGAAGATTGTACACCAAAAAATAAGATATCTCATATCATATAGTGCTAATTCCTTCCTTACTTATTTTGTCATACAAAATAAGTCACGCTACTTAGAACTCCATGCCAACACTCCCAACGAGTTTATGCTCATCCTCTTTTTAGATAAAATCTTATCTTATCTTATCCACTTTGAATCCTATCTAAAATATGAGAGGCGTTAAAGAAGATTTTGGTATAAGATTAAATATAGCGCTCTTCCTTTCTTCTAAAAAATTTGTCGCTTAAAATATTCTACACCCAAAGTTGAAAAAAATTAATCCTAAATGAAACTCTAATCAGATTAAAATATTTAGTTAGGATAGACTTTATCTAAAAGAAAGAGAATCCCAGGTGAGGAGAGGTGCCAACTATTGGCATCTATCTTCTTTTCACGTGCATCAAAAAAAGAGGTGAGCTACATTAGTGCCCCCTCTTCCCAACTCAGCTCAACATGAGGTAGAGAGGTGAGAGAGTCCCAGTCTACTGGGTCTCTAGTTTTTGGCTCAAATTGGATCAATTTGAAATCCGATTTGAACCCGATTCAAGTTGAATTCGAAAGGCTATCAACCATAATCTAATTAGGGTAAGAATTCAAGTCTAACTTAAATTATTAAACCCAATTAGCTCAATTAAATTGCAACTCTTATGCTAACAATTAGTAGGTACCAAAATTAGCAGGTACCAAAAATAGTAGATGCCAAAATTAGCAGGTACTAAAATTAACGTGTTCTAAATTTGTAATCCTTATAAATTTAGAGTTTTTAAATATGTAAATCTTACATATTTTGATCCAATTGCATGATGATGCGGGACAACCCCCGATCAGAAAATATTATTTTAAGGAGAAGGTCGGATCGTTGGTCATTAAGAAACGACCATTAGGCTACGTCAAACAAAATCTATTTTTTATTCAAAAAAACCCCTTTTTTATATATATTTTCATTTTTTCCTATATTTTCATTTTTTTTCTCTGTATTTTCCACTTTTTTTCATTTTTTTCATATTTTTTCTCCTTTTTTCACCCTATTTTTCTTTTTCTTTTTTTTCTGACTTTCATTTTTTTTATTTAAACTGAAATCGGCAAAGCTAGGAGCAGCTCTGCTTTGAGAGGCATGCGGCTTCCTTCCCTGCTTTCACGATCGTGCAAAGGGTTCTATGCTTTGACAGGCATGCGGAAAGGGGAGAAGGCTTCGGGCATGGAAATTCGGTGGGCTTCACCGGCGATCTCGAAGGAGCTGTCACCGGAGAAGGGGCGGCATGGCTGGGAGAAGAGTAGCATGGAAGTCGACATGGTTCGGAGGCGTAGGGCATAGTTCCGACGACAGGCGATGATGGCTCGTGCGACAGGAGTCCGGCAGCATCTTAGTTTTCCTTGTTTATAGATGTCAATGGCCGGCTAGGAGGAGCTTGGTGGGTCTAGCTGGAAGAAAGGTGGCACGGGCAAGAGGAAGGTCGGCTGGATTCGGCAGGAACCGGTCGGTGAGATGAGGGATCCGGCGATCGTATGGAGGCTGGGTTTTACTGCGGTCGAGGGAACCCGGGACCTCATAGTCCAGCGATGGTGTGGCGAAATCAGCGACGACGTCGGATGTGTGCTTTCCAAGCGAGAGGATGGAAGGGCGGCAGAATCGACGGTGGCTGGTGAGTTCAGTAACGAGGGAAGAAGACGGCTTCACGGGGGCAGTGGGCAGAAAGGTTTCCGCTGGCTGGTGTGGGCTTGCTCACGGATGGAAGACGGTAGATGATCGACGGTGCTGGATCGGAGGGAGATTTTTGTTGAGATTGGCGGTCGGCTCTGGACGATGTAGTGGTGGCATTGATTGGAGGGGAAGATCGAAAGCTCGGGGAGTTGATTTCTCATAGAAGGAAGTAGTCACAGAGAAGAAAAGAGATGAGATGACGAATAAGATGAGAAGAATAGGATGAGAATAAGAAGAAGAGAATAAGGAGAATAGAGGAAGAGAGAGAAGGGGAAGAACCAAAAGAGAGTGAGAAAGGGAGAGAGGAGAAGGGGGGAGAAAAGGGAAAGGAGGAAGGGGGAAGGAAGTCGGGACATACCCAATCTCAATAATTTTCTTCACTAACTTTTATTCGATGACAAAAAAGCATCTTAAATAAACTTGAGAACCAACATAATAGACTTTAGACAACCAAACAATTGGAACCACTAAGATCACGGTAAAATAAATAAAAAAACAAACTATCCTAAAAAACTAAAATTTCGATCCTAAAATAACTTCTAAACAACCGGAATAATAAGATAAAATAAACTAAGAAATTAAAAACATTCAAATCAAATCTCTGATCCTAACAACTTGGATGGCATCGGGATCTGTGCTGGCATCAAGATCTATGCTAGCATCGAGATATGTGCTAGCATCGGGATCTATGCTGAGATGTCCTCGTCAGATATGCATCAGGATCCGTGCTGGGATGTCCGATGTCTGCATCATTCCCCTACGATGGGGAGAACTCGAGTCGGGCTTAAGTCTCTGGTCTTCAACTTATTCGTAAACCAAATAGACATGAAATAGATTTTTTTTATAACCTATCCTTATGGCTCTGAAACCAAATTTGATGTGGGACAACCCCCGATTAGAAAATATTATTTTAAGGAGAAGGTCAGATCATTGGTTGTTAAGAAACGACCACTAGACTAGGTCAAACAAAATCTATTTTTTTATTCAAATAAACCCCTTTTTTATATATATTTTCATTTTTTCCCATATTTCCATTTTTTCTCTATATTTTCCATTTTTTTCTTCTTTTTCATTTTTTCCCCTTTTCTTCAATATTTTTTCTCCTTTTTTCTCTTTTTTTCTTCATTTTTTTTTTCTGATTTTCATTTTTTTTATTTAAATTGAAATCAGCAAAGCTAGGAGTGGCTCTGCTTTGAGAGGTGTGCAGCTTCCTTCCCTATTTTCATCATTGTGCAAAGGGTTCTATGCTTTGACGGGCGTGCGGAATAGGAGAGAAGGCTTTGGGTGTGGAAATCCGGTGGGCTTCGCCGGCGATCTCGAAGGAGCTGTCACCGGAGAAGGGGCGGCACAGAAGTCGGCATGGTTCAGAGGCATAGGGCATAGTTTCGACGGCATGCGATGATGGCTCGTGCGGCAGGAGTCCGGCAGCATCTTAGTTTTCCTTGTTTATGGATGTCGGTGGCCGGCCGGGAGGAGCTTGGTGGGTTCAGCTCGAAGAAAGGTGGCATGGGCAGGAGGAAGATCGGTTGGATCCGGCGGGAACTGGTCGGTGAGATGAGGGGTTCGGCGGTCGTATGGTGGAGGCCGGGTTTTACCGCGGCCGAGGGAACCTAGGACCTCAGAGTCCGATGATGGCGTGGCGAAATCGGCGATGACATCAGATGTGTGCTTTCCAGGTGAGAGGATGGAAGGGCGGCAGAATCGACGGTGGCCGATGAGTTCAGTAACGAGGGAAGAAGACGGCTTCACGAGGGTAGTGGTCGGAAAGGTTTTCGCTAGCTGGTGTGGGCTTGCTTACGGATGGAAGAGGGTAGACGACCAACGGCGCTTGATCGGAGGGATATTTCCAATGAGATTGGTGGTCGGCTTCGGGCAATGCAGTGGCAGCGTTGATTGGAGGGGAAGATGGGAAGCTCGGGGAGTTGATTTCTCACAAGAGGAAGTAGTCACAAAGAAGAAAAGAGAAAAGACGAGGAATAAGATGAGAAGAATAGGATGAGAATAAGAAGAAGAGAATAAGGAGAATAAAGGAAAAGAATAAGAGGATGAGAGAGAAGGGGAAGAACCAGAAGAGATAGAGGAAGGAAGAGAGGAGAAGGGGGGAGAAAAGGGAAAGGAGGAAGGGGGAAGGAAGTCGGGACACACCCAATCTCAATAATTTTCTTCGTTAACTTATATTCGATGACAAAAAGGCATCTTAAATAAACTTGAGAACCAACCTAACAGACTTTAAACAACCAAACAATCGGAACCACTAAGATCCCGGTAAAATAAATAAGAAAACAAACTATCCTAAAAAGCTAAAATTCTGATCCTAAAATAACTTCTAAACAATCGGAACAATAAGATAAAACAAACTAAGAAATTAAAACATTCGAATCAAATCTTTGATCCTAACAACAACTTGGATGGCATCGAGATCTATGCTGGCATCAAGTCTATGCTAGCATCGAGATCTGTGTTAGCATCGGGATCTATGCTAAGATGTCCTCATCATATTTGCATCAGGATCCATGTTGAGATGTCCGATGTCCGCATCACGTGATCAGGTCAAACTCTTATTATGTATAACCCCTCAGGTTATATTCTATCTAGTAGTGAGATAATATGATCTCAATCATAGTATCATCGAACTCTTTCAATAAACCATAATAATTCAAGCTCAGACCATCATGGATCGTTGATCTGAAATTACTAACAATAACTTATGCGACAAGGACTTACCAACGGTTAATTACTAGTAGCCATCGCTAGTAATGGTTTTTCTTGTAGTGAAAAGCCAATTGATAGACTTTGTATTACCACTAATACTATAAAACACCACCAATTTTATTATGAAAATAGCAAAAAATAAAACATAATAGAGATTTCATGTTTGCCATTAAAGTTTTTTTCTCGAAAAAAAATAACTTCTTGCTATGAAAATAAGGCTAAAACCCAACAAGTATCTAGCTTATATTGCACTAAGATGTTCCACAAAATAAAAAATGTAACACCTTCACAAAAAGTTAATATTTATGGCTATCCAAATATTTTTAAATTCTTCTTAACAATATTTTTTAAAATTTTAAATCATTTGCAAGTCATAAATGGAATGACAAGTAGGAATGTACACATTCATACTGATAATAAGTACATCTTTTTGATATCTATATATATAAATGGACTTGGTTACATTCAAATATATGATCAGGGCAAATCCGATCAGGTCACAACTTTATAATGGAGGCCCTATACCAATAATCTAAGTTATTGGATATGATCTACTATATTAAAGCTACATATATATCAAAAATAATATAATTTAAAAATTCCTAGTCTATGCATCTAGTAATCAAAAAATGGATAGTCTAAATAAAAATTAAATTAGATATATTTTTTATCACTTGATGCATAGGCTAAAGATTTTTAAATTAGATGATTTTTTATATGTGAGTAGTTTTGATATAATAGATCATATTCAACAGCTTGGATCATTGATATAGGACCTCTATTGTAGAGTTTTGATTTGACCGGATTTATCTCCATATATATCCTAGATAATTCAAATCGAAGTAATTTGATGTATGACTCTGGCCTATATAATATGACTGATTGATAGAAATACTCTAATATTCTACCTTTGTCGTGTATTCCATATATCACATTAGATAGATATCATGTTTACATAATATTTTCAAGATTAGGATATATAAGATTTTTTGTTCTAGGTGATGAACAAATACTTTGTTCCATTCAATGGCATTGATGAAGATTAGTTACAAGTCCATTCTTGTTAAGCTTGACTCAATTCTATAGTATGTAATGTCTAAATAGGATTAAACATTAGGTTGGTTCAAACTTACTGTGCACGTCCGAAACGAGGCTAACATACTAATCAGCCAAGCTTTAAAAAGGGTATCAATGGGGTCAGGCCTAGGAGACTAGAGGTGCAAGCTCAGGCCTAACCCAACCCAAGTTAGAGAGTTCCAGGCCTTATCCTAACCCAAATTAGGTCATCTTCTCAGGCCTGGCCATGCCCAAAGCTGAGCCAAACTTTTAGGCCAGTTAAATTGTAGGGCTAAAAATTACTCAGCACCTTGTCTTTGGGCAACTTTGACTAGTGCCCATTTATAGGCCTAAGTCAAGATCATATGCTCTTTGCTAAGTGAACCTCTTTTTTGAGGCACCAAGAAATAATTTAATAATAATATTCTTCTTTTTAAGAATATATAATTCTCCCATATTGGTTGGTTAATACATGTTTTGTTCTCAATTTCCCTTCCAGAAATTCATTGACAATTTTACATCATATCACTAATCAAAATATAGTGGTCGACATAATGGATTGACATGCAACAACCAATTATGACAAACTTATATGAAGCGAATAATTTTCATGAACACACAAAGGTCCATGTTTTTTGGGGTTAATTAACTTCAAATTGGTCTAGGGTTGTGCCTACATCATGGTCCCAAATGAGCTCTGTTGATGGTCTTGATATTTAGTGAATGATTTATTACACAAGCTAAAAGGCTCCATTCTTATTACTCAAGCTGCTTAACTCTTCGCGTCGGCATTGCTTAACTTAATCCAACTGGTTGTGAGTTGGGGTGGACTACCAGTTCAGTAAAATGATCTGGTTTGGATTTGGTCTTTTGATCTATTCAATAAATAGCTCAAATTCAAATTAATAGATTTTTGACATAATCTACAATTGACCTGATCCATTTGGCCCGATTGACCTAATTTCCATCCTTACAAACTTTACCGAACAAAATATTCATTTGGGTTATTGTGTGAGATCAATATGAATCTAGTTAGGTTGAATCCGAACAAAATACTCATTTGGGTTATTGTGTGAGATCAATATGAATCTAGTTAGGTTCGATTCAAAGTAGACAAATATCATCCTAATTTCATGTTCTTGAAAAGAATTGGTGGCATATTAAGCCCAACCCAATTTTCTTCCAATCTTCTTCCAACCTCTGTGTAGAGGATCTTGCCATCAGGCCTTACTTGAAAGTAACCTATCTGTAAGTGTATGCTAAAAGTCATCAACTATTAGCTCATTCGGTCAATACCCTTCCACCAGGGGCTTGCCTTTGAGTTCAAATCCTAGATATTGAGAGAGAGAGAGAGAGAGTACTAGGATTTTGAACCCAACCCAATATAATCCAGACCCAAATAATAATGCAAATTAATGGTAGTACGGTATCAAAGTAACGGTCATAATCAAAAGTTTATATTAGAGTAGGGTTCAAGCTAGGGTGGAATGCGTGGAGTATTATGTTTATGTATTTTGTTGTTCAGATTGGTCTTCAATAACACCTAACCCATCCTATCTTCCCTAGTTCACATACAAAAGTGCCATATATAATATGAACTGCTCTAGTGCTCAACTTGATCAAACAAGCTGGCTTTGGGACCGGTCATCTATTAGGGGAGGGTTTCATGCTGCAATAGAGTATCGCAGGGAAAGGCTGCTACCATGGACTCCCAGTTTTGGATGGAGTGGTGATCAATTGACAATCTCATTGTGACAATTTGATTAGTTGCTTTCCATTCAAGCAAACCTTGCTCAGGAGAAATTATACCCATCGCTAAGGCAGTAGCCCGGTTGATAGAGATCTTGCTTCATTATCAACAGGTCACGGGTTTGAGGTATGATTTCGTGGGTGACTCGATTGAATTCAGAAATTTTTCTGGAACCTGCAACAGTTGATATGAGTGAGATGTCAGGATCTCCCCCTTTATTCCCGTTCTACTGGTCGATATCTTAGTGGTGTCGAGTTGACGTATCCATCATTAGATGAGAAGAGACTACGAAAATCTGAGAATCTCGAATCAGGAATTTATCCTCCTATCCCTTTTGTTTTATCAAAAAATATATATATATTTATATCCTACAATACATGCACCATGTTAATAGGAAAAAACTAAGACAAGATGGATAGGGCAGCAATCCAAGACGAGTGAATAATAAATGGAGTCTATAAGAATTAAGATGTGTGATTGGCTTAGTGCACAAGTGTATGGTATACCTAGTATAAGATATAATTTTTTTTGATTCAATCTTTTGACTTCGAAGTGGAAGTAGGATCCACTCGAAGCCATCATCGGTGAATGGAATGGAACTGATGACGAGTGATGGAAATGGACAGAGATGGGCCAAAATATTGGCAGTGAAGTACTCGAACTCTAGTTTTAGAAGAAAAAATAAGAGAGTGTAAGAAAAAACAATGGTAGCAACATTTCAATAGTTCCATTTTTTAAAAAACAAAATGATAGGGATATATGCATATATTAGCCCTATATCAGGTTTATTTGCAAGTAAACTAACAACTTTTATAATGACCAAAATTAATTATTGCAATGGATAGTAATGGATGGTACCCCCAAAATAGGGTTCTATTTATTATAATATTATTATTTAAATAAAAAATAATTAGCAAAGAGCTTTCAATTTAGAAATATTATTTTACTTATACAAATAGTAAAAATTTAAAACAATAGTCGTCATTCTTATTTTAAACTATTATCACCTTAAAATCATGGCCAAATAGAGCATTATTTAAAACATCTATCATATTATATACTTGCACAATTAGGACTATTCAACATACCAAGCAATTGAAGCTTGGCTCGAGAAAAGTTCAAGCCAAACTTGGTAAAAGCTAATGAAATCAAGCTTAAGCTAGAAGGTAGATTAAAAAAAATAAAATAATTTCAAGCTAAGCTAAAACCGGTCTAGTTCATCAGGCTTGGCTTAATAAAGCTTGAATGTATTTATTTTATATATGTTGTTATTAATTTCAAGCTTAAAATTAATTTCAACCAAGTTTAGCTAGATCTAATTGGCTCTTTTACACCCTTCTGTGCTGCTCACTAGGAGGACACCACAACTATTATAATCATTGTCATAGTGATCACCATCTTAAATCTCAAATGGCACACCACTCTTGCATGGAAAAAAAGTTGGAATTGAAGTGATCATAAACTGCCATTCTCACTTAGTGAATATATCCTTTGCCATCCCATTAAGACCCATCTATCGAACAGAAAAGAAGAAAAATAATTACCTTTAGTGTAATCTAATACCATAACCAACTCTGGATTTTAATAGACGTTGGAGAACAAGACAGGCCTCCCCACTAAGTCACACCTGTTGAAATCGATTCAAGTACTGAAGAATAATAGATAAAGCAATAGCACAAACTACACTAATAATAATATAAAAAATATAGAGAAATTATAGTAATCACAAGTGTTGCTGCTGAATCTCCTGAACCGGATTCTCTCAGCCTGGCTGGAGCATTCCTCTCTTGGTTCATACAAAGAAGTCCCACGGGCCGGTGGTGTTCCGGCGAGGGACACTCCGATGGTTAAGTTAGTGGGAGCCCTAGAGCAACAGAATGGAGGAAATCGAAAGAGATGAGCTCATGGAGAAAGGAAAAGCCCTCTTACCATTCGGGGTCCCCCTTTACCTTATATAGGCACGGAATTTCATCGGAATATGCTAGGGGCTAGGCTGGGAATGGCTAATCTGCCCCTAGAGGAATCTTGGACGTGGCCAGGTGGCACCAGATCGTGGGACCTGCAGAGTAACGGTGCCGAGATCGTGGGATCCGCAGAGTAATGGCATCGTGATGTCAGGATTCTGTTACAACAGAATTCTGGTACCAATTGGAAGGGGCTCCTAGAGCCCCCGGGCCATCCTTGGAGCGGCTCGCCTTGGGCCAATACAGGCCTTGCTGAAGTGGATCGTTCGGACCTCTGCTGGAGCGGGTCGTTCGGACCTTTTGATAGAGTGGGTCGTTCGAACCACTGATGAAGTGGATCGGTCGGACCTCTGCTGGAGTGGGTCGTTCGGACTTTCTAATGAGGTTGGTCGGTCGGACCTTTGCCAAAGTGGATCGGTCGGACCTCCACTGGAATGGATCGTTCGGACCTTCAGTTCGACCAGGCCAAAGGATCGTCGACACCGATCTGATTCGAGGGTAAGCTGATTGGGTATAACAGTTGCTCCTTGCTCTTGGCCTTCGAGGGGACCTGTAGCTTCGAAGGACGAGAGCATCATTTTCGTATTTAATGCATCTGTCCTTGGGATGATCACGGATCTGATCAGGTGTTCTGCGTCTGGTCGTTTCCTACTCCAGAATCCTGTGCCCGGGACAGGTGTCAGCCCCACATTGGAGGCAGGGGAAGGCAGTTAATGCAGATGGAGCACAATGATGAGCGGCCAGCCTGGCCCACCTGATCGTCGAGCTTCGGATGCGACTTGAGTGACGTGACGACATTTGGACAGTTGGCACCATGTTCGGGGCAAGTTCTCCGTCACTGATCTGGCGATCACGCGGATCAAGACTCGAACGTGCTTTCTTCAATCGCATTGGCTTCCACTACATGGAGAGTCGCACCGCCTGATGGATGAGTCATGGCACTCAAGGGACGGTGGGAACCGATCCTTCCAAGAGATATAAAAGGAGGCGTTGAGAGCCCGGGGGGAGCTTCCTGCTACATTCGCACTCGAAGAGAGAAAGAGCGTCCCCTTTCTACTGCCTTCATTTTCTTAGAAACCCAGTTTCCGTGTTAGTCTTCCCCCCTTCTTCAAACTTTATAACAATGGCCTCCGGCAGCTATAGTTCCATCCGTAGGGATAGAGAACCAGGCCCTAATGATATCCAGTCTGAGATGACCCAGGAATGGGTAGAAGCCATTAGGATTAAGTATAACATACCTTCTACCCTGCACCTTACCGTCCCGGACTGGGAGGGGAGGGTGACCGGACCACTGAGGCCGGGAGCCCTCCCAGTGTACGAAGACCATTTTAAGGCAGGCCTCAAATTCCCACTGTGTGACTTATTCATTAAAGTCTTTAATTTATATAGGATAACCCCTGCCAGCTGACCCTAAATAGTATTCGGGCGATCAGCTGCTTCATGGTTCTATGCCAGAAGGCTGGAGCCGAACCCATGACCTCCCTTTTTGCCAATTTCTTCATCTTGAAGAGGGACTTTAGGAGCCATGAGTGGTGGATGTTCAGTCCCCGTTCTGGATGAAGGATAATAGGATATCTCCTGTCGGCTATCCACGGGTGGAAGTCCAAATTATTCTATGTGGATAGCCTTCAACCTTAGGGCTTCGAACCATCATGGAGGGAACCAAGGCCGAAGGCCATCAAGGAAAAGGCTGTACTGATGGTCGACCAGGCCGACTCCAGTGAGATGGAGGGGGTCGGCCCCACCATGGTGCCAGAGTTGCTTCGGGAGGACAGCCTCCAGTTGGCCGGAGTCAGCCGCCACGGACTCCTAGGTAGGGTAGGACTGTTGTCATCGGTTCTTCTTTCCGTTCTATTGGCTTCCTTTACTTATTCTGATTTTACCTTGTAACAGGAGAAAAGATGAAGCTTAACAGAGCTAGAGTGGCCCAGCGGGCGGTAAGAAAGAGGGCCTGTTGGCTCCACCTAGTGATTTTGATGAATAACAAAACGTTGAGTACATATTGTGTACTAATGTTTATTTTTAGTTGTGAGTTTTCATGAAGCAAGCACCTCAAATTCTCAAAATTGAAGTATCATGGCACGCTGTGGCACAAAGCATTTTTCGCGATTTGAGGAGTCTTCTCCATGCAAAAAGGGCTTAAAAGAGTTCATTAATTTGTTATTTACATTGGTTTTATGTTTTATATTCAACACTTATGTTTTTTGCTTAATTTGCGCTCAATTATAAATTTTTCAGAACCAAGTATCAACACCTGGGAAGTCAAGTGTCGACACTTTAGCTCTTGGCACACAGAAAAATTTCTTAGCATACCAAGTGTCGATACCCAAAATTCAAGTTTTGATACCTGAAACTCAAGTATCGATACTTAAGTTTCCAAATATCAACTCAAGGCCTGAGACTTTTTGAAAATCCAGAACATGGCCATTGGAGTGTTTTTGTGTCAAGTATCGACACCTGTGAATCAAGTGTCGATACTTGAAAGTTCAAGTGCCGACACCTGGAAGTCAAGTGTCGATACCTGACAACCAAGTGTCGACACCTGACAAACCAAGTATCGACACTCAGGTTCTGACAGGCCTAACGGATATATTTTTTCGAGTTGCTGAAGTATCTTTTCAAGCTTCCAACGGCTGGATTTGAAGTTCAAACGGTCACAAACTATTTTTTGGAAGTTTTTGAAGTATTTAAGCTTCACCAAACTTATTCTTGAAGCATTGAAGTCCATTGAAAGCTCAAAAGCTAATATTCCCTCAAGAACTTCACTTCAAAAGCCATTTAAAGTATGATTCACTGAAAAAACTTACAAGCCCATCCTTTTATCTTTCCAAAAAGAGAGCTTAAAAAATATTCCAAGGAGAAGACAAGACAAAGCATCAACTTGAGCCTCAAAGCTTCCATTCTACTCTTGAAGAGAGTTTGTTTTATTTATTTTGAATTGTATATCTAAAATTCTCTTTTGATTTGACCTTGCTTTCAAGGGTGTCTTGAAAGAAGGTTGTTGTGGTTTGTTGATGAGCCAAGGTGATAAAACCAACTAGGGTTAACTTGTGAGCCCGAAGACAAAATAAGTATAAAGGTTAGTTGGTGAGCCTAGGTGACAAAACCAATATAGGTTTGGAGTTGTGAGCCTTTGGAAAAACAAGTCGGCTGTAATCTTGGAGAGATTATAGTGGAATTTTCAAGGGTGGCTTGGAGAGTGGATGTAGGTGCTAGGTTCGCACCGAACCACTATAAACTTTATGTTTGTGTATGATTGTCTCTTCTATCTCTTCCTCTTTACTATTGCACTCTATTTATTACTTTCCACTGCATATAACTTAGTGTATCAATCTCATAACTCACAAACACCACAAGGCCTGCACATTATTGTTTTAAATTTTTACAAGATCCAATTCACCCTCCCTCTTGGACTTCATTTCTGGGCAACAAGTAGTATCAGAGCGCCGATACTCTCTTGTAGGTCCAAGGATCTTGAGTAAAAGATCATGGCGGCCCCAATTGGAATGGGTATTGTTGAAGGTCAAGCTTCAAACCGTCCCCCACTATTTAATGGCATGAATTACACTTATTGGAAAACTCTCATGTGCATATTCATTCAAGCCATGGATTATAATCTTTGGAGAACAATCATAACAGGTCCTAATCAGCCTATTATGTTGGTTAATGGCATTCTCACTCCAAAAATGAAAGATGATTGAGATGAGAATGACATTAAGCAAGTAGAGCTTAATGCAAAGGCTATGAATCTATTGTATTGCTCTCTTGATCCGAGTGAATTCAATAGAATATCAAATTGTCTCTCCGCTAAGGAGATATGGGACATACTTGAGGTTACCTATGAGGGTACATACCAAGTAAAAACTACTAAGGTTAACATGCTCATTCATACAAATGAAATGTTCAAGATGGAACCTACTGAATCTATTAGTGAGATATATACTAGGTTCACAAATATTGTGAATGGCATGAGAAGCTTGGAAAAGATTGTATCTAACGGTGAACTTGTAAATAAACTTCTCAGGTCTCTTCCGGCTTCATGGGACGCCAAGGTGACGACCATAAAGGAAGCCAAGGATGTCAATACTCTACCCCTCGAGCAACTATTAGGCTCATTGATGACTTATGAGCTTTCCCTGAAATAGAAGAATGTGGATGTAGAAAAGAAGAAGAAGGTCATCGCTTTCAAATCTACCGTAAGAGAAGAGTCAATCGATGAAACCGAAGAAGAAGATGAATATGATGAGATGGCTCTTATGGCAAGAAAGTTCAGAAGGTTTTGAGGAAAAAAAAGTATAACTTCAAGAAGAAACCTCTGAAAGGTGAGCCAAGCAAGGAGAAAGAAAAGGAGAAAGACAAGGAGCAGGCCACGTGCTTCGAATGCAAAAAATCGGGCCACTTCAAGATAGACCGCCCCTTATTTAAGAAAAGCAGGAGAAAACTAATAAAGAAGGCCATGATGGCAACCTGGAGTGACAGCGAAGACTCCAATTTTGAAGAAGAACAGCAAGAAGTTGCAAACTTCTGTTTGATGGTAGATCATGATGAGGTATGCCTTACAACCAATAAAAAAAGAATGTGGTACCTCGATAGTGGTTGCTCAAGGCATATGACCAGAGATGTGGAGCAGTTCTCATCACTCGAATATCAAAATGGTGGTAATATAACATTTGGTGATAATGGTAAGGGCAAAATTATTGGAATTGGTAAAGTCCGTATCACCCCTTCTACTTATATTGATAATGTTTTGTATGTAGATGGTTTGAAATATAACTTACTTAGCATTAGTCAGTTTTGTGACAAGGATTTTAAAGTTACTTTCGAATCTTCTTGGTGCATTGTTTCTAGTTTAGATGACAATGGCATCAAGTTCATTGGTCATAGGCATGGAAATATTTATATGGTTGATCTTGATGATCTTCTTGTTCAAAATGGTCCATGCCCAGTGGCAATGAAAGCCAATATCAATGAAACGAGTTGGCTTTGGCATCGTAAACTAGGACATGCTAGTATGCATTTTATTTCAAAACTTAGCAAAAAGAATTTGATAAAAGATTTGCCAAAACTCAGTTTTGAAAAGGACAAGATTTGTAGTGCATGCCAGCTTGGAAAACAAACCAAATCATTTTTTAAATCAAAAGGAGTAATCTCTATATCTAGACCCTTAGAGTTGCTTCATATGGACATCTTTGGGCCGACTAGAATATCTAGTTTGGGAGATAAGAAGTACAGTCTAGTCATTGTAGATAAATTCTCACATTTTACTTGGGTCATATTTTTAGCACACAAAGATGAAACATTTTCTGAATTCATTAGATTTTATAAAAGAGTTTCAAATGAAAAAGGTGTTTCAATTGTATCTTTGAGAAGTGACCATGGAATCAAATTTGAAAATTTTGATTTTGACAAATTCTGTATTGAAAATGGCATTCATCATAATTTTTTAGCACCTAGGATGCCTCAACAAAATGGGGTGATAGAGAGAAAAAATAGAACTCTTGAAGAAATGGCATGCACCATGCTTTGTGAAAATGACCTACCTAGATATTTTTGGGTGGAAGCCATAAACACTGCATGCTATGTTTTAAACCATATTTTAATCCGATTGATTTTAAAGAAAACACTGTATGAGTTTTGGAAGGGTAGAAAACCCTCAATTCGATATTTTCGTGTTTTTGGATTCCGTTGTTTCATCATGGTAAAGATAATTTGAGCAAATTTGATGCCAAGTCAGATGAGGGTGTATTTCTAGACTACTCTACATCTAACAAGGCATTCAGGATCTTCAACAGAAGAACTCTTGTTGTTGAAGAATCCATACATATAGTATTTGATGAGTCTGATCAAAAATCTTCTAGAAAAGAAGATATGCATTATGATGAAACAAGTACTAAAAGAACTGAAAAAGTGAACAACAATGAAGAGCCTGCCAAGGAACAAGAAATTGATCAAAACAAGGAAGGAGATTAAGCACAAAGTGATGAAAACACATCTACAGTTGATCCTCTATCCAAGGAATGGAGGTATGCTCATGGTCATCCCAAAGAACTTATCATTGGTGATCCAGCTAAAGATGTAAGTACTCGTTCATCCCTTAGAAATATTTGTGATTATTTAGCATTTGTTTCTCAGATTGAACCTAAGACTATTGAAGAAGCTGAAAATGATAGTAATTGGATAAATGCTATGCAAGATGAACTTAATCAATCTAAAAGAAACAATGTTTGGACTTTAGTAGGTAAGCCTTCAAATGTTTCAATTATTGGCACTAAATGAGTTTTTAGAAACAAACTTGATGAAAATGGTATTGTTACAAGAAATAAGGCTAGACTAGTTGCCAAAGGATACAATCAGGAGGAAGGGATTGATTTTGATGAAACCTTTGCTCCTGTGGCTAGACTTGAGGTAATTAGGCTATTATTGGCTTTTGCTTGTTTTATGGATTTTAAATTATTTCAAATGGATGTTAAAAGTGTCTTTTTGAATGATTTTATCGAAGAAGAGATTTATGTTGAACAACCGCCTAGTTTTGAAAATCCTGAATTTCCAAATCATGTTTTCAAGCTTCATAAAGCTTTGTATGGTTTGAAACAAGCTCCTAGAGCTTGGTATGATCGTTTAAGTTCTTTCTTGCTCAAAAATGACTTTACTAGAAGTAATGTCGACAAAACTTTATTTTTAAAGAAAAAGAATGATGATCTCTTAGTAGTACAAATATATGTAGATGATATCATATTCGATGCTACTAACGAATCTCTTTGTCAAGAGTTTGCAAAGTTAATGCAGGGTGAGTTCGAGATGAGCATGATGGGAGAACTGAACTTCTTCCTCGGACTCCAAATAAAGCAAACCAAAGAGGGGATCTTCATCAACCAAGCCAAGTACACAAAAAAAATACTCAAAAAGTTTGGGATGGAGAGCACCAAGCCATTAGGTACCCCTATGAGCTCCTCTTGTAGACTTGACAAGGATGAATCAGGTAAATCTGCAGACCAAAAACTCTATCGTGGCATGATTGGTTCATTGTTATATCTTACTGCCAGTAGATCAGATATCCTGTTTAGTGTTCGTATGTGTGCTAGATATCATTCTAATCCTAAAGAGTCTCATCTTTTGGCTGTTAAACGCATACTTAGATATCTATCTGGCTCAATTGAAATTGATCTTTGGTACTCTAGAGATTCTTTATTTGAATTGATTACTTATTCTGATGCTGACTTTGCTGGGTGTAAACTTGATCATAAAAGTACTTGTAGAATTTGTCAGTTTCTTGGAGTAAATTTGATCTCATGGAGCAGCAAGAAATAGAATTCAGTTGCTCTATCTATGGTTGAAGCTGAATATATAGCAGCTGGAAGATGTTGTGCTCAAATTCTATGGATCAAACAATAACTCGAAGATTTTGGCATTAAACTAATTAAGACACCCATAAAATATGATAATACTAGTGCAATCAATCTAACAAAGAATCCTGTGCAACATTTAAGAAGTAAACACATTGAAATAAGACATCATTTCATAAGAGATCATGTACAAAACTCTAATGTAGTACTTGAATTTGTGTGTACTAATAATCAATTAGCTGATGTGTTTACCAAACCATTGAGTGAAGAGAGATTTTGTTCGATTAGAAGAGAGTTAGGTATCATTGATCCATTCTCTTAGAACTCTCTCAAATTTCATCTTACCCAAGTTATTTTACTCAAAAAATCACTTGTGTTTAGTCCCAAAAGCTTTTAAAAAAACATCCCTGAGTTTTTGAAGATTTTTACAGATTTTTGGAAATTTTCTTGGCCAAGTGTCGATACTTGAGTTTTGTGAAGTGTCGACACCTGACCAAATGTCGACACTTGAGAAATCCCAAGTGTCGACACTCGTGAAAAATTTCTGTCTTTTTAGGATGGACCGACGGTTTTGTATTTTGATTTCCCTCATTTTCTCTCAAGCTCCAGTGGTCCCCCAAGCCCCACTCCATCCAAATCAACTCATTTCCCATTTGCTCCAACCAAAAATCAGGTATTTTCCTTCTCATTCTTGTTGTTTTGGAACTGTGTAACCTAGGAATAGGGTTTCCGTCTATTTTCAATGAATTTTGATCGGATTTTTCGATGTTTTTAGCCGTTTGGAAGATTCCATTTAGAAGGAATCATACTTGAATGCATTCCTCCGGGTTTTCTCATGGATTTTTGGTCGATTTTTCACTTATTCCATCCGTTTTTTTTAAAATCACTGTTGAATTGATTTTTGGCTGAAATAATCGTTCTTTTCATCTAAAATCCAGTTTTCTAAACTATTTATTACATTTTCATTGTTTTGGAAAGAGCATTTGTGATGTTTTCATAACATTTTACCCTCATTTTCACTACTTTGTTGTTTAAACTAAAACCCTAATTTGTTTTAACCCAAATCCCACATATTCAGCTAAATCTAGTTCACTAGCCTTATAAAATGTATTTTTTGTATTTTGAATATGATTTTCGCCATTTAAATACATTTTATATATATTAGGATTAGTTTTTTAACCCTAAAATGTCCTTTTAACCCTCGATTTCTTGTATTTTAAGATATTTCACCCCCTATTTCTTATGTTAAAGGTATTTCACCCTCGATTTCTTGTATTTTACAACTCAAATTTGGTTAATCCCAGTTTTCAAAACCTATTCTTGCTTCTCTTGAAAGCTAGTATTCCTCTTTTAGGAAGACATAGTCTCCTTTAGCCTAATTTGATTAAAACCTATACTCCTCTAGGTTATATATCCTTCTTCCTTTCTTGTTCAGTTTGATTGCGATGGGTCCAAGAAAGAGATTAGCTGTTAGAAGACCTAGTCAAGGATCAAAAAGGAGGACCAAGACTATACATGATACAGTAGAGGCCAGTAGTTCAGTTGCCCCAGGTTTCCTTGCAGAGAGGATGGCAGGGAAGGCTGTAGCTTCAGGACATCGGATTGACCTCAAGTTCTTCGACCGACAACATTTCTAGATATGGCAGACACTCACTGATGCAGGTCTGGTACCCTTCTGCACCATGCAGGAGAGGTATTATCCCCACCTAGTGCATGAGTTTTATGGCACTATGGATTGCCGTCACTTACTGTGGAGGACTTCGGTCAGGGGAGTAGAGATATCTTTGACTGAGGAGCTTCTGAGCAGAGTATGGCAGATTCCTCATTGTGGCATCAGTGTATTCTCTATGGAGGATAGAGAGGATGCTTTCAGGTGCATCCTTGAGCGTGAGGATGTTCGCGGAGTGACGGTGGTCATCGCGAACCAGCTTTCAGTGGAGATGCGCCTTCTGCACCATATCACAGCTTGGATATTACTTCCGAAGACTGGGCACTTCGACTTCATCACCAAGAGGGAGCTGATGCTTATGGTATGTCTGACCCGGAGGACTCACATTGATATACCATCCATGATGCTAGTACAGATGAGAGATGCTACGATCCAGTGATGACACTGTTTACCCTACAGTATGGGGCTGACCAGACTTTTTTGAGCTTGTAAGTATCCTTGGAGGGGGAGATCCCCAAGGAGATTCTGCACACAAACATTTACAACGAGAGGTCGCTACATCGCATGGGATACAGACTGGTCGTAGGTCGGTGGGTTCGGAGAGAGTCTGGCCAGGAGCCAGATGAGGAGAACGAGATTCGAGAGGTAGAGGCAGGGCCATCAGGGCCAGTCAGTTCACCTCCTCAGGCTGCTCATGCATCAGAGGCAGAGCCGATGACCTCGACAGCTATATCTTCGGGTCCTCCTCCACCTTCTATGGACTTATCCATTGAGGAGCATGTGAGATAGCAGTTCACTGATCTCCGGAATGAGATGATTGGACTGGGTGTCCGCACGACCCAGTTGCGCATTGAGATTGAGGGTCTTCGTGCACATACTACCATGGAGCATGCTGAGATTCGTCGGATTATGGAGGAGGGTTTTGCTCGTATTGAGGACTTACTGAGATTCCTTTTACCTCCAGCAGCACTTGCAGCTCCACCCCCTGATGCTGGTGATGATGATGATGTCGATGACTACCAGGATGGACATGGTGACACTATTGATGGTGGTGACCGTGTTGATGGGACTGAGGACAGAGATACTGATGTTATTAGTGACAACAGTGATAGTGATAGTGATGGCGGCACAGATGGATATGAGGTAGTCAGCCGAGAACCGCAGTCTCATGTTATTCCTCCCGCTAATTCGACTGGCACACCTGTCTCCATTGATCCAGTCTTTGTCACTCCTGCTGAGACTCTCCCACCTCCCTCAACTAGAGCTTCTAAGGTTGTACCCCGTTTCGGACCTTCTACTAGGACTCGGAGTCGTGGTATTTTGAAGACTCCTAGTGGTCTAGCCCATAGGTCTAGGATTACAGGTCCTATATCTTTTGAGATCCCATCTGATGAGGATTAGCCTCATAGATGTTTATTGTGTTGTATGCTCTTTATGACTCATGTTACTTATGATTTATGATATATGATGTATTTTGTTTGTTTCAGTGTTGCTGATGAGTCGGCAAATTTTGTAATGAAAACATTACTTGACAGATATATATATATATGCATTACTTGATGTTTACAATTTGTGCATCACTATGATTTATCTTGATAGCTTGATTGTTTACATTTACTTGATAGATATACATTTTGGCTCTGATACCTGTTAACTCTTAAAAAAAATTTTATTATTAATTAACTCTTGAATCAACTTTGATACTCTACTACCTTTTGTCTCCATGCTCATTTTGAGGGGGAGTTTACTTCCTTTTTCTAATGATTGACAAAAAGGGGGAGTAGAATCCTATCCTTATTTTTTATGAATTTCAAATTTGATATGATATCAATATTGCATAGATTTGATACCAATATTCTACTTGTTCTGATTAGAATTGTCTAACTAAGGGGGAGATTCATCCTTCTTAACTGTGCAAGTTGTGGATGTATTAGCGTGAAATCATATTCTTGAATTATCAAATCTGAAATTTGAAATTAAATGTTGAGATACTCAAGATTTTGTCATCATCAAAAAAGGGGAGATTGTTGGCTCCACCTAGTGATTTTGATGAATAACAAAACGTTAAGTACATATTGTGTACTAATGTTTATTTCTAGTTGTGAGTTTTCAGGAAGCAAGCACCTCAAATTCTCAAAATTGAATTATCGTGGCATGCTGTGGCATGAAGCATTTTTCACGATTTGAGGAGTCTTCTCCATGCAAAAAAGGCTTAAAAGAGTTCATTTATTTGTTATTTACATTGATTTTATGTTTTATATTTAACACTTGTATTTTTGGCTTAATTTGCGCTCAATTGTAAATTTTTCAGAACCAAGTGTCGACACCTGGGAAGTCAAGTGTCGACACTTCAGCTCTTGGCATGTAGAAAATCTCCTTGGCATGCCAAGTATCGACACCCAAAATTCAAGTGTCGATACCTAAAACTTGAGTGTCGATACTTAAATTTCCAAGTATCGATTCAAGGCCTGAAATTTTTTGAAAATCCAAAACATGGCCATTGGAGTGTTTTTGTGTCAAGTGTCGACACCTGTGAATCAAGTGTCGACACTTGAAAGATCAAGTATCGATACCTGGAAGTCAAGTATCGGCACCTGACAGCCAAGTATCGACACCTGACAAACCAAGTGTCGATACTCGGGTTCTAACAGGCCTAACGGATCTATTTTTCTGAGTTACAGAAGTATCTTTTCAAGCTTCCAACAGCTAGATTCGAAGCTCAAATGGCCACAAACTATTTTTTGAAAGTTTTTGAAGTATTTAAGCTTCACCAAACTTATTCTTGAAGTATTGAAGTCCATTGAAAGCTCAAAAGCCAATATTTCCTCGAGAACTTCACTTCAAAAGTCATTTAAAGTGTGATTCCCTGAAAAAGCTTACAAGTCCATCCTTTCATCTTTCCAAAAAGAGAGCTTGAAGAATATTTCAAGGAGAAGACAAGACAAAGCATCAACTTTAGCCTCAAAGCTTCCATTCTACTCTTGAAGAGAGTTCGTTTTATTTATTTTGAATTGTATATCTGAAATTCTCTTTTGATTTGACCTTGCTTTCAAGGGTGTCTTGAAAGAAGGTTGTTGTGGTTTGTTGGTGAACCAAGGTGATAAAACCAACTAGGATTACTTGTAAGCCCGAAGACAAAACAAGTATAAAGGTTAGTTGGTGAGCCTAGGTGACAAAACCAACATAGGTTTTGACTTGTGAGTCTTTGGAAAAACAAGTCGGTTGTAATTTTGGAGAGATTATAGTAAAATTTTCTAGGATGGCTTGGAGAGTGGATGTAGGTTCTAGGTTCGCACCGAACCACTATAAACTTTGTGTTTGTATGTGATTGTCTCTTCTATCTCTTCCTCTTTACTTATTGTACTCTATTTATTGCTTTCTGCTGCATATAACTTAGTGCATCAATTTCATAACTCACAAACACCACAAGGCCTGCACATTATTGCTTTAAATTTTTAAAAGACTCAATCACCCCCCTCTTGGGCTCCATTTTTGGGCAACAGGGCCGCCCAGTCCACAGAGGCGACCGCATAAAGGCCAAAGAAGCAGCGGGCAGAGGAACGGCCCGCGACCGTGATGATGGTGTACTCCGACGATGATAACATCCTCTATCGGAGTGACTGATGGCAAGGGCATCAGGATCTTCATCCTCCGTCGAGCAGTCGGCAGCCCGACTGGAGCAAGAGTTGTCAAAGCCGACTGATGTGGCGATGGCCCCAGCCTCACCACCAATTGAGCAGACAGAAGTGGTTCCCCCCGTGAACAAAGAGAAGGGAACGGTCGAAGGAGAGGAGGCCGATGGTGTCAGCCACCAGACATATTGGCATGCCCTCCATAACATGGAGCAGGCCAAAGACCTTCTTAGAGGGTCGATAACGGACGCCGATTGGGAGGAGTCCAATCGACGAAGCTGAATGAAGTGGCGAAGAGCACCTACCTCGACTTAATGAGGGTAGGTCATCACTCTTTTACCCTCTTCTTTCCATCCTTCTTTCTTTGTACATGACTATCTCTATTTTTTGCTTGCAGCTTCTTCACAGGATCTCGTTGATGGACTATGGTCTCGATGCAATACTCTACGCGACAAAGGTCACAGCCAAGAAGGTCGAGGAGTCAAAGGCGGCCAGAATGACGGTGGAGGAGAGGCTGTCAGCCAATCAGGTCGAGATCGAGTCTTCAAAGAAGCAGGTGGAGGACCTATAAACTCAACTAGCCGAGCGGGAGGCTAAGTTGAAGAAGAGGAAGGCAAAGATCAACTCCTTAGTACGTTGGCTAAACGAGGAGGAGTGATCTGCCGAAGCCAAAAGAAGTGCTCGGGCTTTCCAGACAGCGTCAGCGAAGTGTGCGACCCAGTTGAGGGAGGCCAAAGATCTGGCAGTGGAGCGGATCTGTGACACCACAAAAGAGTACAAGGCCTCCACAAGCTTTGCCGACGAGCTGGAGGAGGCCGGATCGAAGAGCTATGTGAATGGCTACGACGACTGCCTGAAGAAGGTAGTCGCGGCCTTCTCGGAGCTCGACTTGTCCGCCTTACAGCTAGGTTGAGCGGTCGAAGAAGAAGGAGGCCCGACCGATCTTAGAGCCGACACCCAAGCTGCTACTGAAGCGAGACTGTTGGAGGCTTCGGTCGGGACTTCGAACACCGCATAGGAGGCTGAAGCCGAAGCCTTTCCAGTTAATTTTTCTTTGACTTGCCAAGCAAGGCTTAAAATTGGTTGTAAAAGCCTGCCCCCTTCTTGTATGAAAATTTTTGTCAATGAATGAAATACTTTCTTCCTTTGATATACATCTCTGGCATTTACTTTTTTCTGAATGCGGCATGGTTGGTTTAATCCGAGCTCTTTTCTTTGAGAATATTTCTAAGTGTTGAACGATCGGTTCAGTCCGAGCCTAACTTCTCAAAAATATTTCTAAGTGTTGAAGGATTGGTTTAGTCCGAACCCTCAAACTAGCTATTTTAAGGAAATCCCTCAAATATTTAAGGATCCCAAGTAGTATTTTCCGAGCGAGGTCAGACTTTCGTTGTGGACTGCCTTAGAGTCTTTGCCGAATGAGGTCAAACTTTCGGTGTGGACTGCCCTAGAGCCTTTGCCGAATGAGGTCGGACTTTGGTAGGCTACCTTAGAGCCTTTGTCGAGCGAAGTTGGACTTTCGATGTGGGCTATCCTAGAGCCTTTGCCGAACGGGGTTGGACTTTGGTGGGCTGCCTTAGAGCTTTTTCCGAATGAGATCGGACTTTTGGTGTGGGCTGCCCTAGAGTCTTTGCCGAATGGGGTCGGACTTTGGATGTGGGCTGCCCTAGAGCCTTTGTCGAATGGGGTCAGACTTTGCTGGGCTGCCTTAGAGCCTTTGCCGAGTGAGGTCAGACTTTCGGTGTGGACTGCCCTAGAGCCTTTGCCTAACGGGATTGAACTTTGGGTGTGGGCTACCCTAGAGCCTTTGCCGAACGGGGTCGGACTTTGATGGGCTGCCTTGGAGCCTTTGCCGAGCGAGGTCGAACTTTGGGTGTGGGCTGCCCTAGAGCATTTGCCGAACGGGATCGAATGTTGGTGAGCTGCCTTAAAGCCTTTACCGAGCGAGGTCGGACTTTTGGTGTGGGCTGTCCTAGAGCCTTTGCCGAACGAGGTTGGACTTTGGTGGGCTGCCTTAGAGCCTTTGCGAATCGAGGTCAGACTTTCGGTGTGGGCTGCCCTAGAGCCTTTGATGAATAGGGTCGGACTTTGGGTGTGGGTTGCCCTAGAGTCTTTACCGAATGGGGTCAGACTTTGGTGGGCTGCCTTAGAGCCTTTGCCGAGTGAGGTCGGACTTTCGGTGTGGGCTACCCTAGAGCCTTTGCCGAACGGGGTCGGACTTTGGATGTGGGCTGCCCTAGAGCTTTTACCGAACGGGGTCGAACTTTGGTGGGCTGCCTTAGAGCCTTTGTCAAGCAAGGTCGGACTTTCGGTGTAGGCTGCACTAGAGCCTTTATTGAACGGGGTCGGACTTTGGTGGGCTGCCTTAAAACCTTTGCTGAACGAGGTCGGACTTTCTCATAGAATGAACTGTGGCATTTATTGATAATACTTGCAAAGGTTGTCACATTCCAAGGATGTGCCACTTGACGTCCATCCAGGTGCTCGAGTCGGTAAGTTCCAGCTCGGATCACTTCAACTATCCGATAGGGGCCTTCCCAGTTGGGGTAGAGTTTTTCTTGTTCGGTTGGTCTAGATATCTCTGTCCTTCGCAGAACCAAGTCTCTGACCCAAGAACTTCAAGCCTTGACTCGAGAGTTGTAATATTTGGTCATTCTTTGGTGATATGTCTCCATCTTCAAATTCACCTGGAGTCTAGTTTCTTCGAGTAAGTCTAGATCACCCCTTCTTCATTTTGAATTAGCCAGTTTGGCAAAATGATCAATCCGGAGGGATTGCAATGAGACTTCAATAGGTATGACTGCCTCACTCCCGTAGGTCAGATTGAATAGAGTTTCTCTAGTCACCATCCGAGAGATAGTCCGATAGGCCCAGAGCACCGAATGAAGCTCTTCTGTCCAAAGTCCCTTAGTATCATTCAGTCGGGTCTTCAAACCGTGCAAGATCATCCAATTGGTGATTTCGGCTTCTCCGTTGGATTGGGGGTGTCCGACTGAAGTTAGCTGATGGAAAATATGGTATTGCTGGTGGTAGAATTTCCAAAATTTTGGGTTATCGAATTATCTCCAATTGTCAGTGATGAATGACTATGGTATGCCGAATCAAAGGATGATGCAGTTCCAGACAAAGTTCTCCACCTTGGCCTTAGTGATCTATGCCAGCGGGTTGGCTTCCACCCAATTAGTGAAGTAGTCTATGGCTACAATCAAGACTTCTGTTATCCAGAGGCTGGCGGGAATGGCCCAAGGATGTCCATCCCCCAATTGTGCGAACGGCCAAGGGGTGGTCAGTGGGGTTAGCTGACTAGCTGGTCACCTTTAAATATTGGAATATCTTTAGCACACGTTGTACTTTCTGACAAAGTCCGATGCATCCTTCTGGATGGTTGGCCAATAATAGCCATGTCGGATAATTTTGTAGGCCAACGATCTTTCTCCTAGGTAGTCATCGCAGATGCCTTCGTGCACTTCTTTGAGTGTGTAGTTGGCATTCGACAGTCCTAGGCACTTGAGCAGTGGTTGCATGAACGATCATTTATACAAAATCCCGTTGAGGATGATGTACTTTGAGGCAGTCCAACGTACATGCTTGGCTTCGATTCTATCTTCCGGTACGGTCCCTTCAATGAGGAATGCAAGGATGGGGTCCATCCAAGAGGCTTCCCGCTCCACTTGATGGATTCTAGCCATCTCTTTAGCAATGCTTGGGCGTTGCAAGTACTCCACAAAGGTCTTGTCGAAGGAGTTGGTGATGGCAGTGGCCAATCATGACAAGGAGTCGGTCCGAGAATTCTGCATTTGAGGTATATGAAAAATCTCGAAAAATTTAAGTCGAGTCATGAGGCTTTGTACCTTGTCCAAGTATTTGGCCAGGGTTGGATCTTTTGCCTTGAATTTGCCCTTCACTTGGTTCACCACCAGTTGGAAATCGGAGAAGGCCCTGATCCGATCGATGCCCAGCTCGTTGGCTATTCTCAGTCCTGCAAGAAGGGCTTCATATTCCACCTGGTTATTTGATACCAAGAATGCGAAGTGCAGGGCATATTCCAGGCTCTGTCCATCGGGGTCGGCCAGAATTAGGCCTGCTCCGTAGCCAGCAAGGTTAGATGTCCCGTCCACATGGAGCGTCTAGGTGGGTTATGCTTCTTCAACAATGTCATCCTCAGGTGTGTCGGCTGTTTGTGAAGGTGCTTCCTGTCTCCAGGTACACTCTGCTATGAAGTCGATGATCACCTGAGCCTTCATGGCCGATCGAGGCTGGAAGGAGATGTTAAATTCACTAAGCTTGATGGCCTACTTGACAAGCCGACCGGAGGTGTCGGGGCTTCTGAGGATCGCCTTGAGAAGTTGATCAGTCAGAACTATGATTGAATATGCCTAAAAGTAGGGTCACAGTCGCTTGGCTACCACAACCAGGGAGTAGATAAGCTTTTGCATCTTGGGGTACCTTGTTTCGGTGTTATGGAGAACTTTGCTGATATAATAGATAGGCCTTTGCTGGTTGTTCTCCCCTATCCAGATAAAGACAGAGCTCACTACCTCGTCCGATGCCGACAGATACAAGTATAGGGGCTCTCCCTCCACAGACTTAGTAAGCAAGGGAGGAGTCTTCAGATACTCCTTCAATGCTTCGAAGGCCAACCGACACTCATCGGTCCAGTGGAAGCGATCCGACTACCATAGAGTCTTGAAGAAAGGGAGGCACTTTTCGATCGACTTGGAAATAAAGTGGTGAAGAGAGGCTATTCGGCATATAAGTTCCTGCACTAGCTTCTTGCTGGTCGGATGCTCTATGTCGATGATGATCTTGATTTTATCAAGGTTGACCTCAATTCCTCTTTGCATGACCAGAAAGCCAAGAGATTTTCTGGAAGTCACCCTAAAAGTGCGTTTGGCTGGGCTCAGCTTCATCGGTGACACCTCAAGGCATCGAAAGATTCTTGTAGATCTTTGATGTGGTCGGCTCTTCGAAGGCTCTTGACTATCATATTGTCAACATACGCCTCCATGTTTCTTCCAAGTTGCCCTTCGAAAATCCGGTTGATCAGTATTTGAAAAGTAGCTCCAACTTTCTTTAGGCCGAAGGGCATCATTTTGTAACAGTACAGCCCTTTATCAGTGATAAAGGCTATCTTCTCCTCATCCTCCGAGTGCATTCTGATCTGGTTGTACCCGGAGAAGGCATCCATAAAGCTTAGAAGCTGGTGACCAGTAGTGGCGTCCACTAGTTGATCGATCTCTGGTAAGGGAAAGCTATCATTCGGACAAGCTTTGTTGAGGTCGGTGTAGTCCACACATATCCTCCACTTTCTATTGCTTTCCTCACCATTACAATATTTTCCAGCTAGACGGGGTAATGGGCCTCTCTGATGAAGCCAGCATTGGAGAGCTTCTTGACCTCCTCATCAATCGCCCTCTGTCTCTCAGGAGTGAAGCTCCTCTTCTTTTGTCTGATAGGCTTGTAAACTGGGTCTACCTTGAGCTAGTGGGTTATGGCCTTCGACGGGATGCCTGGCATGTTTGACGCCGACCAGGTGAAGACATTGGCATTGTCCTGTAAAAAGCTGACCAACTCCAACTTGGCCCTTTGTTCAGTGTGCTTCCAATATGTAGGACCCTAGTGGTATCGTCCTCTCGGAGGGGCACAAATAAAATCCTCTTGATCGGTTGCCTACAGCAGTCAGTTTCGGCTCTGGGATCAAGCTGTTCCAAGATGGAACGGTCTTCTGATTGCATGTCTTGAATGGTTAAGGACTGCCTGGCTATCCTACGATCCCCCCTCATCACTCCGACCACATTCCGAGTCGAAAATTTTGCCAGCAAGTGATAGGTAGACACAATGGCTCGGAATTTGTTAAGGGTCGGTCGGCCCAATATGGCATTGTAAGCCGATGTCGTGCATACTACTACAAAGTTGATAGGGAGGGTTTTTTGATAAGGCTCTGACTCGATTATCACGGACAGAGTTATTTCTTCTTCTACACTAACAGAGGTTTCCCCGAACCCTGTCAACGGCATTAGGGATTCTTGCAGCCTGGTTATAGGCAGGTTTATTGTGACAAAAGCATCATACAATAAAACCTCAGTGGAGATTCCATTATCAATGAGGATCCTCCTTACATCATAGTTGGCAATTACTACCGATACAACAACAGGATCATTCCCAGAGATCTAGGACTTTAGGAGGTCCTTATTGGAGAAGCTAATTATATTAGAAGTTCGGGGCCTCTTCATAATGTCCTGGTCTTCTTTATGCCTCCAATCAGACCGACGGTGGAGCATGCCAACATTTTAATCGATGGGATGCTAATTGGGCAGCTCCATTTCCTCCGGGAGGTCTCTGCCAGTAGAAGTTTCAGCTCGATTCCTCTGGGGTCAGACGTACTTGTGCAGGTGCCCCCGCCTGATCAGACTTCGATCACGTCCTTCAGCTGGAGGTAGTCTTCAGTATTGTGCCCATAGTCATGATGGAACCGACAGTACTTGTCCCTGCTCCTTGATGTGGAGGGGCTCCTCATCGGGCGAGGCCTCTGCAAGAAGGTCTCATTCTCTATTTTCATAAGGATTTTCTTTCTCGTGAGGGAGAGAGGTGCATAAGTCTCGAACCTCCTGGGGAAGTACTTCGGCTTAGGGCTACGGCGTCGGGCTAAGTTGGTGCCATCGCTGGGAGGTCGGACTTCGGGAGTCTTGTCGCTCCTCTTCTTGGGAGCCAACCTCCCTTCAGCCTACCATCGGCTCGCCACTTGTTCTTCTGCCAGGGCATATTTTTGCACCCGGGCCAGCAGTTCAGAGTAGCTTATTTTTTATCAAGGAAGAAGGTGAGCCTGGACGATCGTAGCCCTCCCTTGAAGGCCGACATAGCTACATCTTCGTTGAGGTCCGATACCTCCATGGTCGCTGAGTTGAATCGGGCCATGTAGTCCCGGAGGGTTTCTCCTTCCTTATGCTGCACGAGGAAGAGGCAGTTCAAGTTCCTCGGTGTCTGGCTGCAAGTCCTGAAATAGGATAGAAATAGTTTTCTAGCTGGGAGAAAGAGTGAATCGTACCTAGTCGGATGGCGGAGAACCACATCCAAGCCGCCTTTTTAAGTGTCACAGGGAAGGCGATGCATTGGTTGGCATCGGAGATGCCCTGTACCATCATGTGGGCCTTGTAAGTGCCCAGATGATCCAAAGAGTCGGTGGTGCCATCGTAGGCATCCATATGAGTGATCTTGAAGTGGCGGGGGATAGCTTCCCCCATGATTCTGGCAGAGAAAGGTGGCCGAGAGTCATACACCTGCACCCCGTCGACCTTTTGCCGATCGACCAGCTTAGCAAGCTACTTTTCCATGCGCTGGAGCTTGCTGATGTAGTCTCTCGGGTCCTCGTTGCGGCACTGATCATTGTCAGGGACCGAGTCTATGGAGGAGAGTGAGGCGGACCTCACTCTCTTTCCATCAGCATGAGCCCCTTGAGCCTTCGGGGCTCCAAGGCCGTGAGGGAGCAAAGCTGAGGGACTCCTTGCTGTCGACTTCCCTCAGTAGCAGGTTGATGGTTAGTTTGGGACATCGCGAGCGGCTGTTGTCTGTCATTGGCCGCATCTTAAAGGTTCTAAACCGCGGCAACAAGGGTATCAATATGGTTCAAAAGGGTTTGGAACTGCTGTTATCCCAGGGTGATGGTAGGTTGGGCGGTGTTATTCTCCCTAAGAGGATCTTTCGATCTTGACGGGGAGTGACCTCTCCTGATGGAGGCATTCTGGGCTCTTCCTTTCACCATTGCTCTACTTTTAGCGGTGGATTCCTCTTTTTAGAGAAGGGAAACAAGAACGAAGGTTCAGGTAGCCCTTCCTCTAGCATCAATCTGTTGTTGCTGAATCTTTCAGATCGGGTTCTGTCGGCCTGGCTAGAGCGCTCCTCTCCCGGTTCCTGTAAAGAAGTCCCACAGACCGATGGTGTTCCAGCAGGGGACACTCCGATGGTTAAGTCAGTGGGAGCCCTAGAGCAACAAAATGGAGGAAATCAAAAGAGATGAGCTCATGGAGGAAGGAAAAGCCCTCTTACCATTCGGGGTCCTCCTTTACCTTATATAGGTATAGAATTTCACCAGAATCTACTAGGGGCCAGGCTGGGAATGGCCAATCTGCCCCTTAAAGAATCTTGGACATAGCCAGGTGGCACCAGATCGTAGGGCCTGCAGAGTAACGACGCCGATATCGTGGGATCCGTAGAGTAATGGCACCATGATGTCAGGATTATATTACAACAGAATTCTGGTACCAGCTGGAAGGGGCTCCTAGAGCCCCTGGGCCATCCTTGGAGTGGCTTGCCTTCAGCCAATATGGGTCTTACTGAAGTGGATCGGTCGGACCTCTGCTGAAGCGAATCATTCGAACCTTCTGATAGACTGGGTCGTTCAGACCACTGATGAAGTGGGTCAGTCGGACCTCTGCTGGAGTGGGTCATCCGGACCTTCTGATGAGGTGGGTTGGTCAGACCTCTGTCAAAGTGGATCGGTCGAAACTTCGCTAGAATGGATCGTTCGGATCTTCAGTTCGACCGGGCCGAAGGACCATCGGTGCCGGTCTGATTCGAGGATAAGCCGATTGGGTATAACAACAAGAATACTAGAATTTAACATGATTTGATCGAAGCCCACATTCACATAAAGACCAGAGCAAGAAGGAGCTACTACTATAACAATAATTTAGGATATAAGAAAATCTTGCTTAAAATCCTATTCGAGAATATTGTTTCTAATACAAGAAAGAAAAAATCCAAGATTAAAGAAACCTCTTATAGAACCCTCGATAGAATAACTCTAACCTATGATTGAGTGAACTCTAATCAACGTTCTCTAATCTTTTTTACTTGAATGAAGTATCCTTCAAGTCTCTCTTTTTCTCTCTCTAGCACCTTCTTGGTGGCTCATGGCCTTTTTCTACACTGTATACCATCTCATGTTTGGCCCCTTTTAAAGTACAAGTGATGTAGTCCTACCCATACTTTTTTTTTTACTTTTTTTCAGGCACCAAGGAGTTTGCACACAACTTAAAAGAGTCCCTCATGGACTCTTCTTCTTTTTTACTTTTTTTCAGGCACCAAGGAGTTTGCACACAACTTAAAAGAGTCCCTCATGGACTCTTCTTCTTTTACCGCACACATGGAAAAGTTCCAAGGGACTCTTCCTTTCTCTTTTTAATGTGGTGAACCCCACATAAGTTGGGACCATACTAACAAATCTCTCCCTCCTGACAGGAGAGATCCATCTAGCTTGCAATGTCCCTGCACTTCATCAGTTTCGTCCCTGAAATTGGCTTCGTCAACATATCAAAATTTTTTTCTCTAGAGTCAACTTTTTCAAGTTTAAACTGCTTCATCTCCAATGCATCCTAAATCCAATGACATTTGATGTTAGTGTGTTTTGTCCTTGAATGGAATGTCGAGTTCTTACTGAGATGGATGGCACTCTAGCTATCATTGTAGATGATGTACATCACTTGCTCCTAACCAAGCTCCTTCAATAAATTCTTTAGCCACAAAACTTCTTTATTGACCTCTATTATGGCAATGTATTCTACCTTTGTCAATGATATTGCGATACATTTTTGCAACTTTAATTGCCATAACACTACTCTTCCTGAGAATATCATCAAATAACTTAACATAGATTTTTGTGTATCAACATTTTCCACCATGTGCATACTGTATAAGCTGCAAGATCTCCACTATCATAGCATAAACATATCCTAAATATTCCTTTAAGGTACCTGATTATCCACTTCACTGCTAGCTAGTACTTCTTCCTGAGGTTTGAAAGATACTAGCTGACCATATCGACCACATGAGCAATATCGGGCCTGGTGCATACCATAGCATACATAAGACTCCCTATGGCAGAGGCATAGGAAATCTTACTCATTTCTACTGTGTCCTTTTGTTCTTTGGGCTTTGTTCTTTGGGCTTTGTTCTTTAGTTAACTTAAAATGTCTTGCAAGTGGACTCACCACCTGCTTTGCTTTGCTCATATTGAATCGATCCAATCCTTTTCAATATATGCCTCCTGTGACAACCACAGCTTCTTATATCTCCTATCTCGAGTGATTCTTATCTCCAAGATCGTTTTGACCTATCCCAAGTCTTTTATCATGAATGCCTGATCCAACTTTACCTTCAAGTCATTGATTTTTGTATTGTCATATCCCATAATCAATATGCCATTAATATATAACAAAAGTATGATAAAATTATCATCATAGAATTTCTTCATGAACATGCAATAGTCAAAACTTGTTCTCTTATATCCATTCTCCATCATTAAATAATTTAACTTCTTGTATAACTGTTGCGGTGCCTACTTCAATATATAAAAACTTTTTTAAAGTGGCACACCAAGTTCTTTTTACTTTTAATTTCAAATCCTTTTTGTTGCTCCATATATATCTCCTCTTCCAAGATACCATGAAGGAACGCTGTCTTCACATCAATTTATTCCATCTCAAGGTATAAACTGGCAATGAAACTAAGGACAACTCGAATAAACATGAGCTTCATAATAGGTGAGAAAATCTTTTCAAAATCGATGCCCTTCCTCTGACCAAAACCTTTCACAACTAACCTTGCCTTGTATCTTGGTTGTGAACTATATGTTCTCCTATGGTTTCAACCTGAACACTGATTTATTTTTTATGTGCTCACTTTCCTTTAGGCAAATTTACCAGCTTATATATATTATTTTCCTGCTAAGAATTAATCTCCTCCTTCATTGCCTTCAACCACTCCTTAATATGCTATTGCTCCATCGCTTTGGAGTAGGACTCAGGCTCCCTCGCATCTGTCAATAGCATGCAATCATGTGGTGATCTCATGGATGGCCTCCTCTCTCTTATGGATCTCTAGGTCTCCTATATGGGTGGTCCAACATACATCTCACTCTAAATACCACTTGTACTCTTCTTAGTCTTGTGATTGACATGTATATCATCATCTACAGTTGCTTTCCTATTATCAAGACTCCTTAGAAAAGTATCTGGGCACCAATCTATATGACTACTTGGGATTGACTTTAGCTTGTTAGACTTCTCGAAGTCGTCGATCGTCTGATCCTCCAAGAAAAAAATATTATGGTTGCACACGATCTTTCACTCCATGGGATCCCATAATTGGTAGCTGAACTCTTAGTCCTTACCATAGCCTAGGAATATGCATTGCTTCACCTTGGCATCTAGTTTGGACTTCTCATCCCTGGGAATATACATGAAAGCCCTGCATCTAAACACTTTGAAATAATCATAAGACATCTTTTTCCAATTATACTCTTTATTATGTATCACCCTCAAGAGCATAAGAAGGAGAAAGATTAATAATGTAGACTGTAGTTATTAGTGCCTCTCCCTAAAATACCTTCGATAGTTTAGCATGAGAGAGCATGCTCCCGGTCCTTCGCTAATCATCCTATTCATCCTCTCAGTAACCTTATTCTACTACGGCATCTTCAGTACCATCTTTTCCAATTTGATATTATTCTATTGATAATATTTCTTGAAAGGATCCCTGTATTTATCCCAGTATTCGTCTATATGCACTTTAGCTTTCGGCCAGTCCCCCTCTGAGCAGAGATGTGAAATTGCTTGAATGCATTGAGCACTTAGTCTTTTATTTTCAAAGCATATGTCCAAACTTTTTAGGAGTTATCATCAATAAAAGTCATAAAATAAGAGCATCCACCAGGAGTTTTATCACTTATAGAGCAAACATCACTGTGAACAAGATCTAATACACCAGTTTTTCTTTTAAAGAAAAGATTTTGAAAAGAAACTGGAGTTTGCTTATCCATCATGCAGCCTTTTCATATCTTCAATCTAGAACCATTGATAGGAAGAGCATTCTTGTTGGCCAAAATTGGCATCCCCTTTTGGCTCATATATCCCAGTTGCCGATGCAATAATTTTAAAATAGAAGGTTCTTTTGTTGTGTTCACCTCCTCCTTACCAAGCTTGGCTTGCATAAAGTAGGAGAGCCTTACTTGATGCCTTTGGCTACTACTAGCATTTTTTTAGTTAGCTTCCACTTGTCATCTCCAAACACACTATAATAGCCCTCCTTATCTAGCACCCCTATCGACAACAGGTTCAAGTTGATATCTGTATGTGTTGAACATTCTTCAATATTAGCTTGTATCCCAAACTCGTGATCAACACAATGTCCTTGATACCAGTGATTTTTGATTCTCCATCATTCCCCATCTTTATAGTCCCAAAGTCACCAAAATGATAACATATGAATAAATCCCACCTCATTGTAATATGATAGGATGCAGTCAAATGAATCACCCAGGCAGAGTCTTATCTAGTAATACCTGTAAGACCATCATCTATTGTACCACATACAATGATCACCTCTCCATCCGTAGCTATGGTTGTCATCTCAATTTTTGAGCTAGAGTTTTTGCTTGATTTGTTTTTTGACTTCTCCTTTTTTAGTAATCGACAATCTTTTTTAAAGTGGCCCTATTTACTGTAGTCATAACATTTGTCACTTTGAGACTTTGATATTTTCCATAATTTAGCACGACCATCATCCAAGTTAAATTGGAAGTCCCTATGCCTGATTCTTTCCTTTCTTTCCATGACGAGGGCCTCATTGTGACTTGAGACCTTTTGCTCATTCCTCCAGGCCTCTTCATTGGGCATAAAATTAGGGCTGTAAGTGGGCCAAGCCATACCCCTACCCGAGCCTGGCCCAAAAAAATTTTGGGCTTTAGGCCAAGCTTAGGCTCGAGCTTAACCTGAGCCTAAGCTCGAGCCTGGCCTGAGCCCAATTGGGCTGTGCCGAATCAGCCTGGCCTGAATAAAAGCCTAATTCGGCCTGATTTCCAAAAACCAGCAAGCCTAAAGTTGCAATTCTATTTAAAACATTGCTTGGAAAAATTTTCTTTCTTTGATAAAAAGATAATTTTAGTCAACACTCGCAACATCTCAGGTATTGGTAGCCTCCACCCGAAATTGGAGAAAATATGTGATTGCCATGATCAACGAGCTACATGAAGTCATGACAAAGAAGCAGCCTCTAATATTGAACTCCAAAGAACTGACCAGTTCAAGTATATATAAATATACACTCAACTCCCAAACCATCGAACAAGCTACAAGCATGATCTAATTTCACCGCTACTTTAGATTCTTGGGCCTGCCGCCATCACGATGAATACTAACAGCATCCTGTACTCCACCACCCCCAACTTGTGGCAGAAGTGCACGATAATGTAGGTCAAGGAGACCAAGATCCTCCTATGAATGGTTCCCATAATCCTCGGCACCGTGTGCATGAACATTTGCCTAGCTTAGCTCCAGACCTTCTCGGTCTAGAAAGGTACCACCATGGATACTCGTGTCACCGACCATTTCCGCATCCCCCCCCACCTTTCTCCCCATCATCACCCTAGTCTTCATGATGCTCCTTATCCTCTCTACGATGCATCTTCGTCTACATTGCATGCCACCTCATCGGCATCCCCATCAGCATCCATCTTTTTTCGAGCCGGGCTTAGGCCAGGACTTTTTTGGGCCGGGTTTGGGCCTAGCCAAGCTAAGCTAAAAGAGAGCCCAAGCCCGATCTAAAAATTGAATGGGTTCTATTATTAGGCCCAAGCCTAGCCTAATCTACTTGCACCTGACCAAAAGTCCATCAAGATGGCCTGAGCTTAGTTCTAGCCCTACATACAATCTTTCACTGTTATCAAGGCTATCGAACCCTTCGATGAAGAATTACTTAGAGACAACATGGGGTTTCCCAACTATCGAGCAAGGAACTTAACAATAGTAGGGCTTGAAACTCTTCATCTGATACCATCTTCATTGTAGCAAGTTAGTTCACCATATTTTAAAAGTTGCTTAGATGCTCCACCACGGAAGCCCCATCCTTATATTTCATGTTCACTAATTTGCAAATTAGAAATACCTTGTTCCATGTCGTCTTTCTCTCGTAAAGGCTTTTTAGTTTCAATCAGAGGCTATGGGCTTTAACCTTTATTGAAACATGATAGAAGACGCTATCGTCAATCCACTACCATATAAGTCCAATGGTTTTGCGATTTAGTTTCTCACATTCCTAGTCTGATATCTTCTCAAGAAGGAATAACTCCCTTGATTGGACCATAAAGATCTTTGTAGTATAGAAGGTCTTCCATGTAAGGCTTCTGAATCAAGTAGTTGGTTGATATCAGCTTGATTATAGTATTCGATGAAAATTGGTCCTCCATCTATTAGTGTCTCAACTCCTTTAGTACTCTAGATTCGATGGAGCCTTGCTCTGATACCACTTATTGGGATTGATTCAAGTACCGCAGTATAATAGATAAAACGAAAGCAAAAACCATGCTAATAATAATACCAAAAATACAAAGAATTATAATAATAATAAAAATACCAGAATTTAACATGATTCAGCCACAGCTTACATTTACATAGAGACAAAGCAAATAGGAGCATCCATTATAATAATAGTTTATGGTACAAGAAAATCTTGCCTAATATCTCTTTTTGGGAATTTCACTTTTAATACAAGAAAGAAGAAATCTAAGATTAAAAAAACCTCTTGTAGAATCATTGATACAATAACTCTAATCTATGGTTGAGTGAACTCCTCCGATTGACATTCTCCAATCTTCTTTACTTGAATAAAGCACCCTTTAAGACTTTCTTCTTCCTTCTCTGACACTTTCTTGGTGGCTCATGGCCTTTTTCTTTACTATATAGCACGTCATGTTTGGCCTTTTTAAAGTACAAGAGATGTAGTTGTCATGCCCCAAATCTAGCACCGAAATTGGCTACGTGACCGACCGCATAATTCTATGTTTTATCCTAGAGATCATGCTAGACCTAGGTACACAAGATTCACTTCATTCAAAAACCATGTCAATTTAACCAATATTAGTTAAATAATTTAATAATAAATAAATAGTCTATTTATTCAAGTTACGATAATTAAATAATTTACTGAGTTATTACATAAGTATCAGCAACAAATCTAACAAAACAAAACTAACTAAACAATCTAATTATTGGTATTCAGTCTCATGCTCAGCCTGACCTTTGCTATGCATCCTGCATATCTGAAAGAAAAATAAAAAAGTGAGAAGTGAGCTTCACAACCCAATAAGATCTCCAAATAGTCACATCAATAATAGTAAAATTTAAAAATAACTAAAAAATAATAGTTTATCAGATCATGCAGCCAAAACAACTCGAATATCATATAAATCAAAACATTAATGAAATCATGTACTCTTTTTATGTTTTCTTTTGGAATACATCTTCTTTAGGATTCTAAACTAACCATGGTCACACTCCCACCTGTGACTGGCACACTATTATCACAATCCCACCTGTGACTGGTACACAATTGTTATAATCCTACCTGTGACTGGCACATAATTATCACAATCCCGCTTGTGACTGGTACATAATTGTCACAATCCCGCATGTGACTAGCACACTATAACCACGATTCTGCTCAAGGCATGGCTAGTCCAAGATATCATATCTCTTGATTAATACTTTATCATTTCACATCATGTAGTCAAATCATATCATTTATAGTTTTTCAACGACTGGCATCATGATCCAACCCATCCAAAGATAACTTTACTTGATAAAACATGGTATACAAGAACATATATAATAAAAACATCAATCATACTATCCATCATGAGAAGTCAAAATATACCATGCAAAAATAATCATGTATGCCAATACTCATATGTACGGGTCAAACTATGCCATTTAAGATATATACAAAATTGATGATCATGTCCAGAAATCCTTACCTCTCAAAAGCCAATCCAAAATATACCCGATATCAATCTATACCCGGAACTCGCTTGACACCTTTCTGCTCAGAAGGCTATTCCCCTACAATAATAATTATTAATATAAATAAGTAATCCTAGGATAATTGCAAATATAAAACCTTTTACCCAAATATTATCAGTGGTCTACTTGCAATACCCTAACTTCACAATTCTCTTGGAATAGAAACTTTTAGATCTCCCCTAACTTCATAATTCTCTCTTTCCCTTTTCTCTCTCCTCTTATCTCCCTACTCTTTCTCTCTCCTTCTCTCTCCTTTTTTTTCTTTCTCTCTCCTCTTTTTTCTCTCTCTCCTTCTTTCTCTTCTTTTATTATAATCATTATTTATTTTATTTCTTTTTCTTTTTCTTTTTTTGTTTGTTTCTTTCTTTCTCTTTTGAACCCATGGTTCTTCCTCGACTCGATCGAACCGAGCTCCCATGGTTGCCGATGGCGGCCATGAGAGGTGGTTACTAGGAAGAAGGTTCAACGGACTGGAGGGAAGATGGCGGTGCAGCCATCGATGATGTGCAGCCCAAGCAAAACCAAACCGAAATCAAACTAAAACCATGATTAAATCCTTCCTAAAATTGAAATAAGGAAATAAAGGACTCATCGGCATTGAAGAAGCTCACGATCACTCGCTGGAGAGGAGAAAAATGGCATGGAAGGAGGCCTGATGGGCTTGATTGACGACGATAAGGGAAAATTTAAACAAATATAATGATGAGTTCTCTCACCATACAGGAGAAAAATCCATCGATCGAAGAATCCCATCCCACTCAATGCATTGCCTGCAGTGTCCCTACCCTCTACGGCAGTCTGGCATCTTTTTCGATATGATTTCTGTCTGAATAAGAGAGGAAGAAGTTCCCCTATTTCAACCTCTTAATTTATTTATTTTTCGTGTGTTGGGTTGAAGTTTGCTGGGCCTGTCGACTTTGGCCCAAAATACCTGGTTCTCACATTCTCCCCCCGTAAAAATAATTTTGTCTTTAAAATTAACTTGATTAAGGTTTAAACTTTGGGATACTCAATCCTCATGACTCTCAAGTTAAAGAATCAATATTCTTGACCAACCTTAAGGAATTTTAAACTACCACATTTCTGCTGCGCACTCTGATATCATATTACCAAACTATCTTAGTTCACTAAATAAATCCCTCCAAAATTTTATCTTATATTGGTACCAGGAAGGTCTAAAGTTAATAAAGCTGTTGAGTATGTTTATCTTGTCCATATCTCAGGCATATCATATCATAGTTTATCCTGACCCAGTTTCCATATTGAAAGTCTTTGACTTCAATAGCTCTATTCAAGTACAAATTAATCATATTTTCTTCTAACAACTCAATTAGATAATCTAAATCAACTCTTCTCTTGGAAGGTTATAATTAACTCTAATAAAATAAATGACTCAAGTCAATATCTTTGTGAGTAAAATTAATCATGTTATTGCTCATAGAGCTATCTTACCACGATTCTTAGCTAGGGATGGCAATGGGCCGAGTTCGGACCGGGTGCATAACTATCCAAACCCAAATCTGAATACTTAATAAACTACCATAACCCGACCTAAACACTATTGGGATTGGATTTTTTTATCCAAACCCATCTCAATCGAGTATCAAGTAATTCAGATTTACCCGGCCCGAATCCAATTGAGTCATATTAAATATTTTTTTTTATTTTTATCAATTTTAAAATCATCTATCATTTTATAAATCATACATACATTAAACAAAGAAAATTTAACTATATTTTTAGTTCAACAACATTTAGTTTCATATTTAATTCAAATAAAATTTAAATTATCTTAAATAAATAAAATTCAACAAGACTTAATTCAATACTTCTGAAGTAAATACAGATATAATATATATTAATTATATATATTTAAATATTAAAATAATTTAGGCTGGGTTCGGGTCAGGTATATATCTACCTAGTTCTGGTCCAAATCCAAAATTAAGCATTCAGATTTTATCCAAACCCAATCAAAGCATTGACTATCCAATCCAATCGGGTCGGGCCGAGTCAGATATCCATGTGTTTAGGTTTTGTTGCCATCCCTATTTTTAGCGTCGATTAACAAACCATCTAAAATGTTCTTTCATAGGCTAAACTCATATAAATTTTCTAACATCAATATCTTTGCTCAATGCAACATCAATAGCATGATAACATAAATCTTCTTATAGCTCTTAATTTGATTTGGTGTCTAACATATCCAATAATCTCAACAAATATAGGGTAGATTCAGTAATCCAATCCCAAACTGCTAATATAAGCTATCAAGATTCTATCAAAATATGCATGCCATGTCGATATGATATAATCCAATCTACCAATATAGAGTTACAAGCTATACATCATTCTAAACATAATTTTCTTTACATTTTTTCAATCAGAATTCACTTATAGATTCCTCAAAAAATTATTCTTTCTAGTATCATTAAACTCTTCATAACCTATGCCTTAAACATCTTTTGACAATAGTTCCAAAATTTACAATCCAATAATTTACAACAAAACTGGCATGTTATTATGATCTGCTTCCATATCAAGTTTAGGATTACAAATTCATTCAATTAATAATTGAACCTACATATTTAGCATGAACTGTTAACATAACATACTATATTTTCAGGCTAGTACTCTTGATGCTTGAGTCAAACCCACTTATCCAAGGAAAGGACACATCCTATCCAGCTCTTCTATATCCATCATATACTTACTTATCATAATCAAAGAGTACAAATCATCCAGCCCTTTTTATTTATCTTAGATCAATCTCACTATTTATATTATAGATAAAAAAATTTATGCTCCCTTTTGGTACTAATCATATGCCAGATCTTAAGCATAATATCTAAAGATTAGAAATCCAAACTTCGAATTCATTCTTATAACTTTTATCGTGATTGATTATAATACTAAGTTCAAATATCTCTTAAGCCACGTCCATAGTGATCATAGCTTAAATTTCAATATCATTCAAATTATATCCTATCACTTATGTCACATTCCAAGTGATCATAACCTAAGTTTCAACATCACTCATGTCATGTCCTAATCACTTACATCATAGTTCCAAGTAATCATAATCTAAATTTTGATATCATTCTGTCATGTCTTAATAACCACCATATTATTTTTTAATCTCTTATATCACAGATCCAAGTGATCATAACCTAAGCTCTAATACTATTCTTGTCATATCCTAATAACCATATGTTATTATTATTATTTTAACCACTTATATCACAATCATGAACAATCATGATCTGAATTTCGATGTTATTCATATCCATCCTAATCACTTATGCCACATTCTCAAATCATCGTAACCTAAGTTCTGATACCACTTTATCATGTCCCGAATCCAGTAACGAAATCAGCTACGTGACCGGCCGCACAATCCTAGGGTTTATCCTAGAGATCATGCCAGGCCTAGGTATACAAGATTCACTTCATTCAAAAACCACATCAATTTAACCAATATTATTTAAATAATTTAATAATAACTAAATAGTCCATTAATTTAAGTCAAGATCACAAAATAATCCACTGAGTTATTATATAAGTATCAACAACAGATCTAACTAAACAAAACTAACTGAATAATCTAATTATTGGTATTCAGTCTCATGCCCAGCCCGATCTTTGCTATGCATCCTGCATCTTTGGAAGAAAAATAAAAAAATGGGAAGTGAGCTTCACAGTCCAATAAGGTTTCCAAACAGTCACACCAATAATAATAAAATTTAAAATAACCGAAAAATAATAGTTTATCAAATCATGCAGCCAAAACAACTGGAATATCATATAAATCAAAATATTTAATGAAATCATATTTTTTTTTATATTTTCTTTTGATAATCAGTCTTCTTTAGGGTTCTGGACTAACCACGGTCACACTCTCTTCTATGAGTGGTATACTATTGTTACACTTTCACCTATGACCGGTACACTATTGTCACAATCCTACCTGTGATTGTCACACAATTATCACAATTCCACCTGTGACTGGCACATAATTGTCACAATCATGCCTGTGATTGGTATACTATTATCACAATCCCGCCTGTAACTAGCACATAATTATCACAATCCTGTCTGTGACTGGTACATAATTGTGACAATCTTGCCTGTGACTAGCACACTATAATCACGATCTTGCTCGTGGCATGGCTAGTCCAAAATACCATATTTTCTTGATTAACACTTTATCCTTTCATATCATATAGTCAAATCATGTTATTTACAGTTTTTCAACCCATCCAACCCAAAGATAACTTTGCTTGATAAAACATGGTATAGATAAACATATATAATAAAAACATCTATCATACTATCAATCATAAGAAGTCAAAATATACCATGCGAAAATAATCATGCATGCCAATACTCATATGTACGGATCAAACTATGCCATTTAAGATATATACAAAATTAATGATCATGTTCAGAAATCCTTCTTTCAAAAGTCAATCCAAAATATACCCAATATTAATCTATACCCAGAACTCGCTCAATGCCCTTCTGCTCAGAAGGCTGTTCTCCTACAATAGTAATTATTAATATAAATAAGTAATCCTAGGATAATTGTAAATCCAAAATCTTTTACTTGAATATTATCAGTGGTCCACCTGCAATACCCTAACTTCACAATTCCCTTGGAAGAGGAGCATTTAGACCTCCCCTTTTAATTATTATTTATTTAACTTGCACTTCATTTTCTCTCTTTTCCCTTTCTCCCTCTTTTCTTTCTTCTCTTATCTCCCTTCTCTCTCTCTTCTCTTCCTCTCTCTCCTTCTCTCTCTTCTCTTTTTTTCTTGCTCTCTCTTTTTTTTTTTCCCTCTCTCTCCTTCTTTCTATTCTTTTATTATAATCACTATTTATTTTATTTCTTGTTCTTCTTCTTTTTCTCTTTCTTCCTTTCTTTCTCTTTCGAATCTCTGTTTCTTTCTTGGCTCGACCAAACCGGCCTCCCATGATTGCCGACGATGGCCATGAGAGGTGGTTACCGGGAAGAAGGCTTGGCAAACCCGAGAGAAGATGGCGGCGTGGCCACCGATGATGTATGGCCCAAGCAAAACCAAATTGAAATCAAACTAAAACCCCGATTAAATCCTTCCTAAAATTGAAGTAAGGAAATAAAGGACTCACCGGTATTGAAGAAGCTCTCGATCGCTTGCTGGAGAGGAGGAAAATGGTGTGGAAGGAGGCCTGATGGGCTCGATTGGCGGCGGTGATGAAAAATTTAAAGAAATATAATGATGAGTTCTCTCGCCGTATGGGAGAGAAACCCATTGATCGGAGAATCTCATCCCACCCTAATACGTCACCCGTGGTGTCCCTGCCCTCCACGGATGTTCGACATCTTTTTCGATGAGATTTCTGCCCGGATGAGAGAGGAAGAAGTTTCCCTATTTTGGCCTCTCAATTCATTTTTTTTTTCTTGTGTGCTAGGTTGAAGTCAGCTGAGCCTGCCGACCTTGGCCTAAGACACCTGGTTCTCAAAATAGTCCTACATAGACTCTTTTTTGTCTTATTTTTTTAGGTATGTGCCAAGGAGTCTATGCGCAACTTGGAAAAGTCCCTCAATGGCTCTTTTTTTTTTTTTTTGATGAACCAAAAAGGAGAGGGGGATATATCCCAGCGTAGCTATCCCCGTAGCCTCAACGGCTCTTCTTTCTTTTACCGAGCACAAGAAAGAGTCTCAGCAAACTCTTCCTTTCCTTGTTTAATGTGATGGGTCCCATATGAGTTGAGACTATATCAACAACACCCTCTGGCCGCTAGTGGATGGGAAAGAGATAAAACTAGCCCTAGGGTCACCCTCCCAAACCCATGCTATCACCGACCTTTTGGCACTACTATTTATTTATTTTAAACAATATAAATATATTTATATAATTAATTATTTAAACATAAAAACTGTCTATAATGATTGAGATGGTGGTAATAATCATAAAAGGAATGGTAATGTTGATGGCTCGGAGAGTGCCATTATATTAGAGGTGGTGACAACTATGATGATAATGTAGTAGAGATTATGACAATGATGATAGTGATGGCAATAATAATAGTGATGATGAAAAACTAATAATATAATAAAAAAGATAGGTGGTAGCCATTTTATAATGGAGGTGGTAGCGATATTAAGAATGGCGATGGTAGTGATAATGGCTGAGACAGGAATGATAGCATGCACAGTGGCTCTGTAGATATGGCAGTGTAGTGTGAGCCATAGCAAATGCAACAATGACATGTGAAGTATTGTTAGTGATGATAAAAACATCAATTTTTTTTATTATAAATATTTAATATATATATATATATTTAATAAAAAATAATTTTAAAATATAAAAATAAATATTAAAATATATTTTATAATTTATTATTATTATTATTATTATTATTATTATTATTATTATTATTATTATTATTATTATTATTATTATTATTATTATTATTATTATCATTATCATTAGTGTTATTTTTATCAATGTAGGCATCCAGATGCTATTCATCATGCGTCCTGGTTCGTGGCTTGCCCATTAATGTGGATATTGTGTCATGATATGCGGATATTTTGCGATCAGGCCATATATCATTCCATGTATGTTTCATCTTTTGAACCATTTTACCCTCTCCAAAGCAAGATGTGATTTAGACTGCAACCCAAGCCACTGGTTCCAACTAAGTCTACAATGCCCATACGCACGAAGACGACATGGTACGTAGGTGACAAGCGTATAACCTCTCCTTTTTTTTCTTTTTTTTTTGATAATTCATAAGCTTTCTTTCTTTCTTTTTTTTTAAATAAACAAAAGAGGAAGAAGTTAGATCCCGGATGTGGCCATGTCTGGCATATTAATTTTTTCGCAGTCGTTTTCCGTCCGAAGGCGAGTACGTCATATTAATATTTTTGCAGTCGTTCCCCACCCGAAGGTGAGTACGTCAACCTGACTATCACTTGCGTCAGCCGAGTGAACGGGATTTATTATATATATCCCTAATTTTTTCACTACTACCAGCCAACAGGGACTCCAGGATTATTTTATTAATTTTTTTCTTTTTTTGATTTTACTCCTGGACTATTTTTCTATTTTTTATTTGTCAACCGAGTGAACGGGATTTATTATATATATTCCTAACTTTTTCACTACTACCAGCCAACAGGAACTCCAGGATTATTTTATTAATTTTTTTTCTTTTTTGATTTTACTAATGGACTATTTTTTATTTTATCTCTGGACTTTCCAGTCGAAATATGTCCAAATCAGAACTCGAACTCTTGCCAGCTGATTGTGAGAATAATTATTCATGATCGTGAGAATTTATCTATACAGTATCTTTTAAATTTCTATTGTTTCTTTATACTTGTGCCTGCCCATTTTGTATGACATGTAAAGGTATATTATAATCAATTATCATACAGGTAGTTCTACTTCGCTACATTCTTGGCACTTCGTGTGACCCCTCCCTTTTATAAAGGAGAGCTTCAGTTTAGATTTTTGGTCCAAATGAAGTGGCTATTAGAACTTATACCCTACACAATATGCACCATGAAGTGAAGCACGCATGCTTATTTCTATGACCGTGCATTGAGATGACTATCTAATCAATAATTGGAGTTGACGGTTGTGATTGATGATGTGCATAATAATATGATGCATATCATGCAGGATATATAATCTCACCTGATCAGTGGATCATGGGACCTTCTAACCTGGGCTTTGGCGGCAGCATGGAAGATAAGGAAGACAATCGCTCCACTCCCTGTGCTCATTAATGGCCAAGGTAATGATACTCAGGAATGCTAGTGCTCGGCCACGTCACAATTGACTCGAAGGACCACACTAAAGCAATCTCTCCATGGCACTAGGGTGGTAGCGCAGTTGCGGAGCATTTTGCTCCCGTCCTCTCCATCACAAATTTGAGGTTCGAAGTCCATAAATTATTCAATTAAAACTAAAATTTTTTTTGAGACATATGTCTGGGGCAGCCCTTAGTAGTAGTACAGTTGGTGGGCTTTTTATTTCCATCCTTTCGATTACAGATTCAAGACTCGAAGCTTATGAATTACTCGATTAAATCTAAAAATTTTTCTAGCACACATGACTGGAAGTAGGGGAGCACTCCACTCTAGCAATTTAGTGTGATCAAACTGACGTACTCACTTTCAGATAGGGAAGGTACTATAAAAATTACTATCTATGTCGAACATGGTCTGACGGGATGGGAGCCCAGTGAGGACAGCTACAGTAAGGGTTTACCCTCCTCTCACCCCTTTTTATTAAAAAAAAAAAAAACGATCTCTCTCTCTCTCCGGCTTCCACCATGCTTGCCGCTCCCCCTCAACATGGGCACAATTACAGGCGGTCATGGACGGCTAATTTCGGCTACGATCTATAATTCCATCTATTTTATGCAATTCAAAAGGGTTTAATTATTCGAGTATAAAGGCACGAGTATTTCAAAATGCTAAAATCTGGTGTTGGTGTAGGTCCGTGAATGCCAGAGGATAATGAGATCTTTTTTTAAAAAAATCTTTGTATTGCTGTAGATTCCAGTTCAGGATTGGGAGCTGGTACTGACGAGAGACATTGTTGGAGGGACCTATAAAATAAAAATTATAATCGAAGTTGGTTCTTACAAGAATCCTTCAATGTTCAAGTTAGATATCTAAAATTAAAAAAAATAGTGAGGATAGAAAAAGTAGTTTATCCAAAAATTCTCGGAATTTTGGTTATTTATAGGAGAAAGAAAAAAAAATTAGATAATTTTGAGAGTATTAGGCTATTAATCATAGTGTTAGGTATTATATAGCCCTTATTTGCTTTTATGGATAGAAAAGGTCATTACTGATGATATTTTTGTTTTATTAATTTAGATAATTAACTATTTAAAATTTCAGGAACAAGCTATGTAGAAAAAAGTATGTCAAAAAATTGTATGTGATAATAACTATGTAAAAATTATTTTAGTATTAAATTCAGCATCATCGATAGATCGACAAATGGATCGATAAATAGGACCGTAATAACTGGTTATTAAATTATGAAAATATTTTGATAGTAAATTTTAGGTGATAGGTTGGTAACCTTTTTTTTTTTTTCTTTTTTTTTTTGATAAAAAAAAAAAAAAAAAAAAAAAAAAAAAAAAAAAAAAACCTAAAAAACTTGGTAACCATCTTTAAAGTTGCGTTCCAGAAGTATATCCAAGATATGCGAGATATCCCGTAATACTTTGGATTAGTGTCTCAAACAAATATAGGAAAGGAAATGGTTGGATCGATTGGTAGGTGAAACAAGTACCGGGAATGGAATCTTCCGTGCCTTGAGACGGGTTTTCTCATGGAGATTAATTGTTAACCTTGACAAGACTTCTATATCATTTTGAAGCTATCCATAATAAACAGTATGCTTTCCTAACTTGATAGGACCAGTGCGAATTAGCGCCGCCTCGGTAGCCATACCCTCTAACTAGAGTCAAAAATAGAGATAACAATAGATCGGATTTGAATTGGATCATCCAAAGTTTATATCCATCCTGCTAAAAAATTATCTATTCCATATCCATCGCGAGTCGGGTCGGATCGGGTATAAAAAAATCATGTTTGAATCAAGTCGGGTCGAATATACCCGGACTCATAAAACCTAGTTTATTTAAAGTTTAAACGAGTCGGATCGGATATATCCATCCCATATTCAATTTATTTAAATATTTTATAAACATATTTTTTTTTATATATAAACGGATCGGGTTCGAGTTGGGGTGTACTACTATCCGTACCCGACCTGAACCCAAATCTGGTTTTTTTTATATGATCCATATCCATTTATAAATTAGACGGTTCAAGTTTTACCTGTCACATTAGGATCGGATCGGGTCGGATATCCATCGAATCGGTAAAAATTACCATCCCTAACCAAAAATTTCGGATGAGAGCTACCTGGTGCATGTCCAAGTATTTATTTTGAAATAACTATATATAAAGCAAAATATTCTTCATCTTTTTTAAAATAATAAACTAAAAAAATACAGGGCTATGGTTTAACTAGGTCTCATCCAACTTGAAACTGATCCTACCAGATATATCAAATAAATGCATTAAATTTAGACCTAAATTGTAGACCCAAAATCCATGCAGATCCAGGATAAGTTGCACTGAAAACCCTAACCAAGTCATTTAATTCACGCTTACCCCTCTCTCTCTCTTTTTTAAAAAAAAACTGGGTCTATAACAGCGGCACTATAATTCTAGTTCGAGCTTGAGTCAGGCAAAAGATAAAACATAACATTATTACGTACCAGACTACAAATTTTGGCCTGCCCTTGTCCCACATACTCGCAGCTTTTCTCAGGTGGGATTAGGCCAGAAGGATTGGGTCGCTCCAAGCCACCTACCGGACAAATTCCATTTCAGCATATCAGCTAAGGCTAAGGTCACTGCATATTTTAATGCCCTAACCTGGCTCTGGTATGGGCCAAGGCACAATTTACTCATTAGCCAGGTATGGAGAATGTGAAATCTGGATAGTAGAAGGATTGAGGTTACTTGGATCCAGAGAGTAACGGCTCATCCCATGGTCAGACTTTTTTTTCGAAAAGTTGCTCGGGATTGGCTTCGGTGCATGTGCTTCTCAGAAACAAGGGCATGGAGATTCCAATTGCTTGCTCGATTTGCAATCTAGAGGATGAGTTCACGAAGCATACATGGAATGATAGCCTTGTTTTAGGGTGATGTTAATTTAGGGGATGGCAGGTGGTCAGTCTTGGAAGGCAAGTAGTGACCCTTGGTTGATTTTATTTTTAGATGCAATCTATCGAAATACTGCTAATGGCTAGACCTATACCTGGAGGGTAAGATGGTGTATGTCGTTTTTCAAATTTGACTATCCAGAAATGATATGGTTTTCAAAGTTGAGATTGTGCCTTCTCATCAGGTTCTGGAGAGAACTATTTCGTTAGTTATAGAGTACAACCATTATGATACTGGTATCCCTTCCATTGATGCCCCGATTATCTAGAACTCATATGCTATACCTGTAGCAACTAGAGGGTTCTTTTCATATCTTCTAAGTCCCCACCCTTGGAGTGCGTCAAAGTCTATATAATCTTGATGGCAATGTTAGGGATGGCAATGGTGGTGTAGGCTTTATCATCCGTGGTCCGAATACCAAGTTGTTGGTGGTAGGGAATCTCATCTCTTTGAGTATTTGTTTTGGAAGTAGAGTTCCGCACTGCTTAGAAATGTATTATTTACACTAGGTAGGAGCTATGGGCTAAGAAGATTTTTGTTGAAGATGACTCTACCACAATCATCGACTGGATCTGAGATGGGATAGCATCTGGAAGCCCTTTAGATCCTCCATAATATCTAAAATTTTCTTAATAATTTCACTAAGTATTTGTCCGACATATTTTTTGGAAGACGAATACCATGACAGATTAGATTGCTTCATTCATCAATGAGCGCACTCAAAATTAAACCTAGCATCACAACGGTGCTTGCCGTCAGGCCCTTTAGGCTATTTTGTATTTTGATCATTTGTATTATGCTCACGCTAAAAAGGTGTGACCACATGACTGTATCATAAAAAAAAGAAATAAAAAACAAAAAAACAAAAACAAAGGTGAAATCCAAATCATGTTAACATGGTTTTGTCGTTGGCTTCCTCACAATGGGAGCCCTGGCCACCAGCCGACTGTTTGTCGTGGTGCCGTTAGATAATATATAATTTGGTTTCTTCAACCACAAAACAAAAGCATGCTTAATTCTTGCAAACGCTATTGGGAAATGTGGGCCATGTCTTGTTACTAGCGAGAAGATTATTATTATTATTATTTAATGGTTGTTGCTTGGTTATATAACATGCATGGGATCCTAACTTATGCTTCTGGATTTCATGACAAAGGGATCATGATTAAGATTGCAAATAGATCGGATCGGACCAGATTATATTTGATCCCAATCCGATCTAGTTTTTTGATCGGGTCTTGATATTGGATCCAAATCCAATCCAATAAAATAGGGTCGGGTCGGATTGGATCCATAATCAAAATTATTGATCCAATGGATCATTCGGATTAGGTCGGGTCCATATATAATCCAACCCCAATCTATAATATACGGATCTGGTTCGGATCCAGTTTAGATCGGATCGAGTCATGGTTCCATTCATAAAATTTTACTTGAATTAATAATGAAAACAGTAAAATACAATGCATGTAGGGTTCGAGCTCGCCGAGTGGGTGGAGAGGAGAGGAGGGAGAGAGAGAGAGTAGGGACTGAGGGAGGAGGGGTTGCGGACCTGGATGGGTGAAGACTGACCAGCAGGGTGGCAGCAAGGCAACGCGTGCAGAGATTGGGGGTTTGGATCTGGGCGGAGAAGGTCCGGTCGATGGTGGTTTGCTCACGAACGGAAGAAGTTCGGCGGTGAGGGAAGGAGAAGGTGCATCGGCCCTGTTTCGGTGATTGGCGGCCGCATGGTGGGGATGTGGACGGGAGGAAGGGATCAACCGGTGGCTGTTCCGAGTGATTGGCAGTAGCAGATGGGCTGAGTTGCCATGGCCGGTGGCATGAGGAGCGACCGATGGTGGCAGAAATCGGAAGGGCGTCAACTGCCGCGATGGTGATTGAGGAAGCCCGGTGGACGACAGCTTCTCAGATCAATTAGTGGAGGTCGGATGGGAGGTGGGAGAGCAGTAATCGACGACTCCGGGCGGAGGGGCGTCAGGCACGGAGATGGGGAGGCGTCACGGGCGTGGGCGGCACAGATGCAGGGAGAGGAGGGCATGGTTCCGTTGACTCGGGCTCTCCGACGGGATCCTTTTTCGATCGGAAGGGGCAGCGATGGGATTGGGGTTGGTTGTGGGAGATCGACGTTGGTGGCAGTCGATGGCAAGGCAGCGGCACAAATGGCACAGGGGTGCCGGCACGGGTGGTGGAGGCAGATGGTGCGCTCGGTCTTGATTGACGCTCGCTCATGCTGGGAAATCAGGTTCGGATAGCTCGAGGACAGGGGTGGAGTCAGCAGAGTCAGCACGACGAGTGATGGAGGTTGGAGAGGTGCTCGAGCATGGCAGTGATCTTGAACAGCTGGCGGTGGAAGGAGACAAACTCCTCCAAGGAGGGGTTTCGCTGGCGTCGACTTTGGGCTAAGACGGCAGACGGACGGGTCGAAGGTTGGCGGAGGCTCGGCCATAGTGGATCTGGGCTGAGGACGACGGTGGATTCTTCACGGACTGCTGCAGGGTGGAGCAGGGGAGAGATGGTGGTCAATGGATCTTTCGAACGGAAGGCATTGAGCGGATCTGGGCTTCCTGGGATGGAGTGAACCTCTCTCGATAAAAATCGGTGCCAAGGGTTCGTCGGCTGATGGGGGCAGTGAAGCAAGAACTGGGGAGAGAACGACGGGGCTGGTAATGGAAAATCTGGGATGATAAGAACCGTACCCTAATTTTTTGAAAAATGAGATTTGGGTTAAATGAATCGAGAGCAAAAGCTCGGTGCCTCTCGGTAGCTTTACGTCCTTACGCAAAGTCGGGGTGGGTCATGGGCGGTGGATTTGGCCCAAGCTGGAAAGCCGGCAATCAGCCCATCACAATTTAATGTTTAATATTTAATTATTTATCCAATATGATAATATATTATAAATAATATATTTTAAAAAAATTCGGGTCCTATATCTGGGTTCGGGTTGGGTAGGGTTGGATCGGGTCATATATATGAAAATCCAAATTAATCCAAAAATATTTATGGATCAGGTCGGATTAGATCGGGTCCAAATTTAGTAAATCCAGATCCGATCCAAAAAATGAACGGGCCTAATTTTTAAATCCGATCCAGATCCATGGATCTTTTAAATGGATTTGGATCGGGTCTAACCGGGTCGGGTCAGGTCGAGTCACGGATCGACCCGACCCATTTGCAGCCCTAACCATGATAAGGCATCTTAATTAGGTTGCTTGTATAAAATAATTATAGGCACTCAGACTGATGCATATAATCAATCTGGACCATAGGGTACGGCTGAAAGAGATTATACAAAAGCATCACTATGACCACCCCATCATCATCATCATCATCATAAGCATGTATAATCAATCCGGTCCGTAGGATGCGGCAAATAATAGCCATAAAAGAGATTATACAAAAACATCATCATCATCACTATTAACCATCCCACTACCATCACCACCACCATCATCAGTAAAGCAGCAAGATTATAAAATCCTAATATGGATATAACCATTAGTATCAGAATGCACCAAATCTCATAGATGGGCTCGAACCAACTTGATAGACCGTGGGCTCGTGTGATCCAGCACATTATTCACTGTCTTTTTATTAATTTTTGGTAAAGCAGTACGATAACATTGCATGATTCTACTATCAATACAACCATTCGTATCAAAAGACACCAAATCTCGTAGATGAGCAGGTACCAACCTGGTAGACTCTAAGCTCGTGTAATTCACCACATTATTCGTAACCATCTTTTTATTAATTTTTTTGATAGTTAGACCTTGGCTGATGCTGTGGCCCCTAACTGCATTGCAATTGATATGATCTTGATGCAGCAGGCTAAACTCCGAAATAGCTTCACAAATCTCCATGCGATTCATGCCTTCTCATGAACACTTCTAACAATGCCATGGAAGCAACAACCATGACTGGACTTCTAGAGCCACTAATGGGATTTCAAAACCATGACTTGGGCTCAGCCTCCATAACTAATTCAAGGAGCCAAGACAATGGAAGCTATAAGGACTCTTTCCCCCATACATATATATATATATATATATAATTCTTATTTAAGTTTTAATTTCACTAACCTAAAATACAAGCTCATAGATTTTTTTACCAAAATTTACATAATATTTAATTCCTCCTTGCAAAGTCCACCATATTGCTAAAGGGACGTTTTTTTTAACATCATGCGTCTCCATCCCATCGTTAATTCAATGTTTCATCTCTTGTCATCTTATTTTATCTTTTTCAAGATATGCTCGGATTCTGTCGCTCGTAGCGTCTTTATCCGGCGATCGGATATGTCTCTCTCCACCACGACACGCTTCAATGTCACGCTTCCTCCAGCTTGAACGCTTGCGCACCAATGGATGGAACATGTCTAGAAATCAAAGCTATGGACAGATTCAAAGCCAGCATACAAATTCCAATGTCAATATCCATCCAACTCCCCACGACATTTTACAGGACAAGAAAATCCCAGACTCTCACCTTGCCATGATGGCCAGAAAAATAGTGATCACTTCTATAATCCTCATTGGATCTGCCATCCACACAGTCCTCGGTAAACAATGGAGCTTATTTGGTGATGACAAAAAAAAAAAAAAAAAATTTCAAGCAAATAGAATGGCCTGCATGGAGTGCAACGCACCTACATAGAAATTTCCATGCATGAATACAGAATAAGATATCATCCTCACTGCAGCAGTTATATTTTGCCTCCTCATCTAGAAAAGTCCAGCCGCTAAAATATAAGCATAACCATAGGCCTACCCTCTATATACATCATCGCATGGCCCCTTCCCAACCCCAACTCCCGGAGCAAACAAGGGACAAGCAAAGCCTCCCCCAACCCCACAAGAAGAAAAGGCCAAACCACCAGCTGCTTTCACACACAGAGAGAGATCGTCGCATCTCTGCCTATGAGCTGTAGTTGCTGCAGCCCTCGTTTGCTTGATTAAAAGGAAGCCAAGTGCAGCATTATACAAAGTGTGACATGCACCAAGAAAGGCCTGGAGATCCCCCAACCTCAAGCTCGATCTTTTCCCTTTTTCTTTCCCTGTACGTATCTCTCTCCACCGTTTTCTCTACGTCTGAAGAGACTTCTAGCTTCGGTTCTGAAATGGGATTCCCCATGGGCTACTCTGAGCTCCCAAAGCTCTTCCTGCAACTGCTCTTCCTCCTGGGACACCTGAGGCGCCTCATCTCCTGGACCTTCAACTCACTCGGCTTGGACGGCCACGACTCCGATGCCCAATGGCCAGGAATCACCCACCACCACCTAGAGTCCAATTCAGTGGTGGCGGAGCTGATACAAAAGATCCTGCCGGTGCAACGGTTCGAGAGCTTGCTTCTAAATCAAGGCGGTGAACGGCAATTGCCGGAGAGTTGCGCCGTGTGCCTCTGCGAGTTTGAGGGGGATGCGGAAGTGCGGCGGCTGAGCAATTGCCGGCACGTCTTCCACCGGTGCTGCCTTGACCGCTGGGCAGAGCACGACCGGTGCACCTGCCCCCTTTGCCGGGCTCCGCTTGTTTTTGGATGAATTCGGCAATGGACTTGACGGCTTCTTCACCGGGTACTCCTCCTCTTCCTCGCCGTCGGTGTCTGTACTCGTTCCTCTTCAACATTCTTCCTCGCAATAGTAGGATTACGTAAAAGAAAAGAATAAGGAATGGACTAGCAGTGCATAAATCGAAGAAAGTAGTGAAAATCCAAGGAAGAAGGCATTTAGAGAGGGAAGGGAGAGATTGGATGCTTTCTTTTTTCCATCCTCTTTTATTTTTTCCTTCCTACGGACTACTGGAAAATGGATTAGATTGGATTGGAATAGGAGAATCTTCATTTAAGGTCTGCTCAGGGTATTCCGAAATCCTTGGAGAGGATGGACTGCCTTGATTGGGTGCGACTCAGAGAGTCTGCTCTCAATTTGGAAGCTACACTTCCACTGACATAGGAAGGCTGAAGACAGGGAGAAGAGAAGAAAGAAGACAAGGTTTTCTTTCTCTTTTTGTATTCTTGCGCTTCTTTCTATCTTGTTTCCTCGCTTGTTCTTCAAAACGTTTTTGTTGACTGCTTGTTGGATTCCGACTTTGTTTGCTTATTTGCTATTTTTGGCTAGGAAGGTTTTGTTTTATTTTGTCTTTCAGAGGCCAAGGTGAGTTGGTTATACCAAACTTTTATTTACCCTGCTACCAAAAAAAAAAAAAAAAAACCCTTTTATTTACCCAGTCTTTCCTTTTAAAAGTTCCTGCCTTAATTTAGAAGGAATAACTAAGATGGACCTGATGCAGAGGATTGCTGTAGAATAATCTTTTGTTTCTCACATTAGTAGGAAAGATGGTAAATCCATGACTTCCTATTACCTAGTGTGGAAGAAGAATCAATCAGATCAATAATACTTGATATTGTTTGTAAATTTTAGAGCTTTTGGAGGAAAAGATTTATTGTTTTCAAAAAGAAGTGAAAATAGAAGCAAGGAATAGAATAAAGTTTGTGAAAATGCTATTTTCAACATCTATCTTCAGATGGTATTTCGCAAATATAGATAGAAAAAAAAAAACACAAGAAAAACATCCATGCCAAACAGCGACCAAGGATTTTCCACCTCCTAAAGGAAAAGTTGTCTAGTCTTGATACTTAACTTAATGCTCGAGTAGAATACCTTTTTTTGGTATCCCAAAGACAAGTCAATCAACTAGGATGCGAGTGCTATTGATGAATCACCAGTAAATAGGATCATCAAAATATATAGCGGCAGCTAAAACTCCAAAAATCATCACAGAGATGACAGCATCTACAAGGGTAAATTGGTGATTCCTCTCCAATACTTTATGTAACAACCTAGAAAAAAAAAAAAAAAAAAATGAAGCCCGGCCGGCCCACCTGGTTGGACCCGGCCCAGACCCACGCGCGTGTGGGCCAGCACGCGGCTCAGGCAAGCACGGATGGGCATGCGGGTGAGCGTGGACGAGCGCACCGGTGGGCGAGCACGAGTGGGAGCGCGAACGGGCACGCGGGCGGGCGCGGCCTAGGCCCATTACACGGGCGCGCGACGCGCGGCCTAAGCCCACGTGTACGAGCGCATGGGCGCGTAGGCTCGGCCCAGCTGGAAGCGGTGCGCGCTGGAACATTTCCCGGGCGTTTCCCAGTCTGTTTCTCACGGTCCACAACGGTCTATGGCTCTTCTGCATGATTTGGACCGTCCGATTACCTGATTGAATAGCTGAGATTGATCCGGCTGAGATTAGATTTGATTAGGGACTTTTGGATTCGGATTTCAACGCGATCTGAGACGTTGATCTCAGATCTCATAGCATGAAAGCTTTCTTGATAGCTTTGGACTTCTGAGACGTATTTTCACGAGGTTTTGGACTGGTTTCGTTATTAAGCCCCGACGTCGAGGGTTATTTTAGAGAGCCAAAAAGAGAGCCACGAAGGGATTTTGCAATCCAGAAGAGAAGAAGAAAGAAAGAGAAAGAGGAGAAAAGGAGAGAGGAAAAAGATCTCAGTTCAGGAGAAGAGGAAGGTTGTCATGCTATGATGGCATGGGATAGCGACCAGTTTTGGGGATATGTTGAAGTTCAAGATAGAGAAGTGAAGAAATCTTAGAGATTTGGTTTGTCGTAAAAGAGAGAGATTCTTGTAGGATGTTGGGATGTTGAGAGAGAAGATGAGGAGAGAGAAAGGAAAGAGAAGAGAGAGAGAAAGAGGATAAGGAAAGGAAAAAAAATATAAATATTAAAGGGAAAGATCGAAAAGCTCTCTTGAAATTCATGAAGTTAAGATTTTGTTTACAAATTATCCTAAAATTATTTATGTTGTAAGAAAACAGTCTTTTGAGCAGGAAGGTGTTGGACGAGCTCTAGGTATAAATTGATACCGGGTATTTTGGATTAGCTCTTGAAGGTAAGGATCTTTGGACCTGTTCACCGGTTATATATATGTTTATTATGACATGGTTTGATCCGTGCACATATGCATTAGCATGCATGATTTATTTTTACATGAAATAGTTTGACTTTTTACGTTGGACGGTACTATTATTATTAGTTATATTCCTGTATACCATGTTTTATTAAATAAAGTGATATTTGTATGGTTTGGACCGTGATGCTGGTCATTGAAAGATTTGAGATTTCATGGTTTGACATCGTGATAGGATTTGATATGATGAGAAAGTGTTAATTAAGAGAATGAGGTAATTGGACTAGCCATGCCACGATGGTACCATGGTTACACAGCCTGAGCCACGGGCTTTGTATGTGAGCTTGCTTGACGACGAAAAATGATCGATTATGAGACTAGCCTGACCACGAGTAAATAGTCGATTATGAAATTGCCAGTCATGAACTGATGCATGACCGTGGTTAGTCTTGAATCTTAAAGAAGAAGAAAGATGGTTAAATGGAGAATGAAAAAGATTTTTTCAAAAGGTTTGTCGTATATGACATTGAGTTGTTCGTTGCATGACATGATATACTCTTATCTCTTTGCTATTTTCAAATTATTATTATTATTGATAACTGTTTGGAGATCTTACTGGGCTGTAAAGCTCAAAACCCTCTATTTGTTTTCCTTCTTAGAGTTGTGCAGGATATTTGAGCTTGGTGATGAATGAGATTCGTGAAGAAATAATATATAGCTAGAAAGTTATTAATACCAAACAGATGTCTAAAGGATGACCGAAATTGTAACCATATGAGTTGTGATATTTTCTTATGAACTATGATCAATAATATTATGAAGGATTGAAATTGAAATGAAATTTTTTTTAAACCTTACATGAATTCAAGAGGATATTATAGGATTCATACGGCCGGTCACGTAGCCGATTCTGATACTGGATTCGGGGCATGATACTTTATATTATTAGAAAAATAATGTAAATAATAGCACAAGTATTGCCAGACAAACTAGCTCATGAGTTGAAATGCACAGTAAATGTTAAGGTTTTGTAAACATAGGCAACATATATCATCTACCGAAAGAAAAGAAAAATGATGCTTTTTTTTTATATATTCATAAATATGTTAAGGTTTTGTAAACATAGGCAACATATATCATCTACCGAAAGAAAAGAAAAATGATGCATTTTTTTTTATATTCATAAATGCAATATGTCTGAATAAACTATGATTATTCTTAAGTTTCCTGATCTGCTGGGTCTAAGCTGGTCCCACTCTGAATGGCCCATTAACAAATAATTTGGCTTGAGTCAGCTAAAATGAATTCTTTCCAAAGACATATGGGACACAAACCACAAATCCAAATTTGGTCCAAGTCTAGGCCAGATATTTGTAAGCAACATATGAGCTCAGGTGCAAACCCTGACAAATGACCAACCAAGCCACCACCATGCCTAGCAACCCAAATTTGGTCTGGATCAGGACCAGATATTTGCAAGCTACATATGCACCCCATGCAAACCCTGACCCCATGCAAACCCTAACCAACGGCCTACCAAGTCACCATTAGGGATGGTAATTTTTACTGACCCGACGAACACCCGATCCGATCCTAATGGGACGGATAAAACCCAACCCACCTAATTTATAACTAGATATAGGTTATATAAAAAAAAAAACTCAACCCGGGTTCGAATTCGGATCGGGTATGAGTAGTAGTACGTCCTGACCCATTTATATATATATATATAAATTATGTTTATAAAATATCTAAGTAAATTGGATATGAAACGGATATACCCGGCTTGACCCAACTCATCCGACCAGTTTAGATTTTAAGTAAACCAGATTTTATGAAACCGGATATATCTGACCCGATCCAAACATGATTTTTTTATACCTAACCCGACTCGACCCGAGACAGGTAAGGGATGGGTACGGGATGGAGAATTTTTTAGTGGGACCGGTATAGATTTTGGATGATCCAATCCAAATCCGATCCGTTGCCATCCCTAGCCACCATCATCTCTGGCAAAGGCATAAAATTGCGACCCGAATCAAACAATCGCGTGGTGGGATGGGGCCCGATGGAAGAGCTACACCAGGAATTTATCTCCCTGTCCCTTTTTCTTCTATCAAAAATAAAAAATAAAAAAAAGGCTTGAGTTGTGACATGATAGATAGCTAGAGAGTCATGATCGTATATATGGCAAGATGACAGAACGAAGCAGTAGCCTTTAACACAGAAATTCACAAATCAGTATCAGAACAAGTGGAAACTTAGATTGTACATGTGGCCAACACATTGAAGGCATATCTCCTAAGCTGGATGGGCTCCAGACACATGGAAGATCACACCGTGTAGAACAAAAGTGGTGAAGAGCCAGCTTGCTTCGACAAACACTTACTGCAGATTCCTAAAGATTATCCAAAATATCTGTAATAAATGCATAAATAAATGGTGGCTAAAGGATGAGACTGGTGATATACAAAACAAATAGAAAGCATGAAAGGAGTAGCTGATTCGAAGCCTACAGTAATTAGCAATACAACGGAATGCTACTCTAAATAGGTTCCAATCATCTACAAACTCAACAATGACCACCACAAAACAAAGGATAGAATCCAAATGATGTAACCAACCTGTAAAGGATCGCAGGCGCCACCGACAGCAACCAGTTGCTCCAACAAGCTACATATCAGCCATCAAGAGGTAGTCCCAAGATGTGCATCATGTGTGGCTGCCGTGGATAATGCTTCGCCTTCCCTGAAACCTCCCTGCAATATGCTTTCTTTTTCTTTTCCTCCTTACATATCAATGCAGGACAATAACCTCATCCACCAAAATAACTTAATGCCAAACCGTGCCTTCATATCATTCTGGAAATCCTGAAATGACACAATTTATCTGATGTACATGCAGATCTATGTTCGAGAATTTGGGTTAGCATCTCTGATGCTGCTGCATGTCTAAGCATAGGGTCTCATCAAATCTAAAAATTTCTTCTCATGGAGCCTTAATGAAGTGTCATATCAATCTTTGTGTTTAAGTACCGGGTGCAAGTATTTAGACTAAATTTGAGTGTCCAGGTATCGTAGCTGAAAATCATCATGAATGAACTGCTGAAAGACAAGCCTAATCTATGTGGAACACATCCTGTGTATCCTTAATAGTTTATACATTGTTAGATGCATTGTTAAATAATGTTATCACATACCATAGAACCCAACTTGCTTGCCATCAACATGCTTTTTTAAGCCTAAGCACCAAATGGTCACATGCAACAAATTCAAGTAGTAGACTTTCATGGTGGCTCAATGTTACGGTATACTGAGAAATTAATACAACAACGTCATTATAAAATTATAAGAGATCTATAAAATGGAATCCTGCAACATATATATAGTATTATATTTTAATCTGAGACAAACAAAAGACACATCTCAGTAATCTAAAGTTAACATTGAAAGAACAGACTAAAATTGTGTCCAAAGATATGGGATGTACCAAGTCTAAATGTGGAATTAATGCTTTTACGCATGTTTCCAATCCCACCTGTGTCAAAGATACTTGGGAAGGTCAGAAATGTTATAGCCAGCAATATGATTGCAACATATGTGCTGAGGGCCACTTTAATTCCATTCTCCCCAGGGAACAAAGTAGAGAATCAAAAAGAGTCCCTGAGCCATTGTTAACAAAAGAAATATCTTTCAGACATTTGATTCAAGGATATTACAGCTTCTGCACAAACTTCTTCCCAAGATCAAGACTATGCAAACAAGATCATCCAGCTTATCCAAGTTAAGATGGTGTGTTGCTAAACTCTACATTTTAGAAGACTGGACAGCTAAATTCTTGAAGATTAGTAAATTGGACTAGCAGCAACCTTTACATAGACCAGGTTTCTCTGAAAAGACCTACTGAAGCTCTTCTGCATAATATTGGATCATCCAAATCTTGGTGCACTGCTTAGAAAAACCTTTAAAAGCAGAATTATTGATGATCTTCTATCTGTAGTTTTAAGTAAAAGAGAATGGGCAAAGGCTGGATCATCAGTATAAAGCAAAATCAGCATGGGAGATCTTTTGTAGTAAATTCTTCCATTCAAGGTTGGAAAATCCAGGCGAAATGGAGCTTGTCCCAGGATTCGCACCCCTCTGAAATGCTTAGCAGCCAGAGTTTCTGGATTTGATTCTTCAGAAATGCATTCCTGAACATCGGGACCTGTGTAATTATAATGTGGATGGGCTTCTCTCCCGCCAGAAAAAAAAAAAAGCACTGGAAAATCAAGATTTCAGCGGTAATGCTCAAAAAATGCTCAAAAACATCAAAGTCACTAAGAATATGCATCCAATGAAGGCTCTGGCACCATCCAATGAAGGCTATGCTTTTAAATGCTCACCATCTTCTGTCAAGTGGCACCATCCCTCATCAATTGCATCTTGTAAACAAGGGCAAGAGATGTTGCTGTTATCAAAAAATAAACTACTATAGAGGCATTTCAAAAATAAACTATTATAGCGGAGTCTCCTCCCTACAACAATCTTCTAGCATTGAGTTCAATAAAGGTCAATTGAACATTTTATCATGTATCTCTTAGCTCTGTTAAGGGAATAGAATGGCATTTGAAAGCAACCAAGCCTGCTTGCGAAATGCACCACATGCAATCATTGATTATAAGGGCATCTCTTATGTCTATGGTTTGAAGGGAGCCATCAAAATCAATCTTCCAAATGTCTGGGGATGGAGTGTGATCAAGGAAGTCCTTGAGAAAATACCATTTATGGAAGAAACCCTCTGGAGCCTAAGCAGGGGAAGTTGTATGACAATGCCTTGCTCCTTTGCCACTTCAAACAAGGAATAAAATACAATTTTCATTTATTTATACTAACAAATAATAATTGTGCACTCTGACAGTTACTTTCATGTCTAGCCTCCACTCATGACGGTAACTGTGTAACTTATTCTCTACTATTCATGTTCATCAACATGATTGCTCTATAATTGACCAACCGGTAATCATATCTTTTCAGACTAAAATACAGTTTCTGTGTTTGAGACTATCTCGGAGACTGCTTCTGCCCATTGGGTCTATTTCTACATATAGCGGTTAATCATAACTAAGTTCTAAGATCTCGACCAGCTTATCATCAAACTCTCTTTCTTTGATCTACACCTATACTTGGTGAAGTTTATCATGGCCGAACTCTCCCCAGTATAGCAACGTTACATGATTCTCACCTACTCTAATTTCATCAAATCTAATCTATATGACATTTGCTCTTGGCCGCCAGTTAAATTAGTGACGTGGGGCGTAAACACCAGCTACACATCATCAATTTGGAGTTTTGCCTCAACCTAACCAAACTTTATTTTTTTTCATTCAAGTCAAGCTTCACTGACTTGTGTTTTACAAGTGGCAAATACATGGAAAGAATGATAATTTTAGCAAGTAAAAATTTTACTATACCATCAAATAAAGTACAATTAATAGATATTATTTTATTTTAATTTACTAGTTGAATTATAAATCCAATCCAAACTTTGTTAGCACTCTATATTCTTCCTGTAACATGGAAAAAGAAACCATGTCCAAACTATGTCCAAAAGTAACTATACATATACATACATATACACATCACCATATACATACAAATGTATGTTTGTACAAGTATACATATATACATGGCTATATGCAAATATTGTTTTATAGAAAATATTTAGTGATTTTGCTATCGAGCCTCTCTTTGTGTTAATGGGACATAATTTCAAGGAAATTTCCATTAGATATACTTTTTAACCTCTCTACAAAATAATATATTTTTTTGAAAGTGAAACTTTCAAAGCTTTCACCTTTTACTTGGTTCAAGTCGAAATAGATTCTGACAATCCTTAACATCATATTTTTTCTTCACATTACTGAGTTCTCAAGTATCATATCACCCGAGTTCCATTTTTATTACAGCAAAGAATTTCACAAAATTGATGAACAAGCTATATAGCAAGTAAAATCAAAGAATCTACTTTTCCAACCAAGTCTAAAGGAAAAACTATTTTTACAAGAATGCTAGATCTATATGAACGCACAAGCAACATTGGTAACACTATAGATGCAAAATTATGAGGGATGATGCAACATGACTTTACATGACTTTCACTTTCAACTTGTGAATATCTAGCACTTCGATTGTCCACAAAAACTTTTGGTTCCTCAACCCAATGTCTTGGTGGCCATTGGGTTATGTGATCTTTTAAGTTCAAAGTCATTTGAGGATCTCTCAATTAATTGCAGGGTGAGAAAGGACTGTTTCAGGGGCTCTGGATTTCCCTTATTTGAATGGAAGATGGTGGGAAATGGAGGGAGGGAGGGAAAGAAAGATGAAAGGGAGGAACAGAGGAGGGAAGGGTGCAAGGATGAGAGGGGATAGGTGGAGATCAAGGATAGGGACTTGAGGCTTGGGCTAGTTGCTGCCGGCGCTTCTTTCGTTAATCACCGGCGACAAGGAAGAAGGGGATTGGGAGGAGGCCAGACGGGGAGGGGGTGGGGGGCTCTTCAACTGGACCAAGATAGAAGACGGAAAAGGGGATGTAGGAGAGTTAAGGCTAAGGGCAAGGACCTTGGACAGGTCGGCAACGAGCCTCTTCCAATAGCCACCGACGACGAGAGAGAAGGCCATGACATATAGTAGGGATGCAGCTGCTTACCCTGCCCTTGGATTGGCCGGTGCTCTTCTGACAACCACCAGTGATGAGATAAGAAAGGATCTTGAGTAGGGCACGACCGGAAGGGGGGCTCTGCTGCCCGACCAAGCTAGAAGACGGAGAAGGGGCCGACAGAGATCGGTGCTGGGAGTCGTGGTCTTGGACCGGTTGGCATCGGGCTCTTCTTGCAATCGCCAGCAGCGAGGGAGGAGGGGATCGGAGGAGGACATGGTAGGCGGCACCTCGAGGAGAGGGTGCAGGACTCGACTGAAAGAGTCGCAGATGGGAAGAGCGGGTTGCGTTTGGGCCTGCAGCTCGTGTCGTAACAAGAGGCCCGTGGTTTGACCTGCAGCCACGGTCTCGAGTCTCGAAATATGCGGGCTGGTTCGTTTCGTAACTGGACCTGCAATATTGATCGATCTGCAGCGCGCCAAACAGCCATCCCCCTCTCCCTCCCTCCCCAGGACGCTCTTTTATTTGATTTGTGCCATCACCGCCAGGTAATTGGGGGTGGGATATGCTCCCAAGACGTACAACCTAGCGTCCTCCTTTCCAACGGCCCTCTCGGCCTTCTCTCCGTCGGATTCCCGGAACACTGGAAACCACGTTCCCTCCCCTTACATTATAAGAACTCTCTCTCGGCCGTGGCCTGGCCGAAATCCCAGTTCTAGGGTTTCGAAACCAAGAAGTAGTCGCGTTGATCTGGGTTTCCATTTCTCCGCTCGATCGAAGCGTCGGCAACGCCCTGGGATCGCCGGCCATGGCGTCCTTCCGGCCATTTCCCCCTCCTCCTCCCCCTCAGTCCTCTTTCCCTCCGCCGCCGTCGCAGGTGCCTGCTCCGAACCAGAACGCCCTCCCTCCGCGCGTTCCCATGCAGCCTCCGATCGGCCACAGACAGCACTACCCCCAGCAAGGCAGCCTCCTCCCGGCCGCCAGTACCGGCGCTGCTCCTCCTCCGCCCAATTACGGCCGGATCCCCCATAACCAGGGCTTCTCCACCCCGTTCAACCCCAAGAGAAATCAGCAGCAGGCTCCGCCTCCTCTGCAGCCTTATCAACCGCAGCAGCAGCAGCAGCAGTACCCCTACGGTCCCCCCTTTCCTCCGGCGCCGCCGCAGCCCTCCTCTTCGTACCCTCCTCTGCTGCCTCCTCAGCCGCAGTCCTCTGTGTATTACCCTTCCTCTCAGTACACTTCTCAGTATAACCCTCCGGCCCAGCCGCCCCCGCCTCCCCCTCCACCACCATCCTCCCCTCCCCCGGATCCTTCCCTCCCTCCCCCGCCACCTCCCACCGTCCCCCCTCCATCCGTCCCACCCCCTCCCCCTCCTCCTCCTTCTCACTCGACCCTCTCCATGCCCGCTAAAGAAGCCCCTCATCCGGGGCGTCAGCCGAAGCCCTCCATCCCACTCAAACAGCAGAAGCCCCCTTCAGGGCCCTCGGTGGCAGCACCACCGGCAGGGAGGGATGCGGCCCATCCGAATGGGTCCTCTGGCAGGGTGGAGACGGAGGAGGAAAGGAGGGCGAGGAAGAGGAAGGAGTATGAGAAGCAGAAGATGGAGAACAAGCGGCAGCATATGCTGAAGCACTCACAGGCCACCGTGCTGCAGAAGACGCAAATGCTGGCATCGGGCAATGCAAGGCTGCATGGCTCCATGGGAGGGTCGCGCATGGCGGAGCGCCGGACAACCCCGTTCTTGGGCGGGGAGAGGATTGAAAATCGGCTGAAGAAGCCAACTACATTCCTCTGCAAGATGAAGTGAGTTGCTTTCTTTTGTTTTGGAGAAGATGAAGTTTGTAGATTTGCATATCATACCGTGTTTCTGGTCTTCTGTGTTTAGGATTATTTTTCTTATGAATTTTTAATAAATTGTTCTTTCTCTGTATAAGTTATTAGTGAAGTAATCAGTGCTGCCAAAACTATTCGCTCATGAGTTATGACCTTCCCTTGATAGGTGTCAATTTATGATTGGGTGAACTGGCTGATGGAAAGAGGATTTTTTTTTTAAAAAAATCTTTTAAACATTGCATTGGATAAGTCGAGGAAATTGCTCCACATTTTTTCAACATGCATATGCTTCTCTTTTTGATTTTTAGTGCCATATTTCATAGTCAGAATTTGGAAGTGGATACATGGGTTAGAGTCACAATATTTAAACTGAATGGAAAGTTTAGGACCTTCCAAGATTGTAACTTAGGTTTGATCCTTCAAAATTCTTTCAATGCTTTCAAATTTTATTATTCATTTTCACGTGGCACCCTAGTGGGCTGCTGTGAGATTAATAATGACAACGATGAGATGACCTAGATGCTAAACTGGAAGGTCCACATTATGCTGGTCAAGTACTATTGGTGTGTATACCAAGATATTGCTAACGTGATTCTATGACTTTCTCGAAGATGGTTTACCTTTCCTCTGTGGTGTATTATTTAAAAGCTCTAGTTCAAGCAACTGAAGCTTTTGTGACTGAATTTTCATCCCTGTATCTATGGCCATCTTTAAAGCCTGACAATTCTGTAGTGTTTTATGGAAGGTCTCCAAGTGGAATTACCAAAGTTTGGCCTAAGCTTTATTACATCAAGACTCTAAAAGCTGTTTGGGTACCCGAAGCAGTGAAACCATAATTGAACATCTTATGTGGTGGCGCATGAACTAGAGAAGAGATAATAGAGCAAGGATTAATGTGATCGCATGTGCTGATCTGTGCTGTGCAGCATGTAATGTATTATACTAGCACCGGACCAGCATATGACACAGCTGCATGCCCAGGCATGCAAGCTGGGGTAAAGTGGTACTTGTGCATGGCAGTGGGTACAATGTGTTGGCATGGGACTGCACATCGCGTGCTGCACTAGTGTCAGATCAAAATGGCATTCGCATAAACGAAGGGTGGATGAAGATTATTCTCTGTAGGTGCAAAATATTAGAGATACAAAAGGATCTCCTCCATTGGATTCAAGCATCTCATTTTTACCCTTCTCCTACATTTATGCTTACCAATGCCAAATAAATTTGAAATAGACTTGCACAGGCTCCATCATATTTACTATTTTCTATTCATGAATGACTAGAGTAGAGAAATATCCCACCTCCAGTTATTTACTTGTCTAGCGCATGCTCAGTGATTTTTCCATACAATTTTTTTTCTTGAGTGCATGACATTAATCTGGGTGAAAATATAGCTGAAGTGGTCCAAAGACATTTTCAATATTGAAGTGTTGTATAGTACTAATGGTAATTCTTTCATTTTTTTTATAATTGCAGGTTTAGGAACGAGTTGCCAGATCCAACTGCACAACCAAAGTTATTATCTGTGAATACTGATAAAGACAGGTAAAAATAGAACTTTCAGGACCCTAATGAACTGTTGCTATATGTTGTTTTTCATGCCACATTCTTTCTCCCTCCCTCCCTCCCTCCTTCCTCCCCCTGCTTTATGTTTGTTCATCATCATCATTGTTAATTTATTTTTTTAACCATGCATCAGCTATATCCTTTGTAATGAATTATTATAATCTTTAAACCTTTCTGAATATAGAATTTGGTGTCTTTCCTCTTTTCTGTTTCTGTGGCTAGGAAGAGTCCTGCACTCTTTCATTTTCTAATTCTGATTACATGTAGCATCATCATGGTCTGTTCAAAGTCTGCATAGTTTTTCTTGTCTTGACTTGGAAACTTTTTGTTCATCTTATCAGCTGTGGACCTGGAGTTTGGGTCATTAGTTGCTTTTCTATTATTTACTCTTATAAGCAATATGTATACATTGTTATCTTGGCACTATCATATCCTTTGTTAGTATAATCTATGGATGTTGGCACTAGCGTATAAACAATTGTAATTGCCAATATTAGTCAATGATTGGATCAAATTTTTACAACTTTATTGTGAATCAAAAAATACCCGAAATTCATAAATAAAATTTCTCTGATCCCTTAATGAATTTGTTTGATCAATGTGAGGTATCATTTTCTCCCTTGCACTGATTCGATTTGGTGCACCTTATGCCTTGCTCGCTAACAAAGCAAAGGTCTAAATTAAATTTTGCTATTTATTTAACTTTTTGAGTTTTATTTTCATATAAATTACTACTATATCAAGTCTTAAGAGTCTTTCATTTAACTCTTTAACGAGTATGTTATGTGCTTGTTATCTATTATATATAACTAAAGTAGTACTACTACTATCTGGATTTAATGGCTGCCAAGTGTCAAACTTTTCTAGCCCTTTTTCGTGTTCAAAATTATACATTATATATAATTTATTATATCTATAAAAGAAAAGAAGTTTGGCTTAGTTTTGGAGGAAATTTTCTCTCCAAAATTTGCACAAGATTTCTCTGACTTAGTTTTGGAGGGAATTTTTCAAACATCAAAATTTTAAAATAAATTTTGAATAAATTTCAAATAATAGATATAATAGATAATAAATTTTATTGAATAAATTGCAAATCATACCAAATATCAAAATTGTTATACTCCGTGCATCGCACGGGTCCAGCATCTAGTTTTCTTGTATTTGGGGATGGACTTCTGGAGCTACTTTTCGGGTGGGTTTTTATGTCCTTTAGTGAGTATGATTATCATCTAAAGCTTCTACTTTGATCTAGGTTGCACTAGAACATTTTTTAAATCATCAGGATTGTGATTTGGGAAAAAAAAATCTGATAGCCTTTATGTGTGACATGGAATTTATATTTACTATATTTGGAAAGTCTTTAGTCCAAGCAAGTAAATAATTTTTATATGATTGGAGATTGGAAGTCCTATTTTCAGTCCGATTGTTTAAGTTAGGGTGCTAGGTTCAATATAGGCAAGTTGGAAGTTCTTTTATGTTTAGAAACCATTGCTTTATGTTCATTTTTGTCTCTTTCCTCTTTACACTGCTTTTTCCTCTACTTCTTCTTCTCCTTGTCGCTACTTTATGCTCTATCTTATTGTTTTGACTGTGATAGATGAACCATTCAGATCTGAAATTTTTATCAACATATATACAAACTTTATTTCTGGCCCTAATGCTGAGCACTGCACCACCAACACAGTCTAGTTTGTGCTTTATAGCCACTTGTTTAGATCTTCATTATGGGATTTGAGCATAAGTTGGAGAAAATAGCCATTCCAAATAGCCATCTTTGCTTTATTACATTGTTCCCACTTTGTATTTCTAGAGGCCTCTTTGACAGCAATACCTGTCAATTGTTGCATAGCTTCTTCTGTTTTTGTTGGTTTTAAGAACATGAAACTTTTGGCTTACTCTAGTCATGTGTCTTTTTTGGTACACTTGAGCTCAAGGATGAAAATTATTATGAAACGTTTGTGATTTTCTTCCATATCACTTGATTTTTTTCCTTGAACTTCTTTCCAGTTAAACTATGCCTAGCCATCATGCTTCTTTTCTTCCCATTGTTAGGATGTTTAAGACTGATGGAGTGGAATAGGATGGTCTTTGAAGGACTGAAATGAAATTTTTGGTTGACCTATCAATGCTGCTGTTTAGAAGCACATTTTGCCTTGCTAAACATCACATTGTTGAACAAAATTGACCACCTCTGTCCAGCTGTCTTTTTAAGAATGATATATGCTGTTAATTCATTGATTAGTTCTTGGATAACATTTTCTTCCAAATATGGCTTAGGAATCCAATATTCAGTAAGAAATGAAATATCCATGTTAACACACATATGAACCCCCTTCAAAAATCTGGACATCATACTTGTTTTTTCTTCACATTTTGTTCAAGCTATCAAAGTCCGTAAAACTATACTGGAGACTGTACTAGTGTGGTACAGTCTATACTATATGCTATGCATTCCATATCACCAGAGCTCCCAATACCATTTTCTCACTCCCAGTCATGATATTGCTCGATTATGGGCTGTATGGAGAAGTTCCGCTTAGTTTAGATTGTTATGGTTCATATATGGAACTAAATCTTGGTACCATATTGGTAACTTACAGATACAGTTAGTATGGGGTGGTACGGGTTGGTACAACAGACCTTGCAGGCTGCGTTATATTTATTTCAAAGGGGAGATAGCCTTATCTTGTGATGTTATGGGTGTTCGCATTCCTCGGTTAGTCATCGGCTAGCACATGGTTGCTCATTGTATACTTCATTTAGGTGATGTCCACCATAAACCATCTTAAAATAAATGTGGATCATAAAGTTTTCAGGATTTAAAGATGAGCCAGTGCAAATCTTAGATAACCCCCACCCTTTCCTTTTATTATATATGTGCTTGCATCGGCAGGCAATTTGACTTTGTACTTCTATTTAATTCTTTTTCTTTGGGCTGTTATGAGGATCCTTCACATCTAAGACTCTTCCATGGATGCTCTGCATGGTGAATTGTCACAAACACTACATATGTTTTTGCAAATCTTCCCTATGGTAACATTGTTCAGATACCCCCTCCTCCATCATGTTTCCTTCCTTTTTATTTATTCTTGATGCTTACTCCCTTCATCATTCCCACCGATTTATCTCTTTCTGTCACTGGATAGGGTTGATGGCTTGACGTTATGCCCTTATGCTTTCTCTCTTTCTTTTGATTGTTTTTGGCTTATTTTCTGGTATGGTAGTTGGCTCCCAGAGATTGTCTATGTATGGTTACATGATATGTGGTTGGGTCCGTAGTATGGATCTTGAATTTGTTTTATGTTCACATTTGCTTGCTGATTGACTATTTTCTGTTTAGGCTGGTGATGATATGTGAGTGTGTAGGCCTTCATTTTTCAGTTTGAATCTCCACTAGTTCTCCAACATTCTTTTGCACTAAATAGAAACCTAGGCTGCATTTCTCTTAAGCTCTGGCTGTTTGCCTACTCTAGCAGTGACAATAACATCTAGAGTTTCGTTTGCTAGCTGGCTACCTGGTGATCCCCTTCTCCTGGAGGGACAAGAAATAAGATATTTTCTACCTCACTGCAGCTGAAGTTGAGTATTATTCCATGGTAAGCCCCACTTTTGAGGTGGCTTAGCTTATGGAAATAATTTTCCTTAACACCTCTCCATTTTGATAAATTGGATTTCTTTTCATATCTCGCTAAAGATCCAATCCAAGGTTTTCCGAACCATGCCGAACCGGCCGGTTCGGGGCGTATCGAACCGGGCCGGTGGCTGGCCGGCACGGTTCGGCCATATAAATCGGCACAGCCCCTTTTAAAAAATAAAAAAAAATAACTTACCGCACTGAACCGGACCCGAACCGGTGCGAACCGGACCCGAACCAGTCGAAACGGGCCCGAACCGGCCGATTCGGCCCGGTTCGGCTCGGTACGGCTTGGAAAGTGGGGGCAAATTTTCTTGGAATTGTCACATGGCTACTGTAGCCATGTGACATTTTGTCTAGGGGGAGGAGATGCCTTTCCTTTTAATTAAGGAAAGGCAGAGAGCTCGTAAGAGCTCTCTGTGCCCTCTGTTGTAGCGCACCGTGGAAGGAAAAATGCAGAAAAAAAAATTCGTGGATCAATTTCAACCCAGTCCAACCTGCAAAAATCGAAGGGGTAGGTAGAATCAAGGTACATATACCTTTCTTTTTCCGTATTTTCATTTTTCGTATCGTTAATTTTTGTTAAAATCCGTGCAAAATAGAAAATTAAGAAGAAATACTGTCAAAATTTATTCGTTGGCAATGATTTTAGAGTATGCGGTAGATCTAAGATAGATCTACACAATGATACTAAAATCTTAATTTTTTGTTAAGTATATAATTTTTTAAATTAAAAATTAATTTCGGATTAATAAATTAATTTAAAAAATAATTAAAAAAATATAATTATAAATTATTAATCTAGGACTTGTAAGCTACTCTTACTATAAATTTCATGTCGATTTATTCAAGTTTTGTGCATCTCATGAATAGTGCCTGTAATTCTTAAATTGAAAAAAAATTGACTTTTAATGCATATCTAGGATCTTAAAAAAATATATGTAGTATGTATGATGGAATCCTACATGAATCTAAAATTTAATTTTTTTTATTTTTCTTTATTTTTTGACTTTTTTAAATAAAAAAATTAAAAAAAATAAATTAAATTTTAAAAATTAGGTTGATAAAGTGTTAATTAATAAAGATTATTATTGACCTTATATGTAATTTAAATATTCAGGTATGGATCCATCAAGGAGGAAGAAGGATTCAGAGCGGGACATTGGCTGGTTACATGGAGAGATGATCTCGGGTCGGCATCACTAGAGATGTAAATGGTGCAATACCGAATTCAAAGGTGGGGGGTAACAAGGTTGAAGCAGCACTTGGCTGGCGGCTATCCTGATGTATCTGCATGCCGACAGTGTCCACAAGAGGTCCGTCGGTTGATGAAGAAATACTTTGCTGATTTTAAATCTGGAAAGGAAAGAGCAGCAAAGAAGGCAGAGGTGGACCGCAGAGCCGCAGAACCACCTTCTTATCACTCCAGGGTGTCAGAGGAAGCATCTATTCCTTCTGATGAGGAGGCACAGATGGAGGCTGCTATTCAGGCGAGCTTGTATAAGTAGAGGCAGCAGGAGGAGGCAGCAGGAGGAGGCAGCCAGGCATAGACAGCGATTCGGGCCATCAGTTTTGACTCAGGATCGGGATCCGCTTCTGCTAGTGCTCCAGGAGAGTCTGAGATACAGTTTAGGAGGACCTCCTCAGTCAGAGAGTCCGTTAGGAGAGGCACCGGCCGTATTGCATCCATGTTGGGAGCATTTGGCAGTAGGAGGAAGTCTTCCAGGCCCAGGGACATTCCAGAAGGAGCTACTATCCATGATGTTGATCCACATGCATTTTCCAGTAGAGATTCCAAGCAACAGAGGATTGACACAATGCTGAAAAAGGATAAGAAGAAGGATATGTGGCAGGCCATCTCCTCCTGGTTTCATTTCAGTCATATCCCAGCCCATGTAGCAGATAATCCATATTATCGCTCTGCTATTTCATCTATATAGGCTGCTGATGCAGGTATAGATCCTCCAGCATCGAGAGATATCTATGGTCATCTTTTGGACAGCAATAAGGAGCTAGAAGGATGGATATCCTCATATCAGAGCAAGTGGCCTGTGTATGGATTGACGGTGATGTGTGATGGTTGGACTGGTCCTACTAGACAGAGCATCATCAATTTTTTGACTTATTGTGATGGGAAGACCTTTTTTCAGAAGTCTATTGATGCTTCAGATCAGGTGCACGATGCCAGTTATATCCTCAGATTGATGAAGGAGGTGATTGATCATGTGGGAGAATATAATGTCATGCAGGTCATCACTGATAATGGATCACAGTACAGGACCGCAGGGCAGATCTTGATGGAGTGGCGGCAACATATTTTCTGGATCCCTTGTGCTGCACATTGTATAGACCTCATGTTGATGGATATTGGTAAAATTCGCAGGGTGCAGATGATTGTTGAGCTAGCACAATCTATCACCAGATTTATATATAATGGGTCTTATATTGATGAGGAGCTTTACAGGGAGGGAAATATTGAGACCAGGGGTCACATGGTTTGCTACTAATTACATTGTACTTGATAGTTTTCTTAGCAAGAAAGCAGAGCTGCATCAGATATTTGTCAGTCAGGACTGGCAGGAGAGCAGATATGCCAGGGCAAATACCGAGGGAAGTAATGTGGAGAATTTAGTGACGAGACAGATATTCTGGCAGCGGGCTGAGAGGGTAATGGAGGTTATCAAGCCTCCATATGAGGTACTTCGTGCCGTGGAGTCCAAGAGGTATGCTCAGATGGGTTTCTTATATTTCACGATGCAAAGGGCAAAGGAAAAGATCAATGAGGTAGATCCATCACATGCATATGAGTATATTCAGATCATTGATGGACGGTGGAGTTATCAAATGAGTTCGGATTTGCATCTAGCAGGTACGTAGTATTTTATAAAATCCCTAAAAATTAAGTTTCAATTAGATTCATACAGGTACGCTTGACTGATTCTTAAAATATATGTGCAGCTTACTATCTAAATCCAAGATTTCGGTACTCCGTACCGGACATTGCCATGGATGAAGATCTTATGTCTGCATTGCGCAATGTTATATATAAGATGGAGCCCGATCCAGATATCGCTTCTGTGTCTTGAAGAAGTAAGTTAGGTTGAAATTATTGAATGATTTTTAAGAGCATTAATTTCAACAAGCTAACAAATTTTTTTCTGGCAGACGAAATTTTTTAGGGAGGGCACAGATTCATTTGGATCTACTGTAGCGGTCAGAAGTAAATCAAAGATGAATCCTGGTAGGTACTACTAAGAAGTAAGTCTAATATTATATTAGAATTAAATTTTTTATTTTGTCAAATCTAAAATTCTAAATGATGTAATGTCTTTTGCAGCTGAATGGTGGGTGCATTTTGGTGGATCTGCTAAAAATTTGAAGGTTCTTACAGTGAAGATCCTCTTCCAGACGGTATCCTCCAGTGGATGTGAGCGCAATTGATCTACATTTGGTCTTATCCACTCCAAGCAGAGGAACCGTCTGAAATAGAAACGCCTCAATGATCTTGTATATGTACACTATAATTTAAGGTTGAGGCTAAAATGTATTCAGAAAGAAGTAGAATTGAAATATCCGGATCCTATTGCAAGTTCATATGTTGATGAGGATGAAGATCCAATGATTGGGTGGGTCATGGATCAGTAGCAGACACCAGAGCTTGATGAGCCAGGATCGCCTCCTCGACCAGCCAGTTTTGTAGCAGTGAGGTTGGAGTGGATGCTGGACAATGGGCAACAAGTCATATTTCTCACAGGGCTCCAACAGATACAGCACATCGTCCGTCCCCACCATTTAGTAGACCTAGAGACAGAGGAAAAGGAAAGGCAATTGCACCTCCATCGGAGCACTCAGTCCACTCAGATTCAGATACCAGAGACAGTGATGATAGTGCTTCAGATAGTGGAGGATCTAGTGATCAGGAAGGGGCAGGAGGACAGGAGTCGCAGCCACCTATTCATATTCGATTCTCTGGGGAGTCGTAGTTTAGCCATGCCACGCAGGATACAGATCATGGAGTACCATCTAATAGATCCCGTGGTGATACGATTCCATATAGGCGACGTGCTCCGCGTGGTCGTTTGAAACACGATACAGCTGCAGATCTTGTACGTGGAGTAGGATCCATGGATGTATCTGAATCATCCTCATATTCAGGATCCTCCTATCCGCAGCTACGGGCAGTTTCTAGTCCATATGATTTATATGGTGCATTCGAAACATCAGCATCCAGTGGTTATTATCCCGGAGCATCTTATGCATCTGATTTTGTTGCTGGTATATTTGGATTCTCCCCTGTACTGCCATATCATCAGTCTCTGGACAGCTCTCAGAGTCGGGACATCAATGAGGGATCTGCGATTAGTTATGACCCATCACGCATATCTCCTGGGATGAGCTTAGAGGAGTATCATGCTGCCTGGCAGGAGGGACATGCCGAATTTTCTACAGAGTACATACATGATTCCTATATTTATGAACATCGTCACTCTACCCGATTCTAGACATTGGTATGTAATTATATGTTTATGCCACATTTTACTTTCATTAATTGCTGATAATCTTAATTTAATTATCATTTTTTTTATTTCAATTGAAAATAATCCTAAATATTAGTATTTAGTCCTAAATCCTAAAGTGGTACGCCATCCTAAAGCCTAAATCCTAAACCCTAAAGCCTAAACACTAAATTCTCCCTAAACCCTAAATCCTTAAAAAACTTATTAAAAACCTTAAAATTACAAAAAAAAAAAATCAAAAAAAAAATTGGACGTACCGGTTTGCTGTCATCATGATCCAATCTATGATTGTAAGCCAAGTATGTCAAGATTGGCTGTCATCATGTTCATCACCATTATGCTACTACTCACATTGCTCCAAGGATCAAGGTACCATCCCAAACCCCTGTTTCAGGGCGTATCGTACCATACTGGCCAAGAGCCAATACAGTTCAGCTATAAAAAATGATCTGGAATGCCGGATCATTGAAAAAAAATAAAAAAATTCTATATCATACCAGTATGGTACGGTACCGTACCGGTGTATACTGCCCGATTCGGCACGGTTCGGGTCCTGTTTGAGTCTGGTTCGGGCTCGATTTAGATCAAACAATTAGCCATGGAGAGGGAATGAGATTTTTTTTAATTTTGTAGGCCTGATATGAGATATGGTATGGTACGGCCATACCGATCGGTGACCGGTACGGGGCCCGGTACCGGTTCGGTATTTCTTGCATTGCCCTATCTTCCATCTAAGCTTCAGATGAAGACTTCTGTAAGAAGTCTTATAGTTCTTCAAATTTCCTTCTAAGCAAACTCTGGGTTTGTGACCCTTGTTTGAAGGTTCGTTTGCATGATTTTTAAATTGAAGTATCTGACCATTCTTTGATGTTCTGTCTTTCTGACTTGAAAATACATATGTATATATGTTTCTAGGATTGTGCCCTCATGAGAAATGCTTGCTTTCTGCATTTCATCACCAATTCTCAACACCAAGCTTACTAATAGCTGGTGTCAATCCATTCATACATCACCTTAAGTTTTTCTTCTTTACATTGGTTGCTGCAGAAAATGCAATTTAACCATCTTCTTGAAAACCTATTTGCTTATTAATGCCTTATCCTATTTAAGTCCTCACATTTAAGTGGGATAGCTAAATCTCTTTCGTGATTCTAGTTTTTTCACAATATGGTCTTTTGTCTCTCCCAGTTGGTGTCTGACTTGTACCACATACTCACTAGTTGGTGTTGGCTACATGCATGCTTTTTCTCCATTCTATTTTGTTTAGGGTTACACTTTCTGAAAGATACAATAATATCAAGTCCTTCATTGTTACATTATCCCATGTGATTTTTGATGTACCTCTACCCCTCTTTTCTTCTACATGTATCAAACCACTTGTATTGTGCATCCATTGGCCTACACGGATTGTATATGTCCAAACCATTAAAGTTGTGATTTTCTCATTTTTTTCCACAATTGGGGCTACCTCTACCTTCTTACACATAACTTCATTTTTTATTTTGTCTTTTCTTATATTACCACATAACTATTGTAATACTCTCATTTCAGACACGTCTTGCATATATGCTATTTTCTAACGGCCCAACATTCTGTACTATAACTTTTTTTCTTTAATTTAGCAGGTGTCCTATGATCATATAATTTTCTAGATGCACTTCTCTACTTTATCCACCCTGTTTTAATCCTATGAATAACATTCTCTTCAATCTTCCCTTTGTTATGAATAATTGATCTTAAATACTGAAGATGATCACTCATAGAAACTTCATGATGCTCAATTTTCACTTTACCTTCATCTCTTACTAAAACTATTTTCCATATATTCTATCTTGGTCCTACATAATTCGAAACTCTTAGATTCAAATGCACTCCTCTATAATTCCAACTCATGATCAATTTCGATCTTAATTTCATCCACAAAGATTATATCAACTATAAATAGCATGCACCAAGAAATATTATCCTGTTAAGCTCATCTATAAATAGCACAAAAAGGTAAGGATTTAGAGTAGATCCTAAGTGTAAACCAATTGTGATGGGCAACATGCTTGTATTACCATCAATAGTTCTCTCTTCCATTGTACATATCCTTAATCACATTAATTTAACTAAAGGAAACTCCTTTCTTTTCCAACACCCACCATAAGACTTTTTTAGATACTTTCACATGCTTTCTCTTTCTATTAACCTCTGAAGAAGAAAAATAGCTTCTATATTTGACTTTCTTTGAATAAAATTAAATAGGTTCTCTGATATTTTTGTGTTACACCTCAATCTGTGCTCAATCATTCTCTCCCAAAGTTTCATAGCATGGCTAATGAGTATGATGCCATAGTAGTTAAAATAATTTTGAATATCGCCTTTATGCTTATAAATTGGTATTATAATGCTCTGCCTACAATTATCAGGCATTTTCTTGGTCTTTAAAATCTAACTAAACAAATTAGTCAATCAAGTTACTCCCACTTAAGGGTGGCAATGCTTGGCTTGTTTAACCCACTTAACTTGATTCAATATGTCAGAGGTTGGGTTGGGTTACCTATTTAATAACATGGTCAGCTTTGGGTTTGAGATTTTGACCTATTTATTAAACAGGTCTGGTTCGGCTTGATAAATTGTTGACAGAACTCGTATTCGACCCTATCCATATCTAGTCTGACCTAACATGATTGCCACCCGTATTCCTACATCACCTAAACATCAATAGGGGTTCCATTAGGTGCGACCTCTTTTCCTATTTTCATCTTTTTGGTAATCACTTTTATCTTAGATACTCTAATTCTGTGTATACCTTAACCACCACGGAAGATGATTGCATTTATTATATAAGTGTGAGTGGTTTTGGAGTTCACTGTCTAAGGAGTTGTTTTTTACTTGCTTATAGTATGTGATATATGTTTGCATTGTTGCTTCTTGGATTCTTTAAAATTGGCGTATGTATTGCAGAAATGAAGTGGGTTTTGTTTTATAAACTACTGCAGTATACAGTTTAGCTTAATAAAGTTTGTGATCTTTCCTTGCATTTTAATTTTTTTAGATATTTGATGTTGCTGCAGATATACCAAATATACGATCACATCGTTAGAAAAAATGCACAAGCCCAAACTCTATGCTGAGCAAGATCTTGGAATTCCTCTTGACCTACTTGATATTGGTGTATACAAGTAAGAGATCTAGCAATAACTTTACACTGGAACTTTAATTCCTTTTACAATGTTTTCAGTTGCTTATTTGCATGCTTACATCATTTTCTAGTCCTCCCAAAGGGCACCCTTCCCTTACATCAGAGGATCAAGAGTTATTGCGTGATGATGAGGTAGCAACACCCATCAAACAAGAAGGTATAAAAAAGAAAGACCGGCCGACTGATAAAGGTGTTTCATGGTTGGTCAAGACTCAATACATTTCTCCGCTGAGCACAGATTCGACTAAACTTGTAGGTGTTATTGCTGCATGGTGAAGGAATTATATGCTTTAGGTTAATTTTCAATTTTGCTGCAGCTATTTAAATACTTGCTAATTCAATATGCATTGGCAATTCTAGTCTTTAACTGAAAAGCAAGCAAAGGAAATGCGGGAAAACAGAGAAGGAAGGAATGCTTTCTTGGAGAATCTTAACAACAGGTACATAAATGTGGTTATATTGTTAACATGTTTCTTTAATGAGAGCTTTTACTGTAATCAAGAAACTTGACATTTATTTTTGATAATTGCTTCAATTATCAATGTTTCAGGGAAAAGCAAATACAGGCCATTGAAGAATCTTTCAAGGCAGCCCAGTTACCTCCTATCCATCAAACTAATCCTAAATTACAGGCTATGGAGATTCTGCCTTTGTTACCTGATTTTGATCGGTATATTTCACAAATTATTAATAGTTATGTTCTTTATCATTATACACTTATGTTTCAGTAAATTCACCTCGTAGATTGACTGTGCACATTGGGTTTGTGTTTGCCCATCTGTGAATGTTATTATCTATTTATTTTGTCTACTCTAAATAAATAGAAGAGGTTGCTTCAGTCGCTTCAGTTCTGGTAGAAGCAATAGTTTAAAAAAAAAAAAAAATCCTATGGATATCACTGGAGATGTAATATTGTGTTCATTTCTATAATCTGTTCATTATCTATAATATAACTGTTGAGGTTGAACATGCAACTTGAAACTTCTACGAAGTTCAGATCTGTCATTCTTGCATTTTTTTGGTAGAAGTTGGAGCAATCTTAGAGTAGTCCTGTATTTTCCCACTACCATAAAAGAAACATTTGTTGCGTGGTGCTAGACATATTGGTAGGGTACCAGGCAATCATTCTGTAATAGATGCGAGATCAATCTAAAAAAAATCTTTTTTGATAAACAGATTAAATCTTTGAGGATTCATTCCATTACTTGAAAGATGCACTAGTATAAGAAATGTTCCTCCTTAAAGTAAGCAAAAATTTCTTTTTCAATAACAACCTTTAAGTAAACAACAGGATTATTTTCTAGTTTATTTATTTAAATTATGTGCATCTTTGTTTTTTTAAATTCTGTCCAAAATGACTTTTTGTTTGACAAAAAGATGTGGAATAATAAGTTTTGCTTGATGATTAGACTGATCTAGTTATAGGATCACTTCATATTGGGATTCATGTTAGTTATGTTTGTAATCTGGTTCCTTTTTGACCACTAACTTGGTTGTCAACAATTTGCTATACTAGGTATGATGATCGGTTTGTTATGCTAACCTTCGATGGAGATCCGACAGCTGATGCAGAGCAATACAACAAGTTAGACAGATCTATTCGTGATGAGCATGAGTCACAGGTAGGGCTGGAAATGGGCCGGCCCAAAGTCCATTGGGCCGGCCCAAAGACTATATTTTAAAAATTTTTGGACCAAATCCAGGCATTCCTTTGGCCGAAAAATTAAATTGACTCTATGTTACAGCCCCAAGACTAGTCCAATATGCTTAAAATTTCGTCCGCAGCCTGAATCAACTTCAGGCCAGTCCGAAGTTTATTGAGCTGGCCCAGTCCAATTCTAAACAATGGGCTTTTGGGCCGGCCCATTTCCAGCTCTAGTCACAGGTGAATTGTGTTCAAAATGGGCTCACTTGTGTGGATTCACATATTGTAATTATGCATCTTTCTTTATGTTTAACACTAGCTAGTTTATAACTCATACTTTATTTGGCTATTATACTTTGCTCTTGTTGGCTTATAGTTCCCTTCTAGATGCATGCAATTTCCTATGTCAAAGACCTTGCCTTCTCCCTAGAGGTGAAAGTTAATCGAATAATATCCATTCAGATCCATTTTTTCATATGAATCTATTCGGATATGGACAGATATTTGAGCATCGAACTAATATCCATAGCCGTGTCCATATTTGTCAAAGAAAAATGGATATGGATATGGATAGGCAACTACCCAACGCATATCGAAATATCCAATTTTATTTGTAACCTTATTTCATTTTATATTATACTCATTAACTTTTAAGAAAAATAAATGACCATATTAATGTGCTATTAACTTGATTTATCGTTCACTTTATAATATCTTTGATTCTATGATCATAAAGTTTAATTATCTGACCTATATCCATATTTATATCCATACTTCGAGTATCTGATTTGTATTTATATCTGTTTAAAATAAATATAGATATAAATTTTTACATTTGACTAACACTGTGTCCATTTTTGTATTCATCAAACAAAATAAATATGAATATGGATGTAGTGGTATCCAATCTATATATGATCTGGGTTCAGCGTTACAGTTCTTCCCTATCTATCTAGACTCATTGTATGGAAATTTGCTAGGTTACATCTCAATTGAATGAGTAAAAAAATTAAAATTGCATAACCAAGAAGGTAAGTCTTAGCCTCCTGACTACCTTTTTAAGTTTTATGCTAGGCCTCTCACCTATCTAAGGATGCCTTGAGCTAGAATTTCAACACCAATTCAGAGGGTTGACACAAGGTTGCAAGCTGGTTTGAACAGATTTTATCTTCAACAAATTGCACAGTGAACATTAAAGCTGATCCCACATAGATGGGATAAGGCTGCTGTTTGAAGTTCGTTATGTCAAACTATTTTTGTAGAACTATTTTTTCCCGGTAACAATTTAACTTTGCTTTGCATTTTGTAATATTTCTTATTTTACAAACTCGCTATATTGACTGATCATCGCCAAACCAGCTGGTTCGGGGCATGCCAAACGGTGGCGGCAGCCGAGCAACACTATTCCGGCATATAAAATGGTACATCAGTGAGGAGGGAGAAGAAAAGAGAGAGAGAGAGAGAGAGAGAGAGAGAGAGAGAGAGAAGAAGAGAAAAGGTTGGAGAGGCTGCCAGAGGCTGTTGAAGGTCTCTTGAGGCCACTTGGGGCTGCTGAGGTCTCTGGAGCTCTTCCCTACTCCGTGGTAAAGAAAGGGAGAGAGGAATGGAAGGAGGGGTGTGGGCAGGGAGGCCGGTGGTGGCTTCCAGGGTTGCTATCTTCACTGTGGACTCCCCCGAAAAAAAATAAAATGCTATCAAAATAGGGGTGGTTGCTCCTATTTCTACCCGGCAGAGGGTGGGGAAGAAAATCCCCTTGTCCAGGGGAATCCACGCCCCCTGGCAGCTACTGCGGGCCTCCCTACCCACACCCCCTCCTTCCATTCCTCTCACTCCCTCCCCCCTCTCTCTCTGGTTCTCCCTCACCCCACTTGCTTTGCTATGTCGGTTTGGGCCCAGTACGGAATGGTACTAGGGCATACCAAACTGTACTGCCAGCCAATGGTCATGGGGTCCAGTTCTGGCATAGTGAGCCTTGGATTAGATAATAGAAAACCTTCCCTTATCTCATTGTGGTGGCTGCTTTGTATGCAATTTGGATTCATCCTGTTACTCCATCTGATGTGTTCTCTGATGTTCCATCATATTAGTTGTGTTTTATTGTTCTGTAAGTAAAATCTTACTCATCTTGCTTGTTTGGTGCTGCTAACATAGAAACATCTGTTTTAGTTCTTTTGCAAAATAGAGACAGCATGCTTCGGTATATGTTTCTGATGGTAATTTGACTTTGCTATTTTCAAAAAATGGACTTGGTTGTTGGTGGTCCCACTTTACTGCAATATTAACTATCTGTAGTTCTTATGTCAAAAGTTTCTTCTGTGTTAATGGGGGCAAATGTTGTCATTGTTTGGTGTGTATTCCATGAGTAAACTAATGCAGTCATGACATTATTCTTGCATCCTCATTTTGTTTAAAACTTTACTTGCTCCACTCTCAGTGCATATTACACTCCTTCACAGGCTATAGTGAAGAGTTTTGTAGTAAATGGTTCAGATCCTACAAAACCAGAGAAGTTTTTGGCATACATGGTTCCTGCACCTGACGAGGTATTGTGTTGTTGTTCCCTCTTTAATACATATCATGAAGCGGAGTTGTTTGGCTTGCTTTGTCATTTTGTGATAGTGTGAAATACTTGCATGTTATGCTGCAGAATTGTATATTATTGAAGTTGAACACTTATTCTTATCTTCTTTCTGGCTTACATTTGCATAATGACAGTGTTCCTCATGCTTATTTTTGGCAGCTGTCAAAGGATATGTACGATGAAAATGAAGATATATCATACTTCTGGGTTAGAGAGTATCATTGGGATGTAAGTATCTTATATGCCATCATATATTTCTTCTTGTTCTTTTCTAATGCATATACAAAAATTTTGAGTTTACATTTGTTTTTCCATAAATGGAAGCACTAATTGGGAAAAAAAGATATGACATTCTGTTCTTGATTTTTTTGTTAATATTTTGGTTATAGGTAAGGGGTGATGATGCTGATGACCCAGCAACTTACGTTGTTACTTTTGACAACAAAGCTGCACGATATTTGGTAATATTAGATTTTTTCATTATGTTACCAGGGGGCGATAGGTCTTGATTTATAATAAGTCTTGTCATGCAGCCTCTACCCACAAGGCTTGTTTTACAAAAGAAGAGGGCGAAAGAAGGAAGGTTTGGAGATGAGATTGAGCATTTTCCTGTGCCCTCAAGGGTGACCGTGAGGAGGAGATCAGCTGTTGCTATTGGAGAATTGAAGGAATCTGGAGAAACATCTGTGAAAAAGGTATAGGATTTCACCTTTCAAATTTTAGATATATTGCACTTCTGGAGCGAATCTGTTAAATTTGCATCTATTTATAATTTATCATTGCAGAATGATGTGTCAAAAACTTCATAGCGAATTATCAGTGATAGGCATTTCTCTCTAGGAAGATATGAAACTCATATGGTTTCGAGCTAAGGTTAATATTAGTTCCACTCTTTGCATTTTATGTTTATTTTGCTGTTTGTCCTACAGCTAATATAGCATTTTGGCATGTCATGGTTGTAGATATATTGTTAGCTTGGGTGATAAGTGATAGATATGACAACTTTGGCTAAAGTGACACATGGGCATGTGGATGTTACATGTCAGTACTTAAGGATATTAATATATAAAATTATAAATCTTAGATACTGGTTTATGATTTTGTAGGACCACTTTTCATCTGGCTCTTTGGCTTATTTGCGCCTCCAAGATGCGGTGGGCTTCATGCATCAAAAGAAGTCATCTTCTTCCTTCGTCTATACTCTATTTGAGTTTAGGGGCCTTTTGGAGGCTTTCTTGTTGGTAGTGAGCTTATGTCACTTGGACCCTACATTTTAAGCTTCTACAAGTGCCGATACTTTTGGTCACTTTGGCACAGCACAACATGACATGCTAGACACTCCACTTTGGCTGAAGTTAGCAAAAAGTGCTCAATACTTGTTACTTTTTCTGGGAGTGTCATGCAGAGGGCTCGTTGTTTTAAGTGCTGGACATTTTTAGTGAAGCATGCTGAAGGTTTTCTAGACACTTCCAAGGCTGAGCTGAAGCATCCTTATGTTTTCAATACAAAGTTATCAAGTGTATGGAGACTTCAAGCAAAGTGTCCTTATATTTTTAATATAAATTTATCAAGTATACAAACACTGTAAGTGTCATTATATTTTAATATCAAGTTATCATAATTATATGAACACTTTAAACAGATTGTTGTTATGTTTAAAAATAAATTTATCATAGTTAGTTATCAATTTAAGTATCTTAAAACATCTTAACTAGCTTTAAATAAACCTAGTAAATTTGCAAACTCATGGATACACCATTGAGTTTATTTGTTAGATATCATCTATAATTTTATGCTTTTTCTTTTTTCAAATAGGCCTCAAAGCACACAAACATGTGTGCTCACATATGTATGTAGTGTGTATACTTGTATGCATGTATGGATTTGTGTATGTATGTCTCTGCATGTGTTTGTGTATGTATATGTATACATGGATGTATGTATGTGTGCATGCATGTATATGCCATGACTCCATGCCTAGGTTTTTAGAGGCAGCCATACCTGACAATTGAGGACATTCAGCATCTGTGCCAAATATCTGGGTAACCCTACTTAAATTGTGACCAGCAGGGTAGAATCGGCAGATATTTTGCCTACCTGCCAACTGGCCATATAGATTTCACACAAGCCCCGCTATTGTACTTTATGAATTTGGTGCCAATTTCTAGATGACTGACATCATGTTGACAGCTGGTTGTAAAATCCGTTCAATCCTTCCATGGAGCACTTTCAGTTTCAATTTATGCTTTATAGACTATAGGCAACACCATATTTTATGCTTGGATGGTGATGATGTGCTCGTTTATGATTTTTTTAAAGTGTTACACGGGAGGCACATACATTATGCATCATGGAAGGTACATGCACTGGATGAAGATACATGAATTATGCATGATACACGTGTCTTGCTTGATGCAACTTCATGGGTAATCTCTTTTGAGAATACAGACATTTTCTGCCACCACTCAGGTTTGAACCTGAGGCATCTCACTTGGAGAGATGTGTACCAACCTTTTCATAGATAATCAAAGAAGAAATTTTTCACACCATCTTGTCACTTATTCCCCATCAGTCTATCCACCTTTTTGCTCATCTCTTCACCACCAAATTATAAGGACTTAGCTTCTTACTCAAAAACTTCCAATCCACTAAAAATACCTGGGCTTCTTCTCAAAAATAATTAGTACCAGTAAGTTTAATATAAATGCTTGATAAAACTTTGGAGCTTTCTTCTTTGTTTTTCTTGGATCGATTCATTAATGTTTGCAAGGCCTTTTAGGTATCGTCACCTAATTCCATATGCCACATATGCCTAATAGGTTCCCGCTGGGATTCTAGACCTTTTATCCATTTTATTTCTTCTATGCTATCATGTTATTGAGCACACTTGCCTTGTTGTGTTATTTTTTAAGAAATCAGAGCCTGGTGTTTCACATACCTTGGTAGGTGTTTGCATTGTAGCTGGGGAGAAAATGTAAATATAGCAGATAAAAAGAAACAAAACAAAAACCAAAAGTCTATTTTATAACACTTTCTTCCAGTCCCAAAGTCAAGGTGTGAGCACTTTATTGTCACCATAGCTGAACTCAGATTGTTTGATATTCAGCTGTCTGTACTTAATCAAGGACCCCTTGATGCACTGCTATGGGCTGTAATTAGGTAACATCAGTCTGATTTCCATTTGGTACAATCTTCATCCCCATATAGTCTGTCATAACCTCGCAATCCAAAGAAGTGGTCATGATGGCATGTACTTCTAGAACTGCCTACTACATTGCCCAGTGTACGCATAGAACATTTTTTGCATCCAAGTGCAAAAGTGTTTATGGAAGAGGTGAGGTTTTGGGATGACTCTCTCTCTCTCTCTCTCTCTCTCATGTCCATGCTTGCTCGCTCGTTTGCCCTGGTGGAAAGGGGGGAGGGAGGGTTTCAAAATTGTCAATCTTTGTGAAATAAAACTCCTATTGATCAATCTACTGAACAATCACATTCCGAGTGGTATTTTTAGATTTTGATGATATCTGTAATTGAGGTGCTTGTAGATGTAACTTGGTGTATTTCCATCTTGTTTCATGTACAAAACCCTTCGAACTGTTAAACATTTGTTCATATGGTAGCCTTAGTTCTTTTTTAAAAAAAAATACAAGTTAATTTTCATAGTTTGGCCACATGCACTTTAAAAGTTTGCAATGTATAAAGCAATTTTATTAAGGATATTTGAAGGCTGATTTTATCAATTATATTCTTGGAGATTTTTTTTTCCATTTAATATCAGCTAATTGCCACTGATTTTGAATCTTTCATTTTTTTTCATGTTCTCTTATCTTTGTCTGAGTACATTGTTTCATGATCCATTGTTGTTGCCATTCTAGTTACTTGGTTGATTCACTGAGCATGTCAAAGGAATAAAAGTTATAAGAAGTAAAATAAAATGCTAGTGCCTTTGTTAACATATATTTTCATTTTGATGATTTATATTACAATTATCTCCATTTGTTTTCAATATCTGTCTCGACATTTGTCAGGATCAGATGGATAATATGAGTTCAAAGCAGGGAAGGTTTTCAAGGGATGATGACTTTGAAAGACAGCATCAACTTGCACGAGTGGATGACGTGGATCAGTTCAGGTGGGAGGAAGACATGTCTGATTAGTTACTAGCTATGCATCAACCATCTCATGTAAAGAATAATTATATGTCAAGAGATGCATAGTACTGGACTATTGTTAATCCAGGCAGAGATGCTGAAGCACATCCAACCACCATAGATGTTAGGTGAGGTGGTAATGTTTCTCCATATGTTTGTTCCAAACATAAGGCATGTGCTTACAAGTGATGGTTGGCTTTTGTGGTAATAAATGTAACTTGATTCAAAATGTGGCAGGTATATGGAATTTTATCACTACATGCTAAGTTTCTTCATAATTTTAGATGTCCTATTCTGTTTTTCACTTGGTTTCATGTAAATGCAATGAACTTTTAGAGCCTCTTGTTATAGTTTTAGGTGTTTTTTCTTAATTACCAGCTGGTCCTTGCAGGGAGAATCTCCTTCAAAATTTTCAGAATTCTTAACCTTTAATGAGTCAAGGTCTACTTGCATTAACTATGTCTGTGAATCTGTTCTCCCACCACATTTGCTACCCAGATACTGCTTAAGGAGTAGCAATTCTAATATAGGTGAACATTTCTTAATGTAAAAATCAATAAATTCTTTTTTTTTAAAAAAAATAATGAAATGCTGTTTAGTTGGCATATAAAATAATGTCTCGAGATACCAATGAATAGTTTTCTAAATTTTTGACTTCTCTAATTGATAATGAATGGGTTATTCAATGTGTAAAGCCCTGAGAAAAAAAGATTCTGTTATTCTCATATCATATTTAGTGACAATGATTTTTTTATAACAATTGTTAGTTAATGATTCTTGGTTTTTCCTTAAAGTTTTTAATTAATGCTAGCAATTAATGGCTACTGATACTTTTTAAAGTAGTTGGCCAGATCAGTGAAGCTATTACTTGGGGGATTGTTTTTCCTGATTCTACTGAGTATTAAAATTTTAGTTGGGGGAATCTTTTGATGTTATTTTGCTCTCCCATTTCATAGCTTCCCTTGAGTGTTGCAGCCCCTTCAGCTTGTGATTGTGCAGGGTGGCATTTCATGCAGTCATCTGAAGAATGCATGGTGACAGGATGCTGTTCTACATGATACCTTCGAAAGGAATAGAACTTGCTATTGGCACATATTGTTGAGCAGGCATTTAGATATGTGCTAAAGAAGGTCAAACCCCATAAGCACTACCATGCTACTGTCTCAGTTATCTTGTGATGTCTTAATTTTTAAACTTTATTTTCTTCTGTAGAAAACTAGGCAGGAGTCTCACCTCGGGTAGACTTACCCTTGTATTTTTTTCAAATGATACTTCTATCCATTCTTTTGTTTCTGTTTCAATTAGATCCTACAAGCACTGCAGGTAAAAAAAATCTTGAAGGAGCATCATTGTTGCAGTTCCTCAATGAAGGTTTTTGGTTTTGCTCTTTCAAGTGAAATGCTTCTAAGGTGCAAAGCCAGGAACTGTTCTTTTTCAATCTACCAGGCACTTGATTGGTGTTAAGGATAATTCATGTGGTCCTAAAGTCCTCTGCATCATATGCAATTAGTAAACACATGTGGTGGTTGAATTTTTCTGTCCTCAACTGTATCCTCCGTATATGACAATTTTCTAGTTATCTGTTGTTTCTTTTTGTTATCTTTTTTTTTTGTTTCAACACAAAATAATCACTTATTTCAAAAACTAATAAATGATTTACATTTTGTAACATTAGATGTGAGTAGTTCCTGTCTGTCCTGGTCTTTCCCAAACAAACTAATGTGTTGTGTTTTGTGACCTTAGATGCAGGTAACTCTTGTTTGTCTTGGATTAAAATGGCACAGGTGCAAGTCTTGGCAATCCCTTTTAAAAGATTATGTTAGAGATGATGTTTGTGCTTATTATTACTAACAATTTTTGATTCCTATGCAAATCATTTAAATGTGGCTGTAGGCCTTCTTGTTTAGGTTTTTCATTGTACACCCGTGTTTATTATCCTATATGCTAACATGTTAGATGTTTTTTAAGCTTAATGGGCATTGCTAACAAGTTGCTTTAGCATGTAGTATCAAGGATTTAAGTCCTGCTGGGACAAGGGCCGTCCCGGCCATCCCGTCCCGTATCTGTGAGTTTCTGGCACAGGGGACGGGTGCGAGGCCCCGAAACAGTCGTCCGGCCTCCGTCCCGGCTTCATTCCAGCCGGATTAGTTGCCGGTACGGCCATCTCGGAGAAACCCTTTTTTTTTTTTCGATGTCGTGAGGAAGGAGGGGACTAACCTATTTGCTTCTTGCTTACAGATCTGTCGGCGTTGGCATCGGCGTTGGCATCGGCGTTGGCATCCGGCATCATCGCCCGGGACGACGAGGAGATGAGGACGGGGATGGAGGACCTCCCAAGAACACAAAGGGGGGAGAGAGGAATCGGAGGAGGGAGGAGCGAGGAGGGAGGGAACCGTCGAGCATCGGCCACCGTCGGGCGTCGGCCATGGGGCGACCGGTCGAGCGAGGAAGGAGGAAGAAATGGTCGGGCGTCCCATGGGGCTTGGCTCGCTAATATTGTTTTAGGGGTGGGGCGTACGGAATAGGAAATTGTAAATGGGGTGGACGGGAATAGGAAATTAGAAATTATAAATAGGGCGGACGGGAAATTGGTCATGACGCGAATGAAATTGATTCGATGTACCAGTACAATGCCTATGATTTGATATGTTAAGCCAGGGATCACGAGACATATAAAACAAATAATACGGTCATTTCAACGAACAAATAATACGGATGGATTTTATCAATTTTTATCCGTTGTTTGCCTCGGATTCCTTTTTAACGATCATTTCAATGGTAAAATAAAATCGATTATTTGTAACGGTCTGTTTCCTTTTAACGTTCATTTTTAACGTTCAGATTTTATAACAGTCGAATCGACCTACAATGTTAAATAGGGACCCTGTGACAATAAACTTCCCTCAGACGGAAGGTTTATCTGAAGAAGGTGTTGGGAAATGTGTCCCAAAGCCAATTTCTACTGTAGATTATTGTACATTTGATGTAATTGTATATGAATTATATTATTGAATAAAATGTTTATTCTGGCAGTTCACTATTTCATCTTTTTGAAATGAGTTCTTGAGTGATGAAGTCCTTAGGACTATTTGTATGTGATATAGAGAGGATATATCATATAGTTCTAAAATTGTTCGCGACCAAATGATATACTTATTTCAGGATGATAGTATATCAAGTATAGGTCGTTGTGTGCCATAGTCGTTGGTTGTCCTCTTAACCAAGGAGTGTGGAGACACTGGTATGGCATGCAGATGTTGTGTTTGACATTTCATCGAACGTGACCCGTCTGTATTTTTTCTGCCTAGAGTTTTAATATGGACGTAGTTATCCCTCAGATATGAGATCGTCATGATAGCTTGCGAGCAACTCACAGTACTTTGGTGCTGGACTATCTGGATTTCTAATCCATGGACGGAAGGTTTTTGGGTACAGTTAAGTACTCGTGTAGCAGTGATTGGATCAAGATGGGATTGACCCCTCCAAAGTGTTTGGAGCAGATATCTTACCGTGTTTCAATTTAGCAAAATCTTGGCCATGGTAGTCTCTGTAATGTGTTACAGGACTTGTGAGGTTGAGACACATTGTTGATGGACTTTATGGGTTGGGCAGTTTAAGCCTAAGTCTTCCTGAGCATTGAGGTCAAAGGGATTAATTATAAGGTTTCCATATCTCCTGGTTCTTGTTTGTTGCTCTGCAACTTCGATCTATCTGGACGTCGGGTGTCATTGCTAGATGGCCACTTTGACTGGTATTGGAAATGTTCCAGTGCTACCGGCTTAGTGTTCGAACCTATGGAGTCCCACACCATAGGGGTTTCTACTTGATCTAGTGATCGGAGAACGATTAGGAATCGTTTGTGGACTCACAAAGGAAAAGTGTTTTTCTTTATCCAAGTATCGACACTTGATATTCTTGAAAGTGTCGACACTTGTTGATTTCGCAAGTGTAGACACTTGATGTCACAAAAGGTTGTGACATAAAATTTTCACTAATAGTTGGTGATGCATGGAGGTGAATTAAGTAATGTGATTACTTGATAGCCCAATTTGATTGAGCTATAAAAATCTGGAACGAATCAAATAGGATTTGGTTCAAAATAGGTTTGGGTCCAATTGGGTTGAACCCAATGTATGCACACTTGATCCAATTGATTTCAGTTATGAACTGAAATTAATTAAGACATTAATCTGAATTTAAATAAGTTTAAATTCAGTTTTGGGGAGTTATGTAACTTTCCATGACCATAACTCCCCATAACTACCCATTACCACATCATTATCATCCATAACTCTCCACTCTCCCTCTCCCTCTCCCTCTCCATCTACATAATGGGCTGAAATGGGAGGACGAAAATAGGAGAGAATTCAGCAAAGAAATGCTGGAAAAATCAAAAGGGAAGAAAGGGAAGAAACTAGGAAAAGTTCTAGTTTTTGTATGAGTGTGTAGCTTTAGGAAAAGTGTGCATATTTGTACCTAGTGATCTAGGTCTTGGGATTGAGTGTTTTGGAAGGGTTTCAACCACTCATTCTCCACCTCTTGAGTTTCTTCATTCATTCGGAGAGTCCGGCATTGAAAGAAGAAAAGGAGTTCCGATCAAATCGTTCCACAACAAGCTAGCACTTAGAGTGGAAGCAGATTTTGAAAGAGCCCTGGTGTGAACCACCTGTAGAGGCCGGACACGTATGCGGCTAAGCAGAGTTCTTCCTCCTCCTGGATCTTTCGCAGCGGAGAGCGTCTCCACTTCTTACGAGGTATGGTTTTACATATATAGATATGTTGCTTAGACTAAGTAGAAAAGGATACGAGGTATGGTTTTAATGAAATGTTCATAGCATGAGTTCATGATTTCATAGTTTATATTAATCATTCATGCAAGTTCTTGGACTAAGTAGCATAGAAAAATTTTAAAAGCATGCTTAGATTAAATGTTAATCCTCTCCATCATGCTTCCGCTGCATGTTATTTCGAAAAAGTTTTAAAATATAAAGCATGCTCGCTACTAGTTTTCCTTTCAGAAGGTTGCTGTGCTTATTTTAAAAAACGGTAAGTCTTTGTATCTTGATCCAAAATGTTATACGATTTATTAAAATTAAATTTTTTTTTTCAATTAATAAAATATGATTTATTAAATTATTGTCATTATTTTTTAATTATGTTTTATTTTATATTGGAAGATTTTACAGGAGGGAAAAGAAGGGAGGCGTCTCAAACACATCATTTTTTAAAATTTTAACGAGATTCACGAACGGTATTCCTACTTTTCTAAAATTTTATATTTAGTTCTTACACATATACAAAAACTTGTAACCAATTTAATTTGGTTCTTGTTTGATAATATTAAATAAGTTCATGCAATTATAAATATAATTTCTTATTTAGTTTAAAATTATATAGAGAGATTTCTTGTCCGCAATAAAATAGAATAACGTATTAGTTAATCAAAAAAAGAGTTAAATAAAAATATAAATTAAGAGCTTCATGTGAAATAGATAGTATATCATTATAAGAATAATATTATTCTCAATAATATAATGATTGCTTTTTTCTTTATTACTGTGTAAATCTACACGAAAAAAAAGACTATTTTATTTTATAGTATATGATCTATTTTGTTATGTTAATAATTAATAAATTAGATCAAATTATCATAGCTAAGTATGTCTAGAAAGAAACACTTACATAAATCCTCTAAAGTAGAAAAGGATATGACTGTAATGTTTCACCATGTGGGTTAAACACATGTGTTAACTATTATTAAACAAGGTATTGCTATTTTTTTTGACTATACAAGTTAAAACCTATGTGCCCCAACAGCAAAATCCAAAACAAATATAGATAATTGAATATGTAAAGACAGAAACAGAAAGTAGAATATATGTAAAAATTTAGTTAACAAGAAAAGGAAAATAAAGAACAAAATTTGCAACGAAAAAATAAAGAACAAAATCATTAAAATTTGCAACAAAATTTTCGAGATACTCATTAATTTCATAATTTATTTTAAATTAGATGGAGCCCGATAACAAGCAACAGAAGGATCCAGATATTGGATGGTGTTTTGGAAAAATAGGAAAGGACCGGCATCAATGAAAATGTTATTTTTATGGACATGAAAATAGAGGTGGAGTCACCCGATTGAAACAATACTTGGTGGGTGGCTTCAGTGATGTGAAGAAGTGTCAAAAGGTACTTGCAGAGGTTCGAGTGATGATGAGGGAGCATATTGAGAAAGAAAAAGAGGCAAAGATAGCATCTATAGCTCGAAGACAAGCAGTTGATCGTCGCACATCTCAATCATTTGTTCATGCAGACTTAGATGATGATGATGATTATGTTGATCCAGATGATTCAGAGGCAACTCATCTACAAGAGGCTATCCGGGCCTCTCGACAGGACCAGTGGCAACAAGAGGAGGTTTTGAGACATAGAGCACAATTTGGACGTTCTCAATTTGAGAAGGGTGGTGCCTCTGGTGCAGCAGCAAGGTCACATTCACATTTACAGTCTGTTGGATAAGAGAGGAGTCAATCCATGAGAATGGAATCATCTTCAATCAAATCTTTGTTTGGTGCATTTGGAAAGAAATCAAAGAAAAGCTCAAGAGGTCCCACCATCTATGATCTAGATCCTGCAGCATATCCAGATCCAGAGTCAAAGCAATCGAGAATTGATGACCACATAAATAAGGACAAGAAAAAACAAATAGGAATGGCAATTGCCAACTGGTTTCATTTTAGCCATATTCCGGCATGAACAGCGGCGAATACGTACTTTCGATCGATGATTAGTACAGTTCAAAAAGCCGGTCCAGGTATTGATCCTCTTACACCCTATGAGATTCATGGACCATATTTACAACAATAGGTCGCAATCAAAGCCTGGATTGAAAGTTATAAAAAAGAGTGGAATACTTATGGGATGACATTGATGTGCGATGGTTGGTCTGGGCATACTAGGAGGAGCATTATCAACTTTCTTGTATATTGTGATAAGGTAACAATCTTTCATTCTTCAATTGATGCTTCAGATAAAATACATGACTCCAATTATAATTTGGGCTTGATGAGGGATGTAGTTGATGAAATTGGTGGAGTCTATTATCCAAGTGGTCACAGATAATGGAGCAAACTATATGAAAGCAGGAAAGGATCTGATGTTAGAAAAACATCTATATTGGATCCCTTGCGCAGCATATTTTATAGATCTGATGATGAAAGATATTGGACAGCTATCAAAGGTAAAATCTGAAGTAGAAAGCGGGCAGGCAGTATCCAAATACATCTACAATCATACCTGGGTACTTGCTCTTATGAGAAAACATGTACAAGGGGAGCTGCTTAGACCAGGGTTGACAAGATTTGTGACTAATTATATAGCATTGAAGAGTCTTCTTGATAATAAGAATGGTTTGAGGGCTATGATGACTTCTGATGAATGGAGGGCTTCTAAGTATGCAAGGACCAATGATGGACGACGTGTTGATGGCATTATATTGAGTAATAATTTGTGGGATAGATGCTTAGAGGTGATTAAGGCAATAGAGCCCTTGTATGTAGTGCTACGGATAGTAGATACTGAGAAATTTTCTCATATGGGCTATGTATACTCCAAGATGTCTGCTTGCAAAGAAGAGATTATAAAAGCAGTAGGACAGAAGAAAGCAGCACCATATTTGCATGTTATTGAGGACAGATGGGATACTCAAATGGGAAAAGACTTGCACTTAGCAGGTAAAACTTGTTTGAAGCATAACTGTCATGTATCCTTTGTTAATTAAGTTATGAATATCTTTGATTTTCATTAATACTATTTTTATTTTTCATGCAGCCTACTATTTAAATCTCAAATATTAATATGATCATAACATTGCCTTGGATGAAGAGTTTTTGAGAGCCTTGAGGAATGTCGTATATAGGCTAGAAAGTGATTTAGACTTGGCTGCAGAAGCTATAAGTGAGGTAATAAAAGAATATATATCTATCATAGTAGGAAAGCCATTATATGCTTGAAATATATTAAATTATTAAATTTAGATGACCTTTAATGAGATGTCTATATTGATTGGGCAGGAAAAATTTTTTCGAGAGTGGAAAGGAAGCTTTGGAGAACAAGGAGCATACAGATCTATATCTAAAATGTCACCAGGTATAAATATAGGATTATTTTTTATTATATGTACATCTATGTATAGCTGAGGAGTTAAGTTTAATAATATGTATTATTTTATTTGATATTTTGAATACAAGAGAATGGTGGGTCCAGTGGGGCACATCCGCATTAAATCTAAGAAAGATTACTATTCGGATCCTATCACAAACCGTCTCATCAAGTGGATGCGAGCGCAATTGGAATACATTTGCCCTGATCCATACGAAAATCAAAAATCGTCTAATGTCACAAAGATTGAGAGATCCAGTTTTTGTACACTATAATATGAGGTTGAAGCTCAGCTATGTCAATGAGTGAAAAGAGTCCAAGCAAGATGATCCATTCGAAGAGGACTTTGTCCATGATGAGGAGGATCCTATGTTGAACTGGGTTGCAGATCAAGAAGCACGGGATCCACCAGTGTTGGATGAGCCAGGGGATCCTCCCCGACCATGCAAAATAATAGCACATGAGGCAGGAGTACAAGATGTAGATCGATGGACGGCCTTTCATTTATCTCCCATTCAGAGTGGAATGCAAGATACTGCTAAAGATGATGGTGGCTCAGGTGGCAAGCGATCTGAAGATTCTGATCAATGATTTGATCGTGAAATGTTTAAATCTAGACATCAAACACAGATTTTCACAGATAGTCAAGGCATTGGAACCAGTAGTATAGGCGGGGCAAGTCAACTGAGAGGAAGCCAAAGAGCTACAGTTGAAGACAAATATGGAAAGTCCAAATCAAAGATGAAGGTGACAATTGATCCAATAGCGGCAATGATGATGTGCTAGTTGGAGATGACGATAGTGAGACACCTGAATCCTCGGATCCTAGATTGCCTAGATCATCTCAGGATAATAGTGATGATGATAATGATAGCAAGAGTAATGATGGATCTGATGATCATGATAATCAAGGTGGTGGTGATGCATGCGGGATTAGTCCTTTTACACAAGAAGCATATTTCAGCCATGCTACATAGGACCATGATCATGGAGCCAAACGCAGTTCTAGATATCAGAATGAGGAAGAGTTGCTGGCCTATAGAAGGAGGGGAAAAAAAATTATTGCAGGACGTGGCACACAGGCTAAAGATATTTTGGATCGTTTTCATGAGGAGTTGCGAATAATTGAGGAACGTCGACGCCAAGCCTATCCGGAGTTTATGGCATGGATGGAGCAAGATGCGAAACGCAGATTCGAGTCTGAACAAGTTAGATCATCATCATCATCAACCAGAATAGAATCTGTTGGAGCGAATGATTCAGATGCATATTCTCAATGGTCATATCCCGAAGAGTATTCACATCCACCTTGTGGAAATATTTTCGGATCACAGTATAAGATTGCCTCTTATTATCCTCATCAAGGATGGCCTGTTCCTTATCCAATATACTATCAAGAAGGTTATCCTGGACAATATCAAATACAAAATGAACAACAAGGATTCGCCCAGCATCCGAATTGGCAATATATTCAAGGTCCCGATTATGAGCTAGACCTAGATGTTTATGAGAGTCATAGGCATTCCACTTGGAATTAGTAATGATTTTGATATGTTTATGTTAAACTGATGACTCATTTTTTGTAATATTGAAAATGACTTATTACATAATATTAACATCATCATATTTTTTGATACAAGTGACTAAGCTCAAGTATTATGCACTGCAATTTTTTTATCTAACTTCAATAGTTATGCTTTATCAAGCATTCATGCAGCATCATTTACAAGAAATTGTTGCTTGGTAATCAAGAAAGAATCTTCAACAACCTGAAAAATCATAATACATTATAATGTTAGTTTTAAATAGAACAGGTTTATCATAAATGCATTATTTTGAAAAATCAAATATATTTAAACAATAAATAAAATAATAAAAACTTAAAATAAATTTAAAAAATTAATATATATATATATATAAAAATATCACAAGTACGTACTGGGATGCCCGATCGGGACGGCCACCGGGATGGGGCGGGGCGCGGGGCGTCCCGTTCCGGGCAAAAACCGGGATGCTCCCGTCCCACGGGATTTAAAACCTTGTGTAGTATAACCATAATTTTGAATAAAAATTGTTATCTTTACCTTTGATGAACTTGGAAAGGTGTAAGATTTCCTACTCATCAGATAGTAGTCAATGTATATTAATTTGAAACTACTTTTTCACTTCTGTATAGAGCAACTGCGCAACAATTCTTTAGATAAATGAGTGAAAGATGTTATATTGAAGATGATAAGGAAGTTGGTTGACTCAACATTTGAACATAATGTGGTATCAGCAACAATATATTTAAATGGTCAACTATTCTTGGTGATGTCTTTCGTCATCCTATTCCATCGAAATTCATTCTTAAATACTTTTATGTTCAAGAGGCTTGTTTGTGCATCAAGCATGTCTTACTTGTTGAATGTTTTTCTATAACAGTTTGAAAGATATGAATTATTGCTAGGTTCCAAATGAGTTCTAAAGTTCCACACACACATATAATATGCATTCAACCTGTTGGTGATTTCTTCAGTTATTTTGAATTAGTCATCAAGTTTCTCTTAAACTTGCACAGCTCAATGAAGAATCATGCTTGTATAAGCTTTACATAATTTTTGCAAATAATTTTCAATTTTCATGTTAATGAATTATTCTGGAACATTTCTATTATTTATCATTGGGTTGTTCTTAATGATATCAATATTTTTTAATTTTTTTAATGTTTTCCTATTTGTCAAACATATGACCATGTCTTTGACGGGCAAAAAACTATCTTCACTATCTTACTTTCTATAGCATGACTAAACTGTACTCTTGAATCTAATAGTTTAATGTTAGAGTTCTTTTAACCTCTGAATGATCTGATGATCAAATTTGGAGGAGAGAGAGATGAATGATTTTTAAAATTAGAAATGATAATAGAAAGGGGAAATGTTCTGTCTAGTCTGTGAACAGTAAATGGGTTAATTTTTGAACTTGGGAACCTAGTCTGAACCGGGGGTGGGAGGGGGGGGGAAGGGGGTGCGGGGGAACCCTGCAAGGGCAAGGGAGAAAACTGAAATTATATTGAAAATTCATTTATTTTTGAGTCTCTATAGATGACCTTACCCGTATATACATGGATTATGACAACTTTAACCTTAGGAAACTAGACATGCCTAAATCAAAGTGATCCTAAGCTTTAAACTGAGCATATGGCTAAAGAAATTATAGGAATATAATTATATCTCTTGCCCTATCACAACACTTCCAGTCATCAGAACTTGATCTTGACAACCTGTTGGTATCTCTAACACATGAATACGCGTCTCATTGTTGGTTGAATCTCAGTTTGAGCACTTTTCTGAACTTAAATCTGAAAATAAATGCATTAATTAAAACCCAAGATTAAACTGGCAGACATATGAGTCTGATCATGGTTGCTGGCTTCCCTAATGTGGAACTCGTATTGAATCTACTGTAGTTTCATGCTTCTATACTCATTGTAATGTGTCTGGTGACCTGTTAGGTTGTGATTGAAGAATACTTCTCCATTGTTTGGTTGTGGATGCATCCTTTCATGAAGATGAGCATATTTGTTGGATCCTAAAGTCATGAATAATGGGTCATGGAACTTGATCACAATTATCTTCACATCAATGACCAGATTCTATGGTATTTGCTTTTGCACATCATTGCCATCAAATCCTCAACTTGTATTCTTTCTTCCATGTGCCATTGATGAATCATTAAACACATCATTCTTGTATCTCAAATCTTTAACTGGTAAATTTTTGTATGGTTGATCTTCAATAATATCAGCTGTTCTGTATCCTTTGTAAATGTGAAAGCCAGCAGTTTCTTGAATTGCATCATTAGATCATCCACCTGCTTCACCAAGCTGGTGATATTATGATCAACATGGTCCAACCGTTCATTGTGTTGTTGAAGCTTTTCATCATGTTTTGCATCTGTACTCTGTCAGCATGCTAATTTAAGAATATGATCTAATTCTCACATTATTTATCTTCTAATTCTGATATGATTTCATTGTGTTAGATTTGATAACCAGATTCACGATGGAGAGATCTATTTTTTTGCAAAAGGGTTGAGTAAAAAAAAAGGGGAAATGTTGAATTAATTTTGTGATCAAATTGAACTTTCAATAGTTTTCGATCTCTCAAGGAATGATCTTACTGTTGCATATAAAGGCCTATAAATAGAGCCTTGAGGATCAGGACCTTAATTCAAATTATTGATTTAACCAACCTAATCATAGCCTTTTCACTAATTTTTTTATATCTAAAGAAAACCAATAAATGCATTTACTCCCCTGATTCTGTTAGAGCACTTGCACATCATCAGAACTTGGTCCAAACATAATTTTTGTTGCTTAACACATCTGAAGAGGCATTTAGTTCAGTCATTTGAAACCATATACAACGTGAGCTAAAACAATTGATTAGATGTGAAAAGGCAGTCTTTTTCTTTTTTATTTTTATGAATGGCTGAATTTGACATCAATTTCATTGTAAGAAGCTGATGCAATCTCTATGTATCTCCTCATGAACCAGAATGTCAAACTTTAGGATGGAGTAGTGGGAAAGTGTTGTTAGGAATTCTGCTTAATTGCAAAATTTGGTTTAAAAAAAAAATACTATGAACATGCCATCGTACATACTTCATAGACTACCTTCACTCAAAGATGAATGAGCAAATCACTATGGTAGTTCATAGTAGTTCAAGGGACATGGTCCTTTTCTCAAGTAAAGATAAATCGAAGATTTTACTTGCACTAATATTTTGCACGTGCAAGGCATGTGTGAGAGATTTGAAACAGATAGCTTCATGACTCTTGGCTCTTAAAGTAGGAAAATAACGGGTTTCGGGAGTCCAGAGGGGGTGGAATCGAACTCGGGGGGTGGGGACACAGTTATAATAACATAGTTATTCTTAAGTTGCATTTACATAAATTACCTTGCCTATAAAAGGGTACTGATGTGAATAAATTAGGATAACAAAGTAACTGATGCATAGACAGATATCTATTACATAATGTCTTGCATGAGTGATATGGATTACAACAGCATACATCTGGCAGTATTCACTGCATGCTTTATTTTTAAAGTTTAGAAACAATGAGATCTGATAGCTTGTTACTCAAATTTGAGGTATTTTAATTTTTAATATTTGTAGTAAACATTTTATTCACTCTTAAACAGGATATATCGGAACCATACAAAGTTAGGTGGTCTATGCCACTGGTACAATTTTACAATCACACGGCACGTAGTTCATTCTTAAACAGGGTATATCAGACAACCATGTGAAGGTGAGGTGGTCTGTTATTTACAGTTTTGCATGGTATAAAATCACTCTCCACCACCATGATTAAGGTCTGATTAGCAAGCCAACTGAAGTGTTATGTTGCAGTCTCTTGGGATTTGTTTCACTCTTGGGATTTAGCATCTGAAAACATCTTATACTAAATGTGCATTGAAGCTTTATGCAAGCCATATATGTACCACCTCCAAGATTGGCTTCTATAAGCTCGATATGCTTAATGGTCTTATGTCCAAATTTTAGGGCTTTGACATGTTCATAGTTTTCTAAGCTAGCTTAGTGTTATTGTTATGCATGATGATATGATTGAATCTATACAGAAATGTGGTGATTACTTAATATTTAGTGCCAAATAATCACACTTGATGAGATCATTGCAGAAAATTCCTTCAGAAAAGAACTGTTTGTTTTCATAAATATGCACGGTATCATGATGATGACTGGAGGTTGGTGGTCTAGTAGCGGACCTGCCACTATCAAACCCAGATTCCAGAAATGTCATACCTGGAGGCCTGGGATAACTGAGGCAGTGATGTTTTTCAGTGATAGGACAGATTTGCTTTTCCCTGCAAAATTTGTTGAACAAGAGATTCACTCATTCACATCACCATAGCAGGGACCATTGATATCACAGTGCATTTACCATGTGTTCCACTCGTGCTTAGATTGAAGTTACATAAGTACATAAACTGTTTACTGCTGACCATATGATTATTTTCCATTTTTGTGGATAAAGTATCTTTGGTTCTGATTGATGAAAAAAAATGAATTCCTGCTAAGTTTCTACCGTTTTCTCTTTCTTTTTTGTGAACGAGCAACATGCGGAGGTCGTATGAGAGTCTATAATACTTCTTTGTGGGTTGAATCCTCTTAACCTCGGCTGAAATGTGGCCTTGTGAATTGCCTTAGGACTATTAATCAAAGCCAGATGACAGAAACATCAGACCTGGAAGCCTGGAATAACTGAGGTAGTGGTATTTTTCAGAGATAGGGCAGATTTGCTTCTCTTTACAAAATTTGTTGAACAAGTGATTCACATTACCATGGGAGGGACTATTCGTATCACGGTGCATTTAATGTGTTATTCACTTGTACGAATTGATATTACTTTAGTACGTAATTGTTAGCTACCACTTTGTACGATTATTTTCTATTTATGGATAAATTATCCTTGGTTCTAACTGATGGGAAAGTGAATTTCCAGCTACAGTTTCTAGTGGGCCGCCCACGTTTTTCCCCCCCTCTGTGAATGAGCAACGTGCAGCGGCAATATGAGTATAATATTTGACGTTTTGTGGGTTGAATCCTCTGAAATCTGGCCTTGCGAACGTTTTTTTATTAAGTCAGCTTTGTGTGGTCTTGAATTCAGATCAATCAGTAACTTTGAAAGAGTTGCTTCAGATCTTCGAGTCTCCTCTCCCAAAGGAAAATATTTTAAGGTTGAAGCTGCTGCTTGGAACAAAGTGCAAGGTGACACAAGCAATTGTGAGGGGAAACGGTTGCAGTATGAGAGACTTGGGTTTTCGCAAGCTCGTTGTCAGGATAGCGAGGGAAATGTTTCGTTTCCCCCGAGCCAACCCCAGAACTTGTTCATCTCATGGTGACCGTTGGGAACAAAGTTTGGCAGATTGATCCCTGATAAACCATTGGCCCGCTATATCTGTTGCTAAAATATCACATCGACACCCGTTGCAGGATATTACTAGGTAAACATAGCAGCATCCTTGATTGAAACATCAGCCGATCTGAAAATAGCTAGATTGATTGATGTGATTCGCTAAAGTAAATGCTAGTTTGATTGTTGTGACTCGCTAACATATTCCTCTCTTGATTTTTCAATTAGAATCTTTTTCATCCACAATATCATTGATATGTGTTGACAAACATCAGAGAAATTAAGTGGCAAGTGGTTTGTCTTTTGGAATCTCTAAGCTGGTTCTATGTCACTCATTGCCCTACTGAAATACTAAACCATTCTGCCGTATTATTAGCTCTCAATGAACTTCATGATTTCTTCGTCTTCTTGTCAGAATATGTTGATCTTTGGAATGATTTTAATTATTACAAAATACTGGAGCATGTATTTATGACTAACTTTTTTTAATTATTCAAGAAATTTTTGTAGAAAACAATTATCAATAAATCACTTTATTTCCTACTTAGCTGAAAGTTATCTCCGTACAATTATATTAATTAATGAAGTATATTGAATTGAAGATCTCAAAGTTGTAAAGCCCTAATTTTTATTCTTGTAATCTTGTAAAAAGGGCTATAAATTAGTAAAAACGAGTTTGATTAGGAAAGATATTCTTTGTAACCTATTTTGAAGTTTTGAAAGACTTGTATTGTTTGGAGATTCAATTGGTTGAATTTTTCAAAGAAGTTCTGCTTGAGCCGACTCATGGATCAAGAGCCGACTCCTATTCTGGCACGGCACGAAGAATTTCAAAGTTTCAAAAATCCTAGCCGACTCGAATATATTGAGCCGACTCAAATAGAAGTTCCAAATCATAAGTTTTAGAAACTCGGAGCCTCGAGCCGACTCGACTCAGAAGAGCCGACCCGTACAGAGTTTGTTTTTATCATGTCTGAGACTTCGAGCCAACTCGACTCAGAAGAGCCGACCCGTACATAGTTTGTTTTTCTATTGTCTGAGACTTCGAGCCGACTCAACCATCTTGAGCCGACTCGAGTGTCGGGTTCATGCCTGTAATGGCTAGTTGCAGAATTGTCTGTTTGAATTTCAAAAAAGCTCCAAGGGTTCTATTTCGATTCCCTAGGCCCTACAATGGCTAGTTTTGCTTGAAAACTACAAAAGGGAGTATTTATGATGGATTAAAGGATGATTATTGATTATTCATTGAAAGTTATAAAGATCATTCAAGTGACTTTCAAGTCTTTCACCAACCAACTTCAAGTTAGCGTTCAAGAAAGGATTCAAAACTTCTCCAACTCATCTTCATTCATTGAATCCAATTTTTGAGGAAGTCAAGAAGCAGTTTTAAGAGTATTCAAGAGCATCTAAAGTAATGCTTCAATTTGAACGTCATCGACAACTACCAAACAAATTGGGTTTGTTATAAAGTTGCTAATTTCATTTGATATATCTTGTTTTCTCTCCAAGAGCAGCAAGGGACTGTGTCTTGTAAGTGTTAAAACGTTTTTAGGTGAGCCTGTTAAAACCTAAGCTTGGGTTTCTTTGGTGAGCCCGGTATTACAAACCAAAGGGACTTGGATTTTTGGTGAGCCCGTGAAAACCAAGTTTGGGTTTCTTGGTGATCTCGGTATAAAACCAAAAGTGAGTTTCTTTGGTGAGTCCGGTATAAAAATCAAAGGATATTTGGGTTTCTTTAGTGAGCCCGGTGTAAAAATCAAAGGGTGTTGGGTTTGGATTGTGATCCCGGTAAAACAATCCGGCTGTATTCTAGAAAGAATATAATGGAAATCCCAAGTGGTATCTTGGATAATGGACGTAGGAGCTGGATTGCTCCGAACTACTATAAATTATGGTGTTTGTGATTATTTTGTTTGAGCTCATTTATTTGCTTCCGCATTTAATTCTTTAAATACTTCACTCACCATACTAAGATTTTAAAAGGGCACATACTTGAGGAAATATTTTCATTTCCAATTCACCCTCTCTTGGGAAAGCCATCTGGGCAACAGAATGTGGTCAGCATCTGTAACCATGGCTGCAATGGTATCAAAATCTCCTATTTGGTGATCTCACCCTGGTTGGCATGACCAAATCTAACCCTGGATGGCATGGCTAAAGACTTAACGAGAACAGACATGTTCACTTCTCCTATAGCTGGTTCTGCATGCTTCAACGGGCTTAGATAGATTGCAAATTTATCAATAAAGCAAATTAGATTTTTTTTCTTTTAAACTATGTGGTTCAGGTTCAGCTATGTCAGGTCAGGACTGCCATGTTGGAAAACTAACCTAAAACGTTTGGAACACTGGCTCAAGCCACTGTGTTGGGTCTAGATTATAGCCAGATTGGGCTGGGATCTAGCCAGCTTACCAGTGTCGGTTAACTCTTTGGTATCTAGCAAGCTTACCAGGACTTGGTGCTGGTAGCACTGATGGAAACTAATCTGGCCTGAATAGCTCAGGTCGATTCACATCTAAATGAAGATCGCTAACATCTAACTATGTTTCTAGGTGCGAACGTAGACATCTCCATCTGAACCATCATTGATATGTCAAGCATAAATCTTGAGGTCATTGTGCACCCCCTAAACATTGATCTCAAGCACAGGCCTCTTCAACAAAAGAAGAGGAGCTTTGTACCTTAGCATCAAAAAGTTATAGAAGAAGAGGTGAACAAGCTGTTCAAAGCTAGTTTCTGCATGAGGTAAATTTTCTGTAGTGGCTAGAAAATGTAATACTTGTCAAGAAAGCAAATGAAAAATGGTAGATGTACATCGATTATTAGATCCCAACAAAACTTATCCAAAAAATAGCTATCCATTATCTCAGATTGACCAGTTGGTAGATGCTACCTCGAGCTCCTCTCCTTCATGGATGCCTTTTCTAATTACAATCAGATTTGCATGGCACCCTATGATAAAGAAAAAACTGCTTTACCACTGACAAATGTTTGTTTTATTACAGGATCATACCTTTTGGCCTAAAAAATGCGGAGGCAGCGTATCAAAGGCTTATGAACAATATCTTCAAGGGATGAACTGGGAGAAACATGGAGGTATATATAGACAACATGCTAGTGAAAAGCAAAGTTGCTGAGCATCACATTACTGACCTTGAAGAGACTTTTGCAATACTTCAACATTTTTGGATGAAGCTTAACCATGACAAGTGCACCTTTGGAGTTACCTCTAGTAAATTTCTCGAATTCATAGTGTCGCAATGTGGGATTGAAGCTAATCCAGAAAAAATACGAACCCTTTAGGAGATAGCACCACCGTAGATGATTAGAGAAGTACAATGCCTGATAGGAAGAATCATAGCTCTTAATAGGTTCCTATCAAGGTCGATCAAAAAGAGCTTGCCCTTTTTCAAAGCACTTAAACAACCCAAAAACTTCCAATGGACAAGTGAATTCCAAGCCACATTCGATGAACTAAAGAGGTACCTCAAATCCCCACTACTTCTAATTAGCAAGCCAAAGCTAAAGGAGGTCCTTAATTTGTATCTGGCAGTATCACACTTGGTGGTTGGTTCAGTGCTAATCAGGAAAGAAGGTATGCTCCAAAAGACAGTTTATTATGTTAGCCAGATTTTCCAAGATATAGAAACTAAATATGCAAAGCTGGAGAAGGTGGTGCATGCTTTGGTGATCTCAACAAGGAGACTATGCCCATACTTTGAAGCACACTGTGATAGTCCTTACCGATTAGCCAATTAGGTCGGTGCTCCGCTAACCTGAGGCTTCAGGTTGGCTCACTAAGTGGACCATTGAGTTAGGAGAGCTCGACATAAAGTACCTTCCCTGACCATCCATAAAAGCTTAAGTACTGGCAAACTTTATCTTGGAATGTACTATTATCCCTGAAGAATCTAAGCCTGATCCTGAGCTCGGATTAGAATCCAAAATTCAATAAAGAATGTTGGGTTATCCATGTCAATGGGTCTTCTAACACTCGAATTCGGAAATGGACTAATCCTCACCAACCTAGAAAGGATAGTCACGAAGAATTCTTTGCTCTTCGGATTCAAAGTCTCAAACAATGAAGCTAAATATGAGGCCCTGGTTACTGGGCTCAAGATTATCAAAGACTTGGAAGTTTTGAAGATTTACAATGACTCACAACTTGTTATTGAACAAGTGCACAGTGAATATGAGGCATGAGAGCCCAGCAAAACCAAGTACTTGCATAAGGTAAAAGACCTCGCACCCGTCTTTTCCTTGTTATAATTTGAACAAGTTCCAAGGATGGAAAATGCTAAAGCTAACCTCTTATTGAAGCTTGCCACCTTAGAAATATCATGCCTAAAGAGAAATTTATACTTTGAAATCATGGAAAGTCTCGGCATTGAAGAGATACTTGTAATGCAAGAACTAGACATGGGCATCAGGTTGGGCCACCCATTACACGGCCCATCCCGACATGACTTGGGCCTTGTCTAGCATGGCCTACTTGCTACAGTAATGGATTATGCCTGGCACGGCCCATATAAGGGAGCCAAGCTAGGCTAGGGGATTTGTGACCACTATGCCAACCCGGCCCCCTTAAGATCAGCCTTGCTTAACATGACCCGTAATATTTTTTTTAATTTATAATTTTTTATAAATTAAAAAAAGGTCAGGGAGTAAATATAAATAAGATAGGGGGGATGCTAGATTTTTTGTGTGAAAACAAAAGGCCAACTTGTAATGGTGGGGGGGTTGGCATAAGTCCCTACATGTTTATTGATAAAAATCAAAATGGTATGAGGGAGGGGGCTAGGCCTAACCTCCAAAGTATAATGAGTGAGAGAGAAGAAATAGATGACTTATCATAATGGCCTGTTCCCCAACATAGTACAACTATATAATTTGGCACATTTTTTATATTTTTCTTTTAAGATTTCATCAACCATAACTCTATCAAAATCATTTTATACAATATTAGTCCTGTTACAGTTTGACCTTTACTATTAGTTTTAGAGGGATTAGGAATATCAGTTTCTTCATCCTTAGAAACAAAATAAATGCCAAAATGACTTTCATCAAAAGACATCATATTTAGATATAATGAATACAAATAATAAAACCTAATTACAGGGAGAAATTGAATAAAGGTGAAGCAGAGATTGATAAGCTTCCTTTTATGCTCCTCAACAAAGACCTCCAATAGGTGGACTAATCCTTTTCTTATGTAGCACTTGAATATATAATGAATACAAATTAAAAATTAAATTACTAATTACTAAATATTAAACACTTGCTAAATATTCTTAGAAAAGAGAAGTAATAGTAGTAGTAGAGAGGAAGATGAGAATTGGTTTGGTGTGGTGAGACCAGAAAAGAGAGGGTATTTATAAGAATCTAAATATTTTTACTTTTCCAAATCATTCCTAAAACTAACCATTTCATGGCTATTGGTGGCTAAAATGATAAAATTTTTTAAAAATTGCCATTAAAAGTAAAAAAAATTGTTGTTTCAGGCCAAATAGACTATACTAGGTATGACCTATAATAGCTCTAAATGGGTCGTGCTTATCAAATTTAAAAAAATTAAAAAAGCTAGTGGGCCTAATGGGTCAACGGGTCATGCCTAGCATGGCTTGCCACCCTTGGGCTTAAGGCCATGCTAGGCCAGGGGTTCATTTTAAATGGGCCATGCTAAGTATGGCCTGTTTAAATCGAGGCCCAATGGGCTTGGGCCAAGCCATGCCAGCATAGCCTATTACTCATGTCTAGTGGAACCGAGCTGGATAGATATAATTATTCAATTCTTAAAGGATGAAATGCTACTTGCTGAATGTGATAAGGCTAGGAAGTTGAAATATCAAGCATCTAAGTACCTGATCCTTGACGATAAGCTATAAAAGATATCTCATTCACAATCTCTACTTTGGTATCTACGGCCATCCAAAGCTAACTACGTACTATGAAAGGTACATGAAGGCATTTGCAGTAATTACCTAGAAGGTAGAGTTCTAGCCTACAAGGTACTGTAACAAGGCTATTTTTGGCCAACCTTACAACAAGATGCGGCTGACCAAGTAAGAAGGTATGATCAATGTCAAAAGAATTCAAATATATAGCATTGGCTAGCGGCACTGCTTGCATCTATTACTGCTCCTTGGCCATTTACCTAGTAAGGAATGGACATTCTTGGACCTTTCCTGATTGCTCCTTACAAAAAAGTTTTTATTGTAATCGACTACTTTATAAAGTAGATAGAAGCAGAAGTGCTAGCTTATATCGCCAAAGCCAAGGCTCATGATTTTATCTAAAATCCATTATCTGCCACTTTGACCTGTCTCGAGCCATTATCACAGACAACGGGCACCAATTCGATAATGCAAAGTTTGCAGAGTTCTGCAAAGATCTTAGAATAGCTCACCATCTGACCTCAATTGGACACCCGCAAAGCAATGGTAAAGCTAAGGTAATTAACCAGGTTTTATTGCAGAGATTGAAAACAAAGTTGGACCGAGCTAAAGATCAATGGATAGAAGAGCTCCATAATGTGTCGTGGGCTTATTGAACTACTCGGTGAATTTCTACCGGAGAAACTCCCTTCAAGCTAGCCTTCGGAACCAAAGCCATTATACCACTTGAGGTTGGCCTGGCATCATACAGAGTAGAAAAGTTCAATGAAAAGAACAACTCATACGACCTTCGAGCCAACCTGGACCTTCTAAAGGAAACGAGACAATGGGCATGACTTCTGATAACAACCTATCAGTAGAAAGTTGCTCACTATTACAACTCAAGGGTAAAGGAAAAAAATTTCGAGCAGGTGATCTTGTCCTATTAAGAGCTGAGGTGTCTTGCCTAGGAGAACAAAGCAAGTGGACACCCAAACTAGGAAGGACCTTACCCAATTGATGAGCTGGTGTGCTCAGGAGCTTACCAACTCCGCTGTTTAAATAGAGCATCAATTTCCCAAACCTGGAATACAAGGAACTTGTACATTTATTACTGATGATATAATCAATGCTTAATAAAATTCTTCTCTTTTGTTCCTTACCTTGTTTTCTACGGTGCAAATGGATGAGCTGACCTTTAGCACTAGCCAACCTCTTGATCCTCAAACAAGTTGAGCAAAGGCCCAAAAAATGCAAAGGGACTAATCCTTAAGATCTCATGCAAATGGCTGACCTTGTCGATGGACAAGTCAAGCAAAGGCCCAAGTGATGCAAAGGGGCTAATCTTCGGGACCTCACATAAACGACCAACATCCTTATCCTTGGACAAATCAAACAAAGGCCCAAGTGATGCGAAAAGGCTAACCCTTAGGATCTCATGCAAATAGATAACCTTCTTGTCCTTGGACAAGTTAAGCAAATGCCTAAGTGATGCAAAGGGGCTAACCTTTGTGACCTTATGCAAACGACCAACCTCCTTATCCTCAAACAAGTCGAGCAAAGGTTCAAGAAGTGCGAAAGGACTAATCTTTAAGATCCCATATAAATAGCCAGTAGGCATACCTCATCCTAAGATGACCTAATCGAACACCTCAGAAAAATCTAACCTAATTTCAATATTGATAGTTGAAATAAAAGATCTTGGCTTAATCGAACTATGAGCAAATTGGCCACTTAGGAATCCGAAACCTAATCTCAATCTAAACACTATGTTGAAAATAATTAATGCAACACCGAGGATCAATTTGACAAATAGGTTTAACAAACACCTCCTCGACTAGAGCACCTCTTAAGAAATGCTCCAAATCTATACCTTGGATTTCTCTGACCTAAGTTCAAGGCAGGTTATTTCTGCCTTTATTTCTCATCCATGAACAAGCTAGGTATAGTCCTTGATTGGTATTAAACTTGTTGCTTTGGAAGTTGGAGCCCATGACCTAAATGCTATGTTAAAAGGTAATTAATGCAGTGTCGAGAATCAATCTACTACCGAATGCCACATTGAAGCATCACTTAGATGCTTTGAATTTATACTTTGGATGAATCCGACCTAAACCGAAGCTTAGAAGTTTCAATCTCTTGGAAATTGAATATATCCGAATGAAGCCTAGGACATGTTGAGGACTAATCTATGTGCATTCAATAAACTTTGAAGAAAAATAAATAAGTACTTCATCTATGGAGCGCCCCATCATGTCCTGAGTCTTTACCTCGAACTCATCCAACTTAAACCTAAAGCTCGAAATTATCTGACCTTAAGGATGTATTCTGACAAAAAGGTCATACCTTGATCCACTCCGAGGATATAAGAGACTTGGAACAAATTTTTAGGTTGAACCTCGGACTTCTCTGAGTTGCAACAAACCTTGATTACAAGCAAGAATATAGTAAGATGATGCAAAACTTGATAAAGAGCTTGCATTACATTGAAAAACTTTTACAATTAATTGGTCAGGCACATAGAAAATTGACTTCGGCTAAATGCCAAAAAAACATAAAGGCATGACCTTGTCCAAAAAAGAAGAAGAAGAAGTTTAGATTAGTCCGAGCACAAGTACAAAATGAGAAGAAAAAATAGCTTAAGTATTAGTGGAGGTAGCGGTCTCCTCGATTGGAGTGCTAGACTTGCCTAAGATGATACTGGTGGGGCCTGAGATGCGATTTCAGTGACCACCTTGGTAGGAGCCTCCTCGGCCATAGTAGACCCATCGGTTTAACTTCATCTGATCCTTCTACATCTAGCCAGGTGATGTCAAGGCCAAGAAACAGAGCCTGCACCTTGGCCCGGTAGTCAATGATCCCTGCCAAATAGGTGTCAGTATTATACTCAGCCATTAACACCCTAAACTCTCCCAAGGCACAGAAGGCTTCCACTACCTTGGCCTTCTCAATCTCGAGCTTCTTCTCCCATTGGATGGCAGCAGTTCGTAGAGACTTGGTCACCTCTGCTTGGACCTGGGCCCTAGCATCCGAGGCCTCATGCTCGTTGCCCTAGCCTTGGCCTATAAGGATTTGATCTCCTTGTGGGCCTCGGATAGGGCCCCCTCCACCTTATCTTTTGCAGCCTTGGTAGCCTCTTCCACCTTGGCGACCTTTGTCTCAGCTATCGAGGCACTTAACTTCCACTGCATCACAGGAATACTTCAAAAGCCCGACAAAATAGTCCACATGGTGGAGCTAAAAGAGAACATTAAAGTTAAAAATAAATGAAAAAGAAGAAGAAAGAGAAAAAAGAAAGGAAAAATTATACTTATGTGGAGGAGAGACTTGTAAAAGTCCCTGATCCAAAATCCCAAACCCTTAGTAGTGATGGCCTTGGTATCCTTAGGGAGGATCGCTGCTCGAAGTAGCCGATGAGCCACCTTGGTGCCCTCCAGGCCTGGTCACTAGTCTTAGGCCTCCTGTTTGAACTTTGTTGAAGACATTTGTGGGGTTGTGGCTAAAACTGATCGACGTAGTGAAACTTGAGGAGATCTCCAAGGTGCACCTTCTCCTCGAAGTGAAGTAGATGATAGTGGAGGAACATCCCCAGGAGCAACTGACTTTAATAAAGGGACATCTTGTACCCCTGAAGGGGATCCTCTCCTCAGCATACTCGCCTGATCTGAGCCTCAAGAGGAACCCGCAACCGGTTAGGCAAGAACAATCTTGGCCCAGGGCTTCTTCGATGCAAAGATACTAGCGGGAGCCTTCCTCTGAGCTACCTACCGTAGGGCCTCAAGATCCTCTGCTCTCATTGCTAAAAAAGAAAAGAATTGAGTTGAAAAAATCTAAGGCAAAAGATCATAATTACAAACTTACCTAAAGGATCGGCTAAGTTTAAGCCAACCTCATAGAGCATCCACTTTGAAAGCAGTACGTGTAGAGCCAAATGGCTAAAGATAAATTTCAAGGCCTTCCCCTTAGTGCCTCAGAGCTCTGGCTTCTTGTTCTTCGATAGCCAAGGTTAACCCCTCGAAGAGTACAAGCCCCAAAGTTACTTGGCTAATACAAAAAAAAAATCACCTCCTTCTAGGCATATGACGAAAGGAGCTCCTCGAACAAAATGCCGGGCTAGGGAGAGGCATACCACCATCCATCCTCCTTGGGGTACTCCCTAGGTTATGTTTGGTAACTGGCAATCTATCCAGATTGTTAGTAATTTAAAGTGAGTCTACTGGATTACTGTATTTAGTATGCTTTTTTGGTAGTAATCCAAATTACCTTGACAATTTAGATTGCCTTCCATGTGGCAATCTAGATAACCTTGGAGAGGGGCAGTATCCAGATTATCACATCTTTGGCAATGTTGCAATAAAGATTTTAGATAAAATTATTCCTAAAAAAATCATACAAAAATAGATGGCACCCCTAGTCATCGATCAACTATACCCCCACCGTCTCCCATGGCTCCTCCGTCGCTCATTGACTGTGCCCACTACTAATTTAAACTTTTTTTCAAAAATTCTCTATATATAATTCTATGTATGATCACATATTGCTCACGGATACAAGTTTATAGATCTATAATTTTTTAAAATTGATTTAGAGGTATTTTAAAATTTTAATTTTATATTATTGATAATTTAATTATTGTACCAAATATGTCAATCAAAATTTTCAATAATTTTACTGCAACATTATCTGCATGTACCAAATATAATAATTAACATTATTATTGATCCCTGGAATGATTTTGATGATTACAAAATATTGGAGCATGTATTTATTACAAACCTTTTCAATTATTCAAGAAATTTTTGTAGGAAGCATTTATCAATGTGTTATTTTATTTCCTACTTAGTTGAATTTTATTCCAGTATAATTATGTTATTTGATGAAGAGTTGTATGAATAAATTGTATTGAAAATCTCAAAGTTATAAATCCCTGATTCTTATTCTTGTAATCTTGTAAAAAAGAGCTAAAAATTAATAAAAATGAGTTTGAATAGGTTAAATATCTTTTGTAAAATATTTTGAAGTATTCGAAAGACTTGTATCTGTTAGAGATACGTTTGGTTGAAATTTTAAAGTTCTGCTCGAGTCGACTCATGGACCAAGAGCCGACTCCTGTTCTGGTTCTCATCCTGTTCTCAAAATCGAGCTAACTTGAATGTCGAAAGGTTCCACCAAAAAAACCGGCCAAGATTATTATTATTATTATTATTATTATTATTATTATTATTTTTGCAGGTCTCGAGCCCCGGTTCACGAAAAGACAACCTCCAACATTACCTTTTTCTTTTCATCCGTGATCCTTCGTTACTTCGGCACAGACCTGACCCCAATAACTAGCTCGAATTCTGTAGCAACAAGTACCACCGGCAATCAATAAACAGCAGGACAATTTTATAAATATGTGCAATAAAAGGCCCTTGTCAGGGTCATCACGATTGCATCTATTTTAAAATGAAAATTTAGTGATAGCAAGTTCGGATATGCACCGTATCTACCTTCTTGAATGATGTTATTTCGACCATTAGCGGTACGCCTAATGAACCGTAATCTAGCTCTACATTTAGTGATCCCTGATCTGAAATGAAACAAGCATTTGATTGTTTCTATGTTTTTCTGAAGTCGCAGAACTGATTCTAATGGCTCTCGCTCTTGCTCTTGCTGAGTGCAATGTCCACAGAGAGTTTGGGAAAAAATAAATAGCAACTAGATATTTCAAGTAGCCCATATTTTCAGGCACCGGTACGGTAGTACATCACAAGGCCACCAAGTACCTGACTTGCCTCCAGCACAAATCAAGTGGGAAGAAAAAGATTAAGCAAAATAGATAAATGATGCCACAAGATCGCAGAATGATCTTTTTGAAGGAATGATGCGCTACCAACGCGTAGCTTTACCTTGAAGAATGCTACATTTTTCGCAGAACAAACACCCCAAACCCGATCCCTATAAAAGTTGCAATGGCAATGCCAAAAATGCCTGCAAGAATACCAGGAACTATTAAAGAACTCCAACCTTTGGCAGTTGCCATTCCACAAGCTGTTGTAGGCCCCCCAACATTGGCATTTGAAGCGATCAGAAGCAACTTCTGCTCAAACCTGAGCAACCTTCCAACTCCAAGAAGCACAGCAAGATGCACAGCGATTTGAACTAAAGCAAATGCAAAGATACCAGGTGTCGTGTTGATAACATTCCAAATGCTACCGTTTGCTCCCACGACAGCAAAGAAAACCTATTCGTATATTCCAAAATTGAAAAAAAAAAAAAAAAAAAAAACAGATCTTATAACACCTGAAAAAAAAAAAAAAACTTGCATACACACTGAATAACAGCATGATTCTGCTGCTGAAATTAAAATTGCTTCCATTTGGAGAAAGCTAATGGCATTAGAATGCACTTTAAAGTTTAAACTACCTATGTTTGTGCATGCAAGTTTATTCCCCTGATCCTATACATTAAAAAGAAGACAACGACCAGCCAACAAACAAAGTTTTTCACTGCAGGCTGCCCAGGACCTGATGATGATGGTGTTGTATGTACATATAATGGTGTTCTATGTTAACTCTGTTGAAGAACATCTGCAGCCAGACCATTAAAAGTATGACAATTGGCTTGAATTAAGTTAATGATCTCCTGTGCACAATCATATCCAGAGCAGTGAGTTAGGCTCTGTTGCTGCAGATTCCTGCTGAAGGTCATAGAAGTGACAGACTAGCAGGAGTCATAGCTGGAGTAACCTACAAAAAAAAGTTCCTAGCCAGGATTGACTCCGGCGAGGACCTTTCAATGCTCAAGTCAAGTATCAAGAACAGAAGAGAAGTAGTGAGCAAGAAGATTTCACTTGAATCCTCGGGACTCTGACTATTTGTAGTGAACGGTTGAGGAACTATATAATTCCGAGAGTATCTGGCTATTAATCGTGCTGTTACGAGCATGGAGTTTTAGCCCTCATCTGCTCTGTGTGGGGGGGTGGCTGTTAACTTTGATCCTATCCGTATGTAGTGGACAGTTTCCACACATGCTAGGACTAGCCGTTCGCAGTTTCAAAGGTGGATCAAATGACTGATAAGTCTCGGGTTGAACTTGAAGCTGGCAATGACCAAGTGTAGAAATGCATCGGCTTGACATAAGGATCAGCATGAGTGTTCAATGCATTCCAGATAGCATCACGATCATATATCCAAGACATCAATAGTAACCCCGTAACACTTGCCCCCTACTCTCAAGTCTAAACCAGAAGTGGGTTAAACGAAGGGAATACTGTCGAATCCGTACCTCGGTCCTAGGGATGCTCGATCATGCCTCCCGACAAAACATCACGCCCTTTATTTAATGTAGGTGATGCTTGCACATCATTAGTTGTGAGCCATTGAGATGATTGAGGTGACCGATCAATCAATTTAGACCACTGGATCTCTTATAAATTTCAAATTAATGATGATGCCCTTTTGCCTTCTTTTTTTCTTTTTAAGTCCAACCTTTCATCTTTGAAATATGCTTGGAAAGCTTCCGTAGCAAAACCTCTAGCGGCTTTTTTCCAACACTCCCAAGGCAGAAGATGAGACCAGAATACATACAAGCACTCAAGAGATTGTCCAAAAAAAAAGAGGGCCAGGGCATTCGTTCAGGCCGCTCATTTTTCGACTTTGACATGCGATGATGCCAATCCATTGAACGCCCATCCTCTCTCCCATGGGTGGTGATGCCAACCCACTAGAGCAAATTCCAAGGGAGACGGTGGATCCTTCAAGGAGCTTTCCACCGGCATCTACCTCCGCTTGTCCTTCATGGCCAACGCCCTTCACCGGTTCCGCGTTAGGAGACCCCAATGTCACTATGGAGCTGGTTAGAAAATTTCTTCTTCCAGTCGACAAGCGACTGTTGATGGAGCAAGACATCGAGAATCAAATGGCAGATGCCTTGGAGTCATACATACAAGGGACTCTGACATCCCCTTCATTTTCTATCATGCTCTATCCAACTTTGGCCTTAATTGAATCCCCTTTGTGCAACTAGGGCATTATTTGGCCCATTTTGCAGATTTTGCCATGGTAGTAGAGGCTCAGCCTCCAACCACCCATCAAAAGGCTTCTGAACAAGAAGGTGCAGCTCAACCCACGTGCCAGGAAGGGGAGCAAAGGGCTTCTGATACTGCCCTCTTCGAGAAAGAACTCGCTACAACAAAGGAGAGAGCAGATTGCTTGGAGTATGCCCTCGGGCAGGAATGATCCACCAATGCTGAACTGGTCAAAGAGATCGATTACTACGAGAAAGCTCTCCGAGAAGCTCAAGAAAGAATTGACTGACGGGATGAGGAAATAAGGTTGATGAAAAGAATAAGGATCTCGAGGAGGCTGCGAAGGCTGAAAGAGACAACTCAAGGGCTCGTGGCGAGATAAACTATATGAGGAAAACTTTAGACGAAAAAAGGAGGAAGAGGAACCGAGGCGACGCTTCTGCCAAGGTTCATCCCCCAAGAGGTTCCCCTGCTGGAAAAAATGGATACTTAGGTCAGGAGTAGCTCTAGAGCTTTAGATGAGGCCAACCGTTTGATGGAGTTGCTCCAGAATGCCAAGGGTTAGCTTGTTACAGAAAAGGCTAAAGCGGCCGAAATCCAAAAGTAGGCCTCCAAAGAGCCATCCAATTTATAGGCCAAACTCCTGCTGGCCACATCGAGGGTGGAATACATGGATGACTTATTAGAGTACGAAAGAACCCGCACAAAAAGTCTCCGATGCAAACTTGAGGTTCAAGAGGCCTTTAGCCCAAGCTGCCGATGGCAAGGCATCTAGACCGGAGAGAAAGAGGGTCGAGGCCGTGGCTGAAGCCATTAAACGACACTTACAATGGGCTTCAATAAGTATAAGTTGATGGTCCAAGCTCACCTCCCTAACATAAACATTGAGTCTCTACGTGCCAACCTTTCGGATGAAAGCCTGGTTGCTACAGTGAATGATGGCACCGGGATAATCATAGAAGCCACTAAGAAGAATGGCCACAAAGCTGAAGCCAATGTTGCACCCCCCCCAGACCAGAATAATCCAAATTGGTGAAATAGATGACGATGGCCTCGGATTAGCTCTGTGCATCATTGAAGGTCATCCAAAAGGTAGCATCAGACGTCATTCTGAGGCAGCTGGCACTGGTCCTTCCTCCAGCATTCCAAGACTGGAATAATGTACTTTTCTTCTTTCTTTTAATGTAACTAAGCTCATTTAATAAAGAGAATTCTTGTCGAATTTTTATTCATCTATGACTGTTATGTTGTCCGCGTCATTTAGGAACCGAACCGATCCATAATCCAAGGTGTAAGGATGAAGTGATCCAACCCAAAATCCAATCCATGACTTGGGCAAATATTTCCAAAAAGTCTGTGTATGTCCTGGCAGGGGATGGCTAGAATTTGAAGCACCTCCACGTGTCAAAAGATTTGGAGCCCCACTTCAAATACAATGCAAAGGATGATTTGCCTACCGTTCACATTAATTGCCAAATCTACGGCAATAACCATGCCCAACAAAGGAATGCCGCATGTCGTTCATCCACCTAGACTCCACCGAATCGCATCTTTTTGCTGCCTTCTCGAAATTAATTCGATCAGAAAAGACATGCCCCAAGGACTTTTGGCCTGTGGCTTTATTTATACCTAAGCAGGACCATGCCTATCTCTCTAGGGTTCTCTAATCATCTTCAATCATCATCCTGTCGCAGCCAAAAGCACTCCAACACCACCTTCTGATTTGTCTTCCTCTTTTCTTTGAGTTATCTTTTCTATTCTTCCTTCGAAAACCAAGATGACTGCATCCGAAGAGTTTCTGGCTTTGGATGTACTCATCTCGGAAGCAGGAGAGGGGAAATATGCCCCCCTGAACTTCCGATCGAGGCTTATAGAGGAGAATCTAGTTCTGCTCCATAAGCAGTTCCAAATCCCTTAGAGTTTCGGTTAAAAGTTCCAGGCCCGAGCGATCAGGTTTGCTCGCCTCCTAAAGGCCGAACTTTTATGAAAGTGCTTCTGAGCCGAATTGAGGCTTCCTCTCCACCCTTTTTTTGTTTGCCTTTTTCAATTTCTTGATATGTCACCAAGCATAGTTGTACCAAACTCGTGGGATCATATCTGCGACTTCACTTCACCACCATATGTCTTGGCTAAGATTCAACCGAGCATTACTCTCTTCAAATCTTTTTCACTTTTAAAAATCATCCTGCATCCCATGGATGGTGGTACATATTGCCTTGGAAGAAACGAGGCATTCGTCTACTGATCCAAGACACTCCCTCCGTGCATGGCTAAAAGGAGAGTTTTGTTTGTGTCCAAAGTATTTGGAAAGGAGTGGGGGTTCGCTTCCTGGGGTGAACCTTGGGAGTCTATCCTCCAGAAGCCAAGCCTTAACGATCACCAAGTGGAGTTCAAGATCCTGCATGACTTCAAGGTCTCGACACTGAGGGACCTCTCCAACCAAATGTTATATAACATTGGAATCAGCCAAACCAACCCTCAAGGTGCACCCAAATCGCCTACCCCACCTTGATATTTCTTTCCTTTTCTCTTCCTTTTTTGTGTTGTTTTGATATTCAATTGATTTGCTGCAGAAATGAATCTGGAGGTAAGGAGGTTGGAGCAAATCTCCAAGCGAAAGAAGACTGCAAGCTCCAAGGTCGGCCGCAACATTTGCATTAGGACTGTGGGTCCGTCTCCAACACCTGGCTCTTCAAGATCAGAGGTGGTTAGCCAACCCGCAACAGTTGTAGCAGTTCCGGCCTAGACGGCCCTAGTAGAAGATCAGAGAGATCACCCAAACCCTTCTACCAATCAAAAAGCTCGTCCGAGTTCAGCCTCCTGACCGAAGCTTCCCCTTGCCAAGCCATGCATGCCAAGGTAGCTGGGCCATCCAGAACCACTCCTCCCGGTTTACGGCTCAACGATTCTAACTTAGAAGATTGAAAACTAACCCATGAGATATTCATCGAGATGCTTCTTCCTGCCAATGCCAATAAACTATTGAGTGAAGGATGCGCCACCCAGCAAAATGACACTATGGCCTCCTTTATTCATGTAAGCCGACGTTCTTAAAATTCTCCAGCTTTTCAGCTTTTCCCATTGCTAACAGACTTCCTCTTGACAGATTGTCCATTATTTGAATGGCTTCATTGAGTATGCTTAACAAGCCAAGACCGATATTAAGAAGGCCAAAAGCACTATTGCAGCGACGGAAGCAACCAAGGAAAAGGTCGATCAAAGGGCTGAAGCAATCGTGAAGGCTGCTGACACAGCAAAGGTGGTCAAGAAAAGGGCTGAGGAAAAAACCTCCAAAATAAAAGCCGATCAAGAGGCTAAAATAACTGAAATAATGAAGTTGAAGACTTTGCTTGAAAAAAGCAAGGCTGAGGCTGGAGCGGAGAAGAGGGTGGAGGTCGAGGGCAGCGCCAAAGATCGAATCAAGGCTGCTACGATGAAGGCCGTAGAAGCTTTTCGAGCCTTGGAGGAACTCCGTGAAGAGAAGCTTCAATTTTACTCTAATGCTTATGACACCAGGAAGCAATTCATTCGGGACCAAATCGCAGCCCGTTACCTAGAGCTGGACCTAAACTTCCTGGATGAAGATGACCCAAAAACTGAGGAAGCTAGTGCTATTGCTGTCGTGGATACTTTTACACCCAGACCTTCTGCCACCAAGATAGATTTTTCCTTCTCTTTATTGTAAATCATATCCAACCTTTTTGAGGTCATTTTGTAATGAACTTGGAATGAATAAAGAGATTACTTTTTTAAATGAAACTTCTAATTGACTTATCTTCAGATTGTACTTGAGCAAGGCTTTTGGTTAGAAACTCCAATCCAAGGCAATTACTAAACCTCACAAGGTCGTAAGTAGGCACGTTGACAATCCTGATCCAAGGTGATTGCCAAACATTTTTTTAGCATGTAGGTGTTTCAGTAATCCAAACTGAGAAAATTGCCAAACCTTTCCTGCCTTAAGCTTGTCTTGGCAACTCCGACCTGAGAAAATTACCGAACCTTTCTTGGCTTAAGGGCTCGTTTTGGCAACACCGATCCGAGATAGTTGCCAAGCTTCTTTAGCCTATACATAAGCACGTCTGGCTTAGGATAGAAATCAATTTTTACAATAGTCATCATAAGTTAATCTTTCATTTGCTGCTAAAGACTTAGGTGGGCTTTAAGGGCCATCTAAGTTAATCCCTCGCTTCCTAAATATCGAGGTTTCAGCCTTAGTCTAATAAACAAGGCTTTTGAGAGTTATCTAGGTTAATCCCTCACTTCTCAAGTGTTTAGGGTCTTAGCCCTTTGGAAAGGATTGAAAGGATCATTTTGATAGGTTAGCCCTTCAAGGGTCATCTCAGGTTACTCCCGTGCATTTTAGTGGACCAAGAGTTTAGGTCGACTCAATTCGTCTAAAGAGATGAAAGGGTCAGCAAAAGTTAAACCCCCATATCTTGGTGAACCAAGGTCTTCAAATACTCGAGGGTCATCACCACCATGTGTGAACGGCTAGTCCCACCACATACAGAAACTACCTACTACATGCGGATAAGATTAAAGTTAACAGCCACCCCCTATGCAGGGAGTAGTAAGGGCTAAAATTTTGTAACAGCACAATTAACAGCCTGATACTCTTGAAATGGCACAGTTCCTCAACAGTCTGCTACAAATAGCCAGAGTCCCAAGGATCCAAGTAAAATCTCCTGGCTCACTACTTCCTTTCTATTCCAAATATCTGATTTGAGCATCGAAAGGTCCTCGTTGGAGCCAATGCTGGCTAAAGACTCTTTTGTAAGTCACTCAAACTATGACTCCCGCTAGTCAGCCACTTCTCTGACCTCGAGCCAGAATCTTCTAGAACAGGCTCCTTAACAAAAATTGATGGCAAAGAGTTGAAACCGAATAGTCCATGTAAGGAATCACAAAGCAAAACAAATGCCAATAATTTTGAATTTAATTATGTCCAGATATCTCTTATGGACATCATTACACTCAACATCTTAGAATATTTTGTGCATTCATGATAGGTTCTCAAATAATTTTGTGATGCATATATTGGAAACTTGAGATCATTCTTTAACATATTTTGTGCATTCATGGTAACTTGAGACCATGACCAAATTTGACCATCTTAAGAGAATGTTTAGGAACACTGTCATATCTAAAATACAATGCTTAATGTGAAGTATTTTTGTATGATGGCCGGGTTTGAGTTGGATTAGGGATTAATATGTGCATTTACCTGTATTAATTTGTTATTTAAATACATTTGAATTACATGTGCATAACATGGTCTATTTATAGTATTGACATAGATAATTATCATGACTAATTTTTGTATACATTCCATGTCAAATTCAAGGGGCACATGCACATACATACAAGCACATGCATGCATGCATACATACACACATGCACATGCAAACATCTACACCTACATGGCTACACCTGCACACCATCTACACCTACATGGCCACACCTGCACACGCATATCCACCAGCTTTCTCGCTAGTATAAGTTGAATTGACTCGATCTTATCCGGTTGGATTGAATTAGTGTGTCTTTGTTTGGTTCCATTTTCATTCAAGGCTGGTTGGGTTATATTGGGTCAAGCAGCATGAAGGACACAGCAGCATGAAGGCAAGTCAGTTGGTGGCAGCAATAGCAGACATATAAAACTATGGCCCCAAGGTAGCTTTGCAAGGAAGGGAAGGCAGGAGCAGTGGGGTTGGCCGAGGTTCTTTGTATGCATGTGTGGAGAGGAGAGGAAGTGTGAGAAAAAAAGAAGGAAAATATCACAATTGATTGGACCTGGTGACAGGTGGCATGGCAACAACAATGCTAAGTACAGCAACCTGTTTGTAGCACAGTATCGATGATAGATTGCAACATGGTGTCAATAAGCAAGGACTGGAGAGAAGAACGCTAAGATGGGTTCATGTATGTTACAGACTTAAAAAGGTTTGATGAATTTACACCTTGATTGTATGGATACAATCGCTTTAATCTAGATCTCTAGTCCAGTACAGAGAACCAGAGATAGATAAGCATGTAGAGTATTATAATATATGAAGGGCATATAAATAAGATATAATAATAATGTTTTATTTAATAAAGATCTAGGCTTTCATGCTGAGCACGTTGTGCAAATACCGGTGTTCTGAACACAGCTTGTGCTTGGCCTAATTTAACCCATATCCCATTACACAGGTCCAAACCTAATCAACGTTTGGCAGCCCTAAGGGTTTGCACAATATCAATGCAGTATCTGCAACATCATGTCAATAAAAGCTGACTATCTTTTAGTGAAAAAAATAAAGTCAAATTTGCCAGGACAGGTTAAAATGGTTCTATATGTATCAGAACAAATATCATATATGTGACCCATCTAGTAAATCAAATAGAAGAAAATATGTACTTAGGTATATGAAAAAGATAGCTTCTGTGCAAAAGAACTTTTACCTGCATCAGAATTAAAGCCATAGCCTCACCAGCAGGAGCAAGGTTTCCAATTTGTGATGGAAATATAGTTGCCAAGGCCACAACAATTGCTGTTATGAATGGAAGATTCCCTCCTTGAATGCCCAACAATTTAGTAATGTAAGTGCCTGCTTTGCAGATTGCAAAGGATATAGCGATGGCCGTTGCACTTTGTAAGACTGGTAACTTGTTTCCTGCTCTGAATTCGGGATCCACTTGACCATCTGCCAAAGTTTGAAGACTTCATAGATTTTAGATTTCATGGCATAGGTATCCATATGGCACTGCAGCCAGCATAAAGATGTTCAAGTATATCTAACAATGGTTAAAAATATGAATTCAATCTAGCTTAGAAAAAATAGATAGGTCATATGAGCTTTGACAAATACAATGTTCATAAGCAATGGCGTGGTTGAAGCATGTTATCATGTGATATATACATTCTTAAAGTATATACATATCAGAGCTGCTACTGTTTGATATCAGTACCAGAAGTATTTGAGTTTTGGCTGTTTCACTTGAAAAACAGTGAAGATTATTGTTCTCACTAATGAATCCAGGCATGCCATCAGTTTAAGACTTAAAATCATGTTGAAACCTACGCATCCCATGCCTGTTCTTGTTAAGATCATAGTGCTATGAAAGTACAAAATCATGAGTACCATGGTATTAGTGAGTTTAGGTAAAGCACATTTCTTATACATATCAGATCTTTCAACTTGATGACTATTGTCAATATGCACAACTTCTTGAGCAAACTGGTTCTGAAGTATGTGAAGTAACAAAACATAAAACTGGTTGATGTTTCATTGCAAATTTGAATGCGTTGCATCAAACCTTATATGAATCAAAATTATATCCACTGTTTTCAATAATGAAACAATCTTTGTTTCCAAAAACGGATTGGATCCTTCGCTCAAAAAAGAAAAATGATGGGACCCTATTAGGATATATTTAGTATTGTTCCATATATAGTACGGGTTCTTTATAGTAGTTGGATCGTATTATTGCTCGTTAGTCATTGCCCAACATAGACATCATGTATTATATATAATTATTAATGAAATCCTAGAGCAGCAAGCTCTTTTCCCCTTCTTTCATGGTATCAAAGTAGGAACCCTAATTAGGGAATATTGATCCATAACCACCAACCATCGAAACCTCGCCTTCTTCCATAGGTGATCTCCTCCTCTACTTGGTCTCTTCGACTACTCTTGCAACTCTTCCTTTTTTTACTCTAGTGCTGCTCAATTTCTCTTGTTGCTGCTCGGTTTTTCCTGCTAATGCTCTATCCTCCCTGGTACTGTTCAGCCTCTCCTGAGTCGCCCGGTCCTTGGGGCATTTGGTTCCGTCTAGTCTCTCTCTTTAGCAAGGAAGTGATCTTTTATTGATAACTTTTGATGTCATCTTTGCTTCTTTCTTCTTGTGGTAGTGGTTCTTTTCCTTAGTGGTAAATATGTCTTCCTTTACCTCAGCATTACCCATTGTTAACATCAAAACTCTCTTATCATTAGACCTCACAGATACAACATATTTGGTGCGGAAACAAGTTTTTCTAAATGTCTTAGAAAGTTTTGGGGTTACTTCACATGTGGATGGAACTAATATTATTCCTCTTCAAACTATTGAAACAACCGATAAAAAGATAATTATAAATCCTGAGTTTTTAGTCTAGAAGAAGAAAGATACAACCATGCTTTCTTGGATTAATGCAGCCTTATCTCTTAGTATACTCTAGATGGTCATATCCACTTCACCCAAAACAGCCCATGATGTATGGAAAATCATTGAGGCATACTTTCTTGATAGGACTGCCTCTATAGCCTTTTCTTTGAAGTCTAAATTACGAAGTACCAAAAAAAGGATCAATGGGTATAAGTGAATATATGCAAAAGTCAAATCAATAGGTGATGCCCTTCAGGCAATCGGTGAAGCAAAAAAGGATCACAAGTTGGTCATGACCAATCTCCTGGGACTACCAAAGAAATATAAAGGATTTGTAAGTGCCTTAAACACAGAGGAGGAAACCTACCTTTAAGCAACTTTGACCACTCCTGATGCAAGAAAAAATAGAAATTCAACATCGCGCCAACTTGACAACACCACCTTCTACTTCCATCGCTGAAGGTGAAGCCCTTTATGCAAACCATGGTTGAGGTAATCGCAGAGGCCATAGCATAGTTTTTACAGAGGACAAGGATAGCATGACGACACAATTCAAATCCTGGATGTAGATACCATGGAGCATATCCACATCCTTAGCCTTTTCCTCAACCTAACCAACAGCCCTATGCCCACGGTCTAGCACACAGTGCCAGATCTATGAAAAATTTAATTATTCTACTCTTCAATGTAAGCAACACTTTAACCATGCTTTCACTATAGATAGCATTCCTTAGACTTTCTCTGCTATGAGACTTGTTGAGCCCGATAAAGAAGTTTGGTATCCAGATACTAGAGCATCAAATCATATGACAGCTAATCTTGGCATTCTCTCTTTTTCTAAATCTTATACTGGGCAAGAAAAAATTTTGATTGGTAATGGAAATTTACTTAATATTACTCAGACAGGTGAAACATAGTTGAATACTCCTTCCAACTCCTTTGCTCTCAAAAATATTCCCGTTGTTCCCTCTATTAAAAGAAATTTATTTTTCGTTCGTTGATTTTGCCATGATAATAATTTTCTTTTTGCATTTGATTTTTCTGGTTTTTTTATAAAGAACATGAAAATGGGAAAGGAGCTTCTCATATGTCATAGTTTAGGAACTTTCCCCTATCCAATTTCTTCTAAAATTGCAAGCATAGGGAAAAAGCAACAATTGGCCTTTGTTGCATCTACATTTAGTGGAGATGTTTGGCATAGATGGTAATCTTACTATTCTTTCTAAATTTATTAAAGAGAATAAAGTTATCTCCAATAATCCTTCTGAAATTAAAATATATGTTTACAATGCCTGTAATATGGAAAAACGTGTAAATCTCTCTTTTCGTGATTCTGAATCACAATTTTTCTTGTTCAACTTGTTCATTCTGATGTATGGCAGGCACCTGTTCATTCTATTTCCGGCAATAAATATTTATGTAATATTTGTAAATATTACTCACATTATTGTTGGCTTGATCTTTTAAAATTTAAACATGAGATTTTTGAAAATTTTCTAGAATTTCAAGCAATGGTTGAAAATATCTTACATAGCAAAATTAAAATTTTTCAATCTGACAATGGTAAGGAGTACATAAATAAAAATCTTTTTGCTCTATATTCAAAAACCAAGATTATTCACAGATTTTATTGTGCTCATACACCACAACAAAATGGTATTGCTAAGAAGAAGCATAGACATTTATCTAACGTTGTCCGAAGTCTTCTTTTTCAAGTTTGTATGCCACCTCGTTTTTGGCTAAAGGCTATTCAAATCATTATTTTCTTATAAATCATACTCCTTCACTTGTTATTTTGAAAGGAAAAATGCCATATCATATTGTACATGGTTGTCCCTTCTGACTTGCAACTTGTAAAAACTTTTTGGATGCCTCTGTTATCTCGATCTACAAAATATTGCTGATCATAAACTCTCTCTCCAATCACTTGTATATTCTTAGAACTCTTAGATAAGCATAAAGGATTTCGTTGCCTATATCCAAGCACTAAAAAAATTCTCATTTCTAGACATGTTACATTTATTGAAATAGTCTTGCCATATTTATGTATTTCCAAATTTTCTACATCTTCTACACCTGTCTCTATAGTTTCAAATATTCACATGTTTCAAAAATCTTTTTAATCCTTCTTTATTGGGTGAGAGTCCTATTATTGATGCAATATCTAGTTTCAATTTTACCGGTACCTCTATTGTTGATGATTCTAACACTTCTTACACCGATTGGCTTACCCTATCTATTTCACCATCCGAGTCTTTAACTTAATTTCCTACTAACTTGAATCTTGATGCTATACAGGTTAGAGATGAGAACCATACCGCGGCTACTAAACAAAAAGAGCTCCAGTCTATACCAAACAAACATCATCCAGGATTGTTGCACCTACTCCTACAACCAACATTAATCCACCTTCTAAATCTCCTCCTTCCACTTAACCTGCTGCAGACCTACCAGTTTCACAATTTTCTTTACCTACTTTACCTATTGTTCCTCCACTTTCCCATACACACTTTAGGCTCACCCGGTCCATGACAAAGGGTTTGACTGAGTCTACCACCTTCCTCGCTTCTAAGAGTTCTCTTCCTACCGAGCTTAACTCTTTTGTTGAGGCTTCTCAGGATGTAAGTTGGTGTGCAGTTATGACTAAAAAATATGACGCTTTATCAACTAACTCTACTTGGGATATTGTTCCTCCACCAATAATCAATCTCATTGGCTACAAATGGGTTTACAAGGTTAAGCAAAAGGTGGATGGTTCTCTTGAGCATATTAAGGCATGGCTCGTGACTAAGGGCTACAAACAACAGCAGGATATTAATTTTGCTAAAACATTTTCACCCGTCATCAAGCCGACTACCATTCATACTGTTCTTTCTGTTGCCTTTTCCTTTGGATGGCTACTTTGGCAACTTAATGTGAAGAATGCCTTTCTTCATGGTGTTCTTTATGAAGAAGTCTATATGAAACAACCACCTGATTTTCTGAATCCTTTTCTTCCTTATCATGTATGATGTTTAAGGAAGGCCATCTATGGACTCAAGCAGGTGCCTTGGGCTAGGTTTCAGCACTTCACTTCATTTCTTCCAGAGATTAGTTTTATTGGAAGTACCATAGATCCCTCGATGTTCATCTGCCACTCCTCTTCTAGCACTCTCGTCCTTCTTTTGTATGTGGATGACATCATTATTACTGGAAGCTCGTCATCTCTCTTAGAGGCTCTTATAGGCATTTTACAATAAGAATTTGCAATGAACTTAGGGCCTCTAAATTATTTTTTGGGTATTGAAGTTAATTACTCACCCTCTGGCCTTCATTTTACTCAACAGAAATATGCACATCAACTACTTGAGTGTCATGAATTTCTTACTAGTAAGCCGATTTCCACTCCTCTCTTTAAGTACCCGTCTCTTGGCTCATGAAGGATGCCATCTTGAAGATCCCTATACCTATGGTCAGATGGTTGGCACTTTGCAATATCTCACCTTTATAAAACTTGACATCTCATATGTTGTTAATACGGCTGCTCAGTACCTCCATGCACCTCACAAACAACACAAGCAAGCTGTTAAATGTCTTCTTCGGGTATCTTCACAAGACACTGACCTACAACATTTTTCTCTCCCACTACCTAAATCCATCACTCGTTGCCTTTTTAGATGTTGATTGGGCTGGTTGTCTAGATATATAGAAGTCCACTTCAAGATATTACATATTTCTTGGACCTAATATTATCTCGTAGTCAACTAAGTAGCCTACAATTTCCCACTCTAGTTCTGAAGCAAAGTATTGCTCTATGGCCTACACACTTGTCGAGACAGTTTGGATCCGTCATCTACTTCATGATCTTGAAATCCTTTTATGACGCTCAATTTGCATCTATTGTGATAATCTTAGCACCACATATCTTGCTGCAAACCATATTTTACATGCACATATGAAGCACATTGAACTTGATTATCACTTCTTGTAAGAGAATTTAATCAGGTGATTTGGATTTTGTCCCTATCTCTTCTGACAAGTAACTTGTTGACATCTTCACCAAACTTGTCCACTTCTCAGTTTTTGACTTTGCGCTCCAATCTTCGCCTTTATGCCAAGGATGCTCAGCTTGCAAGGGGATGTTAGGGTATATTTAGTACTGTTCCATATATAGTAGGGGTTCTTTATGGTAGTTGGGTTGTATTATAGCTAGCTTGTGATTACCTATATGAAGATCTTGTATTATATATACTTGTTAATGAAACCCTAGAGCAGCAACTCTTTTGGCCTTCTTTCAAACCCAATGGAATTATATAAATTATTCACAAATAATGAATTTTATTATGATTGTTCAAAAAATCCTGAATTGTTGATTTTGCTTCTTCTTTAGTGGGATTATACATTTATTTCCATTTCTACATCTCATATTGGTAAACTTTAAAATCATAAAACCAACTAGAAGAAGAAAAGCGTGGTAGGATGGAGTGCATATTTTTCTTTTAAAGAAAGTGTATTTCAATCAATTAACAAATAATTAATCCTAAAGTGAGAAAATGCTAAATCAATCATCATATTAAAAATGAGATTCATGTGTTTAGTTATATATCCACTAACTAAGGTGAAATAGGAGGATAGGACTTCAGCATCATTATCATTTCTAAGTATATCAGCCTTTCATGTTGAAAAGTTGATATAGTATGGTAGACATTTAAACTTAATGTTGAGCGTGAATCCAGTACAGCATACTGATAAATTGTTAATTGGTGAGAAGACAACTTGCTTTAATCAGTGTTAGATCAATTTTAGAAACAATATCAAGTAGTCCTCATGTAAGTGACATTTATTCGGTCACTAAAAATTACTCGATAAAACTTTCATGTTTTATGTTGGATTAGCAATGATAAAAGCAATAAAAAGAGCTATTCTATGCATGTTGAGTACTATCACAGAATTAAGCAACAAGAACTTAACATTCGCACCTGTGGTCGGCGTGGAAGTCTCTGGAGGTATTTTAGAAGCCAATGCAAATAGAGATGTAAAATATATTGCACATATAACATTATCTGCAGCCAGCCCTGCAGCCAGTATCGATGGGGAAACACCAAGAGCCTCCGAAACAGCAACATAATTGACCGCTGAGCTTTTTACAAATTAAAGACAACTGTCAGAAATGATAGGGGACTCAAAACTATCTACTTCTAGCAAATTCACCTCTTTTATTGGCACGGTAGAAATCATCAGCAATAAGGAATCAAGCTACTATTATTTGCATGCTGCTTATTTCATGCACCACTAAAGTTAACAGGCAAATAGAAGCTTTGACAAGGCACACTGATTGGTATGCTAGGTTAAGCTGACACAAGTTTTAAGGCAAGTACCCAACTATGGATTGGATCCTAAATACATCCAACACTGCTAAATATTGATGTGCAACTCCTCTTCCTAGTAAATGCCTAAAAGCAACCTTTTTTTATGTAACATGTACATTCCTTAATCCTTTGGCACAGAGTAGGATTGTGTTGCAACTCTTGCTAAGTAACTAGAAGCAACTTTTATTTGCTTCACTATGTAATATGTAAATTCCTTTCACAAAAGCATAATGATAGAAGTAAAATTCTACAAAATTCTTTGATGATACCTCCACCAATATGCCTGCTCATCAGGGCTGCCGCAATCTTCCAACTATCTTGACCAAGTGATCGCATTGGCACCAGCAGATAGGCTACTACTGTGCCAATTGTGGTTGCAACTATCACACAACAAATAAAATATCAATAAATATTGAATTAAAAGTATTAGAATTCAAAAAAAGCAAGAATATATGAAAAAGATGAGGAATGTGCAACAGGATATTCGTCAAATTGGTGATAAAAATTCATACAAGAATAGAAAATGTTGTATCTATAATTGATAGCTCAATTATTAAGCTTTCAAAAAAAATAAGATTAAGGAAAATTATCTTTAAAGCAATTAAGATCATGGTTGTAGATAGCAATAAGGATTAGGAAAGATAATATAGATAAGTGTAGCAACTGAATCTTTGTACAAGCAAGTAACATTTTTTTCTTGAAATGAAACGGACTGCATTCTTGAGACTATGCATTCACAAGTGCTTTTATGCAGGTAGGTAGTCACAATGCAAGTTCATGCAACACCCATTATGGCAGATGGTGATGGCTAAGGAGACCTAGCTTTTTCCACCGCACCTATAAATAAAACTTGCCACCTGTCTTGTATATGGCCTCTACTAGCTAAAAGTGGGACTACAAAATTGAGCCCTTCTATGATGGCCCAATAAAGCATTATGAACCTCATCTGGTTATTCTGGCTTCATCAAGAGGATATCATTAATTGTCACTAGAGCTATGCACCTATCATTGTGATCATTCGTTGCTGGCCTCTCGTCTGGTTATTTTGGCTTCATCATGCTCCAATAATCAATGTGATCATTCATTGCTGGCCTCTCTATCATATGAACATGATGAGAAATTTTGGCAATGACAAATCAAAGGCCATCCACACGAAACCTTTAATGTTATGCAACATTCCAACATTCCAAGATTATATATTAATCCAGAAGAAACACTAGACTTCATGAAGACCACTTTAACCACTACAAGAAGAGTTGGATGGGTTCTAGGAGCAAGATCTACCATATCAGGAAGCTGACTCGCAAGTCAAACTTCTAGAAGCTATAATTTGATCATACAATATCCAACTAAGATGATTTTTTTTTGAAAGCGAGTAACTTTTCGAAATCTAAAACTTAAGGCCAACCCTCTGAGGGGTTGAAACAAGCCAAAATTCTATCATTTGAGCCTTAAAACAAATTAGTTAAACCAAAAGTTTCTTTTTGGAAAAAGAAATTTGACCAAGCATATCTTTGAATCCATGAAGAATTAGGCAGAGCAATAGAAGATAAAGTTGATGTAAAAGTGAAGATCTACCTCTTGTAGAGTTGTAGTATTTTTTGTAATTATTTTTACTAACCATATTTATTTTTGGAAATCTAGTCCTACTCAAACTAAGAGAGGAATCAGATTTGAATTATGAAAGGATCTCGTTACTATTATAAACAAGGACCATGTAGCTTGGTTTATAATGTATGGATCGTCAATAAAATAAAAGGGGACATGAGCCCTACTTTCACAATTTTTCCACCTTCGAGTTTTTTTTGAGACTTTCAAATTGAGCAAGTTGAGAAAATTCTTCCTTCTTCTAGGTTGGATCATATATATATATATATATATATGCGCTTCTTTAAGCCATTCAAGGCTTAAATAGTTCTGAAATTCATAGTTTAACTAGTTTGTTGAGATGTCCCCATACTCTATGCTAGCTAATAAACCTCCTAACTTTAGCAGCTTACAGACTTCCGTGCACTCTCTTTTTTACAAAATAAACTTCAAGCATACCTTCATCCCCGGAAGCTCCACCATCGAAAATGGATCTCATAGAAGACAATTCCCCCTCCTAGCTATTCTCACCGGGTTTGCCACATCGCACGGGCTACTACCAAAATGAAAACAGTGGTTAAAGCTAAAACTAGGGTTTTGGCCTCTGGAAACACATCAAGACATCAAGACACTATTTTGTAATCTGGAATTACTCTTATACAAACCAATAATTAAACAAGATGACATTTTTCTAGTACTACTCAATCAATTAGCAGCCCCCGTTAGACTTCATTTCCAAATAGAAAGAAGAACCCATCAACATCGGAGCATCATGGCAAATTAGAGAACAGCAGGATCAAAAACAAGAATTTTAATAACCCCAAAGAATCAAATCAAACATACCAGATCCAACCAAGAATGCCAGGAGGAGTGTTCCGGTGGACCTGAGGACTCGGCGAAGATCGGCATTGAAGAGAAGCAAGGGGACGGCCAAGGGGAGCAAGTACTCCAACACCACCTTATAGGCCGGAGCATCGGAGGCGATGATCCCCGTGCTGCTCGCGGCCAACCCGACCAGAGTACTCACCAGGGCCCCGCTCAGCGCGCTTCCGAGCTTGGTCTTCTCCGACCTTCGGAATCCAACCAAACATGGGTCAAGCCAAAGATTATATATAAACTTACAGGTAAAATTTCGAAGAAAATATGATAGAGTGAAAGGATTCAGCGCAGGGAGGAGACCAGATGCCGAAGGCACCCGTGGCGAAGAGGGCGGTCCAGGTGCCCCATTGGTCGTGGGGGGAGATGAGAGGGGTGGCGGCGATGGCGGTCGCTGGACGGATGTGGGAGGTGGTGGTGAGAGGGGAGAGGCTTAAGTGGTGACGAGAAGAGAGAGAGGAGGAGGAGGAGCGGTTCGGGGTGGTTGGGAGGTGAACCGGCCCGATTCGGCCGGGGAGAGAGAGGGGCGGTGAGGATGGGCGTGGAGAGAGGAAGGACGAGAGCGAGGAGGCCATGAGAGAGAAGACAGACACTGGCTGCTGATGACTTGAAGACCTGAACGTAAATGCAACGTAGAGGAGACGTTTGACTTGGTTTGCTGGGACTCCCTCGTTGGACCAGGACCAGTGGTCCATCCAATAGTCGCACGCCATATCACCTATATTTAAATTATATATATATATATATAAACGGAGCGGGACACTGGTACAGATCCGGGGCTCTTATTCTATTCAGAAGTATCCATATAAAGTGATAACAAAATGGTTCCATCTATTTCTATCATACTGACTATGATTCTAAAATTTTATATTATACAAATAAATATATTATTTTAATTTTAATAAAATAAAAAATAGATTTTAGTTAAAGAACACGATCAATCTGTACTCGTGTTCGGCTTTTTAAGCTCCGGCGTTTAGATCGGTCCACTGGATCTGATCCAAGTAATAGTTATGACGGGACATTGTGAACCCTCCTGTTTTTTTTTTTTAAATTAATTTTTGCAAGAGAGATAAAATTATGAGGTTTTTTTCTTATTAAATTTAGCTTTCCCAGCACGTGAAAAGGGTTTTAAAAAGGTAGCCAGCTCATGCACTTCCTGTCCGTGTATCAATGCGCGCGTTGGTAGCAGCATCCATCATCCATCATAGTTTATATATATATATATATATATAACCGTCTCTGCACATCTACTTTTCAAAAATTTCGTTATTTTATCGCAAATGTGCGGTGCAGTTAGTTGTTCTGAAATTTTTTTCGCAACCAATTGGAATTCGAATCTTGATTTAGATATATTTTAATAAAAAAATTTAAAAAAAAATAAAAAATCAAAAAATAATTTAAAAATAAAATCAAAAAAAATAATAAAATAATTTTGGAGTCCATGTTGGATAGTGATAATGAAAAAATTAAGAATATATATGATAAATTTCGTTCACTCGGCTGAGACCAGTAATAGACAGGTTGACGTACTCACCTTCGGACAGGAAACGACTGCGGAAAAATTAATATGCTCCGTGTATCGAACATTCCCTAGCTGGGATTGGGGAACCGTCTGGGGATGGCCACGCCCGGATCTAACTCCTTCCCCCTTTTTTGTTCTATCAAAAAAAAAAAAAAACTCTATTTTTAAGACAAATATTGCTATCGTTACATTTTTTTTACTAACGGCATTGATGAATAGCCGTTTTTGTTTGTAGAAATGCTTTGATTACCCTTCCGTACATCCCTAAAAATTTGCTGCAAAAATAACTCTTTACAACATAAAGATATTAAGATTATATTTTCGTTAGGAGTATAAATGCAAAAGGATAATATCGTCCTTTTATATTAATGCAAAAGGATAATATTGTCCTTTTATTTTAAAATAGTTAGTTAAGTACTATCAGTAAAAAAATAATGGAAGGGACATCGATGCAAAAATAAGATAATTTAAGGAATATATACAAACAAAAATTTTTGATAGATAATTATATAATAATCATATATGCAGGAATATATTACAAAAAAATATTTTTTTTTTCTAAAAAGATAAAAACATGAGTATTGCCGAATTATTTCTTGTTATATGTAGGTTCTAATTATTAATCTAGTATGGTGAAAGAGTAAACAAGTTATCATGCTCGTGCATCTTTCTACGTATCTATATACTTTATAGCCATACCACATTGTCTAAAAGATCTCTCTCTCTCTCTCTCTCTCTCTCTCTCTCTCTCTCTCTCTCTCTCTCTCTCTCTCTCTCTCTCTATATATATATATATATATATATATATATATATATTACATTAGTTATAATGCATGTGTGGTTGCTTACTATTAGTAAAAATTTAAGATATAAAATAAATTTTTTAAAGAATTTAGCATGATTAAATGCCAATATATCTTTCTCATGAAATTATCTTAAATTTATTTCAAATATTACATTCTTAATCAAGATAAAGCTAAGTTTTGCTCCTATCAAAAGATCACTAATGAATTTTAATTTTGGATATGGGATCAAAAAAAGTTCCACTTTTCTGCGTTTTGCTCAAAATATATCAATCTAAGAAACATTTTTCTTTCATGGAAATTTAGCATAGTTTAATGGCTTAAACATGTAATAGAGATGTTTAATTAATTAGAGTTATTATAAAATTGAACTTTGCAAAATTATTTCACTTGAACATGGAAGCCCTTTTGGTTTGAGGGGCGGGGTTAAGAAGATGGAAAACTTTTGTACTCCTATTCTAAGTTACCATTTTGGACAGAGACCTATAATTCAGGTGTGCAGATCCTCTGCAGATGAGTTTAAAAGGGAATGCTGCATCAGCCTGGACAGTAGCCATGGAATGCAGACTAATCCAGCCATGCATGACCAAGTGCACAGAGAATGCGCATTTCATAACATAATGATCAACATCTTTTTCTCAAAGTATAAAAATTGATTTCAACAACTAATATTTATATAAGTGAAAAAAGTTCATGTGGACAAGCTTCTCATCACCTATCTCTGGTGACCTCATGTCATGCTGCCAAGAATTCAAGGCTTAAATGTAGCAGGCACCACAAACCATGCTGACAAAAAATCCTTATCATGATGATTGGAAAGGAAAATTTGTTAATCTGAAATGATATAACTAGTGTAGCCTGGTTGGGTTATATTTCATGTTTTCACATAGATCTATAAGAATTATACAAAGCACATCCCCAGATCAAAGGGGCAAAAAACAAAAAATAAAACCCTAAAAAAAAATAATAAAATTAAGCACCATAATCTTTGCAATTATTCATATAGAATTGCTGAATTGGAGCAACTAGGAGTCACTAATGTTAATTTTTAAAAAATCAGAATCAAGAGATTAGTTTCATGTTCTTCAGCATGGTGGTAAGAAGGGGTAGCTTTCCAGGAGCCCTATGCTTGTAATCCTTCAACAAAGCCTCCGCCGCTAGGGATTGCAGCTCAGAGCTCTCTTTCTCTTCCTTGTTTCGTCCCTTGATCAACTGATTGATGGCAACATGACACTGAAGAAATTAAGAATATATTAGTAGGCATGATGGTAAGCAACCAAGTCAAAATATCCAGGATATCTTACCAAGCATACACCATAGAGAGCTCTGGCGTTCTTGCCTCCAGTTAAGTTAATGGTGGCACAATAGTACTTTTTGGCTGCCTGAAGATTTTCCAGACCACCCATAGTATAAAGTACCTAATGATAAACGAGTTCCCAGCATAAAGAGTTAATCCAACAAAAATAGCATACCTTTTCTACAGGCTGTAAATATATTCTAATCGGTTGAGAAAACAAGCACGAAATGAAGATGAGTGGGGATAGAACAATGTCAGTACAGGTCAGAAACCCATCCCCCAATTATAGAATGATCATCTACATTTAGAGATCATATAGAAAGAGGGAAGGAAATCCAACTATGAACCTGTTTTAGTCATCTTACTTGCTAGATTATAGCAGCTATAAGCATATGGATGAAGTAGTGTTTGTTCGTATTAATCCAAATTTTAGTAGGAAATGGAAGCAACCTCCATTAAGCAAAATATTTGTCATCGCCTTTCACAACTGATGTAAGTTATAACTGCCCAGACCTAAAGCAACTAACAAAGGACTCACTATTCCACTGCAGCTGTGACAGACTAGAAGAAAAGGGGGGGTTTTATGTTGATACACAAGGACAATGTCTTCTGCTCAGCCAATGTCAAATTCACTGCATGCAGCTAAGCACTTCCTTTTTTCATTTTTTTTTTCCTAAATAGACCAGGAGGGAACCGAGTCCCACCTGCCTGAAGGAGTTAAACCCCGGTTTTTTACTGAAATAATGCTCAGGTCCGAAATACATGAGAGTTAACACCACTCAAGAGTCCAACCTTGAGCCCTTTCTACCAAGCAAGGGGTTGCCACTGCTTGGACCTAAAGCAACTGACAACGGACCCAATCTTCCACTGCAGCTGTGTCAGACTAGCAAACAGGAGGTATTTCATTTTAGTACATAAGTACAATGTCTTCTGCTTAGCCAATGTCAAATTCATCACAAGCAGCTAAGCATTTTTTCCCTCTTTTCTAAATAAATCAGGAACGAACGAAGTCCCACCTGCCCGAAGGATCTAAACCCTGGTTTTTTATTTTTTCTAAAATAACACTCAAGGGCTAACACCACTCAAGACTTGAAGGCTTGTGGCCACTCAGCCACTGCTTTGTTCACACTAACCACTAATAAAAGCTGAGTTATGACTCAAACATTCTGAGCCATAACAAACACCTTCCAACATCTACATGAGGCTGACAATTTACTGCTTTCAACCTATATGAGCTCTCTATGAAATGCTCTTGAGCTTATCTTGCAAATTCAACTTTGGGCAAAAAAGGACCTAGCATACAACCTAGAATACTGAATATCCAGGCAACATCATAGTTTTAAAAGAAGTCATGTACTTCCATGAAGCATTCTTGAACTTCAAGAAAAGATGGGTGATGGTATGCACATGATGTCTACAATGTGTATAGAGGGATATGAACTGCATTTGTGCTTATTTTGTGAATTCAACTTTGGGCAAAAAAAGGGCCTAGCATACAACATAGAATACCAAATATCCAGGCAACATCATATTTTAAAAGAAGTAATGCATATCATGAAGCACTCTTGAATTTCAAGAAAAGCTGGGTGATGGTATGCACATCATAAGCCTAACGTGTATCGCAAGAAAAGGTGGGTGATGGCATGCTTATCATATCTACAATGTGTATAAGGAAGAAGAAGAAAAAAAAATGAAGAGAAATTTTTTCAACAAACAAAGTACAAGAGAAATGAAAAAAAAATGTTGGAACGTAAAATAAAAAAAGAAAAAAATCCTTCCCTCCATCAACAAGATGATTCATCATCTTGTTAGCATCAAGGCAAACATGACTAAGATGAATCATGTTTATTATGAATTTCACTAATATTAAAAATTACTAGAATAATTTTTTTTTCTATTTCTCCAGTGAGGAATTATTAAAGGCCCAATTGACAAATCTAGATCCATACCCACTTGGCTGCTTCTCTAAATGTATGAAGATATGGAAGAGAGTCATAAAACAAATAAAACACAAAAACATGTTGACCACTCTAGAACTAATTTGGCTTCATGACAGGAAGATCCATTAAAGGCAATTCCTTGGACAACTTGTAGCATATGGCTCCTGATACATGCAAGGCTCCAAGGTGTCCTAAACCTTCATGCTATGGTTACTACTTAGTTGGAATATTATATGACTGAATGAGCCTGAAAAGAACTTCCCTGCATGCATGCATATACATACATACATATATATATACATATACACACACACACATACATACATAGATATATATACATACATACATACATCAGGGGCGGCTCAACACACATAGAGGCCTAAAGCTAAATGCTAAAATGAATCATTTTTTTAATTAAAATTTATGTAAATTTTTTATTAAAATCTTATTTTTCTAGCTCTTTGAGATGCAAGATTTTTAATTAAACTTTTATAATCAAGTTCTTCTAACATTTCTTTTTCAATTGATAACATAGCCAATCCATTTAATCTTTCTTGAGACATTGTTGATCTTAAATAATTTTTTATTAATTTTAATTTTGAAAAACTTCTTTCTGCCGAAGCAACATTTATTGGAATTGTTAACATTATTCTAAAAGCAATATAAGCATTTGGAAAAGAATCAAGTCTTTTTATATGATTAAGTATATCGATTGAACTATTATCTTCCATTTGTACAATTTCTTTTAAAATTTTTAGCTCTGAAAATAAATCTAAACCATCAATATCAGAGTAATTATTATATTTTAAGGAACATTCAAGATTAAGGCAATATTCTTTCAAACTATTATTATCTAACGACTTCAACTTTCTACTGCTAAATAGAAAACCAAAAATATTTTCATATATCTTAAATTGTTCAAATCTACTTTGGAGTGAAAAAATTGCTTGATCTACTATATATAAGAAATAATCAATTCTAAATGATTCTTCAAGAGATCTTATTATTTCATTATCAACATTCTCATCAAATTGCTTTCTTCTATGAATAATACGTTTATCATGAAATTTAGGTTCTATATCCATTTGAGATGCAATTTCTTTAGAAGAAATCATAGCAGATGTAAATCCATTTTCTCTATATTTTTTAAAAAAGAAAGAAGATCTTTTAATTGTTCTATAGCAATATCAATACACATATCTTTCGATTGTAAATTTTTGCTAACTGAGTTAATAGCAAATAATATATCATACCAAATAGTCATGCCCAATAAAAATTCAAATTTTTCAAGCTCATATGTTGCTAAGCAATTAGCTTCACTTTTAGTTTTAGGATCTTCACTAACTTCTGCTAATTTTAATAAAGCATCTCTTATTTGTGGAGCTTGAAATCTTATTGTTTTAATACTTTCAATACGGCTTTCCCAACGTGTTTGTGATAATGATTTAAGAGTTAGGCCAGGTATATTATCTTGTAAAATTTTCCATCGTTTAGTAGAAGAAGAAAATAGTGAATATATACGTTGTACCACTCCAAAAAATGATATAGCTTTAGTACAAGAATTAGCCATGTCACAAAGTACTAAATTTAGATTGTGACAACCACATGGTGTATAAAAAGATCTAGGATTTATATCTAAAAGTCTTTTTTGCACTCCTTGTTGCTTGCCCTTCATATTAGATCCGTTATCATATCCTTGCCCTCTTAAATTATTAATATCAAGTCCAATATTTTTTATTTCATCCACAATGGCATCAAAAAGACCTTTTCTAGTTGTATCATCTACTTTTAAGAATTCAACAAAATATTCTATAACTTTAATTGGACTTGATGAAATATCCACACATCGTAATATAAAAGACATTTGCTCTTGATGACTTACATCTGGAGTACAATCAAGTATTATTGAAAAATATTTTGCCTCTATAATTTTTTTAATAATTTTATTTCTAATTTCACTTGCTAACAAATTTATCAATTCATTTTGTATATTATGTCCAAGGTAATGAGTATGAATTTTATTATCTTTAATACGTCGAACATGTTCTTGCATCACCGGATCAAATTCTGCAATCATTTCAATTAAACTTAAAAAATTTTCACTATTTTTTTGATAAATCTTTTCATTTTTTCCACGAAAAGCCAAATTATTTTTACCAAGAGTTTTTACTACAGCAAGAATTCTTGTTAATACTTTTTTCCAATGTTCTTCATCTCTTTTTATTTGTTCTTGAATACTTTTATCAATTGTTTTATTTTTCAATAATCTCAGTTCTACATCAATCCATGAACTCATATTAATAATATGCTCATTACTCATCTCATGACTTTTAAGTTTAGCACTAAGGTTTCTCCAATCTCTAGTACCTACATTAGCTAGTTTACTTGTACTAAAAGCTGAATTAAATAATTTGCAACAAAAACAAAATACTTTATCCAAGTCTTTTGAATAAACTAGCCATCTTCTTTCATGCTTCTCTCCATTTGCCAACTTTTGAATATAATATGTAGTAGAAAAATGTCTTGAGAATTCATCTTTAGGAAACTCTATATCATTAATTCTAATTGGACCTTTTTCTACTAATAAATCTCTCAAATTTGTATCAATATTTATCCATTGACTTGGATCATAAATATTTTTAGGAATACAATCATTTAAATCAACAGTTTGGTTCTCTTCATTATGATTTTGAGTATCAATTTGAATCACTTCATTAACTTCTTCTTGTTCTAGTATTTCATTATCATCTAATTCTAAAAGATTATTAACTTGTTTATTTAAGGAACATTCACCAATATTTTCTGATGTATTATTTTTATTGCTTGTAAAAAATTTATCAAGAGCCCCTTTTTGAGATAGAGTTAAACTTTCAATTCTTCTTTTTTTTTGAAGTTTAGAATAACCAGATTCATATTTTCGAGTTGACATATTTAAATTCTTATTATAAAGTACCAAAAAAATTAGATATTATAATTATCTTATATTTTTTAAATGGCTAATACAAGATCAACAATCAAAATTTCTAACTCAATGAATTAACTATTATATAAAATAGAGATAATATAATAATATAATATAAATTTTAAATTAAAAATAAAAAGTTTGCAAAGTTTAGAACAATAGTACCTGATTGTTGAATGCTTATTGTAAATCAGATGAATAATCAAGCAAGCCTTATGTAGGAGTGCGGAGAATGTGAGTTGAGAGCCTTGAAAGTACTACTAAGGAAAAAAGTTAAGACAATGAGAAAAGAAGAATTAAGAAGTAGATGTTATAAATTGAAAACAACTTGGTTTTATAGAAAAAAAAAGTATCCGTTTGTACTTCATAAATTCAATTTACCATTTGTTAATTGGAAATGAGAGAAACAACTTCGTAGTTGAGAAAGAGAATTTGAAAATGATATAAATGCTGTTTGCTAATATCTAAGGTGCCTTAAATGTGAATACAAATACCTATCATAAATGCTATAAATATTTTTTTTTACTAATGGTGCCTATTAAATGCTATAAATACTTTTTTGCTAATGGTGCCTATTAAATGCTATGTAATGGGGGCCTAAAGCAAGGGCTTTAGTGGCTTTACCCTATAGCCGGCACTGACATACATATAGATATATATACATACATACATACATATAGATACATACATACATACATATACATATAGATACATACATACATACACACATACATACATACACACATACATACATACACACACATACATACATACATACATACATACATACATATACATACATACATACATACATACATACATACATATATATATATACATACATACATACATACATACATACATATATAGACATACATATATATATATACATACATACATACATACATATATATATATATATATATATATACATGCATACATACATACATACATACATAACGCATCTGTGCATTGTTTTACACAGTCAAACTTCACTTCCTCTGTTCATTTTTCCCCTCTTTTGGCAGATGTTAAGGTTGAAATTTTTTCTTCCCTTTTCTTTCATAAGAATGGATATGTTTTTTCGATTTTATAGTTGATTTAGAAGGGAAAGAGATGATGATGCTCAATCTAGTTGACAAAATTCAACCCCAAAATTTTGAAGATCTAAAAGTAAGGATGGGGCAAGAGTGAACTAAAAAAAGGAACAGTAGTTGCATGATGCAATCATGTTCTTCAACAATCATGTAAAAACCTTAAGAATATTAGAAGATACTAATAGCAAGCCACTTGCCTCTGCATAAGCTAGATGATATAGAGGCACCGTTGGTTGAGATAGTATTAGCTCCTCATAACAAAAGGCTGCTTGCTTGTACCTGATTAGGGAGAGAGAGTTTAGTAAAATGTAGAACAGGTAAGACATTGCAATAACAATCAAAATGCCTCACATTTGTAGGGATACATAAATTTCAGCAAGTTCTCTCCAAGCATCATGATCTGCCATAAATCTGGGAAAAGATCTAAAGACTTCAGTAACCTATGCATAGTGCAGATAGTTTCACCATGAATTAACAAAAGGATTCAGAATAGTTGTAGACAAGACATAAACTGATCCTCACATTTCAAGGTACTTATTTAGAAAATCAACAGCAGCTGAGATATTTCCTTGTGCCTTGGCCATAGCAATCATCCTCTTATGGATTACCTACATGAGGAAGATTTAGAGATTTTATATATTATTGTTTTAATATTACAAAGACCAAAGTAAAGCATATGCAACAAGAGATGGTAAAATGTACTGGAAAACAGACAACCACAATCCAACAAGTTGAGTTTGTTTTTCTTAATTGTGCCTAGACAGTATCTCCACTAACGGCTCTTCATTAAAGCAAGCAATTTCAATTTTCTACATGCAAATCAAAATATAATTCATGGTTGCATTTTTTACATACATTTACAGACAACCAATTAATGTTAACATTCCAGCTCTTTTTTTGGGCTTATGACCAGCATGGGCTCTGATAACTGGATAAAATAATAATAAAACAATGAGAAAATTAAATTACCTGATCAAGTGGATTATCCTCTAGAAGACGTGCATATGCTTTTTCTGCATCAGCCCATGCTTCCTTTGCTTCAAGCAGCATTGCTTCTAATCTACCTGAAAATTATTGCAAAGAAAGGCCAGAAGCAGCTTAGCATGAAACAAATAACCCTACACATAAATAGGTCTATCATGTATGGTGCAATATTTCATTATTTTCAAGCCAGTTGCAGGTAGGACAAAGCAATCCATGTTCTGTAATGAGATGCAGTAGCAAAATACTAGACAATGAAATTTACAAATCAAAAGCAAATGTTGCATTTAACGATTCTTTAACTTTATTGAGACCTTACATTTTATTTATATGTATATGCATATATCCCGCACATAAATAAGTATACCATGTATGGTGCAGTATTTGATTATCTTCATTCCTGTTAGAGGTAGGATAAAGCAACAAACATTTTTTTTATGAGCTGCAATACCAAAATACTAGACAGCAAGTAAATGTTTTATTTAAAGATTCTTCAACTTTCTTGCTCTTACATTTTATGTACATATATACACATGTTCATGCATATATAGCAGAGAAAACAGTATCTGTTACTGATTTATAGAACATTCTTTATGATCTAATAACATTTATCTGGACATTCAACTGCAATACAGTAAAAGATTGATTCTTTCTGGATCTTTATTTGGTTCACCATCCAGATCACATATCTTCGTACCGTGTTTCCATATGTTGCTCCAGGGTTCTTTAGAATTTGGTTGACAATTTTACAACCTTGACAAGAAGTTTGTAACTAACAGATTGTTCTTATCTTTGAAAAATATCTTAAAGAGAGCAAATAATAGCCATAAAAACTAACCAATCAAGAGTGCAATAAACAGTTTATGCTGGCAAAATATAAGAACATTAAGCCATGGAACCCAGTACAAAAATGGTGCAGTACTATTTATAGCAATAATCTAACAGCATAAGCCAAGGTTCACCAATCCTATGTCTCCCACCCCAAACCAGTACCAAACTGAAACTTGATATAGGTGTACCAAGTCTAGATATGCCAAACCAACCCCATACCGGATGTATCGACATTGTACGACATGGTACCGATATGAGGTCTGGTACTGAGATTGCAAACCTTGAGCAAGTAACATCATAAGAAAAGAGCGAGCCCAAAAAGACTCATTTAAGATCGCAAGTTGTTGACGAACTTCAATAAATGTTAGCCAGAAATTTAATCATCATGGAAACACAGAATAAGAGGGATTCTAATCCCTTTAATCTCTCTTATTCCTACAATATCTCGCACATTGTAGAAGGGATTAAAAACTTTTTAACCTCCATCAACTCATACTATCTTTAAAATAATTTAAGATCTGAAAATCAAACATAGGGCCTATATATAATAGGAACAATTAGGCCATCCAAGAAGTTAAACTAACTGGATAGGTCGGAGTATGGATATATTAATATGATTTTCAAATATCTGTTGCTTTATGAGATATATAGGCCCATTGGTCTTTACCATGCATGTAGATATGATGAGATACCTATTTAGCTATATTTTGTAAATCATATACACAACAATGTGGGGTCTACCAAGATCTATCAGCTCAACCCCTGGACATAGTATATAAAGAGAGAAAAACATGCAATTTCAAATCAGCAATGTTTATCTACTGGCTTTACTCTACCAAGGATGTCTATTTTATAATTGTATATAACTTAAGTTGAACGCTCTGGTAGAACTAACATCTGGCATGTGGGTATACAACAGTACTTACCAACCCTTAAACTGCCTGTAAATTTCTTTGAGAGGGTAGAAATACAATCCTGCAAAATAATAATTACAAGTATATAATGTATCTAAATTAGAAGGACAGCATAAAGAAGAATAACATAAAAAAAGATTTGATGATTGGACCATAGAATATCTGACAGTATAGTTGAAAATTCAATAATAAAGATGCCAAATTTATTGCAGGAATACATGCTCTTGTCAAGTCCTTACAAAAACAGTACCGATGAACTGTGGAAGATTTTCCATGGCAAGGTCAAAAGAGTCCCCAAAAAAAAGGAAAGAAAAAAAGCTAATTGACCGTTAACATCCTGCTCATTCTTCTATATACCTCCTCAAGCATGCTTCCTCATGAGAAAGGGCTTAGATGATGGTGATAAGACTGATCAAGATATCTGTGTGACATTGACTACTCCTTTCCCTGAGCCTTACCGATGCTAATCAAGATAGGAATCCTGATGATCATAATTCTACAACTAGCCATTACTGGCAAGCCTGCTCATCATTAACATTGAAAACTTCACCAAGGCCCAGAGTGGAACAAAGGTTTTCTGGCCTCACTTTCACTAAACATGTCCGTCAGAAGCTAGCACATACTGTTATAGTCAAGAACTATCTAGACTGCTAGGCATATTGATATTCATTTGCACCACACCTACACATATATCAACCTGCTCTTCCATATTCTTACGTTCAGCCAATTGACAAGCCTACAAATTCCTTCACAAAGAATCACGATACCATGTACTAACACAGCCATATAGTTTAGTTTTATATATTTATATCCATTACTTGTCCATATAGAGACAGGAAGGGATCACCAAGATCATCTAGATTGATCGAACCAGGTATAATAATCCCTTGGCTATTACAAATTAAATAATCAAAATAAGGTGAATGACTCAAGTTTGCTTATGAAAAAAACCCAGGAAAGACCAATGAGCCTTGTTGACAACAAATTCTCCGATAGATTCAATTACAATGAAATTTTTAAAAGATAAATAGTTAACATTAATATAATAACACTTCCAAGTAACTTTTGGTTGAGCTTTTCCAATTTTGAGAAGAACAAGAGAATTTTGAATTAGCTGAGCTGGGAGCATGAATTCAGTAGGATAACAAAAGCACCATATGAACAGACATTATCACGGTTCATGCAGGAAAAGGGAAAAAATCACTGAACAGACCATATAAAAATGTTCTCACTTTTGATGTTTACATAAAAAGAAAGAAAGAAGAACTTCAAAGGAAAACTCAAAAAGAACAAGATAGAATTTAGGATAAAGGCACCACCTTTGCAACATCTAGTTTCTGGCAATCCAATGCAGCAATAGCCACCTGCTCATAAAGAGTCCATTCTGCATTAATAGACAGACTATTCTGAGTTTCTAAACATCTCTGCCTGAAAAGTGGCTAAAAAATTAAGGGTCGTAATCATATGGAAATAACCAAATCATACATATTGTCCGCATGTACATATGGAAGTACATTTGTACATGCATATGTGTGTATATATGTAATATGCACAAAACACAAGAATGAAAATGAAATACTTTCAATGATGGCTCAATTGTGATAAGGCTCATGTTTTCAAATGAAATAAATTTGTAGCTTGCACATTTGTTTCCAAACTAAAAATTAGTAACCAATTTGGCAATCACATTCAGGTAAAAAAAAAAAAGTTGCATATTAAATTTGTGCATGACAATGATTTTGTATATAAAATTGCAGGATCAATATCATTTGGGAGTCAAGCACGATTTATCTGCATGATAGAGGTATTCACAGGCCTGCCAAAGAAATGTCAAATAAAATAAAGTTAAAACAACTCTTGTGACCACAACCATCAGGACATCTACTTACTAGAATAATAATTCCATTTACCCATTCAAATCTATCAGGCATTTTTAGCATGTCCAATCCCTTTTGCAACATCCACCTACATTTTTTTAAAGGCTCCTACTCAACCATTATCCAATCTTCCTATACATCTTCCTTATCAAAGTTACCTCCCACAAATTTTCACATACAACCATAATAAATTCATGGAAACAACCTTTCTGCATGCGGGTCATGCGGGGTAAGGTGTGTACATCTAACCCTCCCTAGATCTTGCAGTGGTTGGAGACACATCTATCAAGATGCCCTTGTTAGGTCTAGCACCTCGATGTGGCCTAGAAGAAGCCCAGAACATGACTCAAACCATGCCCCACAACAGACCAGGCTAGGCCCGACCTGCAAGCACAAGCGGCCCGTAAGCGCGCACAGGCACATGGCCCAAGTGGGTGGGCACGCCCAGGAGCACGTGGTTCGCCACGATCCACAGCTTGGAACGGTCCACAAGGATGATGCGCGGTCTTTGTCACAGTCTACAGGCTAGCAAGTGCGCAATTTGCATGATCGGACAATCGACCATGTTCCCAGGAAAGATCAGACGGTCCAAGATGAACCCGACTTCAATTCGGCTTGATCCAGCGCAATTTATGGCACGATAGTTGACAATCAGATGGTCAGTGGGTTGGAAAAGAAATAGGAGTTCCTTTCGATGTGATTTGGACCACTGGACTCCTATTGAAGTGCTCTTCGACAAGGAGACATCCCAAAGGCTATAAAGAGGGCTAGACGGGCCAAGACCAGGATGCAAGGATCCCAAGGACTTCCAGAGCGTGTGGCAGTGACAGAGAAAGTCTATAGGAACTAGAAGGTTTCCTTGAGAGTTGAGAGCTTTGTGAGGGATTTAGAACTTCTTGTTGAGAGAAATTGTATAGGATTGAGAACATGAGTTTTTATCTTATAAGTGATTATTTTTTTTATAGTAAAGTCTTGCATGCTCTATCAATTGTATCATTTATTTTATTTTATCTTCTTCTTTGTCTTGCGATATTAACAACAACATCATGATCTTAAAAGCGGGGATCCATATTCCACATGAGAGATTTCCCAACAAGTAATATCAGTGCAAATAGTACCACAATAACTGGGATCAGAGTCCTGGATTGTCCAGATTGTTCATGTTGATCGAGATTGAAGAAGTCAAGCGCAATCAAAGTCGACACAAACCAATTCGATGGAAAGAGTAATTTCTCCATCTAGCAAGCAAGGATGAAAGATGTGCTCATCCAGCAATGGTTGATCGATGCTCTTATATGCGAAGAAAGGCCGGCTACCATGGAGTAAAAAAGTTGGAGGCAGCTTCGGATACAAGCGGTAAGTACAATCTACTTGTATTTGGTGAATTACATGGTGATTCATGTGCTGAGCAAGACTTTCTCGACAGCGATATGGACGAAGCTCAAGAAGTTGTACATACCAAAATGCCTCACTAACATGCTCATTCTTTCGAAAGAGTTCTATCAACTGTGGATGACCGAAGGACATAGCATGCAAGAGCATCTGAACAACTTTTACAGGATCCTCATCGATCTTCTCGGTATAGATGAGAAGGTTGAAGGAAAGACCAAGGCATTGGTCTTGCTATCATCATTCTTCAAGTTCTTAGTGGCTACTTTTTTAGTATGGAAGAGCACCATCAAGATGGAGGAGATCATTTCGGCACTATTCCAGAATGAGGTTCTCAGACGAGAGAACCAAGTTTCAAGTTCAAGTGGGAACTCAACATTGACGATTTCTGGAGGAGCTGGCGGCAGATGGCGAAGAGACAAAGGATCGCGAGATAGACGGTCCAGGTCTAAGAATGCTAACAAGATCAAGTACTATCAATGTGACGAGTTAAAACATCGTATCAAAGATTGCCCGCAACTCAAGAATCGAATGAAGGCTACTGCAGTAGTGATTGATGGTAGCAATAGTGACGGATACGATGATGCACTCATAATATCCGATGAGATATCTCCTTCTTTCCAGCAATGAATTCTAGATTCTATATGTCCCCATCATGCATATTGCAGAAAGGAGTTGTTTGACTCTCTAGAGAGTAAAGAGGGTACTGTCTACTTATCAAATAGATTGAGCTGTGCAATCAAAGATGAATGAATAGTTAGCTTAAAGCTTCATAACAGAATATCGAGAAAACTGGAAGAAATCTTATACATACCTAGCTTCAGCAAGAATCTAATCTCACTAGGTAAACTAGATTCAAACGCCTATACGTGGAGAGCTGATGATGGAATCCTAAAGGTCATTGATAAACATTTAAATTATGTTACTAAAAATATTAAATCTTATTTAATTGATTTTTAATTCATACCTTCTATTTTATTTTACATGTAATTGGAAGAGTTAGATGCATGCAATTTATTTGGATTTAATTTAGCTCAAATCCAGCCCAAGATCAAGTAAAAACCTGCCCGAAAAGTCAGCTCAAACAAGTTTAAAAACCAGCTGGTCCAGAATAGACCAACTGGTTGGTCTATGAAGCTAAGAGTGGTCCATAAGAAGCCATTCTTCCAGTCCATGAAATATTGATTGTGGACCAACAGTGAATAGAGCTTCATCCATGCGTTGGGGATGAATGGAAAGGCACATCACAATCCAAAGGCATGGGTTTTACACGGTTTACAGCAAGTTTGATGCAGTCCATGGTTTTCAAGGTGATGAACAGCTGCTTCGGTTTGGTTTTTATTAGTCACAGGAAAACCATGCAGGTTTTGGGGCTGGATTGCATAGTGATTAGTGCAATCCATGAAGTTCACAGAGGTTAACAGGCTGGGCAAGTGGGCAAGCTATTGGAGCTCACATAGAGCATGGAAGATGCAACAATCCTTGACTGTTGTCAGAACTTGGGAGCTGCCAGTTGGAACAGGGGATTGTGGCAGTTAGGATGCTGGGATTTGATGCGGCAAGAGGTTCAAGAGCTTTGAAATGCACAGTTGGGATCTGTTGAATTCAACAAGAGACGACCGCCGGATTTGCGAAAGCAGGATGATGTCTATCACCTTGGCACAATTGAGATTTGCTTAACCAAAGTTGGGAGTAGCAGAAGAAATCAAGCTGAACCTGATGCAAGGGTTTGCTTGTTGAACTCGATTGGGATGCAGCAATGGGTGTTGGAACCGAGCAAACAGCTGAATCAAATTGAGACATTTCCAGAACAAGTGGCTGGTTGCGAAGTTTGACACGGAACGGATCTCGGAAGACACGGAACGGCCTTTGGCGGTGCGGAGCGGATGAGATTTGTTCAACTAAAGGTGAGAGTTCGATCCGGAACAGAACTCGAAATAGAGTTTGAAACAATCAGAACAGAGTGACAGATTTGGGACAGTTTGCTTTTGGAGTTCGGCATGGATGCAAGCGTCTGCGGCTCAGATGCAGAACACAATGATCGCTGGAATAGGGATGCTGAGATTCAATGCAAAGATGGCCAGAACTGAATAATGGATTTGCTAAACCAAAATGCTAGAATGATGATTTGCTGGCTGAAGATGAATCTTGAGGAAGAACGAACAGAGCCAGGATTCCCTGAAGATGGAGCCATCGCATGAGAGCAGTTGGAGTGTTGGGCTTCGGAACAGAACAGGTGCGCTGGGAAACAAACTTAGAAGGAGCTCAACAAACCAGAGAAGCGAGACAGACACATTGTTCTCTGTCTATAAAACAGGTGGGAGAATAATCGAGTCGGCAAGCTTTTACCCCACCTCTTATCTCAAATCCATCCAGAAAATCTTCCATCATCCACACCCAGAAGCTGCCGAGCCCCTCTTCCCTCTTCCACTGTTTCACGACATGCCGCCTACAGTTTCTTCCTCCCTTCCATCTAAACCACCTAGCCATCCCTTCTTGATTTCCTCTCCCTTGGAATTCCTAGACCAAGTCCTCCACCAGCCTTAGCCTCCACTTCAGCGGTGAGCAAGGAGGAAGACGAAGACCCCAAGGAGAGCAATTCCGTCAACAGGCAGCCAGACATTACAACTCAGGATAGAATCATATTTTTCTTTTCATTATTATGTATTCCTTTTGCATGATAAATAAAAGAGTAGACATTTTTAATTCAATCTTTAATTTCTCTCTTTTATTTGTTCCCTTCCAGAAATTACTTTGAATAATCCCAATGCTATTGGGATGGGCTGTGATCTACAGGTGCAACTCGTACTCAAACGAGGAAGATTGTCTCAAGGTAAAAGAGCAAAGATATCTATTCTGCTGTGGCTTGATCATTTTTAGCATAGATAATTTTGTTTAATCTTAGACTTTAATTAGTGTTTTCTTTGAAATATATTTTATTAACTTTAATCCTTAATTTTCGAATTAAACAACTTCAAGATCTCGGTGGATTTGACCCTTACTCCTCTACTCTACATAGTAGTTGAAAAAATAAGGTATTTATTTTTTGGTGTGCAACGACACGAACTAGTCATTCGCAACAGTAGGATTATCTTGCAAAGAAAGAAGTGTAAAGAACATTACCTCTTAACAGAAAGTCCAGTGCAAGATAGAGTCCCTAATACAAATAGGAGTCCAATATGAGGTGAAGCCAGGAAGCAGGTGAAGCAGGTATGAAACGAAAGACTCAGGAGAACGACAAACGACGTTGCACGATGAAGTTCCCCTATTGCCGCAGAAGGCTTTTCCGAGCAAGTCTCAGATCAAAGTGAGCACAGAACAAGATAGAGATGGCATCGAGCAGCCTTACTCGACTTCCATATTTGTTCATCTACAAGCAGCAGGTGTTTGTCTCAGAACATGAAGACTGGATCCTTCAAGAGCTTTCAAAGTCAAATAGAGGCTAAACATCGAGTCGAGATGGAGATTGTTGAGTTTAGTGTCTCGATTCAACCTAAAAGCCTAGAATAGGATCCAAACCACACCCCGCAATAGGCCAGGCCCAGCCCACAAGCGCACGTGACCTACAGGCATGTCCAACCCACAAGCACACGCCAGTGCACGAGACGCAGCCCAAGCAGAAACTTGGCCCAAGCCAGCATGGTCCAGCATGCACGCACCCCAGGAGCACGCGATTCACCATGGTCTATGGCTTGGCATGGTCCAGGTAGGTTGGTGCAGTCCACAAGGGTGATGCACGGTATTTATTGCGGTCTACAAGCGAGCAGGTGCACAATTTGCTCGATCAGATGGCTGAGCATGTTCCTGGGCAAGATCAAATGGTCCAGGACAAGTCCGATTTCGATTTGGCTTAATCCAACATGATTTGTTGTGTGATGGATGGTGATCGAGCAGCCAGTAGGTCACATAGGAGTTGGAAAAGGAAAATGAGTCCTTTTCTGTTACGGTTTGGATCATTGGACTCCTGTTGAAGTGCTCTTCAGTAGGAAGACATCCCACAGACTATAAAAGGAGGCAGATGGACCAGGACCAAGATGTGAGGATCCAAAGCACTTCTAGAGAGTATGGCAGTGATAGAGAAAGCCTGTAGGGACTAGAGGGTTTCCTTAAAAATTAGAGCTTTGTGAAGGATTTGGATCTTCTTGTTGAGTGAAATTATACAGGATTGAGAGTATAAGTTCTTATATTATAAATAATTATTTTTCTCGTAGTAAAGTCTTGCATGCCCTATTGATTGTATCATTTATTTATTTTATCTTCTTCCTTCTCTTGCCGCATCAACAACGATATTGTGATCTTGAAAATAAGAATCCGTATTCCGTACGATAGATTCCCTAACAAGTGGTATCATTGCATGATACCACAACAGCCCTACAATTATAATAAATTCTTCATTACTACCATAACTATGCCAAGATTTTCTTCAATATACATATTTTTAGGTCTATTTTCCTACTTGTGCCACATACATCCAAGCATGGCCATCTCTGCAATACTCTAGGGATAAAACCAGGCTAAAATTACTATCTTAAGCCAAAAGGTTACACATCAAATGTAAGATATTTTTGGTTACATAAGACCTATTTCTCTGAGTTTGCTAAAACTCTCCAAGGAAATAACAACAGGTCCACTAGTCCAAGAGGACAAGATCTTGAAAGTGTTTAAGAACACCAGAACCTCATATGCTATATTCTTCAAACCTTTAACATCAATAAGTTGATTCCCTCCATTCATGCATTAAAGATTTACCACTTGTACAATCTCCTTAGCCAATTGCTATAATCCAGTGCCAATTTGAGCAAAGATATCTTATTCACTTCTTTTAGTTGGCCAACCTAGTCTACAATATCCTTTTACCTAGATTTTCACATTTATATCAAAGGTCTCAGTTGCCCTAAGGCTTTTCCAAAGTGCTCCAATTTCCACTTGAAATGTCCCAACGACAATGCAACTAGCAGCAAACCTCTTCTCACAAGGTTTCTGATAATATTTCCTTCTTCCAAGTTTGCCAATAGAATATTCATATACCTTCATTGAAACTCAGTTTAATAGCTCCTTCCTGTGCTTCCATTTAACCTAAATAGCATCCATGCAATCCAATGACTTCACCTTAATATTCCAATTGCCCCACACAGTCTTCTCCATGTTTACCATGGATATCTTCTCATGAGTTAAAATAATCAAACGTCACCTCTAGCACGCATTAACCACCTTCTTCATATTTGTCGGTCTCCTCATGAAGATGATTTCTTTCCTAATTAGTCAAATGCATCATGCTTCTTCGACAGCACTGACACTTCTAGCACTTGTTGTTCTCACCTAGTGCAATGTAAGCATCTCACTGTTTGCATATAGCAAAAGCAAAATGAATTCATTAGTATAATTCATTGTCCACTCAAGTCATATAAAAGGGTGAATTTAGGTTCCAAAGAACTAGGGATAAGTGCAACTTGGGCTCAAGCCATAATGCCCTGCCTAGTTAACAATCGACTAGTGGGTAATTCTTTAAAACCATAGGAATTTCCTTTGCACAAGTCATTTGAGCCATGAAACCATATTTTGAATCCATATAAGAAAAAGACACATAGAAGGGGTCAATTAGAGAATTTAAATCATATGAATCGCTAACCATCTCTATGGAGATGATATGTCCCATTCTTATTTTTTATTTCCTCTCTTCAACCTTATAAAATAGTTTGAAAAGGAGTCAGTTGGGAACCTACAAAGTGCATTCCAACTAACGGTGCCTATGTCCTCGTGAAGACTTCTCAAAAGATGAGTGCTAGATCCCATTAAGAATTCCCTTGTCAAAGAGTCCAGTCCACGATCCCATTGGAAGGTTCCATTGCCATCAAATTACTTGCTCTTCTTGTAGGCATCAATTAAGGTATCATTCCATGCCCGTTAGTGTCATAGGGCACCATCTCTCATGTTGTGCCTATAGATTTGTGTTGTTCAATGCACATCTGTGCCATTTCCTGTCTTATTCTACATTTATCAGCAGAAACTCAATTTTATTGTTATGAGACACGTCACATGGTTGGGCACATAAGTAGTATGACATATTATGTACAATATTGTCTAATGCCAATCCGGGGCCAGCAAGGGTACGTCATGTAGTAGTTTAGTTCTCACCTATAAAGGCACTCCCTTCCATTGAAATATCTCCATATGTGCACTTCAGAGCTTGATGCTGAAGTGTAATTGTCATCTTCTCACTTTCCCCTTCATGACTAATCTACCATACATCAAAATCTTTAGAATTAATTATAAGTTGGAAAAAATGAAAAAGAAAGGATATTTAAGGAATGTTTATTATAATCATTAAGTGGTCAAGGAAGAATCCCATAATGGATGGTTATTACTGCTAATGAACTTGATATTGAATTCATCATTGACATTGCGACAAATATCGCTACAAACAACAGACAGCTACACATTTTGAGTTACGGGTGTGTAAATTTGAGGGCATTTAACTAAAAGGTTTACAAGGGAACACTGGGTGAGGATAAAGGGGCTCAGATGTTTGTGATAATATAACCTAATACATGATTTAAAGTTACCCTCTAAAACACTGCTGGGACTTCATCATCACTAGCATTGTGTCTACTCTGTTTTGTTTCAAAAACTTATATTCACTAATCAAACAACAAAGGTTTCCCAATCATAAATATTTCGTAATTCAAATAACAGAGCAAGATTACCAATCAACAAAATCCAGATACAGTAGGAGACGCCCCCAAGCAATTTTTATCACGATCAATTAATTTAGACACCCAATACAAACACCCAAAGAAAAAGTGAAGGATGTGGGAGCTCCCATTAGTTACAAAGGAAACTAGTAATCCAATCCAAAGAATCATGACTAATAATGGAAACAACCCATAATCCAATGTAATAACCCAGATATACATCAAATATACAACTTCATACCAGTGCACAGAAATAACAGCATACCATAAACTTAAAAATAATAAAAATCTAGACTTGCTTTTCCACTTAAACAGACCAAAAAAAAAAAAAAAAAAAACAAAACAAAACAAAACACACAGCATCTCAAATCCCCAAGACCTACCGACAGAAATTTCTTAATATTTCCAAATTTCCAAACAATTAAAGCAAAACCCATCTTGTAGAACCCCATCCGGATCAGATATCAAACTGACCTTCTCCTCCAAGCTTGGATTGAGCCTTGGGGTCGTTCAAGATGGAGAGTCCGTGTTTGAGGACTTTCTCGGATCGGCGGGCTTTGAGCTTGCGGACGAGGCAGAGGTACTCCCATTCCCCGCCGCCGCCACTATCGACCTGGCTCTCAAGGCGGTTCAGCTGCGCCTCCTCCGCGGCCCCCACCATCGCCCCGAGATCAGGAGAAGATAACCGAAAAAGATCGAGCCGGGGTAGGAAGAGGACGAGTGGAGGCGGAAGCGCCGGCCGCCAATCGATGCTCGAGGGCGAGAGAAACGGAAAAGATTTTGACGTTACCACCTAGGAGTTTTTTCTTTTAATAATAATGAAAAAATTTTATCGTGATCCAGATGGAAGGAGCGTACTACTTCGTGACTTAGTAGCAACAGACTGATATGTTCATCTATGATAAGAAGGATAAATAAAAAATACAAGCTATATTAAATATGATATGATGAGAAGGAAGTCAGAAAATAGCTACGTAACCTTTTTTTTCTTTCTTTTATTAAAATAATAATAATAATAATTATTATTATTATTATTATAAATTATTATGACAATCTTAATTTTTTTTTTAATTTTATTTTTATTTCATTTACTTTAAAATATCCCAATTACATTCATGAAATTATTATATTATTTTAATATAATCCTTCTATCCATTTGATCATCGATGCAATTATATCATCCTTCGAAAAAGGTAGAAATATTCTTTATTATTTTGAAATGACTTTTTGATAATAACACTTCAAACTTCAAAAATTATTTTGATAGCATCTCTTGCATTTTTGATATATTTCCAATCTTTTTCCAGTAAAATTTTGGTGACATCTCCCATCCCACTCTACTCAAGCCAAGCATCTCCTTAATGCATGAGTATGGTAGTCCCTCAAAAACCTTTCATCTATCTATCGTAAAAGCCCTACTTCTCCTTTATCGATAATATCTCATACCTGAACATCATTTTTTTCTTATAAAATCATGATTATGGTGAATATTATATTCATGTTTATCTGTTTATAAATGTTCTTTTAGTATTTCGCTGCATAAAGAGATAAGGTCATTGGGTTTTGTTTTGTATTATGCTTTTTATTCCAATTTTTTCTGTTCCAATGAAAAGTTTTTGTAGTCCCTGTGTGTATGGATATATTATGGTTCCATTAGTTGTTGTGCATTTCATGATAGATGAGTTATGATGTAAGGGGAACCCCATACCTGGGATCCCAAAAGTTTCAAGACCAAAGATAATTTGATCGGATCCAATTTAAGATACAAAAAAGCCACATCCAGTTATTTTGAATCCCAGCCTTGGGTCTATGATATTTTGAACATGAACAAGCAGAGTGAACATCTAGATAAAATGAATCTATCCAACCGAAGCAATATGTTACCAAACTTATCGGAATGACAAACCCTATCCCAAAATACCTTACCGATCATTCGATCCTATTTTCCTAAAAGAAGAAGGCTAAGAGAAATTCTTCAGCACCCAATCCTACCGGCAATAACTTTAATATACAACAAACTAGACCATCAGTCTCTTGGCTCCTTTTCGAACCTGTTGGCTCTACCCCGTGATTTTGATGATTAACAAAATATTGAGTACATATTTTGTACTAATGATTAATTGTAGTTATGAGTTTTCAGGTTTCAAGTACCTCAAATTCTCAAGTATCATGGCACACTTTGGAAGCAAAGCATTTTTCGTAATTTGAGAAGTCTTCTCCATTGAAAAAGGCCACAAACAGGTTCAATTATTGGTTATATATGCTACATTTAAATTTCATTGAAAATCTTTATGTTTCTGGCATGTTTGGTACTTGTTTTTGAAAATTGCAAAACCAAGTGTCGACACTTGGAAGCCCAAGTGTCGACACTTCAGCATTTGGCATGTGGAATTTTTTAATGGCATGCCAAGTATCGATACCCAGAACTCAAGTGTCGACACTTAGGATCCCAAGTATCGACTCAAGGCCTGAGACTTTTTGAAAATACAGAACTTGCCTCTGAAAAATTTTTGTGTCAAGTATCGACACCTGAGAATCAAGTGTCGGTACTTGAAAGTTCAAGTATCGACACCTGGAAACTAAATGTCGATACCTGACAGTCAAGTGTCGACACTCGGGTTCTGACAGCTTCAACGGATCTATTTTCTAATAGCCTGAATTGATATTTTTCAGCTCCTAACGGCTAGTTTTTGATACCTAACGGTCTTAAACAATTTTTTGGATGTTTTTGATGTATTTAAGCTTCACCAAACTTATTCTTGAAGCAAGAGAATAAAGAGAAACAAGAAAATATCCAAGAGTTAAAAACATTCTTCAATAACTCCACTTCCAAAAGCTAAAAAGGAGAGATTCCACTGAAAAAATCTACGTTCCTTTCATTTCATCTTTCCAAAAGTGTTCTTGAGAAGATTCCAAGTCAAGTCACATTAAGCAATTATCAAAGAGCTTCAAATATTCCTTATTCCACTTTTAGAAAAAAGTTTGCTTGTGTTTAAATTCTTGTATCCTGAATTTATTATTGTTTGACCTAGCTTTCAAGGATCTTGAAAGTAGGTTGTAAGGTTGTTGGTGAGCTAAAGGTACAAAACCAACTAGGATTTTACTTGTGAGTCCGAAGCCAAAACAAGTTGTAAGGTTTGTTGGTGAGCTTAGGTGACAAAACCAACTTAGGTTTTCACTTGTGAGCCTTGAAAAACAAGTCGGCTGTAATCTTTGAAGAGATTATAGTGAAAGTTTTTAAGGAGAGCTTGGGGAGTGAACGTAGGTGCTTGGAGTGCACCGAACCACTATAAAACTTGGTGTTTGTATGTAATTGTCTCTCTTTATTTACTTGCACTTTATTTTCTACACTCTATTTACTGTTTTCCGCTGCATATATTTAACTACATTAATCACATTGTTTAAAAACACTACAAGGCCTGCACATTATTGTTTTAATTTTTGAAAGACCCAATTCACCCACCTCTTGGGCTCTATTTCTGGGCAACAAGTGGTATCAAAGCGCCGGTACTCTCTTGTAGGTCCAACGATCTTGAGTAAAAGATCATGGCAGCCCCAATAGGAATGGGTATTGTTGAAGGTCAAGCATCAAACCATCCCCCTCTATTTAATGGCACTAACTACACGTATTGGAAAACACGCATGCGTATATTCATTCAAGCCATTGATTATATAATCTTTGGAGGACTATTGTCAAAGATCCTCATCAGCCTACTATGTTGATTAATGGCATTCCCACTATCAAAATGAAAGATGGTTGAGATGAGAATGATATTAAGCAAATAGAGCTTAATGCAAAGGCTATGAATCTATTGTTTTGCTCTTTGGATCCGAGTGAATTCAATAGAATCTCAAATTATCTCTCCGCTAAGAAAATATGGGACACACTTGAGATTATCCATGAGGGTACATACCAAGTGAAAACAACTAAAGTTAACATGCTCATTCATACATATGAAATGTTCAAAATGGAACCTACTGAATCTATAAGTGAAATGTATACTAGGTTCACTAATATTGTGAATGGCATGAAAAGTTTAGGAAAGATTATATCTAATGGTGAACTTGTCAATAAACTCCTCAGGTCTCTTCCGGCTTCATGGGATGCAAAAGTCACAGCAATAGAAAAAGCCAAGGATGTAAATACTCTTCCTCTCAAGTAATTGTTGGGCTCATTGATGACATATAAGCTCTCATTAAAGCAAAAAAATGTGGATGTTGACAAGAAGAAGAAAGTGATCGCTTTCAAGTCCACCAATAAAAATGAATCAAGTGAAGATTTCGAAGAAGAAGATGAAGAAGATGAGATGGCTCTCATGGCTAGAAAGTTTAGGAGGTCCATGAAAAAGAAGAAGTATAACTTCAAGAAGAAACCTCTTAAAGGAGAGCCTAGCAAAAAGAAGGAGAAAGAGAAAGAAAAGGAGCAGCCCACATGCTTTGAGTGCAAGAAACCGGACCACCTCAAGATGGACTGCCCCCTACTTAAAAAGAGCAGAAGAAGTTAAGAAAGAAGGCTATGATGGCAACTTGGAGTAACAGCGAGGACTCCAGTTCTGAGGAAGAACAGCAAGAAGTTGCAAACTTCTGTTTGATGGTCAATAATGATGAGGTATTTTCTGAAACCAAAAATAAATTTACTTTTGATGAATTGCATGAGATTTTTGACGGATTAGTTATTGAATTTCAAAAACTAAAATCAAAGTATAAAGAATTAAAGAAGCAAAATCTGGTTTTGGCAAAAACAAATGGCAAGTATTTAATTGAAAATAATTGCTTGCTTCAAGAAAACAAAAAGTTGAATGATAAAGTTTGTCTTCTTGAAAAAGAAAAAGAAAAAGAAGATTTGAAAAAGAAAAGTTCTTTTGTTTCAATTGATTACAAAATAGAACAATGAGATTTTGCAAGAAAACAAAAAGTACAAAGAAGAACTTAAAAAGTTAAAACCATTTGTTGAAAAATTTACATATAGTTCTGAAAAATTGAACATGCTTTTAAATAATCAAAGGGCTATTTTTAACAAAACCGATTTAGATTTTAAAACTCAAAAGCAGCAAAAGTTTTTCAAAAATTTTTTTGTGCCTGCATCATCTTATATTACTTGCTATACTTGTGGTATTGTAGGACATGAATCTTACTTGTGCAATAAAAGAAAAATTAGCAAAGTTAAGAAAGTTTGGGTTCCAAAAGGAACCATTATCACTTACCTGAAAAGATCCAAGATGACTTGGGTACCTAAAGTCTCCACTGATTTTTATTGTAGATGTGCCTTGTAACCAATAAAAGAAGAATGTGGTACCTCGACAGCGGTTGCTCAAGGCACATGACTGAAGATGTGGAGCAGTTATCATCACTTGAATATTAGAATGGTGGTAATGTAACATTTGGTGATAATGGAAAGGGCAAGATTGTCAGAATTGGTAAAGTCCATATCACCCCCTCTACTTACATTGATAATGTTTTATATGTTGATGGTTTGAAACACAATTTACTTAGTATTAGTCAATTTTGTGACAAAGATTTTAAAGTTGTTTTCGAATTTTCTATGTGTATTGTTTCTAGTTTAGATGGCAATGGTATCAAGTTCATTGGTCATAGGTATGACAATATTTATATGGTTGATCATGACGATCTTCCTGTTCAAAATGGTCAATACCTAGTGGCAATAGAAGCCAAGATCAATGAAATTAGTTGGCTTTGGCATCGTAGACTATGATATGCTAGTATGTATTTGATTTCAAAATTTAGCAAAAAGAATTTGATAAAAGATTTACCAAAACTTAGTTTTGAAAAAGACAAGAATTATAGTGCTTGCCAACTTGGAAAACAAACCAAATCATCTTTTAAACCAAAAGGAGTAGTCTCTACATCTAGACCCTTAGAATTGCTTCGTATGGACCTCTTTGGGCCAACTAGAATATCTAGTTTGGGAGGTAAGAAGTATAGTCTAGTTATTGTAGATGATTTTTCGCGTTTTATATGGGTCATATTTTTAGCACACAAAGATGAAATATTTTCTGCATTCATTAGATTTTATAAAAGAGTTTCAAATAAAAAAGGTATTTATGTTGTATCTTTGAGAAGTGACCATGGAACCGAATTTGAAAATTCTGAGTTTGATAAATTTTGTAGTATAAATGGCATTCATCATAATTTTTCTACACCTAGGACACCTCAACAAAATGGGATGGTAGAAAAGAAAATTAGAACTCTTGAAAAAAATGGCACGCACCATGCTTTGTGAAAATGACCTACCTAGATATTTTTGGGCGGAAGCCATAAACACTGCATGTTATGTTTTAAACCGTATTTTGATTCGACCTGTTTTAAAGAAAACTCCTTATGAGCTTTGGAAGGGTAGAAAATCTTCAATCAAATATTTTCGAGTTTTTGGATGCCGTTGTTTCATCTTAAACAATGGTAAAGATAATTTAAGCAAATTTGATGCCAAGTCAGATGAGGGTATCTTTTTAGGCTATTCTACATATAGCAAGGCATACAGGGTATTCAATAGAAGAACACTTGTTGTTGAAGAATCCATACATGTTGTATTTGATGAATCTAACCAAAAATCTTCTAGAAAAGAAGATGTGCTTGATGATGAAACAAGTACCAAAAGAACTGAAGAGGTGAACAACAATGAAGAACCTACCAAGGAGCAAGAAGATGATCAAAACAATGAAAGAGGACAAGATCAAGAAAATGAAAATGCATCATTACCTGATCCTCTACCTAAAGAATGGAGGTATGCTCATGGACACCCCAAAGAACTTATCATTGGTGATCCATCTAAAGATGTAAGTACTCGATCATCTCTTAGAAATATTTGTGATTATTTAGCATTTGTATATCAAATAGAATCTAAGACTATTGAAGAAGCTGAAAATGATTGCAATTGGATTAATGCTATGCAAGATGAACTTAATCAATTTTAAAAAAATAATGTTTGGACTTCAGTAGATGGACCTTCAAATATTTCAATAATTGGCATAAAATGGGTTTTTAGAAACAAATTTGATAAAAATAGAATTGTTACTAGAAATAAAGCTAGACTAGTTGACAAAGGATACAATCAGGAGAAAGGAATTAATTTTGTTGAAACCTTTGCTCCTGTTGCTAGATTTGAGGCAATTAGGCTATTGTTAGCTTTTGCTTGTTTTGTGGATTTTAAATTATTTCAAATGGATGTCAAAAGTGTCTTTTTGAATGATTTTATCGAAGAAGAAGTTTATGTTGAATAACCACCTGGTTTTGAAAATCATGAATTTCCAAACTATATTTTTAAACTTCATAAAGCTTTGTATGGTTTGAAACAAGCTCCAAGAGCTTGGTATGATCGTTTAAGTTCTTTCTTACTCAAAAATGATTTTACTAAAGGTAATGTAGATACTACTTTGTTTTTGAAAAAGAAGAATGATAATCTCTTAGTAGCACAAGTTTATGTGGATGATATCATATTCGGTGCTACTAACAAATCTCTTTGTCAAGAGTTTGCAAAGTTAATACAGGGTGAGTTCGAGATAAGCATGATGGGAGAACTTAACTTCTTCTCGGACTCCAGATAAAGTAAACCAAAGAGGGGATCAACATCAACCAAGCTAAGTACATAAAAGAAATACTAAAGAAGTTTGGGATGGAGAACACCAAGCCATTAGGTACACCAATGAGCTCCTCTTGTAAGCTTGACAAAGATGAATCAGGTAAATCTATTGACCAAAAGCTTTATAGAGGAATGATTGGTTCATTGTTGTATCTAACTGCTAGTATGACAGATATTATATTCAGTGTTTGTATGTGTGCAAGATATCAGTCTGCCCTTAAAGATTCTTATCTTTTGGCTGTTAAGCGCATACTTAGATATCTGTCTGGTACAATTAATATTAGTCTTTGGTACTCTAGAGATTCTGGTGTGGTATGCAAGATGAGGATGCAATCATGTGACTCTAAAGGAGATTAACCAAAATTTAACTAGCAATTCTTACTTGCATATGAGTGATTCAACATATAAGATCAAGGAGATCTAAATAAGAAACCCTAAATTCTTATACTTAAACCCAGCTAGGAGGACTATCAAAATATTAAAGAAATAGGACAAGATTAGAATTCGCACACAAGTCAAGCTAGCCCTATTTAATGATCCCGATCTTAAAAGACTAGGAGTTCAAGCATTGAAATCTCAAGCACAAGGGATTCGCTCTTAAGGTTCTCAAATGAAAGATCATACCACATAAGATGGGCTATCTAACTTTCTGGTTTGTAGCAAGTAATCCTTCCTCCTGGATCTGGAACCTAGAGAACCCTGCAACAAAGAAACCAAGATGATTAGAAGCTTAATTAGAAATGAGAAGATTGATGGAACTCAAAAGGAGAGTTTGTTGGAAATGATCCTTGGCGCCATGGTGGAAGCTTGTGTTGGTGTTGATCTTCTTCTTGTGAGGATGTCCTTGATTCGCCTTGAAGGAAGAGGATTGCTTGGAAGATGAAGAGTAAAAGAGAAGGATTAGGGAGAAGAAATGATGGAGGAGAGGAAGAGGTTCACTTAGGCACAAAGATCCACATAGGCACATAGAAACACATAGAGAATTTCTGAAAAAATTGTATTCATTCATCAATTTCTCTTTACAAGGGGCGTCCAAGGCTTTAAATAAAGCCTCACAAATTTTGAAATTTCAAATCCCCAAACAAGTGGAGTAATATAAGGGGAGAGGGCTGATTTTCTTGCTTGAAATCCTCCTTAGCCAACTTCCTTGAATTTGAACTTGGGATGGCGCCCTCTTGTGGTGAGGTGGCATGTGAGGTGGCATGTGGTCCCCTCTTGATATGGCATATGGTCCCAAGTTGAGGTGGCGCAAGTGATGTGGCATGTGGTCCCCAATTGAGTTGGCTTTGGTCTTGATTTGGGGTATACATTGTGAGTCTTCTTTAGGCTTGATGCTAGTTGACCCATTTGGATTGGACTAAGACTAGACCCGACATGGACTCGACTTACATGATTATTTTGGACTCAAAAGAAAGATTACAGGACCCAACATGGACTCGACTTACATGATTCTTTTGGACTCGAAATAAAGAAAGGTTACCGGACTCTCTAGTCCAACCATAAAGATTCGGAATGGGCTTGAATTGGTTGGAGTCTCTTTCTGATTCTGGTGCCCGCACCAATTCTCCCCGGGTGGGAGGAACTCGACCCTGTCGAGTGATAAGTTTCTAATATATCCGGGTCGATTTGTTGTAGGTCCTCTTTGGTGATCCAGGAATCTTCAGATTCAGGACGTCCTTGCCATCGAACCAGATAGCGTTGGTAGCCCTTATTTCTAGTAGTGATGATCTGGTCATTCAAGATCATTTCAATTCTTTCCTTTTGCTCAGGAATATTTGGTGGTGGACACTCAATTGGCATTTCACTCTCAAGAGAAGTGTTAGGACCAAAAGGTTCATCCGGTATCAATGCAGGTTCCTTGTATTATTTCAGATCGGAAATATTAAATGTAGAACTAATGCCATAACTAGGTGGTAAGTCTACTACATAAACATTAGGTCCAATTTTCTTTATTATTTTGAAGGGTCCGGCTCCCCGGGCATGGAGTTTCTTCATAGTTCCCGGAGGAAACCTTTCTGGTTTAAGCCTAATCATTACAGAGTCTCCTTCATTAAATTCCTTTAACCGTTTATGTGAATTAGCCATATGCCTATAGAGTTCATTGCTTGTTTGAATCTTCTGACTAATTTCCTTGTGCAAATCCTTAACATGCTATGCATATGACTCAGCAGACTCAGATATTCGTGTATGTACTGGTAATGGAATTAGGTTTAAAGGTTTCCTAGGTCTGTATCCATGGACCACTTCGAATGGACTTTTCCCAATAGACCTATTAATCGAACTGTTGTAGGCAAATTCAGCGCGAGGAAGTAGTAAGTCCCAGTTTCCTAGGTTGTCGCCGACTAAACATCTTAAGAGATTTCCTAAGCTTCGGTTTACTACTTCAGTTTGGCAATCGGTTTGAGGATGATAGCCGTAGAGAATTTCAGCTTAGTACCTAACATGTGCCAGAGGGTTTTCCAGAAGTAGCTAGTGAACTTGACATCTCTATCTGACACAATGGTCTTGGGTAAACCATGAAGCTTAACCACCTGATCTAAGAAAAGCTTGGCCACTTTCGAAGCGTCTAAAGTTTGAGAACACGGGATGAAGTGCGCCATTTTGGAGAAACGATCGACAACCACAAAAACAGAGTCATGTTTCCTAGAAGTTTTAGGTAGACCTACCACAGAATCCATACTGATATCTTGCCATGGACCATCAGGGACAGGTAAGGGCGTGTACAGACCGGTGTTCTATCTTTGCTGTTTTGCAACAGCACAGGTCCGACACTGAGCTACGATCTGGGCAACGTTCTTTTTAAGACCAGGCCAAAAAAATTGTTCTTCCATTGCTAGGATGGTTTTGTTCCTGCCAAAATGTCCTGCTAAACCTCCAGCATGGACTTCCCAGATCAGAAATTCCCTAACAGAGGTCTTGGGAATACACAACTGATTTCCTTTGAAAAGGTATCCATCTAACAGTGTATAATCACTAGGCTCACTAGATGGTCTTTGTTGGAGGGATTGATAGATGTGACCAAAATCAGGACATGTGGGATATTCATCTTTCAATCTATCGAACCCTACTACTTCAGTGCTCATAGAGGTTAACAACATAGAACGGCGGCTCAACGCATCAGCAACCCTATTTTCAGTACCGGCACGATGTTTCAAAACGAACGTGTAAGCTTGTATGAATTCTACCCATTTCCCGTGCCTAGGGTTTAATTTCTTTTGAGAACTAAGGAACCTAAGAGCTTCATGATCAGAGAACAGGACAAACTCGTGGGGTAGAAGATAATGCCTCCAAAATCGTAGAGCTTGAACTACAGCATACAGTTCCTTATCATACGTGGAATACCTTAGTCTCGCCTCATTTAACTTTTCACTGAAGTATGCTACTGGGTGATTCTCTTGACTCAAAACACCTCCAATTCCGACCCTAGAAGCATCACAAGCAACCTCAAACACCTTGGTAAAATCGGGTAACCTTAAGACAGGTGCTTGTGTCATTTTCTTCTTAATTATTAGGAAGGCCTTACCTGCTGCTTTAGTCCACTCGAAATTTCCCTTCCTAATACAATCAGTGATTGGAGCCACTATCATACTGAACCCTCTAATGAATCTCCTATAGAAGGTGGCTAAACCGTGGAAACTACGGACATCATGGATATTCTTGGGTACAGGCCACTCTACTATTGACTTAATTTTCGCAGGGTCAGCGGACACCCCTTCAGATGTAACTACGAATCCTAGAAAGATAACTCTATTTGTCAGGAAATCACACTTCTTGATATTGGCATAGAGACTATCTTTTCTCAGGACTTGACAAACTTGCTTCAGGTGGGTTAAGTGGTATGCCTTTGTTTTGCTATGTATAAGTATATCATCAAAATAGACCACTACAAATCTTCCGATAAAAACCTTTAACACCTGATTCATTATTCTCATAAAAGTGCTGGGTGCATTGGACAGACCGAACGGCATGACTAACCACTCATATAATCCATCTTTAGTCTTAAAAGTGGTCTTCCATTCGTCTCCAGGCCTAACCCTAACCTGGTGATAGCCACTTTTTAGGTCTATCTTGGAAAAAATTGTCGATCCAGCTATCATATCTAACATGTCGTCTAATCTTGGGATTGGGAATCTATACTTTACAGTGATCTTATTAATGGCACGGCTATCTATACACATCCTCCAGGTGCCATCTTTTTTAGGGGTCAGCAGAGCAGGGACTGCACATGGACTTAAGCTTTCCTTAATAAACCCCTTCCTAAGAAGTTCACCCACTTGCCTTTGCAGTTCCTGGTGTTCAGTTGGGTTCATCCTATAGTGAGGCAAATTAGGTAAAGTCGCTCCAGGGATTAAATCTATTGCGTGTTGTATCTCTCTTAAAGGTGGGAGGTTATCAGGGAGATCTTCTGGAAACACATCCTCAAATTCTTTCAATAATTGGACCACCTCTTGAGGGTGTTCTACAGGGCTGTGGTCCTTAATTTCCTTAGCAGCTACTACCCAAATAGGTGCTCCTTCCATGATATCTTGCTCTAATTCATTTGCACCTATTAAATTTAATCCAGTCTTCTTATCTTTCAAGCTGCTAGCTCCTCTCTTGACATTATCCTTAGGCTGGGTTGGATGAATGACAATTTTCTTGCCGTTGAAATTGAAAGCACAGGAGTTTGATCGACCAAAGATGGTCACATCATGATCAAACAGCCATGGCCTGCCTAAGATGATGCTACTTACCCCCATAGGAAGCACATCACACCAGATCTTTTCCTGATAGGATTGAAGCTGGACTTGAACCTGACATCTTGACTTGATTGGTATAGAAGTGGAATCGATCCATGACACCTTATATGGATTGGGATGTGGTACAACGGGTAATCCTAGACTTTTGGCTGCGTTAGTGGAAATGGCGTTGACACAGCTTCCACTATCGATGACGATCTTACAGACCTTTTCTCCTATCCTAACAAATATGTGTAGGATGCTAGTTCTACGCCAGTTTTCTTGCTCCTTGGTCTGTGTCATGATACGTCTCACAACTCCTAGCAAATCTGATGAGTCTATGTTCTCTTCATCTCCTTCATACTCATCAGCCAAGCAATCCCCTGCTTCATAAACCTCCTCTTCATCATTCTCCAGGGGTTCTGATTCACCTTCTTCTGCCTCCCCTATATGTAAAGCTCTAGAGGGACATTGGCTCACGAAATGACCTGGTTTACGACACTTATAGCAGACTCGCTCCCTCTCACCTCGAACTTCAGGGCTCTTTCCTTTGTCTTCTCTAGGAATTGGGGGAATGGCAGGGTTGTGCCTAGGGGTTGGATTTGAGCTGGATCTTGGTCTATTGGTTGTACCAGGGACTGAACTAGGCCTGCTAACAGGAGGGTTAAACCTAATAGGTTCAGGTCGTCTAAATGTAGCTCTCCTTTGAAACCTCTCATAGTCCGTGGCAACTTGGTATGCCAGATCTAAATCATGGACTTCCCTTAAAAATAGTTCCCCTTTTATATCATCATTCAACCCTGATCTAAACCTTGATAAAGTGGCTGCTTCAGACTCGACTACATTGCATCGCATCATAAACTCATCAAATTTAGCAACGTATTCAGAAACGGTCTTGTTACCCTGTGTCAATCGTTGCCACTGATCTAATAACCTTTGCTGATAAGACATAGGCAGATATTTCTCTCTAAGTTTCCTCTTCATATCTCTCCATGTTGCTATAGGTAAATCTCCCCTTTGCCTTGATATGCGTTCCACGTTTCCCCAATATAACCGAGCCTGACGAACTAGTCTGATTTTGGCAAACTTAAATCTTCTCTCTTCAGACATATCATACCAGTCAAAATACTGGTCCATGTCAGCCTCCCAGTCTGTGTACACCTTAGGATCTAAGTTTCCCTCAAAGGTTCGTGCATCTAGACGGATGTTCCTTAGGGCCCGATCATCCTGATCAAAAGTATCATAGTGAGGCCTTCTAGGAGGTGGCTCTGGAGTATGATCAACATAATCCTGATGCGGTCTTCTTTGAATTGGGTCAGGTGTGTGTTCCTGTCGTTGGGCTCTAGGATGAACTGAAGGTAATCTGGGTGAAGGTGGTTCAGTTGGGGTCAACCTAGCTTCTTCTAGGATTCCTACCCTTTCCTCGAACTGACCAAATTTAGCATCCAAACGGTCCATCTTCTCGATCATAGTTCTCGTAAGGCTTTCCATACTAGTATCCATGGATGAACTAGGTTGGGCTTGTGAAGGGTGGTAAGGTGTGCCTTACCTAGTTGTCATGCAAACAATTAGACTCAGACCCGAACTACGAGTTTTCTAAACCGGTTAGTCCAAATAAACTGAGTTGACTAGATACAATCAAATCAACAGGTACTCTCTTCCACTGGCTAGTCAGGAGGTGGGTCTGTGGGAGGTTCCCCCAGCTTTCACTGGGTCCTAATTAAAAACCACAAGAACCGCTTAGGCTTGAGCCACTTAACCTCTATCCTTGACACCAGCTTTCAATAATAGATGAAGAAATGGGTTGCACAAGCTTTCCCAATTGAATTGAACTGGACCTAGAGTTCCAAGCTAGTTGCCTAATCAAGGTGGCAAGCTAGATTGTAGTAACTCTATACTTGGCCAGGTTTTAGAACAAGGGGAGTGTGAGATCCTGTCTCTGGCCTACCTAGGCCCGGTGGAATTGGCCCGATAGACGGATCATCACCCAAGCCCTTAGTCCCAATTCTAGACACCAAGTAATTAATATGGCACACACAAGACTAGTTGACACAATGAGTTGACAATAACCCGGGCTCGACCAAATTGATGTTCCTAACCCACCAGGGCAATTAATGTCTAATCAATTTTAGTTAGGGATTTGGTCGATATGCAATTTGGTGATTTTTAGGCTAGGGACAGGTGATGAAATCCTGACCCTATGTCAATTTCGTGCCCTTAATTTGATTTGTCATGAGATGCATGCAAATTTCAAATTTCAGGTGTAGAAGTAGTGTGTTGCAGTTTAAAAGTGGTGTTGATAAGTGCAGAAAAAAAATATCAGAAAAATCTAAAAAAATCACAGAAAACTCTTAACTTCTAGATGACATACTAGATGAAACAAAAATTCAAAATAAAATCTGTACTATTCTAGGCAGATTCTGAAATGAAGATAATGAAAAGGAACATAACAGAACAGAAATCCTAATAACACTGATGGACTGCAAGAATTTTCATTTTTTTTGTAAGTTTTTTCTCAGATTGAAATTTAAAACGGTGATAAGCAACTTAAAATGGAGCAGGAAAAAAAATATTCCAATGAGGAATGTGATACTTTCCTTTGGAGTTGCAGGCGGATTACAGTCAGCCTACAGAAAATACAGCAAGCAGAAGAACAGAACGTGCCCAATGCAAAATTCACAAATGAAATCTAAGAAGTCCTTTGGCTTTCTTTTTCACGGGTCAATCACAATGGCACCCCGACACGCCTTAGGAGATCCCCGTGGAATGGGAAGAGAGGGTGTTTAAACCCTACTTTCTCCTAAGACCGGATGGCCTGGTAACGCCCCCGATCCAAGTACTTCAAGGACTTAATGCTATGCAATCAGGAACTTATTCTACCATGCTCTGATACCAAGAATGGTGTGGTATGCAAGATGAGGATGCAATCATGTGACTCTAAAGGAGATTAACCAAAATTTAACTAGCAATTCTTACTTGCATATGAGTGATTCAACATATAAGATCAAGGAGATCTAAATAAGAAACCCTAAATGCTTATACTTAAACCCAGCTAGGAGGACTATCAAAATATTAAAGAAATAGGACAAGATTAGAATTCGCACACAAGTCAAGCTAGCCCTATTTAATGATCCCGATCTTAAAAGACTAGGAGTTCAAGCATTGAAATCTCAAGCACAAGGGATTCGCTCTTAAGGTTCTCAAATGAAAGATCATACCACATAAGATGGGCCATCTAACTTTCTGGTTTGTAGCAAGTAATCCTTCCTCCTGGATCTGGAACCTAGAGAACCCTGCAACAAAGAAACCAAGATGATTAGAAGCTTAATTAGAAATGAGAAGATTGATGGAACTCAAAAGGAGAGTTTGTTGGAAATGATCCTTGGTGCCATGGTGGAAGCTTGTGTTGGTGTTGATCTTCTTCTTGTGAGGATGTCCTTGATTCGCCTTGAAGGAAGAGGATTGCTTGGAAGATGAAGAGTAAAAGAGAAGGATTAGGGAGAAGAAATGATGGAGGAGAGGAAGAGGTTCACTTAGGCACAAAGATCCACATAGGCACATAGAAACACATAGAGAATTTCTGAAAAAATTGTATTCATTCATCAATTTCTCTTTACAAGGGGCGTCCAAGGCTTTAAATAAAGCCTCACAAATTTTGAAATTTCAAATCCCCAAACAAGTGGAGTAATATAAGGGGAGAGGGCTGATTTTCTTGCTTGAAATCCTCTTTGGCCAACTTCCTTGAATTTGAACTTGGGATGGCGCCCTCTTGTGGTGAGGTGGCATGTGAGGTGGCATGTGGTCCCCTCTTGACGTGGCATGTGGTCCCAAGTTGAGGTGGCGCAAGTGATGTGGCATGTGGTCCCCAATTGAGTTGGCTTTGGTCTTGATTTGGGGTATACATTGTGAGTCTTCTTTAGGCTTGATGCTAGTTGACCCATTTGGATTGGACTAAGACTAGACCCGACATGGACTCGACTTACATGATTATTTTGGACTCAAAAGAAAGATTACAGGACCCAACATGGACTCGACTTACATGATTCTTTTGGACTCGAAATAAAGAAAGGTTACCAGACTCTCTAGTCCAACCATAAAGATTCGGAATGGGCTTGAATTGGTTGGAGTCTCTTTCTGATTATGGTGCCCGCACCAGATTCTTTATTTGAATTGGTTGCTTATTATGATGCTGATTTTGCTGGATGTAAACTTGATCGAAAAAGTACTAGTGGAACCTGTCATTTTCTTGGAGTTAATTTGATATCATGGAGTAGTAAGAAATAGAATTCGGTTGCTCTATCTATGGTGAAAGCCGAATATATAGCAGCTGGAAGCTGTTGTGCTCAAATCCTATGGATCAAACAATAACTCGAAGATTTTGGCATTAAACTAATTAAGACACCCATAAGATGTGACAATATTAGTGCAATCAATCTAACTAAGAATCCTGTGCAACATTCAAGAAGTAAACACATTGAAATAAGATATCATTTTATAAGAGATCATGTAGAAAACTCTAATGTGATGCTTGAATTTGTGTGTACTGATGATCAACTAACTGATGTATTTACCAAACCCTTGAGTGAAGAGAGATTTTGTATGATTAGAAGAAAGTTAGGAATCATTGACCCATTCTCTTAGAACTCTCTCAAATTTCATTCTACCTAATTTATTTTTGCTCAAAATCACTTTCATTGAGTCCTAAAACTGTTCAAAAAATCCCTTGATTTTTTACAATTTTTTCTAATTTTTCTTGGAAATTTCTTAGCCAAGTGTCGACACTTGGATTTTTGCGAAGTGACAACACCTGATAGTCGACACTTGAAAAAATCGAAGTGTCGACACTCGCACAGAAATTTCAAAATTTTAGAGCTTGTCTGAACCTTTTTATTTTTTATTTCCCTCTTTTTCCAAGTGCCCTGGTGGTCCCCTACGATCCTCTAACCTCCAAAACAGTTGATTTCCTCCCTTGCCCCTTCGATTCAAGGAGTTTTTCTCCCTCTTTTCTTCATTCAAATCGTAAATCACTGTGTTCTTCATGATTTCATCTATTTTATTCCATTTAATCCCCGTTTTTCCGTGGATTTCGGGTCATTTTTTCTTCCTCTTGTGTTGTGAACTGTATTGTTCTTGATTTTTCTTGGATTGTTGTGGTTCATTGCCACTCTCTCATTTTTTTTCTTTCTCTCGATTCATCCTTCTCATGGCCGAACCCCCCATTTCCTTCCCATTTTTTATTTTCCCTCATTTCTCTTCCGTTTTTGCCCTATTATTTCCTATTTTTCCTTATTCGGTTGTTTTATAGAACAAACTTCTCTTTACTTCCATTTTTGGTAATTTCTCTCCACTTTCCTGTAGTTTCTTTCAGTTGGACTGTATTCTTCCTTAGTTTCCTCTCCTACCTCTCTCTTTCATCTGCTTGGAGAACTATGGGACCAAGGAAGCAGCTGGCGTATAAAAGAAGAGCCAGTCAGAGTTCAGCAGAGAGACGAACCAAGGCTCGGAATGACAGGCAGCAGCAGCAGCAGGCAGAGCGAGCAGAGCGAGCTGTTCCCCCACTTTCTCCTTCAGTAGAGAAGGTTTCGGGGAAGATTATTGCTGCAGGATGGCACATTGATCTTGAATTCTTTGACCGTTAAGGTTTCAGACTACGTGAGACTCTAGAGTCAGCGGGTTTAGTCCCCTTCTGTACTACGCGAGTTCTATGGTAGCTTGGATTGTAGCAGACTCGCCTGGCATTCGACAGTCAGAGGTGTCAGGATTCCAGTGGATGAGTTAGTTTTGAGCAGATTATGAGAGATCCCACACCGAGACATTGTAGCTCACTGCACTGAGGATCGTGAGGAGGCTTTCAGATGTGTGCTTGAGAGAGATGATGTTCGTGGTGTGACAGTGGTCACCACGAACTAGTTATCAGTGGAGATGAGGCTTCTTCACCACATCACTGCCCGTATCCTGCTCCCGAAGACTGGCAGATTCGATTTTATTACGGAGCGGGAGCTGATGCTTATGGTCTGCTTGTCTCAGAGGATTGCAGTTGACCTTCCGGCATTCATGCTACTTCAGATGAGGGATGCAGCCACTCAGAGGAGACACTGCCTTCCATATGGTGTGGGATTGTCTTGTATCTTTTGAGCTTACGGTATACCCCTAGAGGAGGAGGCCTCCAAGGAGATCCTACATACAGATGTCTATGACGAGCGATCTTTGCACCAGATGGGATATCGGAGACTGACTGGTAGATGGGTTCGCAGGGAGTCTGGTCAGGAGCCAGATGAGGAGGACGAGTTGCGAGAGGCTGAAGCCGGGCCATCAAGGCCAGCTGTTACACCTCCTCGAGTAGGACCAGCGTCAGAGCCTGAGCCAGTGACTCCTACACCTGCAATTTCCCCTTCTGCTCCTCCTCCATCTACTACTAGTACATCATTTGAGGAGCACGCATGCCACCAGTTCACAGAGCTTAGGAGCGAGATGATCGGACTGGGAGTCCGAACCACACAGCTCAGAATTGAGATTGAGAGTCTTCGAGCTCATACTATAGAGGAGCATGCTGATATTCGCAGGACTATGGAGGCTGGATTCACCCGCATTGAGGAGATGCTGAGAGCTCTATTGCCGTCAGGGACATTTGGTCCAGCTGATCCTCCACCTCCACCACCTGCTGATGATGGTCATGATGATTCCCAGGGTGGTGATGGTGGTGATGGCGACGATGATGATGCAGATAGAGGCACAGATATTTCTGGTGATGGCAGTACAGATGGTAGTATAGACCAAGCTGGATAATATGAAATGGTCAGCAGAGATACTCAAACACCAGCTACTCCTGAGATCCCTTCTCTAGCTGATGAGATTGTTTCCACTCCTGATTTTGTGACACTAGCTGAGCTACTTCCTCCCCCGTCGACCAGATCATCCAGGGTTGTACCCGCTCATGGACCTTCTACCCAGACTAGGAGTCATAGGATTCTAGTGCCACCTAAGGCCCTAGTACCTAGGTCCAGGATCAGTGCCCCCATTAGCTTTGAGCTTACATCTGATGAGGAGTAGCCTCACAGATGTTTATCTAGTTGCTTATTACTTTTATATTTAGTTGTTGTATTAGCTTCCTTGCTTATATCACTGTACTTGTTTGTTTTATGTATCTTGTATCATGTTTCAGTATTGCTGTATCACTAACAGCACTTTTTGTAACTGAAAATTTGATAATATATATGTGTTTCAGTTCATGATCACTCTTGTATCAATTACGTGATGTATTGAACTATGTATTCCTTGAAAAAGTTCATTTTCTTTATGTTACTCCCTACTTTATGCATTTGCTCTGATACTAGTTGTATTTCTTGATACCCTAATCTCATTTTTAGCTCCGATACCAACTTTATCATGGCCTAATGCATTGATTCAAGGGGAGTTTACTCCCTTTTATGTTGTATGTTGACAAAAAGGGGGAGTAGATATATTACTTACAAGCATTCTCTTCAATTTTTGAAATGACTCATACCTTAACTCTCTTAGGGGGAGAGAATTTTGATTTCAATATCTCCTTCATTGAATTGCTTTATATGAGTTTTAAAGTTCATATTTAAGGGATACATTGTCAAAATTAAAGTTGAATGCTTATTTTACTCAAGGTTTTGTCATCATCAAAAAGGGAGAGATTGTTGGCTCTACCCCGTGATTTTGATGATTAACAAAATATTGAGTACATATTTTATACTAATGATTAATTGTAGTTATGAGTTTTTAGGTTTCAAGCACCTCAAATTCTCAAAACTAGAGTATCATGGCATGCTTCGGAAGCAAAGCATTTTTCATGATTTGAGAAGTCTTCTCCATTGAAAAAGGCCACAAACGAGTTCAATTATTGGTTATATATGCTGCATTTAAGTTTCATTGAAAATCTATATGTTTTTGGCATGTTTGGCATTTGTTTTTGAAAATTGCATAACCAAGTATCGACACCTAGGAGCCCAAGTGTCGATACTTCAGCATTTGGCACACAATTTTTCAATGGCACGCCAAGTGTCGACACCCAGAACTTAAGTATCAATACCTGAAACTCAAGTGTCGACACTTAGGATCCCAAGTGTCGACTCAAGGCCTGAGACTTTTTGAAAATACAGAACTTGTCTCTAAAGAATTTTTGTGTCAAGTGTCGATACCTGAAAATCAAGTGTCGACATTGGAAAGTTCAAGTATCAATACCTGGAAACCAAGTGTCGACACCTGACAACCAAGTGTCGACACTCGGGTTCTGATAGCTTCAACGAATCTATTTTCTGACAACCTGAATTGATGTTTTTCAGCTCCCAACGGCTAGTTTTTGATCCCTAACGATCTTAAATAATTTTTTGGATGTTTTTGATGTATTTAAGCTTCACCAAACTCATTCATGAAGCAAGAGAACAAAGAGAAGCAAGAAAATATCTAAGAGTTAAAGACATTACTCAAGAACTCCACTTCCAAAAGCTAAAAAGGAGAGATTCCACTGAAAAAGCCTACATTCCTTTCATTTCATCTTTCCAAAAGTGTTCTTGAGAAGATTCCAAGTCAAGTCACATCAAGCAATCATCAAAGAGCTTCAAAGATTTCTCATTCCATTCTAGAAGAGAGTTTGCTTGTGTTTAAATTCTTGTATTATGAATTTATTATTGTTTAACCTAGCTTTCAAGGATCTTAAAAGTAGGTTGTAAGGTTGTTGGTGAGCCAAAGGTACAAAACCAACTAGGGTTTTACTTATGAGCCCAAAGCCAAAATAAGTTGTAAGGTTTGTTGGTGAGCTTAAGTAACAAAACCAACTTAGGTTTTGACTTGTGAGCCTTGAAAAATAAGTCGGCTGTAATCTTTGAAGAGATTATAGTGAAAATTTCCAAGGGAAGCTTGTGGAGTGGACGTAGGTGCTTGGAGTGCACCAAACCACTATAAAACTTGGTGTTTGTGTGTGATTGTCTCTCTTTATTTTCTTGCACTTTATTTTCTATACTATATTTATTGTTTTTCGCTGCATATATTTAAGTGCATTAATCACATTGTTCAAAAATACTACAAGGCCTGCACATTATTATTTTAATTTTTGAAAGACCCAATTCACCCATCTCTTGGATTCCATTTCTGGGTAACAAGTGGTATCAAAGCACCGGTACTCTCTTGTAGGTCCAATAATTTTGAGTAAAAGATCATGGCAGCTTCAATAGGAATGGGTGTTGTTGAAGGTCAAGCATCAAACCGTCCCTCTCTATTTAATGGCACTAACTACACGTATTGGAAAACACGCATGCGTATATTCATTCAAGCCATTGATTATATAATCTTTGGAGGACTATTGTCAAAGGTCCTCATCAGCCTACTATGTTGATTAATGGCATTCCCACTCTCAAAATGGAAGATGGTTGGGATGAGAATGACATTAAGCAAATAGAGCTTAATGCGAAGGCTTTGAATCTATTGTTTTGCTTTTTGGATCCGAGTGAATTCAATAGAATCTCAAATTATCTCTCCGCTAAGAAAATATGGGACACACTTGAGATTATCCATGAGGGTACACACCAAGTGAAAACAACTAAAGTTAACATGCTCATTCACACATATGAAATGTTCAAAATGGAACCTACTGAATCTATAAGTGAAATGTATACTAGGTTCACTAATATTGTGAATGGCATGAGAAGTTTAGGAAAGATTATATCTAATGGTGAACTTGTCAATAAACTCCTCAGGTCTCCTCCGGCTTCATGGGATGCAAAAGTCACAGCAATAGAAGAAGCCAAGGATGTAAATACTCTTCCTCTCGAACAATTGTTGGGCTTATTGATGACATATGAGCTCTCATTAAAGCAAAAGAATATGGATGTTGACAAGAAGAAAGAAGTGATCACTTTCAAGTCCACCAACAAGGATGAATCAAGTGAAGATTCTGAAGAAGAAGATGAAGAAGATGAGACGGCTCTCATGGCTAGAAAGTTTAGGAGGTTCATGAGAAAGAAAAAGTATAACTTCAAGAAGAAACCTCTAAAAGGATAGCCTAGCAAAGAGAAGGAGAAAGAGAAAGAAAAGGAGCTGCCCACATGCTTTGAGTGCAAGAAACCTGGCCACTTCAAGATGGGCTGCCCCCTACTTAAAAAGAGCAGAAGAAGATTAAGAAAGAAGGCTATGATGGCAACCTGGAGTGACAGCAAGGACTCCAGTTCTGAGGAAGAACAGCAAGAAGTTGCAAACTTCTGTTTGATGGCCAATAATGATGAGGTATTTTCTGAAATCGAAAATGAATTTACTTTTGATGAATTGCATGAGGTTTTTGATGAATTAGTTATTGAATTTCATAAACTGAAATCAAAGCATAAAAAATTAAAGAAGCAAAATCTGGTTTGGAAAAAACAAATGATAAGTATTTAATTGAAAATAATTGCTTGCTTCAAGAAAATAAAAAGTTGAATAATAAAATTTGTCTTCTTGAAAAAGAAAAAGAAGATTAAAAAAAAAAAATCTTTTGTTTAACTGAAAAGTTTACAAAACAGAACAATGAGATTTTGCAAGAAAACAAAAAGTACAAAGAAGAACTTGAAAAGTTAAAACCATTGAAAAATTTACCTATAGTTCTAAAAAATTTACATACAGTTCTGAAAAATTGAACATGCTTTTAAATAATCAAAGGACTGTTTTTAATAAAGCCAATTTAGGTTTCAAAACTCAAAAACAGCAAAAGTTTTTCAATAATTTCTTTGTACCTGCATCATCTTCTATTACTTGCTATACTGGTGATATTGTAGGACATAAATCTTACTTGTGTAATAAAAGAAAAATTAGCAAAGTTAAGAAAGTTTGGGTTCCAAAAGGAACCGTTACCACTAACCTGAAAGGATCCAAGATGACTTGGGTACCTAAAGTCTTCACCTGATTTTTATTGTAGGTGTGTCTTGCAACCAATAAAAGAAGAATGTGATACCTCGACAGCGGTTGCTCAAGGCACATAACTAGAGATGTGGAGCAGTTCCCATCACTTGAATATCAGAATGATTGTAATGTAACATTTGGTGATAATAGAAAGGGCAAGATTGTCGGAATTGGTAAAATCCATATCACCCCCTCTACTTATATTGATAATGTTTTATATGTTGATGGTTTGAAACACAATTTATTTAGTATTAGCCAAATTTATGACAAAGATTTTAAAGTTATTTTCGAATCTTCTATGTGCATTGTTTCTAGTTTAGATGACAATGGCATCAAGTTCATTGGTCATAGGCATGGCAATATTTATATGGTTGATCTTGATGATCTTCCTGTTCAAAATGGTCAATGCCTAGTGGCAATGGAAGTCAAGATCAATGAAACTAGTTGACTTTGGCATCGTAGACTAGGACATGCTAGTATGCATTTGATTTCAAAACTTAGCAAAAAAAATTTGATAAAAGATTTGCCAAAACTTAGTTTTGAAAAAGACAAGATTTGTAGTGCTTGCCAACTTGAAAAATAAACCAAATCATCTTTTAAACCAAAAGGAGTAGTCTCTACATCTAGACCCTTAGAATTGCTTCATATGGATCTTTTTGGGCCAACTAGAATATCTAGTTTAGGAGGTAAGAAGTATGGTCTAGTTATTGTAGACGATTTCTCACGTTTTACATGGGTCATATTTTTAGCATACAAAGATGAAATGTTTTCTGTATTCATTAGATTTCATTAAAAAGTTTCAAATGAAAAAGGTGTTTCTGTTATATCTTTGAAAAGTGACCATGAAACCGAATTTGAAAATTCTGAGTTTGATAAGTTTTGTAGTGAAAATGGTATTCATCACAATTTTTCTGCACCTAGGATACCTTAACAAAATGGAGTGGTAGAAAGAAAAAATAGAACTCTTGAAGAAATGGCACACACCATGCTTTGTGAAAATGACCTACCTAGATATTTTTGGGCAGAAGCCATAAAAACTGCATGTTATGTTTTAAACTATGTTTTGATCCGACCTATTTTAAAGAAAACCCCTTATGAGCTTTGGAATGGTAGAAAACCTTCAATTAAATATTTTCGAGTTTTGGTATGCCGTTGTTTCATCTTAAACAATGATTTTATCTTAAACAATTGGGCTATTGTTGGCCATTGTTTTATCCCATCTCCATTACTCCATCGTCTCGCTCTCAAAGCTGGTAAAGAACCAACCTTTGAAGTTGATGGAGATGGAGAAGCCCGCCCAATTTCCTCTCTTCTCCTCACTGGCCGAGAACCTGAGGGAGGCCTCGTCCCTCTTCCACCTCTCATTCTCCATCATGCTTATCGCGCTCCTTATTTACTCCCACTTTGTGTTCTCTATGATGTTCTTGGGATCTTTGGGCAACCTTCCGCTCACCGCCGGCTCCCTCGCCATCGCCTTCTCCAACATCATGGGTTACTCTGTGCTCTCAGGCTTATCGCTAGGAATGGAGCTCCTCTGCTCCCAGGTTTTCGGCACCAACAAGCCCAAGCTCTTAGCGCTCACCCTCCACCGCTCTGCCCCCCATCGATGGTCGATGCCTCCCCCCCTTGACGGCTGCTCTGCTGCTCCAACATCGGCCTACCCCTCCGGCTCTCCCTTCCTCAGCTCCGAGCCCTACCGGTCACTATTACTTGGACATCATCCTCTAGATCCTCCCTGCCCTCGACGGCACATGACCGATGCCTCCTCCGCCCTCCAGCTCATGCTTGGTTTCTTGAGATCGTTGATTGACACTTCCCTCACCGATGACATCCCGTCCTCCTCCCCGCTGTCACTATCACCATCAAAATCCATTGCGATGCCAGAACCAGCCGCGTGCCCCTTCGTCAGCCTCCGCCCAGGCACATTTGATCCAATCCTTAAGCCGATCGACGATCGAAATGCCCCCAAGAATGGTGAAAAAATGGGAGAAAATGGAGGGACAAGACTCATTCAAAGAGGTGATAGAAATTTACCTATTTTTTCATGAAGTAATCAGGTTCGGGTTCGGGTCTGGATACCCAGGATCCATTCAGGTCCTAGTCTGGTACTTCAAAATTAGACCCGTCGGGTATTCGAGTCCGGATCTAGATCCAGTAGCTAAGATCGGGTCCGGGTTTAGATATCTGGGTTCCGACCAAAACTCGACTTGTTAACAGCTCTAAATGGGAAGGCCAAAGTTGCCAACCACATTCTCCTATAGGAACTAAAGACGTATTTAGATCGGGCAAAAGGATAGTGGGCAGACGAATTATATCATGTTCTTTGGGCTTACTAAACTACACAAAGGATCCAAATGGGCAAGACCCCCTTTAATCTTTCTTTGGTACTGAAGCTATCATTCCTTTGAAGCTCGAACTCCCATCTCTAAGGATAGAGTATTTTGAAGAAAGCAGTAACCTCAAACAATTCTGGGCAAACCTGACTTGATAAAAGAGTTAGTGAGCACACAACCATAAGGAAGGTCGTATATCGAAGGAGGGTAGCCTGCTACCATAATGCCCAAGTCTTAGGCAAGTTCTTCAAGGTGGAGGATTTGGTTCTAAGGCAAGCCAAAGTGTCCCAATCGACTCATCAATAAAATCTATCTCTTAAATAGGAGGGGTCGTATCAAGTAAAGAAAATTATTTATCTCGTCACTTACTGTTTGGTACAACTAGACGGCACCCCCTGTCCAAACCATGAAATTTAGAAAAGTTGCAGGTTTACTATTAATAATGTATATTTTTACTTGTGAAAATATTATGAAAATTATTTTTTGCTTTTAGTAGGGTACCTAGAGGGCTAAACTAGCCATTAAATCGAAAACCTTAACGAAGAAATTATGTTCTTTCTGGAATTTGTTGAATTAAAGTGCAAACCTTCCAAAAAAAAAAGAAAAACAATTATAAGTCCGAAACTCAACCGGTAATGAGCACATGGCATTATGCATGAGAAATATGAAGAACAATCTTCTTTTTTTATCAAAAAATTCTAAGATACATACATTTCTATTTTCGACTAAATTACACTCTTTTTGGAGGTACTCTTTGAAACACAAGTGGGGCATAAAAAACTATCAAGAGGGCTGCACCATGACAGAGAGATACACCATGCAGACGGATGGAACCAAGGGATGGCGTGCTTGGACCCTTGCCTCATAGTGTTAAGGCAATGCAAAGACCCCCTCTAGCCTATCAATTAATAAGGAAGAAGAAGCCCACGCGGACCAAAGGCTCCACCCATTACAAGAAGGAAAGGGAGAAGAACATCCTGGAGAACCTCGGCCACTCATCACTGATAGCCCAAGTTCTTGAAAAGTGTTCTCAGCTTTTCCTTCTCTCCCGGTACCTGTTGACACTAGATGCTGAAGGGAATCGGAGGAGGAGACTTACAATGAGAGACCCTGCTCCAATCTCATACCCTCACCAGCAAGGGTAGCAGCATCGTAGCCGGGTGACGCGGGACATGGATGCGATGCAGTACTAAAGGTTGATCTAAATTTTATGTTAATCGAGAGCAAATGTTCATTAACCTAACAGCCTATTAAATAATATATTAAAAAAATCTATAGCAAGCAACTAAATACTGGATTACATCACCCGCATACATACCTAACAAAATAATTAATTAGATGGATCACGGTGATTGAGAAACCATCCTAGATTAGGTTCCTACTTTCTAACATCAGATCTAGAGGAAGAGAAATGGATTTTGAGTTACCGATATGCTTAGAAGTCTCCTCTGATGAAGATCTGGATCACTGCACTCTAGGGTTGAAGAATCGGACTCCAAACTGATCACTCCTGGCATCCGGATTCAGATCGAACTGATTCCAAAGCATGGACACCGATCTTCAAAGTCGAATCTCAAGAGAATCTACCAAAAAAATACCAAAAATAGCAATTAAACATCAGAAATCAAAAACTAGAAGGAAGGCTGGCACCAGGGTTGTTGGTTCTCCCGGGGATCTTCTTCTTTGGTTGGCTTCTAGGATCTCTTCAAAGAATTGGATGAAGGCCTTGAAGAGACTTAGGGATCAAATCTGATGGAGGGATTGGATGGATAAACAGGGCGTCGCACTCCGGTAGAACTTGGACGTCGCACCCAAGTGTTCTAGGCGTCATACCTAGCACCTATCAGCCGTCGCAGCTTGAAAGGAATTGGAAGAAGAACTCGGCAAAGTTTCATTTCATTTCATCAAATATTCATTTTTTACAAGGGGGAGGTGTAGGGGTATTTATAGAACCCTAACCAGAGAAGTGAGGGACTCAAATACAAGAGTTTCATTACAACTCTAGACTTCAAGTTTACATTGCCTGGACTCCTGCTGGATGAAAAAAAATAGACTCCTATCCATAGTTGGTGCCAAGATTAGACTTTGATGGAGGGTAATGATCGCTTCTGGGTTGGTCATGATGATTGGACTCCAGTGTCTTGATAATGTATTCTTCTAGAGATGCCTGGACTCTTCAGTCTGGATTGGAGAGAACTCTAGAGTCTTGCTGAAATTCTAGAATCCTTGAAGCTTGAACAGTTAGCAGCTTATTTGAATGGAATGCTAGGAACCCTTGGACCTCTAACACTAGGTGAAAAAAATTTTCCAAACTCCTTTGAATGCTTGGCCGACTTCTCATTTTGGCATGAAATATTATGAGTAGAAGGGCGCCATCTAGGAGAAGTCCTTCATAATTACTCTTAAAAATTTTGTGCGCCTTTCTTCATGGGCCGACCAAAAGAAATTATCTTGATGAGTGTAGCTTGTCCAAATTTAAGTAGTAGGCCATGTGTCATTGTCCTCCTGGTGACGTGACAATAGTAGTCCTGAAATCATGCAAAGTTGACATGCAAAATAGACTAGCATATGACAAGAGCTTGTGCTAGCACATGGGTCACATGGGCTTGTCTTGAACTAGCACATGGGTTTTAATTTGAGTCACATGGGTATTATAATTGGTCTCCCCTGTAATACAAGACTCAACAACTAATTTTTACAGGACTCAATAAATAACTAAAGTCCTATTTGATCAATTGGAATCCAATTTGATCAAAAGGGCAAGACATGTAAATACGTAGTTCAACTTGGTAAAAGGGGTTTAGCCTAAAAGGCTAAATAAATAAAATCCTAATTCCAGTTGGTAAAAGGGGCTAACCCTAACTAATCCAAAATAGCAAAAATTAAAATAAATTATTTATATGGATAAAAGGGTTGGGTCCAGGGTTTCATTTACAGGTGATCCACAAGGATGTGGGTTCAACCTGTCGATATTTTCGGGCCCTGGTGTCCTCACCACCGGGTAGCTGGCCATTTCCAAAATCTCCCATTCCAAGGTGAACATCTTTTACCATGCCAGTAATCCTACTTGGATACCTTCCTCTGGCTATATTTGAAAGAAATTCATGCATTTTCAATACTAACACCTGCAACCTAGAATGCCACTAAAAAAAAACAACAGAACCCTTATGTCAAGATCAGGAAAAGCCAGTAGTGGCGATGGGAGGGTAATATCTTAAATTCCTAATTTATAAGAGAACCAAATAGGAAATCAGCCGACTAGATAACTAACCGATAATTAATAAGGATCTCTTTCTATCATTAAAAATTTCTAAGAAAGAAAAATATGGTGGATTTCCAGGATGAAGTTTTGCTCCTCTCATCCAAAAATTGGCACCAAATCTAGTGGGACTCTTGGCTAAGTGACACCATATGCATACTCTTGGCTGCAGGAAAAATCAAGATTCTCAAGATTTGATATTACTTGTAAGCTTCACCTCCTATCTTGAAGAGCACAGGATCCCATCAAAGAAGGTTAAAGTACCCGAGATAAGATATCCCGAAAGTCTTTGACTGAGACCAAAAAAAATTCAATGCCCGAAAATATTTGACTAGGCCAGCATCAAAAAGCCTTTGGCCTAATACTTAACTCTTGAAAGTTCTTAGCCAGAAATAAAAAAGATTCAATGCTAGAAAGCCTTTAGTCAGATGCTCAACTCCTAAAAGCCCTTGGCCGGGATCAAAAAAGATTAAATGTACAAAAGCTTTTGACCAGGTCAATATTGGAAAGCCTTTGACTTAATGCTCAACTCCTAAAAGCCCTTGGCCAAGATCAAAAAGGATTCAATGGCTGAAAGCCTTTGACCAGGCTAGCGTTGAAAAGTCTTTAGCCCAACGCTCAACTCCTATAGCCCTTGGCTGGGATCAAAAATGATTCATCGTTCAAAAGTCTTTGGCCGGACTAGTATTTGAAAGGCTTTGACCTAATGCTCAACTCTTGAAAGCCCTTGGCCAAGATAAAAGAGATCCAATGCCTGAAAGCCTTTTGTCGAACTAGTGTTGGCAAGTTCCTGGAAGTCGACTACCGAACCCCATACATGATCTTGAAAAGCTTGCAACTAGATGTTCAACACTGTAAAGCCACCCTTGCTCAAGAGCCATATTGACACTGGTGTATCGGCAACTGAACGGGAATAGTATCGAGTATTTTTGACTCTCCGATGGTTTTGGCCTGTATCATTTCAAATTTTACAACGAGAAAAGCTTGGTCTAGTAAAAATTTGGTGTTAGGCAACCTACCCCAATGAGAGCCGCTTATGCCATAACCCAAGTCACCACCTAAGGATAGAGGCGCAGCATATTTCATCATGAAGATCTTGCCAAGCTCTTAGCATGGCGACAAGAGTTTCGGGTCTTAATCGATGATCGGTGAGTTTTTAATTTTATGATTTTAAACATAGTATTAGAAAACATTTATAATCAAACATACCAGATTACAACACTTAGTCAAAAAAATCGAATATGTTTCATTAATGAATTGAAAAGAAATCCAAAAGTTCTACAAAATGGCCATCTTTATAAGACTGGCTGATGATAATTATCTCGATAATAAAAAAATAGAAGTTCAGATGGCACGCTAACATCTCATTCAGTCCCAACCACTTCTACTTCTACAGCTGGGGCGCACCTTCGGTTGGGACATCATTGTCCAACTTGTTCTTATCCAAGAAGTCTAGGTTGAGATCCAAGTGCCATTCAAGGATCCTCCTTCGAGTGTCATCCATGTCTTTGGCAAAAGCCGGCTGAGTGAGAGCAGCTTCTCCTGGCGATATTCTTCGAAAGCCTTGTAAGCTTCCACCACCTGTCATGCCGTCTCCTCCTTTTATGCTTTGAGATCAGTGATCTCCCATCGCACAGCTTTTAGAGCCTCCTCCTTCCGAGAAAACTCCTCCTTCAGCTGGTCTCTTTCAGTCTCAAGGTGTTTGAGACTAGCTTCGACAGTTTTCTAGCCGGCCTCCGCCTCCTTCAGGCATGCTGCTAGATCTTTTTTCTTGTTCTCTTTGGTGGGAGCTTTGCTTTGAGCAAATCTCATTATATCAAAAAAGTGCTTCATAAATTCGATTACTTGAAATTTAGATAAGCGAATACCCCTTTTGATGCTTCACTAAAATTGAATATAAATTATGGAAGATCAGTCGCCCAATTGGAGTATGTTAGTCCAATCGGTAGTTTAATATATACCATGAATTGCACTAAGCCAGATATTGCATTTAGACTTTTGTAAACTTTCTAGATATGCAATCCTAGTATGGAACATTGGAATGCTATTAAGAGACACCTTGAATATTTGAAAAGAATGATTAATTTAGGACTATATTATAATAATTTTCCTACAGTACTAGAACGGTATACCGATGCCAGATGGATAACTAGCATTAGTGATAATAAATCTACGTCTAGATAGGTTTTTATCATGGCAGGAGGTGCAGTTTCATAGACTTCTAAGAAACAGACATGTATAACACATTCCACCATGGAATCAAAATTTGTAGCATTAGCCTCTACAGGAAAAGAGGCAAAATGGTTGAGAAATCCATTACTTGATATTAAGCTATGGCCACAGCCAGTTTTAGCCATTTCTTTCACCATGATAGTGAAGCTACAATGTCTAGAGCTTTAAGCAAAATATGCAATGATAAATCTAGGTATATTGCCTTAAGGCATGAGTATGTAACACAACTATTGTCTGGAGGTGTTGCCACAATTGTGTATGTACGGTCCTATGACAATTTAGTTGATCCTTTTATAAAAAATCTCTCAAGAGATATGGTCATGATCTCTATGGGATAGTGCGGTTGATAAAGGCTTGGCTCCTCCCTTATCTGGTCACGGGTTCGAGGAATTATCCCGTGGATAACTCGATTAAAATTTCAAAATTTCCGGGTGCACGTAACCGGGGGCGGACCGGCCGATACTCTGACATCGTATAGGGGCTAGGCTGACGTAATCACCGATTCGGATAAATCCCGGAGGATGAAAAAGGTACCCAGAAAATTGTGGCTTGTATCGAACAAAGACCTAGCGGGCGGGGGACCACGCTGCACTGGGATAAAACTCCCTACCCTTTTGTTCTATAAAAAAAAAAAAAAAAAGGGATACGGTTACGACAACATCAAAAGGAATGGGATTAAAACCCTACCAATAACGGAAACCCAACCTTTACTAACTCAATAGTTACCTAAAGGTTCAATGGGTAATAACAGGTCATCGATTCGTAGCAGTATCATTGAATTAGTATGATAAATTATTACTTATATTCAATGATAAAAGATTGGAGGATAAGTGAATTTCTTAATGAAATTGGATTTATATGATATACGGAACTTCACCTATATGAACATCAGAAGTGGTGCCGTTTCTAACAAATGTAAATGTTCTTGAATTCTGAACGGTGGCACAAGGCCATAGATGTGCTATAATGATGTGGTGAATTTCTCATTCCTAGAGAAGGACACGTGTGGTATTTCCGATTTTAACCAAAAGAATTCTTGGTTTAAGTGTATATCACACCATGGATTTGTTAAAATCTTGAAATGCTTACATTAATGAAAGATTCAAGTCATAAGACACCCCTGTGAGCCTTGTAACAATCAATGCAACCATCCAAGCGGGGGATTGTTGGAAATTTATATAAATAGTCAACTTGTGTAAAATGAAAAGAACTGAGCTATAAATTTCGTGAAAAGATATAACCTTCCTGTTAGGTTTAAAATATAATAGGTAGCCTAATTATCATCTTATTATGATCAATTTTTGACTCGATCATATGTACCGGATCAGAGTCCAATCGATTAAAAAAAATTATTTTTAATAAAATTGAATAACCTGGATTGGAGTAAAACTTTAACTGAAGTTTTAGTCTTTCATTACTCTTCTGATGGGAGAGATACATGTAACTATAAATAAGAGGCTACCTGGTCTCTTTTCTCCAACTCTCATAATAGTGATGTATGATTCTCCATCGATCGTCTATACAAGGAGAAGAGAGTGAGGAAAGAGAAGACCAGTCGCCTCGCGGAGAAGAAGAAATATCTCGAGATATGTGCGAGGGACATCTCAAGGATTGCGAGGAACATCTTAAGGACTGCACAATCTACATACCGGTACAATAGCTCAAGGTATGTCTTTCGTAATTATAATTTTGCATGCATATAAAAGCACGATCCAGGTATGACAGATTAAAAATTTTTCAATACTTTTACGAAAAGACATAATCCTTCGTGGAAGGGACATGACTCTTGTAGGAAGAATGGTAGGTGTTTGAGTGAAGAAAAGTCAGGCACCGATTACAGAGCTGGTTAGAGAAACTTTAATGTGCTATTCCGAGCGGTTTCTACCATTTTTTTTTGGCAGTTTTCTGTAAAAGGTTGTGACTTTTCATAGATGACTGCTCAAAATCTATAAATAAGTGTGCCCTCTTGATCCAAAAAAGATGATGATATTCTTCCTACACATTCTTCCAAGTTCTTTTCTTCCTACGCTTGAGAAATTCTTATCAGGGGTTTAAAGGAATTGCAACCAATAAACCCGAGGCTTTGTAAATCCTGAAGTGATTCTTCATCAACCCTGTAGCAATTCCTTTAAAGATGGTGATTGTTCACGGAGCAAAGCCTACTAGATTCCTGCAATGAACCCATTGCACATTTTTGGTGACGAAGAAACTTCGAGAAATTGCCAAACAACTGTATGAAACCATGAATATCTCTTAAAAAAAGTACAAGTTTGTCAGCATTATCTCAGCACCTAAGATGACACTTCGGAGTTTCATAGCCGGAGTCTCTTTGCACCTTCAAAGAACATAATGATCCACCTTCTCATACTTCAGCACATAACTGAGTGCAAGCAGGATTGTTCTGCAATACAACCTCTAGTTGCATATAGCAGGATTTATAGTACCATCCCATATCATCCGATATGGGATATACCGTATCGTATCGGTCAAAAACTGGAATGTTTCATCTATAAAAACGGTCCAGTCTCCGAACCGTTGAAATTTTTTTTAAAAAAAAATCATATTCCGTATCGATACGGTATGGTACCGTATCATACCAATACGTACCGTTCGATTCGGTCCGGTTCGGGCTCGATTCGGATCCGGTTCAGATCTAGTTCGACGATCCTTGCTTGAAAACTAGGAGAAAAAGAATTTTTTCTTATTTTTTAAAAACCGATACATGTACCGGTATGGTATGATACCGTACCATACTATATCGATCATTGATCAGTATGTATTTCGGTACCGATTCAACTATCCTTGGTATACAGGATATCCTGGTGCATGTTGTCCTGAAGTCCTGATAAGCTGAGATGAAGGTAGCCGCGTTCTCCATTGGATTGGCTTCAAGCCTCTTCTTCTCAGTGCAAGTCAAAAAGACCATTGGCGCCCGACTCAATCGTTCATGCATGCGCTTCATCTTTGGCCTTCTCGGTAGCTTTCTTAGTTTAATGAAGTACCTAAAAACACCTTTGATGGCACTTATTTCAGATCCATCATCACCACTTACATGAAGTTGACAAGGGAGCAAAGAATGAAGTGAAGATCTGACTTCACGCCTGGAATTTTGGGAAGGGCGGGGGGGGGGGGCGCATCATAACCTTGCAAGCAAAAGGCAAGTTCAGTGGCAGGCACGCCCACAAATGTGGTGGCTTTTTGACAATGATGCACAACAGGTGGCATTGGTTGCACCATCAGCTGCCTCCTTTGCTTTTGTTTTAAATTGTCAACATCGGCCAAATTTTACAGTGAATGTGCCTTGTCCGATGACTAGTTGAGCATAGTCGGCACAAAAACATTGATGATTCTTGTTTCGGCTAGAATTCGAAGTCGGCTAAGGCCGGTATATGTATAAGACAAGATGCCGGTATGGTCCTTCGAAGTAGGACCGGCCTGCAAATCAAATTCTCTTATTAGATAAAGGATCCTTCGATGGTCAAGCCAGTAAAATTATAGAAAATAGTGAAAGAAAGAGAGAAAAGAATGCTGTGTAGAAAGACTTACTCGAGAATTCTCTGATTCCCACTATTAATAGGACATGGTCAGTGATCTTTACTGAGATGGATAGGATGTTGGATAACTGCATGTCTGTCATTCTGTAACCATACGGTAACGAGCATTCACATTACACTATAATTATAACTGCTTTATTCGCACAATCATTGTTGAGGGGATGCGACTGCCGTTAAGATTATAGCTTTCAGTGCATCATGACCCACTGTGAAGGACTTCAAATATCACCGAGGTTAAATTACATTGGTTTACCGCGATTAGGCAATCTCATATTTGCCACATCAATTCTATTTGTTAATCCAGATCTTGGAGTTCTTGCAAGCAAAATAAGACCAAATCCTATTAAAAGGAGTACTGCCACCAATCATTCATCTAATCACCACTACATTCACTAGGCTGATATGGCAGTTAGAAATCGGTACAGTAGATGAACAAAGAGTTGCTGTTAATCAATCCTTTCTACTGTTCAACCAATCACCAATTCTGCATTAAAATAGTGAACTGGTCTGGCGATCTTTGGCATTTTTCTATTAAAAATACTTGGCCGTTTTGATAAGCATTGCTTAACATTTTCAAGAGAACAATAATAAAGTTTTAACAGTAACTATAAAATAGAATATGAAAACAATTTATAGAATCGTCTCCCAGGACAGATAAGCTTTCAGTAGAATGTACTAAAGGTAGATTCATCAGGCTTTAATTATTTCGCAGGGCTTAAGAAAGCAGATAGATGGAATGATCATGCTTATAATGGAAGGACTAAGGTGGAGCTTGGTAAGTGAAATAAATTTTAAAGATTTATACCTTGTACGGAAGGATAAATCCTGAAAAATAAAGGTTTTTTGGTAGTCGATTGAAGGACCAAGTGCAGAGGATAAGTGAGAGAATAAGGCACATTTAATTTTGTGATGGATTTGGATTTTATTACAAATATAAAATTGCTCTGAAAATTTTTAGTTAGATTAAAATGTGGATAAGGACAAAAAGGTAATTAGAGGGAATAAGTTTTTCCTATTCCTTGGTACTGTTCCATCATTTTGATAGAATAGAGCTTTATATCTCCACATGCTATATCTCTAATTCTTGGGCCAGTTTTTGTTGTTTGGTAGTATGATGTCTTAATAAGAATCACATTCAGCCTTATTTTGCTGGTTACATCATCCACCAAACCTAAGTCGGCAATGTATGATTGAAGCACAGGCAAATTTGAATAAACAAATAAATATTGTCAAAAAGTATATAAGAAAAAGAGATGAGTTCCTCAGTGGAATGGGTAGGCAAATTTGAATAAACAAATAAATATTGTCAAAAAGTATATAAGAAAAAGAGATGAGTTCCTCAATGGAATGGGTAGATTTGATTTACTATTTCATCACAGTGATGGTAAGAGTATACTGGAAGATGACAAGGTGGAGTGGAAGAGTTTAAACCTTATTGCAGCTGTGGCATTTGAATATGAAAGTGCAAACAAACTTTCAGAAAAGGGAATGGAGAGGGAGATAGCGTGCAAGGGACTGTGGATGGTTAATCTATTTATTCCTGCCAGTGCCTGGAACTATTTTAGTTTGAGATGGTTATCCATTAAAATTTAGTTGCCAATAAGAACAGGTGAGGGAATGAATTTAGATGCAGAAATGACAAAATTAATTTATCCAAAAAGAAAAAGAATAAGGACATTCTTGTGCAGTGGGTTTGGGACTAGTATTTTAAAATGGATGCAACACCTTGATTAGAAGTTCCACACTGCTAACTGTTAAAAACTTTGCCATCAGTAAGCTGAAACCAAATCCTATAGTCTGGACACATTGTTAAAAGAACAGCACTAACAATAGTTTCTCTTGTTTTTAAATGGTACCCAGGAGTCAAGGACCATCTTATCCAATGCAACTGAAAACGGAGAGACAAAATAGAATGGCAACATCAGTCTAAGCACCTTTACATGGTCTTGCTAATTTGCCTAAGCCACATTGTGCCAACAAAATAAATAAGAAATCTCCTTTTCTTTTCCAGCCCGTACTCATTAGAAGCCAACTCAAATGTAAGTCAACTCAGCTATACATGATTTTAAAAATTTGTTGGAGTCGGCAACATGAATTTTTTTCCTTTATTCCACTCAATTTAAGACCATGCATTCATTAGAAATCATATTTGTCAAGCATTACACCTAACTTCCATCTACAATCACTTTCTTGAAAGCACTTAAAGGCTTGTTTGCTATTGTTGTCTGTATACTCTCTCCTTATGTCGAAGAAAGCATTTTCCAAGACTTCCGCTATTCCTTTCTTTTATTCACACTCTTCCTTGATAAAAGCAATAAATGTTTGCTACCAAAATCACTATAACTCAACGAATAATTTCAAAAGTTAAAAGGTTTCATCCATGTTGTTTGGTCTGCAACTTTTTCTCTTTTTTTTTTTTAAAAAAAAAGCAGCAGACAAAAGGAATAGCCAATGTCATAAATTTTTCATTTTGTGAATCATTATATAATTTGGACTACCTTCTATGGTCAAAAGCAGCTCCATATACAGCCACTGCTAGATGCTCCTCTAGATCTTCACTCGTTTCATAATTTAGCTTCTCCAGGGTCTCCCTTATTTCACTCCAGGACAAACTCACATAGATTTGAGTAACTATCTGATCATTGAATTCACATATTCTTGATAAACCATCATAAGTCAATTTAGTTGAACATTGACGTCAAAGAAAAGTACTGCTTTACATACTACAAATAAAAATTATAGTTTCGATGGCCAATGGAAAAGTTTTCAAGCTATGGGGTGTGGTAATTAAGATTACCATTGTGCACAGTGAATTAATGATCAAAGTTCTAAATCCCATAAAATGTTATGTGCTGCCATCCTGGCCCTTCCCAACACTTGGGATGGGAATGCCCCAGGACACACCAATCTGGACAGTCTCATCCCAACATTTCAGACAGGACCCCCATCTCGGCATCCCACGAGACATCCCATCAGGATTTAAAACCATATTGACCACAACAAACATATGATCAACTTGCTTAAACCTCTATACTTGCACGGAATTACCTTATCCTTCATTATTGTTGTATCATTGGTTAGAGATACTTTGAACCAACTTAGAAACTGATGACCTTGGGATCTATTATTGAGTTTCAAAATGGTATTTATATCAACATTTCTTCTTGAAGAAGTATATCCTATAAAATCTGAGATGTTTCTATATCAACAGCATTTACTCTGTGCAAATAAGAACAAATTATATAACTGGAAAGGGTTTACAAAACTGAAGACAAACAGAATCAATGAACTTTGCTGCCAAAGTAGCATAGTATATGATGGCATTGCACTCGTTGTTACACATACAAAACCAATACACATTCCATTGAAACACATTAATACACATTCCATTGTTAGACCAAATACAATATCGACAATTAAATGAATACATCTCAAACATAAACTACAGATTTGTTTCTGTTCATGAAAGAAGTGATCATGCAACACAATAGAATAATGATATGAGTAATAAATACAAATGAAGAATAGACACTTTCCTTATCCATAAACTAGTGTAATACAAAACAACATATAAAGTCTTGGTACAAAAGTAGGAAAATGTTTGATAGAATTCCAGTTTAATGACTTCACCCATCATTCCAAAAAATTTCAGTTGGAAAATCTTCTTTCAGGTTGAAATATAATTAGCATAAGAGCCTTGAGACTATCTGCCGTCATCAATAAACAGAAAGGAGAACACCTTGCCTGTTGTCACCTCTGAATTTCCTTAGTTTGCTTCAGCCATGCTATCATTTCTCCCAGCAGTCATACTACTCGAGGGATCCTGTATAACTCTTGTTGATGCAAGATGCGAAGAACTATTTGTACTATCCCCAGATTGTTCTCGCTGCATTGCTTTCTCATGGAGTTGTAAAACATACTCCAAGTTCCAGAGTACATCGCCCATCGCAGGCCTATCTATTCCATACTGAGCCAAACACTTCTCCACTGTCTCTCCAAATTTCTTCAGTGATTTGCGATCAATCTTTCCCTTCAGTGAGGGATCAATTACTCGCTCAAGTTGCCCCTTCTTTTGCCACAGCATAGCCCACTCAGCTAAGTTTACCTGCTCCCATGGAAGGGATTGATCAATGACAGGCCTCGCGCACAGAACTTCAAGAAGAACAACACCAAAAGAATACACATCAGACTTATCGGTAAGCTGCTGCGTCTTGAAATATTCAGGATCAAGATATCCAAAGCTTCCTTTAACACCAGTGCTCACATGAGTCTGATTGATTCGAGAACCTAACTTGGAAAGACCAAAATCAGCAACCTTTGCAGTATAGTTTTCATCAACCAAAATATTTGAAGACTTGACATCACGATGAATGATCCCCTGAGCACAACCAGTATGGAGGTAATGGAGACCCCTTGCAGAACCGATACAAATCTCAAGCCGTTGCTTCCATGACAAACATGGATGGCTCGAGCTGTAAAGATGATCTCTCAGTGGACCCTTCTCCATAAACTCATAGACCAATATCATCTCTGACTGCTCCTCGCAATAACCAATCAGCGAAACAAGGTGCCGATGTCTGATCTTGGAGAGAACCACAATCTCGGTTTGAAACTCCCCATGTCCCTGCTGAGACCCACGCACACCCCTTTTCACAGCAACCTTGGTGCCATCTCTGAGCACCCCTTTATAGACCTTTCCAAATCCACCTGACCCAATTTGAGAATTATCATTGAAATTGTTTGTAGCCAAAAGAATCTCAAAGAAAGGTATCTTCAGACGAAGATTAAGATTTGTAGCAGGCGAAGCACTGGATAGTTCTGTCAGTCTACTATACGAGCTCCCCCTAAACACAGGCAATGGAGACCAAGTCACAGTCTCCTGCAATGCAGGTCTCTCTTTCTTTTGCCTCCTACATCTCACCATAACCACAATCAACACGATCAAAACAAAGATTAAAAGTAAGCTACCAAGAACTGACACGAGTGCAACTGCAAGATACTTCTTCCTCTTCTCCTCCCTAGGGAATGAAACAACCCCTCTTATCTTCAGAATCTCCACCCCATTCAGTATGGCATTGGACTTCCATGGGAGGCTGCGCTCTGATGGCCTGACACTCACCTGAATTCTCCCTGAATTATTCGAATTCATAACTACAAAGTCCATGTAGTAAGGCGAAGCCAATGTAAAGCCGGCCAGCGCAGAGAGGTCTAAATCCTTGCAAGCAGAGTAACTATTGATATACACATCAAAGTAGAGCTCATTCAGTGCTCGACTAACTATGTCGCAAAAATGCAGCCGGACAAGGTAGCCATGAATCGAACTCGATACAGGAAATGCCCAAGTGATGTTAAAATTATTTGAAGGTGACGAGGAATTGGACGAGTTACCCTTGTCCATCTCCCGGGCAGTGCTGTAGACACTATCGGGGGCGATCTCCCGGGTGGCGCCGCCAGCGGGGTAGTTGATTTGGCCGGTAAAGGTGGCAACTTTGGCGAGGGATGGCGTGTTAAGGAACTGGGGGTCGGGGTTCCAGGTTCTCCAGAGGGTATCATTCGTCGGGGTGACGGTGGGGCCGCCGACATTGATGCGGTGGAGAGTTTCAAGGGCGTGGCGGTAGAGAGGAGAAGCAGGAGAGGGTGAGGGGGAGGAGAGGGGGATGGGGGTGGCGTCGTCGGAAAACAGGTTGTCGGGGGCGGAGAACAGCTCGATGGCGTTGACAAAGGCGAAGGAGGAGGGGGAGGAGGGGATGAAGGAGAGGAGAAGGGAGGGGTATGAGGAGGGGGGTTTGAGGAAGAATTCTTTGAAAAGTGGGGAGGGCGGGGCGGAGAAGCGGCGGAGGAGGGGTGAGCCGGCGGCGGAGACAGAGAAGAGGGCCGTGGAGAGGTTGAAGGAGGGGTGGGGGAAGGGAAGGAAGTGGAGGCGGAGGAGGAGGCCATTGAAGGCGGAGGAGGGGGAGAGGGGGAAGGAGTAGGAGGAGGAGCGGGGGAAGAGGCGGGCGGAGCGGAGGAGGGGGGAGGAGGAGGAGGAGGGGGAGAGGGAGGACAGGGAGGAGGAGTGGCGGGCGGAGAGGGCGGCGGTGCTGTCGGGGAGGAAGATGCGGCCGTCGGCGGAAGTGACGGACGCGGCGGCGCCGCAGGCGAGGAGGTAATTGTCGGCGGGGATGAAGGCGGCGAGGGAGAATAGAGGAAAGAAAGAGAGGAGGAGGAGGAGGAGGAGGAGGAGGAGGAGAAAGGGATTTACAGAGGGTTTAGAAGGGAAAGTGGAGGAAGAGGGGGGCGGAGGAGCTGGCTCCATTTTTTTTTTTTTAATTCTTTTAATGTGATGACCAAAAAGCTTGTTTGATTCCTTTTTGTGTGCACGAAAATCTAGGCGAAGCTGCTTAAAATTCTGGAGCTTTTTGGTCCAATGATGATTTACGAGGATGAGGAGGAAGCGTAGAAGGAGCTTTCATTGAAATAGAGGTAGAATCGAATTCTGAGAACGAGATAAAACCTATTCACCATCGGAAAGAGGACAAGTCAGAAAAACTTCGGGCTATTATAATGGTTGACATGGCTACATCATTGACGGGGGGCGTATCAGGTCCAGCTGGACATGATCAGTACTATATAATTTTTTTTTTTCAAAAGATATCTTGTTTGGAAAGAAGTGCTCATGCTCCTTCGCCAGATGACATACGAAGACGGGTCCATCTCGGACAAAGTCGAGCATCTCTCTGTCACTCCGCCAGGTATCCGCCCAGGAGAGGTCCACCTCGGTCGAAGCTGGTGGCCCCTTGCTCCCTCGTCAGATGGCATCCCAAGATGGGTCCACCTCTATCGAGGTCGAGCCGAGCTCTCCTGCTCCTTCGCCAGGTGGCACCTGAAGACGGGTCCACCTCGACCGAAGTCGAGCCTCTCTCTACCACTCTGCCATGTGTCCGCCCAGGAGGGGTCCACCTCGGCCGAAACTGGCGGCCCCTTGCTCCCTCGCCAGGTGGCACCCCAAGACGGGTCCACCTCTGTCGAGGTCGAGCCGGGCCCTCCTGCTCCTTCGCTAGGTGGCACCCGAAGATGGGTCCACCTCGGCCGAAGTCGAGCCTCTCTCTGCCACTCCGCCAGGTGTCCATCCAGGAGGGGTCCACCTCGACCGAAGTTGGCGGCCCATCGCTCCCTTACCAGGTGGCACCCCAAGACGGGTCCACCTCGGTTGAGGTCGAACCGGGCCATCCTGCTCCTTCTCCAGGTGGCACCCGAAGACGGGTCCACCTCGGCCGAAGTCGAGCACCTCCCTGCCACTCCGCCAGGTGTCCACCCAAGAGGGGTCCACCTCGGCCGAAGCTGGCGGCCCCCTCGCTCCCTCGCCAGGTGGCACCCCAAGACGGGTCCACCTCTGCCGAGGTCGAGCCAGGCCCTCCTGCTCCTTCGCCAGGTGGCACATGAAGACGGGTCCACCTCGGCCGAAGTCGAGCCTCTCTCTGCCACTCCGCCAGGTGTCCACCCAGGAGGGGTCCACCTCGGCCGAAGCTGGCGGCCCCTCGCTCCCTCGCCAGGTGGCACCCCAAGACGGGTCCACCTCGGTCGAGGTCGAGCCGGGCCCTCCTGCTCCTTCTCCAGGTGACACCCGAAGACGGGTCCACCTCGGCCGAAGTCGAGCACCTCCCTGCCACTCCGCCAGGTGTCCACCCAGAAGGGGTCCACCTCGGCCGAAGCTGGCAGCCCTCTCGCTTCCTTGCCAGGTGGCACCCCAAGACAGGTCCACCTCTGCCGAGGTCGAGCCGGGCCCTCCTGCTCCTTCGCCAGGTGGGACTCGAAGATGGGTCCACCTCGGTCGAAGTCGAGCCTCTTTCTGCCCCTCCATCAGGTGTCAACCCAGGAGGGGTCCACCTCGACCAAAGCCGGCGACCCCCTCGCTCCCTCGTCAGGTGGCACCCCAAGACGGGTCCACCTCTGTCGAGGTCGAGCCGGGCCCTTCTGCTCCTTCGCCAGGTGGCACTCGAAGATGGGTCCACCTCGACCGAAGTCGAGCCTCTCTCTGCCACTCCGCCAAGTGTCCACCCAGGAGGGGTCCACGTCGGTCGAAGCTGGCGGCCCCTCGCTCCCTCGCCAGGTGACACCCCAAGACGGGTCAACTTCTGCCGAGGTCGAGTCGGGCCCTTCTGCTCCTTTGCTAGGTGGCACTCGAAGACGGGTCCATCTCGGTCGAAGTCGAGCCTCTCTCTGCCACTCCGCCAAGTGTCCACCCATAAGGGGTCCACCTCAGCTGAAGCTAGCGGCCCCTCGCTCCCTCGCCAGGTGGCACCCCAAGACGGGTCCACCTCGGCCGAGGTCGAGCCGGGCCCTCCTGCTCCTTCGCCAGGTGACATCCAAAGACGGGTCCACCTCGGCCGAAGTCGAGCACCTCCCTGCCACTCCGCCAGGTGTCCACCCAGGAGGGGTCCACCTCGGTCGAAGCTGGCGGCCCCCTCGCTCCCTCGCCAGGTGGCACCCCAAGACGGGTCCACCTCTGTCGAGGTCGAGCTGGGCCCTCCTGCTCCTTCGCCAGGTGGCATCCGAAGACGGGTCCACCTCGGCCGAAGTCGAGCCTCTCTCTGTCACTCTGCCAGGTGTCCACCCAGGAGGGATCCACCTCGGCCGAAGCTGGCGGTCCCTCGCTCCCTCGCCAGGTGGCACCCCAAAATGGGTCCACCTCGGCCGAGGTCGAGCCGGGCCCTCCTGCATCTTCGCCAGGTGACACCCGAAGATGGGTCCACCTCGGCCGAAGTCGAGCACCTCCCTGCCACTCCATCAGGTGTCCACCCAGGAGGGGTCCATCTAGGTCGAAGCTGGCGGCCCCTCGCTCCCTCGCCAAGTGGCACCCCAAGATGGGTCCACCTTTACCGAGGTAGAGCCGGGCCCTCCTGCTTCTTCGCCGGGTGGCACCCGAAGACGGGTCCACCTTGGTTGAAGTCGAGCCTCTCTCTACGCTCCGCCAGGTGTCCACCCAGGAGGGGTCCATCTCGGCTGAAGCTGGCGGCCCCTCGCTCTCTCGCCAGGTGGCACCCCAATACGGGTCCACCTTGGCCGAGGTCGAGCCGGACCCTCTTTCTCCTTCGCCAAGTGACACCTGAAGACGGGTCCACCTCGGTCGAAGTCGAGCACCTCCCTGCTACTCGGCCAGGTGTCCATCCAGGAGGGGTCCACCTCGGCCGAAGCTGGCAGCCCCTCGCTCCCTCGCCAGGTGGCACCCCAACACGGGTCCACCTCTGCCGAGGTCGAACCGGGCCCTCCTGCTCCTTCACCGGGTGGCACCCGAAGACGGGTCCACCTCAGCCGAAGTCGAGCTTCTCTCTGCCGCCCCGCCAAGTATCCACCCAGGAGGGGTCCACCTCGGTCGAAGCTAGTAGCCCCTGCTCCACCACCAGGTGGCGCCCCCTAACGGGTCCACCTCGGCCGAGATCAGCCATACTCTACAAAGCCTGAGGGAAGCAGAGACACGGGTTGCAAGGTCGCCACTAGAGCCGGCGCGCACCGCGCCCCGTAGGGGGTGCCAGTATGGCTTGCAGTGATACGCAAAACCTCGTTTACACCAGTCAGACGGGGCCCCGCAATCGAGGAACGAAATCCTTGAGGGCAGGAGCCTGAAACAGCTAGAAGCCCACTGTCAACACCTCGAAAGGAGAGCTCCCGCACTTGGCCCAAAGCCTCACCAGTCTTCCCCCTTTCATGACACATTGCGGACGAGGCGGTCCGGCCACTTAACTCCCGGACCCGAAGAAGAAGGGGGGAGAAGGTCCAGAGGTCTCAGGGAGCCCCCTGGAAGGAACGTGGGCTGAGGGCAGTTCGATAGTATAAAAGGGACGGTAAAAACGGGCGGAAAGATAAGTCGAAAGAGGGAGAAAACACCAAGAGAATGATCCTGGGAGGCCTCAAGAAGTCCTCAGGAGTGAGCTCGATGAACCCAGCACAGGAAGCCGGGCTTCAACTCCCCTCTTCCCCATACTTCTTTCGTTTACATCTCCTCTAAGCACGAGAATCCTTCGGGAACCCGTCTTAGGATATCTTTTCCATCTTGCCACTCTCTAACTTGACCGTCGGAGTGCCCCCACTGGAATCCTCGGCCCGGGTCTCTGACTTTGTTTTGCAGGTCCGGGAGCTTAGAGATCTCGAGGTGAGAGAGTCCAAGACCGGTGCCAGCTCAAGAGCTACAGGCCACTGCGGTGAGATCGGCAACAGATTGGCGCGCCAAGAAGGGGGGCAGAACAGTAACCCCTGTGCAAGCATGCTCTCTGTGGGCGAAAGCGCTCTCCGACCATGGTGGTGACGCGTGGACGCGAAGCATCCGCCAACCGAGCGGGAGAAGTTCCTTCTCCTCAAAAGCCGCGTAGCCCGGAGAGGGAACTTCCTGGTCCACCTCCTCCTCCTCAGCCATCCCCGGTGGATGGTCCTTTCGTAGCTGTCGTCCAGCAGCTGCTAACTTTGACCACTGCTGTGCGGCAACTGCAGCACCAACAGCGCTCCCTGGCTACTCTACCCTAGCTAGGGACCCCCTCGGCTCGAGCCATGGGCCCCCGCGGAAGCCTGCGCTCCATCCAAGGCAGGCCCTCCCATCCGTGGGCAGTTTCCAACCCCCGCAGGAGCCACCAGACTCTCGCAAAGAGGAACTACTCTGGTTCGGCGGATCAGGAGAGTCGATCCCCGGCCAACGATGCCGAAGCAATGCGGCGCAGCAGGCGCCATTGGGGCAAGGCCCCTCGTCGAGACCGATCGGCACCCCTTTCTCCAGCGGCCTCTGTGGAAGATTCTATCGACGAGGCCATCAGGCGCCAGGCCGAGAGGCGCTTGGAGGAGCACGAGCGCAAGTTGGCGGAGTTCGCCCGCTGCTTTGCCGACATGCAGAGCTCCCCAACAGATCTAGCGGACTACAATGCCCAACCACCCTTCTCCTGGAAAATCCAAGAGGAACCGATCCTGAGTCGGTTTTGCATGCCTCAGGTGGATCCCTACGATGGGACCACCAATCCCTTGGACTATTTTGAGAGCTATAAGGCTCTCATGAGGGTCCAGGGAGCGACGGACGCTCTTCTATGCATTGCCTTCCCAGCCACCCTCCGGAAGGCTGCTCGAGTTTGGTTCACCCGCCTCGAGCCGGAATCTATCAGCTCCTTCCATCAACTAGAAGGAAAGTTTGTGGCACACTTCGACGCTTGTCGAAAGGTGCCAAGAGAGGTGGATAGCCTCTTCTCTATCCGCCAGCAGGACCAGGAGCTGTTGTGGGACTACATTACCTGCTTCAAGACCGCCACCCTGGAAATCTATAGTCTGGACGAGCCTGTCGCCATGATGGCGTTGAAGCGCGGGCTCAAGACCTCCCGTCTGACGTATTCCCTAGATAAAAAGCCCCCCAAGATGTACTCTGAGCTCCTCCTCTGTGTCCACAAGTACATCCGAGCGAAGGAGGCCGATCGCACCAAGCGAGAGCTGGACGGGAAGCCTTCAAAGAAGCCTGCCCCCAGGGATGTCCCCGGGACCCGGAGGCCTGGACCACCTGCAGATTTTCATCCAGGCCCGAAGCCGAAGAACGATGCTGCCTCGGAGAGAACGTTCATCCCTCTCCTCGCTCCCAGAATGAAGATCCTCATGGAGATTGAGGGTGAGCACTACCTCCACCGACCTCCTCCTCAGAACCCAAGGAACATCCGTGACAAGACAAAATATTGTCAATTTCACCGCGAGCACGGCCATGACATGGAGGAGTGCCGCAATCTGAAGCGGGAGATTGAGGAGCTGATCAAGATGGGCTACCTCAGGAAATTCATGAGGAACGAAGCCCCAACGGAGGGTCAGCCGCTTGCAGCCCTTCCCCCAGTCCCCGCAATTGACAATCGCCCAATGGAGAAGCCGGTGGGCATGATCTCCTTGGGGATTGGGCATGCGATGAAGAGAGCCCGGGAGGCGGGAGACCCAGAGAATGTGCTCCCCTTTGAAAAGGGGAATAAAAATGAAAATATAAACAATGATGCGGTGGTGGTCGAGATGACCATCGCAAAACATCCTGTACATCACATTATAGTGGATAGTGGGAGCTCTACTGACGTGCTTTTTTATTATGCTTTCTTCTAAATGAATCTGTCTCATAATCAATTAAAGCCGGTGCACACCCCTCTCGTGGGCTTCACCGGAGATTCGATAGGGGTCGAAGGAGAGATCACTCTCCCTGTCACTGCCTGATCCCCACCTCGGTAGAGTACGGTCATGATGACATTTACCGTCATCAAGCTCCCATCACCTTATAATGCCATCCTTGGCCGTCCAAGGCTCAACTAGCTGGACGCTGTCATTTCCACTAGGAGGTTGCTGGTGCAGTTCCCTACCGTCTCTGGGACGGGAGTAACAAGAGGGACGGCCTAGCCCATCCAGCATTGTCTGCAGACGGTCCCAGGGGCCTGGAGCGCTGAGCTCGGCTCCGATGTCGATGACCTCGATCTAAGAGAGCAAGACCCTAGGGGAGGGCCCGTGGAGCGCCTGTTAATGAACCCTCTCAGTTCGGACCCTCAGAAGACAGTGCAGATAGGAGCCCAGCTCCCGGAAGAAGAGCGAGCTCGTTTGCTAGACTTCCTCCGGGCGAACGCTGATGTGTTCGCCTGGTCTGCTGCTGACATGCAAGGTATCCCCTCGGAAGTCATCACCCACCGATTGAATATTGATCCAAGGTGCCGCCCTGTCCGCCAGAAGAAGAGGAGTTTTGCTGCGGAGAGGCAGAAGGCCATCAATGAAGAAGTGAAGAAGATTCTCGCCACCGGCTTTGTACGGGAGGTACAGTATCCCAGTTGGCTGGCGAATGTGGTCATGGTGAAGAAGAGCAACGGCAAGTGGAGGATCTGTGTAGACTACACCGACCTCAACCGAGCTTGCCCAAAGGATAGTTTCCCTCTTCCAAAGATCGACCAGCTCGTGGACACCACTTCAGGGCATCGCCTCCTCTCTTTCATGGATGCCTTCTCCGGGTACAACCAGATCCGAATGCACCCGGAGGACGAGGAGCACACTGCTTTCGTCACCGACCGCGAAACCTACTGTTACAAGATGATGCCATTCGCCCTCAAGAACGCCGGGGCCACGTACCAACGGCTGGTCAACAAAGTCTTTAAAGACCAGATTGGCTGCAACATGCAAGTGTACATGGACGATATGCTGGCAATGAGCAAGCCTCCTTCGGACCACGTCGGCGACCTAGCGGAGACCTTCGGTAACCTCCGGCTTCACCAAATGAAATTGAACCCGGTGACGTACGCTTCTGGCGTGTCAATCGGGAAGTTCCTAGGGTTCATGGTAACCTAAAGGGGGATAGAAGCCAACCCAGAGAAGGTCCAGGCTATCCTGGACATGGAGCAACCCACCTCCAAGAAGCAAGTGCAGCGACTTACCGGCCGGATAGCCATCCTGAGTCGATTTATCTCGAGATCCACTGACCGTTGCCAGCCCTTTTTTAAGGCGCTGAGGAAGATGAACGACTTTACCTGGATGGAGGAGTGCCAAGAGGCGTTCGACGAGCTGAAGAGGACATTGGCATCTCCGCCGCTGCTTTCCAGGCCCGAAGAAGGAGAGGAGCTCCTCATGTACATGGCGGTCACCTCAGAGGCCGTCAGTTCGGTCCTGATTCGGACTGACGACAAGGGAATGCAAAGGCCGGTGTATTACACAAGCAAACTCCTCCACGATGGGAGCTCAGGTATTCCCGGTTTGAGAAACTGATTTTTGCACTAATCGTGTCCGCTCAGCGTCTCAGACCTTATTTTCAAGTGCACCTCATTGCTGTTCTGACGGATCAATCACTGAAAGCGGTGCTCAACCGACCTGACACATCTGGGCGCCGGTGAAGTGGGCGCTCAAGCTCAGCGAGTTCGACATCATCTACAGGCTGAGGTCGGCCATGAAGGCACAGGTATTCACTGATTTCTTTATCGAGTGTGCAGGCCTGGGTGAGGGGGCGGAAGAGAGCCCCCAAGACTGGCGGCCGGAGCCAGGACCAGAGAAAGACATCTGGATCCTTCATGTAGACGGAGCCTCGAACTCCAGCAGGAGTGGAGCTGGACTCATCCTCGCCAACGGCGAAGGAGTTGTCGCCGAATGTGCGCTCCGTTTCCAATTCACCGCCACTAATAATTAAGCGGAGTATGAAGCGCTCCTCGCAGGGCTGAGAGTGTCCCACGAGCTGGGCGTGGCCAACCTCAAGGTCTTCACCGACTCATAGCTGGTAGCCGGGCAGATCTCGGGGGAGTACGGGATGCGGGACCCCCAAATGGTGAAGTACCTGGAGCTCGTAAGAATGAGCGCGACAGGATTTTGGCATTTTAGCGTCTCCCAAATACCTTGCGGGGAAAATGCTCGCGCGGATGCACTCTTCCACCTTGCAACCTTGCCGAACTCATCGTTGGGCCGCGCTTACATCGAGCATCTCAAGGCCCCGAGCTACGAGACACCCATGGAGGTCCAGCAAGTCAACCAAGAGCCCAGCTGGATGGACAAGTACATCGAGTACATCACCGATGGCACCCTGCCGGAGGACCGCGTGGCGATTGGCCTCATTAAAAGGAAGGCCGCACGGTTCATCTTAATGGATGGGTTATTGTATCGGAGGTCCTACTCCTACCCGCTCCTCAAGTGTCTGAGACCCGCAGAGGCCGCACTCGTGCTCCAAGAGATCCACCAGAGCGTCTGTGGGAACCACGTGGGGGGCAGGACACTGGCGTACAAGGCCCTCCGTCAAGGTTACTTCTGGGAGATAATGAAAGAAGACGCAGCTAACTTCATAAAGAGGTACGACCGGTGTCAGCGGCACGCCGTGGTGCAATGTCAGCCCGCTGCTCCACTCTCCCATATCTCTGCCCCATGGCCGTTCGCTCAATGGGGCATGGATCTCCTAGGACCTTTTCCCTCGGCATCCGGGCAACGAAAATTCTTGATCGTGGCCATCGACTACTTCACGAAGTGGGTCGAGGCCGAACCCTTGGCCCGGATCACGGAGGCAAACGTCACCAAGTTCATCTGGAAGTCAATTATTTGCCGCTTTGGCCTACCGCACACTATTATCACCGACAACGGACCTCAGTTCGATTGTCGGGAGTTCGAGGAGTTTTGCAGTGACATCGGCATCCACCATCGTTTCACTTTGGTGGTGCATCCTCAGACAAACGGAGAAGCCGAGGTAACAAATAGGACCATCTTGCAAGGCCTCCAGACAAGACTGGACCAGGCCAAGGGTAGGTGGGCGGAAGAGCTCCCGAGCATCCTTTGGGCATATCATACTACCCCAAGGACGGCTTCGGATGAGACCCCGTTCAATCTTGTCTTTGGAGCAGAAGCGGTTATCCCAGTTGAGCTCAGCCTACTGACCCTGCACGTGGAGCAGTATGACGAGATGGAGAACCCTGCCAGGATGCTGCTAAACCTGGACCTCCTTAAAGAAACGAGGGATAGGGCTCGAGTTTGGATGGCTGCCTACCGGCAGCGAGTGGCCAGATACTACAACTCCAGAGTGCGACCGAAGTCCTTCTGCCAGGAAGATTTGGTGCTCCGCCATGCTGAAGCTTCCCAGCCACGGGAATGCGGAAAGCTCTCACCAAACTGGGAAGGCCCTTATAGGGTGGCAGAGGCACTTCCTCATGGGGCGTACTACCTGGAAAAGCTAGGCGGATCCCGGTTCCCTCGGACCTGGAATGCCTCAAACTTGAGGATGTATTACTAATAGTAAGGCTCCTTAAACTTTGGCAATGAAATCTTTTTCATCAAATACTTGCTCTCATCTCATTGGGTGAGGGCCATCTAGCTCTAAGTTCAGCGAGCATGGACACGACAGAAGACTCGCGAAGGCGCGATGTCCCTCACACAAAATCCCGGAGAACAGCTGAGCAAGCCGTGCAAGGCTCAGATCTAGCCTGCGGCCCTAGGGTTCAGTCCGGAAGTCCCAAACTTTGGTCTGGAAGGTGGGGCAGAACCAAATTCACCCACGCGATCTCAGAAAACAGCTCGGCAAGCTGCGCAAAGCTCAGATCCAGCCTGCGGCCCCGGGGTTCAGTCCGGAAGTCCCAGATTTTGGTCTGGAAGGCGGGAAAGAACCAAATTCGTTCACGCAATCCCGGAGAATAGCTCGGCAAGCCGTGCAAGGCTCAGATCCAACCTGCGACCCTGGGGTTCAGTCCGGAAGTCCCGGACTTCGGTCTGAAAGGTGGGGCAGAACCAAGTTCACCCACGCAATCCCGGAGTTCAGCTCGGAATGCACTACGGGATTTAGTCCCAGTAGCTAGCACCGAGGTTCAGTCCAGAAGATGCACGAAAAAAAAGAAAGAGAGAGACAGAAGGAACGAGTTAATAGAAAGATAATTTCATTGCAAATAAAAGTTCCTTACACAAAAGGAGCCCCGACAGGCCGGGAGACCCAAGAAAGAAAACACATAAACAAAATAGAACGCCGCGGAGCTACTTCGGTGCAGCCGCATCCTCCTCGGGCTGGGGGGCACCCTCTCCGCCGGCGCCGTCAACTGGTGGCTGCTCAGGAGCCACCACCTCATCACCGGCCACCGCTGAAGCTCCTCCGGTGGGCTCCTGCCTCCTACCGCCCTGTACGACCCCGCTGAGGTTGAGCTCGGGGTAGAAGGAGCAAACCTTCTCCCGGCATACCTGGAATCCCTTCAAGAAGTAGTCCACAGCCACCTCCCGCACCTCAGCGACGTACTCCTCGGAGGCACGAAACTTCGGCATGGCCTCCTGCGCCTCCCTCTTGGATGCCTCCAACAGCCCGTTGACGTAGGAATTCTTCTCCTTGGCTGCGCTCAGCTCCTTGAGGATTTCTTCTACCCCGTGCTCCAGTGACCGGGACTGAGCCCTAAGGCAGGTCTTCTCCACCGCATCCTCCTCGTTGCGTCGCTGGTTCGAGATCCTCTCCTCCGACAGAGAGGACTCGAGCTCCTTGATGCGTTTCTCAACGCGGACCAGGTCGGCTCGGAGAGCCTGGTTATTCCCTCGCAGCTCGACCCCTTTCTCCATGAGGTCCTTGACATCAGCTGCGAGTTTGCCGAGCTTCTCCTCCTTCTTGGCATCCTTCTTGGCGTAGCCGACAAGGAAGTTCCTCGGCAACAGCACGTCCGTCCGATCTGCATCGAAAAAGACACGAAGTTAGAACGATCCAACTGGAACTTTAAGGAGTCAGAGCTCGGAACTTACCATAAAAAGCTACAGGAGGATCCCGAGCAGCGCCTCGGTGTAGTCCCGGCCGCCCCTCAGACGACGGTCCCGGGAGGTGCTGACGAACTCAATGACTCTCTCCGCGAGGCCCTGGTCACGGATCACGGAGCATCGGTTGGTGAGACTTGGGGGTAGAATGGGCGCGTCGGCAGCAGGCAAGGCGACCGTCCCTTCGCCAAGCGGTGCGGCCGTCGGTGGAGCTGCCACTACCCTGGTGGCCACTGCGGAAGCAGCCGGTGCAATGGCTGGAGCAGGCGTCGCCTGAGGAGGTTCCGGCCCCCTCTCTTCCCCGGCCCTGTCGAGGTCGACAACAGGGACATCGGGCGCCCAGGCCCGAGGTGGCTTGGAGGCAGGAGCCGCCATCCCAGGGCCAGTAATGGAGGTGGGCGTAGGCACCCAGCTCGCCTCAGTGCAAGCCCTCTTTGCCAAGGGTTCAGTCCCTTCGGCAGCATCCCTCTCCGCAATGCCCTCCATCAGGTTCTCCACGGAGAACTTCATACCTGAGGAAAAAGAGGTCAGTTAAGCCAGTTTAAAAGAAGGGAAATACGGAGCAAAAAATGAAATCAAAGGAGGGAGATCTGAGCCTCACCTAGCTCCCGGATGGGACTGATCCATGCCTCGAATAAGTTCTGCTCAGAGAGCAGAACATCGAGAGTTGGGACCGCGTCACTCAGCAGCTGTGAGAAGACCTCTTGGTCCGCTGGCTCGACCTGAGAGTTCCGGTTCGGAGACCGGTCTGGCTCGCTCCAGGCCCAGTCAACATCTTCGACCAAGACAAAAAAGAAGTGGTTCTTCCAGCCCTTGATCGAGAAGGGTGGTCGAACCTTAGGCACCTAGGCCAGGATGAGATGTACCACCAGCCATCATCGGTGGAGTAGCGCTTCAGGATGAAGAGAGCCCTGAAGAGGGAGAATTGGGCAACGAACCTATGGAAGTGGCAGAAGACAATGAAGGCAAAGATGACCCGGATGGCATTATGAGCCAACTGGGCCGGGACCAAACGATAATGGCTAAGAAAAGAGAGAAAAAAAGGGATGAAGGGGAAATCGAAGATCCCCAAGGAAGAAGTCCTCGTAGAAGGCGACTCTCCCGGGGCCACTCGAGGTTACTCGATCTCCAAGCCATTGGAGGGAAAGATAAGTTGAATCCGGGATTCCATAGGTATCCCGGAGCAGAGAAAGATCGTCCTCGGTCATCGTTGAGGCATGACCGGAGGGGCCAGAGGGAGAGGCCACCGGAGGAGGAAGAGAAGATATGGGACGAGCGAAAACTACGGGGGGAGACCTAGGACCCCTAAGGATACCTATGGTCACAGCCCTATGCTGGAGCCGCCTACGGACCTCGTCCGGGATCTCTTCCCCCTCCGAGGAAGAAGGCGATGGAGTCCTCAACCGGGAAGGACCGACCTCGTCCGGGTTGGAGGAGACATTGCGGCGACGTGCCATGAAGGAAGAAGAAGCGAAAAAAAAAACTGGCACAAGGACTAGGAGATGGAGGAAGAGGAGAAGGAGGTCGCAGATACTCACCAAAATATTTTGTACCGGAGGAATGGCAATCCCGGGAAGCTGAAGGGAGACCACTGCAACCACCGGCGGAGTGTGAGAAAGTGGAGAGACTTCATTTTCGGAAAGTCCCCTTCTTTTCAAACTCAATCGATAGCAGCCGTACTCTTTCCGTTCCGAGCCACCAGATAGCTGTCGCATGGAGGCACGCCCGACATCGACGCTTCGGTCCGATGGAAACTGCCTCATTTTTGAAACGGCATATTAATGGCCCGCGCACGTGGCAACCTCTTATAGGGTCTCGGGCACAACAGAAGCGGCAGCAGGGATCATGGCAATTTTGGTGCGAGATTTTCGCCTTCTCCACGTCATCACCGCATTAAATCCCCATGTCCCAAGAAACGATGCCTCGACGAAACCTGGGGATGGGGGGCAATTGATATGGCTAAATCGCTGACGTGGGGCGCGTGTCAGGTCCAGTTGGACACGGTCAGTACCACGTGGATTTTTTCTTTCAAAAGATCCCCCGTTCGAGAAGAAGTGCTCCCGCTCCATCGCCAGGTGGCACCCGAAGATGGGTCCACCTCGATCGAAGTCGAGCCTCTCTCTGCCACTCCTCCAGGTGTCCACACAGGAGGGGTCCATCTCGACCGAAGCTGGCGGCCCCTTGCTCCCTCGCCAGGTGGCACCCCAAGATGGGTCCACCTCTGTCGAGGTCGAGCTGGGCCCTCCTGCTCCTTCGCCGGGTGGCACCCGAAGACGAGTCCACCTCGGTCGAAGTCGAGCCTCTCTTTGCGGCCCCGCCAGGTGTCCACCCAGGAGGGGTCCACCTCGGTCGAAGCTGGCAGACCCTGCTCCACCGCCAGGTGGTGCCCCTGACGGATCCACCTAGATCGAGATTAGCCCTACCCTGCAAAGCCTCGGGGAAGCAAAGACACGGGTTGCAAGGTCGCCACAAGAGCCTGCGCGCGTCGTGCCCCATAGGGGGTACTAGTACGGCCTGCAGTGACATGCAAAACCTCGTTTACACCAGTCAGACAGGGCCCCACAACCGAGGAACGGAATCCTTGCAGGCAGGAGCCTGAAACGGCTAGAAGCCCACCATCAACGCCTCGAAAGGAGAGCTCCCGCGCTCGGCCTAAATCCTCACCAGTCTTCCCCCTTTCGTGACACACTGCGGACGAGGCAATCTGGCCACTTAACTCTCGGACTCGAAGAAGAAGGGGGGAGAAGGTCCAGAGATCTCAGGGAGCCCCGTGGAAGGAACGTGGGCCAAGGGCAGTTTGATGGTATAAAAGAGACGGTAAAAACGGGCGGAAAGGTAAGTCGAAAGAGGGAGAAAACACCAAGAGAATGATCCTGGGAGGCCTCAAGATGTCCTCAGGCCTGAGCTCGGTGAACCCTGCGCAGGAAGCCGGGCTTCAACTCCCCTCTTCCCCACACTTCTTTCGTTTACATCTCCTCTAAGCACGGGAATCCTTCGGAAACCCGCCTTAGGGGATCTGTTCCATCTTGCCGCTCTCTAACTTGACCGTCAGAGTGCCCCCGCCGGAATCCCCAGCCCGGGTCTCTGACTTTGTTTTGCAGGTCTGGGAGATTGGAGATCTCGAGGTGAGAGAGTCCGAGACCGGTGCCAGCTCAAGAGCTACAGGCCACCGTGGTGAGATCAGCAACAATGGTAAGCCGATCGAATTGATCCATAAAATGTCATAATAAATCGAAGGATGAACAAATGATCGTGTCTGGGATATAATCTACTGGTTACTGGTCCGAGGAATGATTCTGTGGGTGACTCGATTAAATTTCAGATTAAATATGAATTACGTGATTGGGAGGCTGAGCGGTCGTAACTCTGGTACCGTAGTGGGGCTAGGTTGACATACTCGTCCAGTTATGTGGGGAGGGCACGCGAAAAAATTGTGACTCGAATCGAACATACTCTAGCGGGCTGGGGGCCTGTTATGGGGAGCTACACCGAGGTAAAAGTCCCCTACCCTTTCTTCTATCAAAAAAAAAACAACAAAACAAAACAGAAGATCATGTATGATCCAAAAGTTGGTGAGATGATAATCGGTTGACTATTTGCACAGATCTATTAATCCGACTCGTCTATGAAGTCTAACTCACTCATAAAAATCTGACTTATTCATAAAGATCGATCAACTTCAAAAAAATGAGGACGATAAAAAAAGAGTTAGTTATTCTACCAGAATAACAACTGATCATTATAACAGGTTCAGGTTAATTTTTAACAGAATAACGTCGAAACTAACTGCAAAAAATCCTTTCAACCAAATTCTGTTAAGGCAAATGCCTATAAATACCGGTAAGAGGGAACCTTTGGGAATAAATAAAAATAGATAGTTGAAGTATTCTCTCGTTCCTGCCTATCTTCTTTGAGATTCTATATATGTTACTCGAATCCTTATTGACTTAGGCATCGGAGTGTTCTCTATCGAAAATCTTTCGATGAGTGGAGCCTCTCCGAGGTCGAGTCCTCTGGGCCGGGGCCGCGCTTTGCCCTCCTCCGTCGGGTCGAGCTCGCTCGAAGTCGAGCTCCGCTGGTTCAGAGAAAGCCGCCACGTCAGATACTCTACTCGAACTCCTTCACCGAGCTGAGCTCCCTCAGAACAACGGGGCCGCCCGCCGAAGCCAAGCTCCATCTTCCGTCGAGTTGAGCCCGCGAGCTCGAGATGCTTAGGCCGGAGCCGAGTGGCATCCCCCTGATCGAACCCCTCGAGATCGAGCCCCGTGGTCCGGAGTCGAGCTCTGCCCTCCTCTGCCACGTGGAGCCTCTCCGAGGTCGAGTCTTCTGGGTCGGGGCCGCGCTCTGCCCTCCTCCATCGGGTTGAGCTCGCCCAAAGTCGGGCTCCGCTGGTCCGGAGTCGAGCTTAGCCCTCCTCCACCAAGTGGAGCCGCATCGAGGCCGAGCCCCATGGAGTTGAGCCCTACCTCTCCAGCTCGACCCCCAGCTCGAGCAAAGGTATCGACGAGCAGGGAGACAGCACCATCATCCCAGGACGCCAGCGAGCCACCCGAGGATCGCAGTGAGACACCCATTAGGCTGCAATAACTATCCGCAATCACTACTTACACCAGAAAAGGGAGAAGCCCTCCGATCAAGGCACCACGCTCTTCATCAATCACCTGAACCATCCGGAAGAGGAAGTCAATCAGAAGATTCAAAACTCGGGGGTGGCGGCCTCCCAATCGAGGCACTGCCAGGCTTCTCGGAATGGGGTGACCAGAAGGAATGTCAGAACACATGACAGCTACCCTTATCATGAATCGGGAAAGATGTCCCGTCCACGGCCCGGGACACAGCCGCACGCGCCTGACGACCCAGCGAAGGACCGAAGACATGCGCTCAATGGTCACCTAGACTACAAAGAATGTTCGACACCCCTAGGGGAGAGGTACGCAAGTGCAAACACAAGTGCAAGCTCAACCACAGAGCAACACACCACAAAATCCAAGCAAGTGAAAGAGGAAAGGCCATAGAGAGAATCCCTCTAGCTCGGCCACCATCCTCCCGACACACTTGCACCCCACTCTCACACCATCCACTCCTCCTAGCATGGAGTCCATCAAGAGGGGCTCGACCAGGAGGATCTGTTCTCCTGGATCGTCACTGACTTGACCGTGGAGTGCCCCCACCGAAATCTTCGGTCGGGGTCACTAACCCTGTTTCTTGCAGGTCCAGTAGAACAGGATCGTCCAGGAGCATCAAGTGGCACGACCTAACCTCGACAGCAGCTACAGGCCACGACGATCTTGGCAGCAATAGATTGGCGCGCCAGGTAGGGGGGCAGAACGATCTTTGATCCAGTTTAAGCCCCCCTCTTTACAAGTAGTTCGACGGAAGGATGATGATGACACGGGCGAGAGAGGCCTCCGCCAGTCGTGCAGGAGACTCCCCTTCTCGGGAGAATCCACACAACCCAGAGGTGGAGCCATCCACTCCAGCTCAACCACCTCCGCCGGAATCTCAACTGGCTACACTCACCCAGCAGATGCAAATCCTTGACGCGGTAGTGCACCAGCTCCAGCACCAGCACCGATCCTTAGCTACTCACCAGTAGCCAGGAACTCCCGTGGCCCCTGCCGCAGCCCCCCGCGACAGCTTGTGTTCCTTCCAAGGAAGGCCTTCACAGCCGTAAGCCATTACTGACAACCGGGATAGCCATCAAACTCCGACAAAAAAATAACGAGCCAGGTCTGCCGACAGGGAGAGCCGCTTACCAAACCTTGAGTGGGTGGTGTCCAAGCCCTGCCGAGGTAGGAAAAGCAAGACCCCCCACCATGGGCACCATGCACCCATGTCACCTTCTCCGTCTTCCTCGGTGGAGGGGTCCACTGATGAAGCCGTCAGGCATATGACGGAGAAATGCCTAGAGGAGCATGACCGCAAGCTGGCAGAATTATCCCACCGGTTTGCCAATCTACCGGGCTCCACTAGTGAGCCAGCGGGCTACGATGCCCATCCCCCATTCTCCCAAGAATCCAAGGGAAGCCGATCACAGGTCGGTTCCGTATGCCATAGGTGGATCCTTACGACGGGACCACCGACCCCCTGGACCACCTAGAAAGTTATCGAACTCTCATGAGGGTCTAGGGGGCCACCGACGCCCTCCTCTGCATCGCCTTTTCTGCTACTCTCTGGAAGGCAACCCAGGTATGGTTTATCCATCTAGAGCTGGAGAACATCAACTCCTTTGCCCAGATGGAGCAGAGGTTCGTGGCCCACTTCGACGCCTATCAGAAGATGCCACGAGAGGCAGACAGCCTCTTCTCCATCAGGCAGCAGGACCGCGATCTACTACGGGACTACGTGGCCTGTTTCAAGGCTGCCACGTTGGAGATCTACAATCTTAAGGAGCCGGTTGCTATGCTGGCCTTGAAGCGAGGGCTCAAGATCCCCCGCCTGACCTACTCGCTCAACAAGAAGCCCCCGAAGACCTACTCCGAGCTCCTCCTCCGAGCTCAGAAGTACATCCGCGCTGAGGAGGCGGATCGTACGAGACGAGAGCTCGATGGAAAGCCACTGAAGAAGCCAACCCCCATCGAAGCACCTGGGACGCGGAAGCCGGCACCCCCAGCTCTGAGCTCCCGGCTAGGACCAAGGCCGAGAGGCGCTCCCGTTCCTGAGGGGAGTTACACCCCCCTCCTCGCCCCGAGGACGAAGATCCCCATGGAGATCGAAGGCGAGAACTACCTGAGGTGCCCACCTCCGATGAAGCCATCCTCTGGCTGTGATAAAATAAAGTACTGTCGCTTCCACCACGACCATGGCCACGACACCGAGGAATGCCGCAACCTCAAGTGGAAAATTGAAGAGCTCATCAAGAGGGGCTACCTCAGAAGGTTCGTGGGGGGAAGGCCTTAAGCAGAACCTTAGACGCTCATCGCTCTCCCGCCAGTTCCAACGGTCGACAACCGCCCTACCGAGAAGCCGGTAGGGATGATATGCTGGGGAGCCAAGCGTGCACCCAAGAAGGCCCAGGGGGAAGGACATTTTGAAAATGTACTCCCCTTTATGAGGGAAGGGGAAGACAGGGAGAAAAATATAAATAATGATGCCATGATCGTCGAGATGATGATCACGAAGCATCCTGTAAAATACATTATGGTTGATAGTGAAAGCTCCACAAATGTGCTTTTCTACGATGCTTTCTCTAGGATGAATCTTTTTCCTGCTCAACTCAGACCTGTGCACACTCCCCATGTTGGTTTCACAGGTGATTCTGTAAGGGTGGAGGGAGAAATTACTCTCCCAGTCACTGCCGGGACCCTTCCTCGGCAGAGCATAGTCATGATGACTTTCATGGTTGTCAGGCTTCCTTCAGCCTACAACGTGATTCTAGGCCGACTCGGGCTCAACCTGCTCAATGCCATCATCTCCATCAAGAGATTACTTGTACAGTTTCCAACTCCTTACAGCATCGAACAGATGAGGGGAGCACCCCTGCCAGTGTAGCACTGCTTCCAAACCCTCCCTGGGGCCAAGGCTTCCGAGGGCGATCCCAGGGCAGACGATCTCGATCGAAGGGCTCAAGACCCCAGGAGAGGCCCGGTCGAATGCCTGCTCTCTTATCCGCTCGGAGATGACCCTGCGAAGATGGTGCAGATTGGAGCCCAGCTGCAGAATGAGGAGAGGGCCAACCTTTTGGAGTTCCTGCAGGTAAATGAAGATGTGTTCGCTTGGATGGTGACGGACATACCATGTGTTGCCGCCAAGATCGCCATGGCCCTAGCTGCTACCGGTGCCGGAGTGCGCTCCATTCATTGCCTGGCAGTCCTCTGCTCCTGGACCTACGAAACAAGGGTTAGTGATCCGGGCCAGGATTTTTGGTGGGGGCACTCCAACGGTCAAGTCAGTGATGATGTAGGAGAACAGATCCTCCTGGTCAGGCCCCTCTTGATGGACTCTGCACTAGGAGTAAAAGTTGTGTGTGAAGACGAAAATATAGTAGGGGGAGAATGATAGCGGGGACAGAGGGGTTCCCTGTTCCTCTATCTCTTCTTGTTTCCCTCGTTTTCCTTCAACTGTGGTGGTGGTGGTGACGCTTCGCCCTCTTAGTCGATTTTGCACTTGTGTTGGTAGTGGATTGTTGTTGTTACCTTCCCCCTTTCGGGGGTGTCGACTGTTCTTTGTAGTTGAAAATTGGCCATTAGACGCTTGCCTCAGGATCTTCGCTGGGCTGGCAGGCACGTGCGGCAGGACTCCGTGTCATGGACGAAACGTCTTTCCTAACAGGTGGTAGGGAAAGCTTTCATTCGTTCTGACATCCTCTCCGGTCATCCCATTCTGGGAAGCTTGGCAGAGCCTCGATCCGGGGATCGTCGTCCTAGGGGTTTGTGCTTTCTGGCTGGCCCATCCTCCTGGAGGTACGGACGGACAAGTAGTTATGGCGGTATGGGGGGTGCACCATTCCGCAGTCCTCAGGCGGCTTGCCGGCATCCCAGGATGGCAGGGCTTGCTCCGGCCTGGATGCTCCGAGCTTGTGTGGTCATCTTGATGAAGGAGGGAAGGGTGCGGGCCCGGTTCAAAGGGTGCACACTCGAAGAGGCTCCATGTGACGGGTGAGTGTTGAGCATGATTCTGACCACAGGGCTCAAACCTTCGAGGGTCTCGCTCTGGAGGGCTGAAGGCAGACCCGGTACAGAGGGCACGCACTCGGAGAGGCTCCACGTGACGGGTGAGTACTGAGCTCAACTCCGACCACATGGCTCAAACCTCCGAGGGTCTCGCTCTGGAGGGCTGAAGGCAGACTCGGTCCAGAGGGCGTGTGCTCGGAGAGGCTCCACGTGGCGGGTGAGTGCTGAGCTCGACTCCGACCATAGGGCTCAAACCTCCGAGGATCTCACTCTGGAGGGCTAAAGGCGAACCCGGTCCAGAGGGCACGTGCTCGGAGAAGCTCCACATGGCGGGTGAGTGCTGAGCTCGACTCCGACCACAGGGCTCAAACCCCCGAGGATCTTGCTCTGGAGGGCTGAAGGCGGACCAGGTCCAGAGGGCGCGCGCTCGGAGAGGCTCCACGTGGCGGGTGAGTACTGAGCTCGACTCCGACCACAGGGCTCAAACCTTCGAGGGTCTCGCTCTGGAGGGCTGAAGGTGGACCGAGTCCAGAGGGCGCGCGCTCGGAGAGGCTCCACGTGGCGGGTGAGTGCTAAGCTCGACTCTGACCACAGGGCTCAAACCGCCGAGGGTCTCGCTCTGGAGGGCTGAAGGCGGACCCGGTCCAGAAGGCGCGTGCTCGGAGAGGCTCCACGTGGCGGGGAGAGCTGATTTCGACTCCAACCACAGGGCTTAAACCTCCAAGGGTCTCGCTCTGGAGGGCTGAAGGCGGACCCGGTCCAAAGGGCGCGCGCTCGGAGAGGCTCCACATGGCGGG